>OY740806.1:31599937-32199937 GCA_963514005.1 Raja brachyura | reverse complement strand
CCTATTTAGTGTGTAGCTATAACATTACTTACTGCACTTATGATAACTTGGACTTGAAAATGGGATCAAAACCAGGCGAATCTTGTATACTGTCTCAATGTACCATTCCTGATCTAAGATTGTGCCTATGTATATTAATGCTTTTACTGAACAAAAAGGATTTCGCTGTAACCATCAGTTACAAGGTTAATTCCCGGGATGGAGAGACTGTCATATGCTGAGAGAATGGAGCGGCTGGGCTTGTACACTCGAGTTTAGAAGGATGGGAGGGGATCTTATTGAAACATATAAGATTGTTAAGGGTTTGGACACGCCAGAGGCAGGAAACATGTTCCCGATGTTGGGGGAGTCCAGAACCAGGGGCCACAGTTTAAGAATAAGGGGTAAGCCATTTATAACAGAGGCGAGGAAACACTTTTTCTCACAGAGTGGTGAGTCTGTGGAATTCTCTGCCTCAGTGGCGGTGGAGGCAGGTTCTCTGGATACTTTCAAGAGAGAGCTAGATAGGGCTCTTAAAGATAGCAGAGTCAGGGGATATGGGGAGAAGGCAGGAACAGGGTGCTGATTGGGGATGATCAGCCATGATCACATTGAATGGTGGTGCTGGCTCGAAGGGCTGAATGGCCTACTCCTGCACCTATTGTCTATTGTCTACAAAAATTTTGGAGCCCCGCGCGATGTCGCGCACAACTCCATACCCCTCCCCGTTTCTTAGTGGGACCGGCCCCACGCAGCCACACGATGCCCGTGCGCCTCAATGCGTCGACAAGGTCGCGTAATTTGCGTGCCAAGGACACGTAAGTGGGACAGGCCCTTTAGACTCAAATGCTGTCAGTTATTCAAATGCCCCCCAGATTTACCTCTCAAACTTCAACTGAACGTGAACAATCACCATTTCCTGCACAATGCAACCGTTTAGTTCCATCCATCCACCCATCAAGTTTGGTCAGGATAAATCCATCATGTGGCAGTCTTGTTTTTTGTTTGGTTTAGAAATACAGCGCAGAAACAGTGCCCTTCCGCCCACTGCGCCCGCACCCACCAGCGATCCCCATACACTGGCACTATCCGACACACTAGGGACAATTTACAATTTTTCAGAAATTACAACACTTATTTTTTTGAGTGAACATATTCCATCGCACAAACAGAAAATGCCGGAGAAACTTAGCGCGTGAGGAGAAAAGGAGCAAGACGACGTCTTCATAGATGCTGCTTCACCCGCTGAGTTTCTCCAGCATTTGTGCCTACTTTCGAGTTTTTCCAGCATCTGCCGTTCCTTCTTAAATATTCCACCACATAGTCAGTTCTCATTGTCACAACTAAAACAAAAAGCATAAGGGCTCGTGCGCAAAGATAAGAACGCTGCTAATTTTCTCCCCCCTGTGTCAGAGATACTCCTCAACATCACAGAATAAGTCCAATTGACCTCAGGATCCGTGCACGGGGCGGGGGACGTCATGTTCCTAACCCTGGCCAAAGGTAGGAGACCTGTGACCTACTTCCCTTGCCGAGAGGTGCTGAGGACTCAAGTAGTGGCAAGCTTCAAAGCACCAACTTGGGTTAACAGATTCAGCCCAGGCAAGGGCATGACCCAGTCCCATGTGCTGCGGTCAATGTGACCAGCGGACCTGGGCCTCTGCACATTCAGGTGCCAAATGTCAGTAAAAATCACTGCGTAGAAAATTCCTACTTTACCAGTTTCCAAAAGTACAGAAAAACGAGAGAAAAAACACCTCTTACCTGCTTGCTATTAACTGGCTGTAGATCTGGTGTCCGGGGCTCAGATCCACACTGTTTATTAGCTGGATGTTATCTCCAACATCTGATAAAGCAGTTCCAATTCCATCTTTTCTTACTTGAGTCAGCATAGAGTCAAGGATAAGATTTGTTTGATGATGCAGTGTTTGTGTCCAGCAAACATTAACAGGAGATTGATCAAATCTACTAGCCGTTAGTGCACATTAATCTAATTAAACACTAAAGTCGTTACCACAGAGGCCAAATGTGGTGACATCAGCCTCTGTCTGAAAACCATTTACACTCAATTCCTGCACTGACCAGTATCATAGAAATAGGTACAGGAGGCCATTCGGTCCTTTGAGCCAGCACCGCCATTCATTGCGATCATGGCTGATCGTCCCCAATCAATAACCTGTGCCTGCCTTCTCTCCATATCCCTTGATTCCACTAGCCCCTGGAGCTCTATCTAACTCTTAAATCCATCCAATGATTTGGCCTCCACTGCCCTCTGTGGCAGGGAATTCCACAAATTCACAACTCTCTGGGTGAAAAGGTTTTTTCTCACCTCAGTCTTAAATAGCCTCCCCTTTATTCTAAGGCTGTGGCCCCTGGTTCTGGACTCGCCCCACATTGGGAAGATTTTTCCTGCATCTAGCTTGTCCAGTCCTTTTATCCTTTTATCGTACAGCATGGAAACAGGCCCTTCAGCCCAAGTCATCCAAACCAAAATGCCCCAACTAAGCTAGCCCAACCTGGCTAATATCCCTCCAAACCTTTCCTGTCCATGTACCTGCCCCAGTGTCTCTTAAATGCTGTTATTATACCTGCCTCAAATTCCTCCTCCGGCGGCTCGTTTCATATACCCACCACCCTCTGTGTGAAAATGCGTTCCATTAGTTTCTTCTTGAATCTTTTCCTTCTCACCTTAACCTTGTCCTAGATTCTTGGACCCTAGGACCTCCAGTCCTAGATTCCTCTAGTCAAGGAAAAGACTCTTTGAATTCACTCTCTTTATTCCCCTGGGGAAACCTTTAAAATCTTTTCCCTGTACAGTGGGCCCGACCATTTCTCTGTCAGGTCTCCATTGTTGTTGGGGCCTAGCACCGTGGAGCAGCCTCCAACCGGACCTGGGGCTCCAGTCGCGGAGCTGCGGGCTTACTTCCCAACGTGGAGCTGGCCGAGTTCAGAACGGGAGGAGCTGTGATGGCGCGCTGCTGCTGCCCGACCCCGGAGATTCGGAGGCTCCAGCTGCAGGCCGGTGGACAGAAACACCGGGAGCTCGCGGGTCCCTGGTGGGAGACCGCTTTCTGGAGCTCCCGCGGCGGCAACTTCCCCCGCCCAAGTTGCGGGGTCGAAAATGACTTGGAGCGGGGCCTTACATCGCCCGGCACGGCTTTAATGGCCACGGGATTTGCTAGCGCCCACCGGGGGCTCTAACATCAAGACCCGGAGCACGGCCTTGCATCGCCCGGCGCGGCCTAAATGGCCGCGGGACTTATTTACCATCGCCCACCGGGGGCTTTGACACTGACATCGGGAGGTGAAAGGGGGGAGCAGGGGAGAGATAAGACTTTGCCTTCCATCACAGTGACGAGGAGATTCACTGTGATGGATGTTGGTGTAAATTGTGTTGTGTCTTGGTTCTTTTCTTGTCTGTGCGACTGCAGAAACTAAATAAACGGTATTGTATTGTATATTGGATTGTATCAGGTGCCTCAACCTGAGTGTGAGAATACTACTCAATACTACTCAGTGGAGCATAAATTGTCGGGGGTGCTGCAGAGTGAGCAGGAGGCTGTACATTCAGGGGGGGGGGGGGGGGGTGGGGGGGGGGGAGGTTAGAGTGGTCAGGACAGTGGAAACGTTGAGACGGTTGATGTTGTTTGAAGAAGGGTCTCGATCCGAAACGTCACCCATTCCCTCTCTCCAGAGATGCTGCCTGTCCCGCTGAGTTACTCCAGCATTTTTGTGTCTACACTGAATACTGCTCGGCCATTTGCCGTTTAATAGCCACAACTAAAGTCAAAGTAACAACTGCCCTTTCAAACTGATTCGCTTCCTGTTGGCCCAGAGTCAATTTGAGCTCGACATCTGACAGCCAAGATCAGCTTAGAAGACAGATTAACAACAAAATATATCGATCTGCGGTTGATTCACGTTGGAACGGAATCCATCTTCACTAAGATGGATTCAGAAACATGAGCTCTGAGATTCTGCACAACAGCCAACAACGGTGGAGCAGCGGTAGAGTTGCTGCCTCACAACGCCAGAGACGTGAGTTTGATCTCGACTACAGGTGCTGTCTGTACAGAGTTTGTGCATCCTCCCCGTGACCACGTGGGTTTTCTCCAGGTGCTCCCGGTTTCCTCCCACACAGTGGTAAGGAGACACAAGATGGTGCAGAATTACCTTAAGGCAGATGTCAATAGAAACCCTCTGACTACCACAAACCATATATTGTTCCTCTACTTCCTGAGAAGATTACGGAGAGTCGGTTTGTCAAGGAGGACTCTCTCTAACTTCTACAGGTGCACAGTAGAGAGCTTGCTGACCGGTTGCATCGTGGCTTGGTTCGGCAACTTGAGCGCCCTGGAGCGGAAAAGACTACAAAAAGTAGTAAACACTGCCCAGTCCATCATCAGCTCTGACCTCCCTACCATCGAGGGGATCTATCGCAGTCGCTGCCTCAAAAAGGCTAGCAGTATCATCAAGGACCCACACCATCCTGGCCACACACTCATCTCCCCACTACCTTCACGTAGAAGGTACAGGGGCCTGAAGACTGCAACGTCCAGGTTAAAAAATAACTACTTCCCCACAGCCATCAGGATATTAAACTTGGCTCGGACAAAACTTAGAACATTAATGGCCCATTATCCGTTTATTTGCACTTTATCAGTTTATTTATTCATGTGTGTATATATTTATATAATGGTATATGGACACACGGATCTGCTTTGTAGTCAATGCCTACTATGTTCTGTTGTGCTGAAGCAAAGCAAGAATGTCATTGTCCTATCAGGGACACATGACAATAAACTCTCTTGAATCTTGTTTACCAAACACTGGGCTCCACCATAAACCCATCCCCTCACTCTCTGCCCCCTGCTCAAACACTACCTTCTAATTACAGTCATCCTACGCTCCTGTCACTGATAACATGTGTTGGCAGGATTGTCAGGTAAAGCTTGGTTCCTCTATGATTCCAGACTAACATACATTCTTCACCGGTTCATAAGATATCGGAGCAGAATTAGACCATTCGCCCCATCGAGTCTACTCCGCCATTCGAACATGGCTGTTCTATCTTTCCCTCTCAACCCCAATCCTCTGCCTTCTCCCCATAACCCCTGACACCTCCAGCAATCAAGAACCTGTCAATCTCCACTTTAAAAATACCCAATGACGTGGCCTCCACAGCCGTCTGTGGCAATGAATCCCACAGATTCACCACCCCCTGGCTAACAAGAATCCTCCTCATCTCTATTCAAAAGGCATGTACATTTATTCCCAGGCTGAGCCCTCTGGTCCTGGACTCTCCTGCTAGTGGAATGGTCTCAACCTGAAACGTCACCCATTCCTTCTCTCCAGAGGCGCTGCCTGTCCCGCTGAGTTACTCCAGCACTTTGCGTCTCTCTCCACATCCTTTTTTCTGAGGGTTCTGGATCTTGCATCGTGTGCCAATTCCCGCTGTTGTTTTCTCAACTGTGCCTTGCGCCCACACACACCCCTCCACCCCCGTCTCCCTGCTCCCCAACCTCGCAACTGCAGGGAATGGTTCCAAAACAAACTCTTGCAACAGGGTCCAAAAATGCAGCTGCTTTTAAATAAATATTGACCAGCTTTCTGCAAATAGTGCAAAGAAAATCAGTGCCCTTGTGTGTTAGAAGGAATTAAAGAGGATAGGATAACAAAAACATTTTATTGACTACATCTGAAATACAAGTTAATTTATAAGCATGAAGCCAGGTTTTTGAGGACATTGAGGACTGTAAACCATTTACCCACATTTTGAAATCAACTGAACCTGGAATAACAAGGAATAAACTTAGTTTAGTGACAGTGCGGAAATAGGCCCTTCAGCCTAACGGATCCGGACTGATCTGCGATCCCCCACACTATCCTACACACACTAGGGACAATTTTCACATGCACCACACCAAACCAAGCCAATTGACCTAGAAACACCTCTACGCCCTTTGAAGTGTGGGAGGAAACCGAAGATCTCTACCGCTGCACAATCATGAATACCAATAGCTTCAGATCTCCTCATTGCGCAGTGACTGAAACTTAGATACTTTATACATGACACATTAATCTGAAAGACAAGGGCGAGGGTGGCAGACCCAGGCCAAACGCCAAGTGTCACAAAGCAAACGTTAGGAGATAGGAAACAAGACTGAAATGGAGAAGACAAGAGGTGCGAGGAGTCTGACGGGATGGGGGAGAGGGGGACAGACGGGGACAGAGGGGGAGAGTGCGGGAGAGGGGGAGAGGGGGAGAGGAAGAGGGGGAGAGGGGGAGAGGGGGAGAGGGGGAGAGGGGGAGAGGGGGAGAGGGGGAGAGGGAGAGGTGGGTGTGTGTTGTGACCAAATCGAAAGACTCAGTTTGGGAGGGAAACTGAAGAATTCGGCCCAACTTGACCTTGCCCACCAACATGTCCCATCTGTACTAGTCCCAGTCTAAGGAAGGGTCTCGACCCGACACGTCACCCATTCCTTCTCTCCAGAGACGCTGCCTGTCCCGTTGAGTTACTCCGGCATTCTGTGTCTATCACTTTTGATCAACTGGCTTGAAGAACGAGGTCATTAGAAAGTAATCGCATTTACGTAGCCTCACGACTTCTCGGTTCTTGGTTACTTGGCCCTCCAAAATATTCCAACTGGAATTTAAACTGGAGGTGGTGAAGGGAGGGGATTAGCCAGAGAGGGTTATTGGGAAGAAAGTGCCACTTTAAATTTAGTTGCATCTGGCTGGGCAACCGTGGCTTGGTGGAGATTATTCCATGCTTTAATAGTGCATGGGAAGAAGGAATTGCTGTACACATCTGTCTTTGTGGCTGGGACCACAAATTGGATCGAATGCCCTCGTCTGCTCCTAATTGGCTTGGGGTTGGTGTGTGGCCACGACATCCCAAAGCACATCATGAGGTGAACAACTTTGGGGAAGGCACGGTGGCGCAGCGGTAGAGTTGTCACCTCACAACGCCAGGGATCCGGCCTCGATCCTGACTACGGGTGCATCCTGTGTTTGTACATTCTCTCTCCGTGACCGCATGGGATTTCCCCGTGTGCTCCGATTTCCTCCCACACGCCAACCACCCAGACGGAGGCTTGTGGATTCATTTGGTTCAAACAGCTTAAAGAACGAGTCTTTTTTTAAAGCAATGCAAATTCTTTGCTGAGACATTGTCTGAAGACAATACTGAGTCACAATCTTCTGACTGGAGCCAGTCAATGGGACATCTTGTACCTTGTACCTACAGATTCCGCTCAAAGACACTGGTGTAACTGTCTGCAGATCGAAGCAGTTGATATCTCACATCCTCTACTGCACCAGGAGCACAACTCCACCTTTAGACCCTTAAAGACTTAATCTTTACTGTTCCCCTTTCAATTAGTTATCCCAAAATCATGAGACTTTAGTTTTAAAACCAACCGGATAAATACCAGGTTTAGGAAATTTACTGGGCAACGTGGAAAGGTTTGCCTAAGTTAGTTTAGTTTAGATTAGAGATACAGCTCGGAAACATGCCCTTTGGCCCACTGAGTCCACGTCGACCAGCGATCCCCGTACACCAGCACTATCGCACGCACCAGGGGGCAATTTACAATTTTTACTGAAGCCAATTAACCTACAAACCTGGAGTGTGGGAGGAAACCGGAGCACCTGGGGAAAACCCACATGGTCACGGGGAGAACGTGCAAACTCCACACAACGGCACCCGTAGTCAGGATCAACCCCGGGTCTCTGGCGCTATTAGGCAGCAACTCTACTGCTGTGCCACCGTGCCGCCCAACCGGAGCTCCACAATAGGAGGACGGTTCAAGCTGTTAAGATGTGCAAATGTAACTCTTACTACAAGTACGCCGTTGCAGGTGTTAAGCCCAGATGGACAACCTGTTTGTAAGGGAGTCTACCTTTGTGAGGGAATCACTTGCTTCGCAAACGCAACTCGCTGACCAGGTAATGAGGGTAGAGGGTGACTCCCGCAACTCCATGGTCATTGTTTTGGGGGGACTTTAACAAAGCCAACCTCAGCCGTGACCATCCAAAGTACAGAATTCAGGTTACCTGCCCCACCAGAGGGGAGAGAACACTCGACCACTGTCACACGTCAATCACAAAGGCATATCACTCGGACACCCGGGCGGCTCTGGGTCTATCCGATCATTGTCTCGTTCACCTTATTCCGACCTATAGGCAGAAACTAAAATCTGCTAAGCCCGGTGGTCATAACAACAAACAGGTGGACAAGCGAGGGCATTGAGAACCTACAATCCTGACAATAGGCAATAGACAATAGGTGCAGGAGTAGGCCATTGGGCCCTTTGAGCCACCACCGCCATTCAATGTGATCATGGCTGATCATCCCCAATCAGTACCCCGTCCCTGCCTTCTCCCCATATCCCCTGATTCCACTATTTTTAAGAGCCCTATCTAGCTCTTGAAAGCATCCAGAGAACCTGCCACCACCACCCTCTGAGGCAAAGAATTCCACAGACTCACCACTCTCTGTGATTAAAAGTGTTTCCTCGTCTCTGTTCTAAATGGCTTACTCCTTATTCTTAAACTGTGGCCCCTGGTTCTGGACTCCCCCAACATCGGGAACATGTTTCTTGCATCGGGAACAAGTCCAAACCCTTAACAATGTGATATGTTTCAATGAGATCCCCTCTCATCCTTCTAAACTCCAGAGTGTACAAGCTCAGCTGCTCCATTCTCTCAGCATATGACAGTCTGGCCATCCCGGGAATTAACCTTGTAAACCTATGTTGCATTTCCTCAATAGCAAGAATGTCCTTCCTCAAATTAGGGGACCAAAACTGCACACAATGCTCCAGGTGTGGTCTCACTAGGGCCCTGTACAACTGCAGAAGGACCTCTTTGCTCGATTCCTCTTGTTATAAAGGCCAATATGCCAATCACTTTCTTCACTGCCTGCTGTACCTGCATGCTTACTTTCATAGACTGATGAACAAGGACCCCCAGATCCCGTTGTACTTCCTCTTTTCCCAACTTGACGCCATTTAGATAGTAATCTGCCTTCCTGTTTTTGCTACCAAAGTGGATAACCTCACATTTATCCGCGGATTAATGCACGGATTGGAAACACTGTATCATCATATGTCAGCTTTTGTGAGGACAGTTGCATTCCCACTAGGACCTGGATCTGGTTCAACAGCAACAAGCCCTGGTTCACTGCAGAACTCAGACAGCTCCGACGGTCTAAAGATGAGGAGCGGGGATGCAGACCTCTACAGGCAGGCCAAGTACAAGATGAGAAGAGGAATCAGAGCTGCCAAGGAAAGGTACTCTGAGAGGTTGAGGAGCAAGTTCTCAGCTGGTGACTCTTCTTCAGTTTGGAAGGGCTTCCAAGAAATCGCCAGCTACAAGAGGAAAGCCCCCTGCTATTTGGACAATCATCAGCTGACCAACAACCTGAATGAGTTCTGCTGCAAGTTTGACAAGCAGAAACGTAACCCTGGTCTCCCCTCCCCAACAAACACAGCCAGACCCCAGTCTGCAAAGAATGGACCCTGCACCCTCTCCTTCCCAATCACCACTTCACACCTACTTAAAGCAAGACTCCAGTATGAAAAGACTGGACCTTTTCCCACCCCAACCAACACTTCACACCCACTCGCAGCCTGACCTCAGTCTGAAAAGACTGGACCCTTTCCCACCCAACCCTCTCCAATCACCACGTCACACCCAATTACCCACACCCTCTGTGCTGAACAGCATCACTTCTCCATCATCAACAATAAAAATAGAGGAGGTGGAGAGGCTTTTCAGAAGACAGCAAAGCCGGAAATCTCCAGGACCGGACAATGTTCCCCCCTCTACTCTCAAACTCTGTGCCAAACAATTGGCACTGGTCTATACAGACATTTTCAACCAGTCCCTGCAAACATGTACTGTCCCTGCCTGCTTCAAAGTCTCCACTATTGTCCCTGTACTCAAAAAGGATTACTGGTCTTAATGACTACAGGCCTGTTGCACTGACCTCTGTAGTCATGAAGACCCTTGAAAGGCTTATGCTGGCCAAGCTGAAAAATATCACAAACCCCCTGCTGGACCCTCTGCAGTTTGCATTTCGGGCTAATAGATCTGTGGATGACACAGTCAACCTGGGCCTGCACTTCATCCTCCAGCACCTATGCGAGGATTTTGTTTGTTGATTTTAGCTCTGCATTTAACACCATTGTGCCAGAGCTACCACACTCCAAGCTTTCTGACTGTGCCTGAAACCCTCTGTCGGTGGATCACCAGCTTCCGGACAGACAGGAAGCAGCATGTGAGGCTGGGAAAGCACATCTCGGACCCGCAAACGCTCAGCATGAGAGCACAACAAGGCTGCGTACTCTCCCCTCTCCTCTACTCTCTCTACACCAACGACTGCACCTCCACTGACACCTCTGTCAAGCTTCTCAAGTTTGCGGATGACACAACCCTGATTGGACTGATCCAGGATAGGGAGGAATCTGCCTACAGACAGGAAGTGTCACAGCTGGGGTCCTGGTGCCATCGCAACAACCTGGAACTCAATGCTCTTAAGACAGTGGAATTGATTGTAGACTTTAGGAGAGCTCCCCCTCCCCTCACCCCACTCACCATCAACAACACCACAGTCACATCTGTGGAGTATTTTAAGTTCCTGGGAACCATCATCTCCAAGGACCTTAAATGGGAGGCCACCATCGACTCCACAGTCAAAAAGGCACAACAGAGCATGTACTTCCTGCAGCAGCTGAGGAAGCACAATCTGCCACGGGCAATGATGGTCCAATTCTACACGGCCATCATAGAGTCTGGCCTCACCTTCTCCATCATGGTCTGGTTTGGCTCAGCCACCAAGCATGACACCCGGAGGCTGCAGCGAATCGTCCGATCAGCAGAGAAAGTTATTGGCTGCAACCTTCCCTCCATTGATGAACTGTACACTGCAAGGGCCAGGAAGTGAGCGGGCAAGATCATCTCTGACCCCTCTCACCCTGGCCACAAACTCTTTGAATCACTTCCCTCTGGAAGGCGACTCCGGACTGTCAAAGCTGCCACAGCCAGACATAAAAACGGTTTTTATCCACGAGTAGTTGCTCTACTCAACAGCCAAAAATCTGTAGCCTCCTTTTGATCTGGTATTTTATTTAATTCACATGTTTAATCAATAATGTTTTATTATGAATGTTTATGTTTTATGTATCATTCTTAACTGTCACTGTATGTCATATTGTCACTTGTGGGCGGAGCACCAAGGCAAATTCCTTGTATGTGAATGCTTGGCCAATAAACTTATTCATTCACTCATTCATTCATTCATTAATTCATATATTTACTGGCAATTTCTCAACGATTCCTTGATACACCTCCCATTACTCACCACCAAGTCTGTCTGATGAGACCATAAAGCCGAGGAGCAGAATTAGGCCATCGAGTTTACTCTGCTATTCCATCTTGGCTGATCTAGTTTCAAAGGGACAAAGTCACTTTCTGTCTTTTTGTGGTAAACCAGCATCTGCAGTTCCTTGCTTCTACTAAACCTTGTTGACTTGGTCTTTCAGGCACTGATATGGAATACAAAAATCATTAGAGACACGGAGAGGGCACAGACTCATTGGGCCAGGCAGAAGATACTTGATCTATTTTTCCCTCTCAACCCCATTCTCCTGCCTTCTCTCCATAACATTTTACGCCCTCACTAATCAAGAACCTGTCAATTTCCCCTTTAAAATACCCAACGTCTTGCTCAACAGCCTTCTGTGGCAATGAATTCCACAGATTCACCACCCTCTGGCGAAAAAAATGCATCCTCGTCGCCTTTCTAAAGGTACGTCCTTTTATTCTGGGGCTGTGTCTGGTTCTAGACTCTTCCACTACTTGAAACATCCTCTCCACATCCACTCTATCCAGGCCTTTCATTATCCAGTACGTTTCTGTGAGTTCCCCCCGCATCCTTCTAAACTCCAGCTAGTAGAGGCCCAGGATCTCCAAACTCTCCTCATATGCTAGGCCGCTCACCCCCAGGATCATCCTCCTGTTTCAAGCCTGGGGACGTGTGGCTCCATAGATGGATGCTGCTGCTGAACTGCCTGTTTAGCTGCAGCAAGTGGGGTCGAGGAAAGAGCGTTCACGTTGATCGCGGCCCTGTTTCTACCAATCTTTCCACCACCACGCACAAGAAGCACAAGAAGCGACAAGACTGACACCATTGTATGCAGATGCCAAGAAGTGTGTTCAGCTCTGGCTAAACAACTTCTAATCTTGTGTGTGGGCTCAATAAGAAGAAGAAGCTGCAGCAAGTCGGAATTTCATTGTTCTATTGTACACATGATTATTAAACACCATTGACTCTTTAACTCACTTCCCAAGAAAACAACGTCGTTAATTATCACTTGTTCAACCTTGATTAGGTTACAAAAAATTCTGTGCTAATTCTTTTAGTTTTTTTTTTGTTTGTGAGGAACAGCGCAGAAACAGGCCCTTTGGCCCACAGTGTCTGCTCCGACCAGCACATTAACACCATCCTACACACACTAGGGACAATTTACAATTATACCAAGCCAATTAATCTACAAACCTGCACGTCTTTGGAGTGAGGGATGAATCCGGAGATCCCGGTGAAAACCCACGCAGGTCACGGGGAGAAATACAAACTCCGTACACACAGCACCCGCAGTCAGGATCGAACCCAGGACTCTGGCACTGTCAGGATGCAACTCTACCGCTGCACTCTTGCCCCACTAATAATTTCAGTTTAATTTTCTCCAAGAAACATACAGGTTTAACTTCCATAAATATTCCAGTTATTGTGAAGTCTTAGCGAGCTTTGAAACAACAAATACCAAATACATTGTAACAGGGACTTTCACAACAATTGTAATGAGATCTTTGTTCAAAGATTGTAAATACAGCACTTTGGTATCGTGCGCCTTGGATAAATAACATTTACCGCGTTGACGACATGCTTGTTTTGATGGGAACAATGAAACAGCAATTGAGTAACCCCAGGCACATGCTGTTACTCTTTTTATGCCTTTAAGGAATGATCTACTTAATACCAATAACAATTTACATTTATGCTGAGGCAAATGTAGCTAAACAGACTGGTTCGCAAACAAAGGTTTGAATTTAAACCCCGTAAGGAAATATCAGGACAAATGGGCAAGAGCTGGATCAACTGTTATCATATGCTGATCTGTGAAGGAAGAAATAGAGGTGTGGAAGTTATCAGTGATACAGTGGGGAAACAGACCCTTCGGCCCAACTTGCCCGCACTGGCCAACATGTCCCAGCTACACTAGTCCCACCTGCCTCCGTTTGGCCCATATCCCTCCTAACCTGTCCTGTCCATGTTCTGTCTAAAGGGCCTGTCCCACTTGCATGCGATTGCGTGCGTTTGGCGTGACCAACCAGAAGCAGAGTTTACGCGAAGATTGCGCTAAGTACGCGCTAAGTTTGCGCGTGACGTCATTTACGTCATGCTTACCAATCAGCTGGGCAGGAGGCGGGCCGACTGAATTTGGGCGTCGCACAGCGTCGGGCGGTGACGTCATCACGCAGCACCATGCCACGCCAGGCAGTGATGTCATCATGCCACGCCATGCGCTAGGCGTACGCCGTCAAGACACTGCCACTGCAGGATTTCGGCCACTGCAAGAATTTCGGACCAGCCCCGCACAACTCCGCGCTTCTAAGTGGGACCGGCCCCACGCGGCCATACGGTGCCCGTACGCCTCAAGCGACCACGAGATCGCGTAATTTGCGAGCCAAGGTCGCCTAAGTGGGACAGGCCTTTAACTGTTTCTTAAACATTGGGATAGTCCCAGCCTCAACTACCTCATCTGGCAGCTTGTTCCATACACCCATCATCCTTTGCTTGAAAAAGATACCCCTCAGATTCTTATTAAATCGTTTCCCTTTCACCTTAAACCCACGTCCCCTGGTCCTCGATTCACCTACTCTGTGCATCTACCCGATGTATTCCTCTCATAATCTTATACACCTCTAGCGATGACACCACTGTTGTGGGACGTATCACTGATGGGGATGAGTCGGAGTATAGAAGAGAGATCAAGCAACTGTCCATATGGTGCCAGCACAATAACCTGGCCCTCAACACCAGCAAAACCAAGGAACTGATTGTGGACTTTGGAAGGAGTAGGGTGGGGACCCACAGTCCCGTTTATATCAATGGGTCGATTGTGAAAGGGTCAAGAGCTTCAAATTCCTGCGCATGCACATCTGTGAAGATCTTTCCTGGTTCGCGAACACTAATGCAATTATCAAGAAGCACATCAGCGCCTCTACTTCCTGAAAAGATTACGGAGAGTTGGTCTGTCAAGGAGGACTCTCTCTAACTTCTACAGGTGCACAGTAGAGAGCTTGCTGCCCAGTCCATCATCGGCTCTGACCTCCCTTCCATCAAGGGGATCTATCGCAGTCGCTGCCTCAAAAAGCCTGGCAGCATCATCAAGGACCCACACCATCCTGGCCACACACTCATCTCCCCGCTACCTTCAGGTAGAAGGTACAGGAGCCTGAAGACTGCAACGACCAGGTTCAGGAATAGCTACTTCCCCACAGCCATCAGGCTATTAAACCTGGCTCGGACAAAACTCTCATCATTAATAACCCATTATCTGTTATTTGCACTTTATCAGTTTATTTATTCATGTATTTATGTGATGATAAATGGACACACTGATCTGTTCTGTAGTAAATGCCTACTATGTTCTGTGTGCTGAAGCAAAGCAAGAATTTCATTGACCTGTGAGGGACACATGACAATAAACTCACTTGACTTGACCTCTATAATATCATCCCTCATCTTCCTGCGCTCCAAGGAATAGAGAGCCAACATACTCAACCTTTCCTGATAGACCAGACCCTCTAGATCTGGCAACCTCCTCATAAACCCTCTCTGTACCCTTTCCAGCTTTCCTATATCTATCCTTTTTTTTACACTTTAGTTTTTATTGCTTTTATGTATACACAAATAAAACACAAATATAACAACGGAACATACAACATTACAGTGAAACGTACAACAGTGTAGCGGGGGGTTCAGTTCACAATTAATGATGCCGTATATAGAACTATTTTCATTTTAAAACATTTTCCAATAACTTACATTATTGTCTATAAAATTATAGTATTGATGTCTTTATTTCTATACCTAATCCATTTTTCCCATTTTCTATTAAATTCGTCTTCTTCCACTCTTAGAGAATATTTCCTGTACTATGTCTAACCATTGTCTAAGTCTGGGTGTGTCCGCTCCAAGCCAGTTTCTTGTAATGGCCTTTCTGCCAGATGTGAGTAGGATTTTAACCAAGTAATCGTCATCCTTCAGCACCACTGTATTTATATTACCCAGGTATAAAATGGAACACTTCTTGCAGACTGTATTTCCTAATACCTCCGTTAATTCTGAATTCACTCAAAATGGTTCTATTTTTGGGCAACTCCAGAAGATATGTGCATGATTTGCGTCTGTTTGACCACATTGCTTCCAGCATGTTTGCTGCCTTAGAATTTGCTTGCTTTTTATGTTAGGCATAATAAAGAAACAAATCAAATTTATCCAATTAAATTCTCTCCAATTTTGTGAATTAGTGGATGTCTGTAGTGTTACACACATATGATGCCATTCTTCTTCTGAGATTGTGATGTTCAATTCCTTTTCCCACTTAAATTTTACATAAAATGTACTTTTAGCTTGACATTCCATTAAACTATGATAAAGTTTAGAAACAATCCTTAATGTTTTTTGACGATACGCACTAACTATCACTTCTATCACTGGATTCTTTTCTCCTAGTGCCTCCCTTTTTACATTTTTATTGTAATAATCTCTCAGTTGGAGGTATCTAAACAAGTCTTGGTTCCGAAGAGCAAATCTATCCTTCAAATCTTGAAAACTTCTTAGGTCTCCATTTTCAATAACAGTACAAAATGCTGTCATGCCTTTCTTCATCCTCTCTTTAAATGTTGAGTCATACATCCCTGGTTTAAATTAATTATCCAAAGCTATCCATCTTAAAACTTTTTGTCGTTTATTCAGTTTAAGTTGTCTGGTAAGAGTGAACCAGGTTTCTAAAGTAAATTGGATCGATTATACTCCTGATATGTCCAGGAAGTGCTTTTTCTCCCAAAAGTGTTTGGATGTGGAAGTCAGGGATATATGTCTCAATCTCTTTCCACCTAGCTATATAGCTGTCCTCACACCAATTAATTAGTGGTCGAAGTTGGGCTGCATAGAAATATATCCTAAAATTTGGAAGTGCCATTCCACCTTTGTCCTTTGGCAACTGTAGTGTAGTGTATTGAATTCTGGCCTTCTTTCCTCCCCAAATAAATCTAGATATTAATTTATCTTCCTATCCTCCTATATCTTTCCTATAACATGGTGCCCAAAGTTATAGATGATATAATGAGATGCTGATGTGATGAGAAAGTGGGATAACATAGATCTAGTGTGAACGGGTGATTGATGGCGGGCGTGGACTCGATGAGCCAAAGTCTGTTCCCACGCTATATCTTTAAACTAAGCGAATTAGATTAAAGTGGCACAGTGGCGCAGTGGTAGAGTTGCTGCCTTACAGCATTTGAAGCGCCGGAGACTAGTGTAGAATCCTGACTATGGGTGGTGCCTGTACGGAGTTTGTACATTCTCCCCGACAGCATAGATTTTTGCCAAGATGTTCGGATTCCTCCCACACTCCATAGACGTGTGGTTTAATTGGCTTAGTACAAATTCAAATAGTACAAGTACAAATTGTCCCCAGTGTGGGGATCATTAGTCGGCACAGACTCGGTGGGCCTGTTTCCACACTATATCTCTAAACTAAAAAACTAAGTCTTAAGAAGGATTTCGACCCGAAACGTTGCCCATTTCCTTCACTCCATAGATGCTGCGTCACCCACTGAGTTTCTCCAGCATTGTTGTCTACCTTAAACTAAACTAATAGCCCTCTCTCAGGTACGAGTTCATTCCAAGAGCTCTCCCGAGTTTTAAAAAAATCACGGAGAATGAACGTAGCAGGTACATCGGGGCTCGGGGACGTCTCTTAGCTCCAACGGGAAGACTCGTTCCCGTTCAGTCCACGAGGGCCCCGAGTACCGACGAGTGGCCATTACCGTAAATCTCCGAGTTCGAATCAGGGCAAACTTGGGAGAACTTTTGGAATGAACTCGTACCGTGGGACAGGGCTTTAAGTGCTTATTGAAGAATTAAAAGCAGATATGGCTAAAGTTCAAAGACAAGTTTGAGTTTATAATTATCATGTACACAAGGCAAAATTGGCAAGTCATCCTCGAAGAAGGATGAGGGGAGTCTTATAGTATACGTATAAAATTATAAAAGGACTGGACAAGCTAGATGCAGGAAAAAAATTCCCAATGTTGGGAGAGTCCAGAACCAGGGGCCACAGTCTAAGAATAAAGGGGAGGCCATTTAAAACTGAGATGAGAAAAAAACGTTTTCACCCAGAGAGTTGTGAATTTGTGGAATTCTCTGCCACAGAAGGCAGTAGAGGCTGATTCACTGGATGAATTTAAAAGGGAGTTAGATAGAGCTCCAGAGGCTAGTGGAATCATGGGTATGGGGAGAAGGCAGGAACGGGGTACTGATTGTGGATGATCAGCCATGATCACAGTGAATGGCGGTGCTGGATCGAAGGGCCAAATGGCCTCCTCCTGCACCTACTTTCTATGTTGATTTATTTGATTGAAATGTTGATGGATTGGGTTTGCTGATGCAGGAAGGACTCTGGTTGTCCTTGAACGCTGGTTACCAAAAGCAAACAAGCAGCTGAGAGGGCACGTTGAATGCTGAACTTTGTGGAGTGAGGTTTAGGCAGTGGGAGTGAGGGCATTAACTTCCATTGATGCAGCATCTTGGTGCGGCCACACATGTGTCTGTCACCTACTCAAGAGAAGATGTATTGACCATGAAGTGAGTTGTAGCCACCCAGCACGCAGACTGTTCTCCTTGTTACCATCAGGCAGACGATACAGGAGCATGGCTGCACGCACCACTAGACTTAAGAACAGTTTTTATCATCATGCCATCAGGCTTCTGAACTCATAAACGCATCATGCATATTGATTATTATATTTATTATTATCTTTTATCTACCAATGTCCCTTTTATCTTATCTTTTTTTTTAACCTTGCTGAGGTGACCCGGTCTTGTCAAACACATTTCATTGTACTGCTGCCCCTGCGTTAACCTACATATGACAAATAAATCTGAACTGAACTGAATGCACCCACTCCTTTCCTCCAGACCCACTGCCTGTCCCACTGAGTTACTCCAGCATTTTGTGTGTCTCTTTGCAACAAAGGTTCACCAGACTGACTCTGTGAGGGATGGGCCTGTCGTACAAGAGGAGGCTGGATAGTTTAGTTTAGGTTAGAGATACAGCACGGAAATAGGCTCTATTTAAGAATAAGGAGTAAACCATTTAGAACGGAGACGAGGAAACATTTTTTCTCACAAAGAGTGGTGTGTCTGTGGAATTCTCTGCCTCAGAGGGTGGTGGAGGCGGGTTCTCTGGATGCTTTCAAGAGAGAGCTAGATAGGGTTCTTAAAAATAGCGGAGTCAGGGGATATGGGGAGAAGGCAGGAACGGGGTACTGATTGTGGATGATCAGCCATGATCACATTGAATGGCGGTGCTGGCTCGAAGGGCCGAATGGCCTACTCCTGCACCTATTGTCTATTGTCCTTCGCCCCACTGAGTCCACGCCGACCAGCGATCCCCGCACACTAACATTATCCGACACACTAGGGACAATTTACAATTTTTATCGCTGCCATAATTAACATCTTCGAAGTGTGGGAAGCACCAGGAGAAACCCCATGCTGTCACGGGGAGAACGTACATACTCCGTACAGACAACACCAGTAGTCAGAATCGAACCCGGGTCTCCGGCACTGTTAGGCAGCAACTCTACCGCTGCACCACCGTGCCGCCCACATCCACGGCATTCATTAGATATGGAGCAACGAGAGGGAATCTCACTGAACTCTACGACAGGGGTTGGCAGGTTAAGTGGAGGGAGAATGTTCCCCTGGGTGGGGGTTCAGGACCCATGGGAGCGGGCAAGGCATTTAACACTGACTCAGGTTTCTTCACTGGGGGGCTCGTGGATTCTCCACCACAGAAGGCAGTGGAAGCCAAGATACTGAGGCATAGAGTCATACAGCTTAGAAACAGGCCCTTCAGCCCAACTTTCCCATATCTACCAACATGCCTCTTCTGCACTAGTCCCACATGCCTGCATTTTCCCTATATCCCTCCAAACCTATCCTATCCATGAACTAACCCAAATGTTTCTTAAATGTTGCGATTGTACCTGCTTCAACTACCCCCTCTGTTGGATGGTGTCTTTATTTTGTGGCTGGTCTAAAGCTTGTTGAAAAAAGATACAAAGTGCTGGAGTAACTCGGCGGGTCAGGCAGCTTCTCTGGAGAACATGGAGAGGTGACATTTCGGGTCGATTCTGATCACTCAAGCCGAATCATCTCGTATCCACTGCCAGACCCGCTGAGTTACTCCAGCACTTTGTGTCTTTCCTTGGTAAACCAGCATCTGCAGTTCCTAAATTCACAAGTGATAGGAACAGAATTAGGCCATTTGGCCCCTCGTGTCTACTCCGCCATTCAATCATGGCTGATCTATCTTTCCCTCAAACCCATTCTCCTGCCTCCTCCCCATAACCCCTGACACCCGTGCTAATGAAGAATCCATCTGCAGTTCTATTTTTCTACTAAAGTTTGGTGACTTGGTCTAGCAGGGTCCAGACTCCAGATGCTGGTTTAAACCGAAGATAGACACAAAAAGCTGGAGTAACTCAGCGGGGCAGGCAGCGTCTCTGGAGAGAAGGTAATGGGCGGTGTTTCGGGTCGCGAAACGTCACCCGTTCCTTTTCTCCGGAGATGCTGCCTGTCCCGCTGAGTTAAGCCAGCATTTTGTGTCTTGTCTTCAGCAAAATGGAAATGCTGCCCTCTCCTGGAAGATGTGGGAATGGACCCGAGAGGAACAAATAAAATCTCTTGCGGATTTTCTTTGGTCAGAGGGTGGTGAATCTGTGGAATTTGGTGGAAGTCAAGGGTTGTGGGGAGAAGGCAGGAGAATGGGGTTGAGAGGTGGGCGGACATACGGTGGGCGGCGCGACTCTCGTCGCAGCGGCCTCTGTCTTTTTTTATTTTTGTGGTCTCGTTTGAGTGTAGTTATAGTGGGGTTTTTTAGCTGGGTATGTATGGGGGGGTGGGGGCGGGGTGGGGGAAACCTTTAAAATCTTTTCCCTGTACGGAGGACCCGACCTTTTCTCTGTCGGGTCTCTGTTGCCGTTGGGGCCTAGCACCGTGGAGCGGCCTCCAACCGGGCCTGGGGCTCCAGTCGCGGAGCTGTGGACTACTCACCATCGTGGAGCTGGCTGAGTTCGGAACGGGAGGAGCTGTGGTGGCGCGCTGCTGCTGCCCGACCCCGGAGATTCGGAGGCTCCAGCTGCAGGCCGGTGGACGGTAACACCGGGAGCTCGCGGGTCCCTGGTGGGAGACCGCTTTTCGGAGCTCCCGCGGCAGCAACTTCTCCTGCCCGAGTTGCGGGGTCGAAAATGACTTGGAGCGGGGCCTTAAATTGACCGGCGCGGCTTTAATGGCCACGGGACTTGCTAGCGCCCGCCGGGGGCTCAAACATCAAGATCCGGAGCACGGCTTTGCATCGCTCGGCGCGGCCTGAATGGCCGCGGGACTTATTTACCATCGCCCGCCGGGGGCTTTGACTCTGACATCGGGTGGAGTGCAGGGGAGAGATAAGACTTTGCCTTCCATCACAGTGAGGAGGAGATTCAATGTGATGGATGTTGGTGTAAATTGTGTTGTGTCTTGGTTCTTTTCTTGTCTGTATGACTGCAGAAACTAAATTTTGTTTGAACCTCAATGGGTTCAAATGACAATAAACGGTATTGTATTGTAAGTGGATCAGCTATGATTCAATGGTGGATTTGATGGGCCAAATGGCCTAATTCTTCCCCTACGACTTATGAACAAGGCAATTTGTCGAGGTCAGTGTCTCAACATCTTCCCCACTGAGCACTTGGACAGGTTGCAATGAAGAACAGTGTCTAGGATCCAGGTTCCCACAGGGCAGGAGATGCCTGCAGAGCTGAGCTGTCCCACAGGACTGGAGAAGAGGTTCAAATCTTGCTTTGCCATTCAGAATAATAAAGCTGATATGAACAAATTAAGCCCATGTTTATTTCAGGCTAACAACGGTATTCTTGTAAAAGATTTTACTGCAGATGAGGTGTTAACTGCCATTGATGGTTGAACAACGAACAGTTTGCTGGCCTGGATAGTAGGTCTCGAGATAGGATTTGCAAAATGGGCATCAACCTGTTCTGGATCTGGAACTGGATCTGGATGTAGTTTGCTGAAAAGCTCCAGGCTAGGGATGGGGAACCTTTTCATGTCGGAATGCCACATTAAGTTAGCTGTAACCTAATAAGGCCGCATCCAAAAAACTGAGGTAGCATCTATGGAGCGAAGGAAATAGGCAAAGTTTTGGGTCGAGACCATTCATCAGACCCGAAGAAGGATCTCGACCAAAAACGTTGCCTATTTTCTTCGCTCCACAGATGCTGCCTCACCCGCTGAGTTTCTCCAGCATTTTTGGCTCCCTTCGATTTTCCAGCATCTGTAGTTCCTTCGTAAATAAAAATAAAAGGATTTGTTCTACAAAATTCGGATTCATTCAAAAGGCCGCACTTAATGGCCTAGAAAGCCGCAGGTTCCCCACCCCTGCTCCAGGTAGAGCATCACACAGCACTATGATGGCGGTGGACATGCTGGTCAAGATGGAGACTCTTTTGGAATAGCATCTTTGTATGCGGCGATGTTTTAGAGATCTCTGATGCTGGCTGGTAGTCATTCCAATCACCTTGCTGTCTTGAAGAAAAACAAACATTTGGCAGGAGGAGCCCCCCGAATGGGCGAGCAACCTACTCCGTTTGGCGGCGTACTCAGGGATGGGTGCACAACTGGTGTAGACGTCCACTGTGCTATTTAGGGTGCAGGGTACAGTTGGTGGAGCCCACGGCCACATAGTAATCCATGTTCAACCCTGACCTTTGCTGTTGTCTGTATGGGGCTAGCGTAGGCCAGGGCGAGATTCCTCTGGGTGATCGGGCTTCTTCCCACTTCCCAAAGACGTGCCGGCCGGTGGGTCGATTGGCCGCTGCAGATTATCCCTGTGGTGGGATTTCATTTAGAGATGTAACGCGGAAACAGGTGCTTGGGCACACCTTGGAGGTGCCAACCAGCAATACTAGTATACCCGCACACTAACAGTACCATCCCCAATTAACCTACGTCATTGCTATGTGGGGTGGAACCAGAGCACCCAGAGAAAAACCACGTGGGCACAGGAAAAACGAACAACTTCCGTACAGACAGCATGCATAGTCACGATCGAACCCGGGTCTCTGGCGGTAGGTGAGTGGTAGAATCTGGGGGACGTTGATACAATGTGGGGCACATTAAAATTAATATTAACAAAAAGCTTTTCACTCTACCTTGGTACATGGGACAAGAGACCAAACTAAACTAAATTAATCAGAGTAAATGGGTTGCTGATGGTCAGCATGTTTGCTCGCTGTATCTCTTTGGGACACGGAGAACTAAAAGTCCCAATAATCGAGCCGAGTCCTCGCCCTTTACATCGGGGACCTGGGGTGGAGAGTGTTGCACAAAGCCGTGGCCTGCAACAGGCACTTGAGCCGGTTCACGGACTCGTCCGCCGGACTTGTCACTTCTGCGGCGAGGAAGAGACCGTGTTCCACGTCTACATGGAGTGTTCGAGGTTGCAGCCCCTGTTCGAGTATCTGAAGGGGCTGCTCCTCAAGGTTTGGCTCCACTTTGGTCCGACGCTATTGATTTTTGGGCACCCGGTACAGAGGGGGGAGGGTCGGGAGGGAGGAGGGGGTCTCCCTGTCAGTCTGCTCCTGGGCCTGGCCAAGATGGCCATCCGCGGGTCCAGGCGACGGCCGCACAGCGGTCGGCTGCCCGCCCCTTTTCCGGGGTCACATCCGTGCGCGCGTGTCCCTGGAGAGGGAACACGCGGTGTCCACGGGGACTCTGGAGGCCGTCTGTGAACGCTGGTCACCGCGGGAGGTCGAATGTATTGTTGATAAAAATGTTAATATTTTAATTTGATAACTTTGTTTGTAAAACGCCAATATAGGCATTCTTTGATCGTGTAAAAAAAATAATAATAATGGAGCAGAAAATGCTGAACTCTGGCTGGATTCTAATAACAATGACAAGACAGTTTACAGAAGCGCTTACCACCAGACGCTGATCAACACCGGCTGACCTGGAGATGTGACTGCAAACCGGGGTCAAGGGTGACAATGCACAAATGGGGCTGCATGGAGGGTACAAAAACCTGTGACTGTGGCACACACAGACCCAGACAATCCAACGCCTTCTGCAATGCCCACTGCTGGATAATCCATGTACCACTGCAGACCTTGCACTGAACACTCCGATAGCACAACAATGTGTACAGCAGTGGCGAGCTGCCATGTAGCATGAAGGGTCTGTCCCACAGCATGCGTTTGCATGCGTCTAGCGCGACCAAACGTGGTCGCTTGAGCAGTACGGCGTCGCGGGGCCGGTTCCACTTCGAACCGCGGAGGCGTATGGAGTTGTGCGGGGCTGGTCCCGACATCATACTCACCAATCAGCTGGGCAGGAAGCGGGCCGAGTGAATTTGGATGTCGCACAGCATCTGGCGGTGACATCATCACGCAACGGCATGTGCTAGGCGTACGACGTTAAGACGCTGCGTACGCCCGTCGAGACGCTGCGTACGTCCTCAATGCAGCTGCGGGCCGACAGGCCGTTGGCGCGCGGGATTTTTGGACAGTGTCAGTTTTTCGGAGCCCCGCGCGATGTCAGGACCAGCCCCACGCAACTCCATACGGCTCCGGCAAACGAAGTGGGACCGGCCCCGCGAGGCCGTACGGCACAAGCGACCACGTTAGGTCGCGCTAGCCGCATGCAGTCGCATGCTGGTGGTACAGGCCCTTAAGGAGACGGAAGAAGACGAAGAAGCAAGGTTGTATATTGCAAGTCTTACAGTAAATCTGCACAATGTGTTGGTGGTATAATCCAATCCCTGACCCTGTGACTACTCCAGCTGTGGATAACAGCCCACAAGGCTGATCAGCCTGATCAATGACAAAATAATTAATGATATATTGTTAGGGTTCTGCAAACAGCAACGAGCCTTCAAACATATCCAGCAACTCCCACTCACCAATACCATTTTATTATCAAAATGATTTACATTTTTTTCTTGACCCACATTAGAAATTCTCTCATAACCACCTAATTTTCATCATTAATATAGCAAGAGAATAAAAAGTTGCTTGTACATGAAATCTTGTACAAAAAAAAGCTTTTCGCTGTAATTGGCTGTGGGCCGAGGAGCGTTTTTGTTTAGTTTCGTGACCCAACTCACAGAACTACTCGAATTTTTAACACATTGTCTAAAAATATTATATAAATCATACCGGAAACTCGTCAAGACCAAAACCTGCACATTTTTAAGAAATATGAGCAAAACCTCAATTTTTCCGAGTAGTAATTGCCTAATCAATGCACGTTTGACATTGAGGTCGGACGCAAATTGGCCAATCCCGGGCTTTGTTTTATGGTCGCTAGGCAGAGAGGACGCTGAGATCGTGGCTGCCTCCTCATTACATCAATAGCAATAACAAGGTTTCCAAGGATAAAGGTAATGCTAAACTTGCTGATCATTTTGTTTTTCATATGATTTATCTTTATAATGTTATAATGTGTACTGGTAAATAAAAATGATAAATAACAAATGTAGAGCTAGGGTTAGGATTAGGGTAGTTAGTCTGTCTGTCTGTCAGTCAATCTGTCGGTCGGGCCGTCGGCGGTGAGCGTTGGGCCGGGCCTCCGGTGAGTGCTGCTGCGAGGAGTCAGTCAGGCTGTCAGTTGCATCAAGCGAGCAGGCGGTCTGATGGAGCCGGAGCTCTCTGGGTGCTGAAGGCGGTGCTGCCCCCCTCCATCGCCACCACCAGAGGGGCATGCTGGCCGAGATGGACGCGCTGCACGGCCACAGCCCGCAGCCGGTCCCAAAGCTTCTCCAGCTCCAGCCGTGGGCAGCTCTGGGAGGGGGGCGGCCGGCTTAGGGTTAGGTATTTTCCTGCCGTGGCCTTCCCCCAGCCTGACACTGACCCAGTCCCACTATGGCCGTGACCCCCACTCTGCACATGGGCAGTCAGAGGGGTTCAGTAAACGGGGGAACCCAAAAGAACTGCCCTGACCTATTAATTAGGCTGGTTCAGGAGGACCGCTGCGGCAGATCATTAATAAAAACCTCACAATTATATTCATTATATTATTTTTATAGAATAAAATTATACATAATTACATATGATTACAGTCATATTCACAAGTCATATATATATATATATATATATATAGATGGTAAAATAATATATAGTTTAAATAGACAGCAACACGGAAATAGGCTCCCCATGGAGAAATATGGGCATGGACACGAGATGGCGCTTACTTTTCTGATCTCATTTTCTAATTAGTTTAATTAATTAACTGACGAGTTATGACTTCCTTCTCAATTATATTTCATCTAAATCTGTGCAAAATTTCACGTGGTTCCGAGACGTGGGTCATGAAAATGGATTTCTGGACACATTTTTGATGCTCGGCCCACAGCCTATAAACTTGCGTCAGTGCACGTGAGAATAAAAAACTAAAGTCAAATTTCAATTTCGAGAGCAGGAAATGTGGCCTTTCGTATTTTTTGTCAACATGACGTCTTTTTTTCAGTCTGAAGAAGGGTCTCGACCCGAAACCTTTTCAGTTTTTACGTTTAGAGATACAGCGCTGAAATAGACCCTTCAGCCCACCCAGTCCATGCCGACCAGCGATCCCCCCACACTAACACTATCCTACACACATGAGGGACAATTGTACCAAAGCCAATTAGTCCACAAACCTGAACGCCTTTGGAGTGTGGGATGAAACCAGAGCACCCGGAGAGAACCCACACGGTCACAGGGAAAATGTACAAACTTCTTGCCGACAGTCCACACGGTGGCGCTGGGGTAGAGTTGCTGCCTTACAGCGCTTGCAGCAGCAGAGACCAGGGTTCAATCCTGAACACGGGAGCTGTGTGTACGGAGTTTGTATGTTCTCCCCGTGACTTGCGTGGGTTTTCTCCGAGATCTTCGGTTGCTTCCCACGCTCCAAAGATGTACAGGTTTGTAGGTAAATTGTCCCTAGTGTGTGTAGGATGGTGTTAATGTGCGGGGATCGCTGGTCGGCGCGGAACCATGCGGTCACGGGGCGAACATGCAAACTCCGTGCAGACAGCTCGGGATCGAACCCAGTCTCTGGTGTTGTAAGGCAGCAACTCTACACCACCGTGCCGCACAAACTAGGGAGATCTGAAACCAAATCCACCTTCAAAACATTTTATCAGGCGTGAACTAAATTGGGAATTGCACCTAGATCGCAGTAGAATCTTCTTCTTGTGTATGGCGTGCACAGCCTAAAGTTGTAGGTTAACGTCGGGTCGATTGCATTAGTTGAAACAAGGTGGACCACGTGAAGGTCGCAATCTCCCACCCGCAGTAGAAGCTGAACCATCATTAGTAACATTTTTAATGAAAATTAATTTTGAATTGATGAAATATGGAAAAGACAATACAGAGAGATTTAGATCAAAGATTTAATAGTAATTTTCAATTAAAATAAAGTTCTACAAGGCATAATGTCTGAAGGAGGGTCTCAACCCAAAACCTCCCCTATCCCTGCTCTCCAGAGATGTTGCCTGACCCGCTGAGTTACTCCAGCTTTTTGTGTCTACCTTCGGCGTAAACCAGCATCTGCAATTCCTTCCTGAACATAAGAATTTCATTGCCCTTTATACCAAATATCTATATATTACTAAACGTCTCATCTTGACCGCTTTTGGCTCACTGTGGTGTGATTTCCGAAAGAACGCCGCCAACAACGGCCGTCATTTTTGGCCAGCTCGCTCAGAGCCGCCCTCCGCCTTTCTGGACCAGAGGATTTTTCCCATCGATGAAAAATCAGAGCGATATTAATGTTTTTTTTAAAATCACCATTCTCTCTGCTGCCCCTGCTGGCGGGAGGGGGAGGAACTACAAAACCAGAAAGTGGTGTGCCTCACTCAGTCTCTGCAAGATTGAGGAAGCTGAACACATGTCTACTCAACTGTGAGTGCCCTTGCAGTCTAGGGTCCTTCTGCTGCTGGACATGGGGGGCACGGTATGGTGGAGACGCCCCTCAAAATAAGGGGAGGTATCCCACGCCAGGGGGCCACTTGAGGTAGCATGGGTGGGGGCTAGATTTGGGAAATTTGAGCAATGTATATAGACTGTATGGAACAATTTGTATAGCCTCCGAAAATGTCGGATGAATTTTTCGCACGGTTCATGTATCGTATATATTTATTACTTGAATAAAGTCTATTTTGAAATATTTTTTAAAAAGTGAGTGCCCTTAATGTGCTTCAATAAACGCTTGCAGAAAGTCTCTATTGGTTCTAAAATGCTTGCAGAAAGTGTCTATTGGTTCTAAAATGCTTGCAGAAAGTCTCTATTGGTTCTAAAATGCTTGCAGAAAGTGTCTCTATTGGTTCTAAAATGCTTGCAAAAAATGTTTCTATTGGTTCTAAAATGCTTTCAAAAGGTGTCTCTATTGGTTCTAAAATGCTGCCTGGCCAGAGTGACTGAGCTGCCAGCCCAAGAATCCATTCAGCCCATAATGCCCATACTAGCCCTCTGGAAACGAGTCCCTCTGACCCACAACACATATACTAGCGCTCCAGATGTGTGTTGTGGGTCAAAGGGACCCCCCCCCCCCCCCTCCCACTGGCCAGCAATATTGGAATTGGTGGAGAGGTGGGATATTGCATTGGGGGACCATCCCTCCCGTGATGCTGGGACCCAACGGGTCACACTTAGTCTAGTACTTTATAAAAATTGAAATTCAAATCAAATCAGCAATTCAGTTTGCTACATTAAAGGCGGCAGCAAACCGCGTGGAGAAACCGTTAATCAACAACAGCAGCTTGTATATTTCTTGTAGGGTCTCCGCAAAGAGCATCTCCCCTCGGCCATTCTTCGACGTTCTCGGTGTTGCCTGCGATTGGGTGGTTAAAGGTGGTGGTGCTGGGTCTCATTGCTGCGGAACTGTTTAATGTTTTCGTGGATTGACACCAGCTGATCATGTATTTTGGCGTAGGCTTCACTGCCAAGTTCTTTATGCAGGTCTTTACCAACAGTAGTCAATATTGATTGGAGCACATCAAGCTTGTTACTAATGTATTGTGCAATGAAGAACTCTTGCGACGTCAGCTTATTTGCCAAAGCAGATATATCGCTCATCAAGCGATAGGCCAATTGTCCCCAATGGCTATCACGCCTTGTCAGCTTCGCTCTTCACAGGGTTAAAATACAATGATGTAAGCATTAAGAAAGGACACACGAGCACGCCTTAGTTTAATTGAGTTATACAGCATGGAAACAGGCCCTTCGGCCCACTGCACTAACCAGCGATCCCCGTACACTAACACTATCCCACACCCACTAGGGACGATTTGCAATTAAATCGACCAAGAGTCTTAAATAAAAAGACAAAGACCTGCATGTTTTTGGAATGTGGGATGAAACCAGAGCACCCAGAGAAAACCCACGCAGGTCACGGGGAGCACGTACATAGTACGTACAGGATCCGTAGTTAGGATCGAACCTGGGTCTCTGGTGCTGTAAAGCAGCAACTCTACTGCTGCGCCACCGTGCCGCCCATTCAACCAGGCTGAATTCCTCGAACAGTTCGATCCTGAAAGTCACTTCTTATACATTAAGCAATGTATATCGTTATCATCTTTCACAATTTGCACATGATAGGGCCCCAAAATAGTCGTGCCACAGCCTGCAGTTCCCCAGTGCAGTTCAGTCTAGTTTATTGTCACGTGTACCGAGGTACAGTGGAAAGCTTTTGTTGCGTGCGACCCGGTCAGCCTTGTTATGAACATCATATTCGACCAATTTATTTATTTATTTAAAGTAACATATGTAATGGTTCAAGGGGAACGTAGAACAATGCAACAGTGCGGAAACAGGCCCTTCGGCCCAACTTGCCTACACCGGCCAACAATGTCCCATATACATTAGTCTCACTTGCCTGCACTTGGTCCATATCCCTCCAAACCTGTCCTATCCATTTACCTGTAAAAACTGTCTTTGAAACAATGGGATAGTCCCAGCCTCTACTATCTCCTCCGACAGCTTGTTCCGTACACCCACCATCCTTTGTGTGAAAAAGTTACCCCTCGGATTCCTATTAAATCTTTTCCCCTTCATCTTTAACTGATCCTCTGGTCCTCGATCCCCTACTCTGTGCAAGAGACTCTGTGCATCTACCCGATCTATTCCTCTCATGATTTTGTAAACTTCCATTTTATTCAACTCTCTGGCTTCATTGGACAACCCCTTATTTTTTAACTCTCATCCTTGGCCTTAGATTCTCCACATCCAACCTCACAAAAACTTTAAATAAAATTATTAACATCACAATAAACTATACACAGTGCTATAAAACAACATTTGTGGTCAGGTCATATTGTGACAGAATCCAGAACCAGGGGCCACAGTTTAAGAATAAGGGGTAAGCCATTTAGAACGGAGAAGAGGAAACACTTTTTCTCACAGACAGTTGCGAGTCTGTAGAATTCTCTGCCTCAGAGGGTGGTGGAGGCAGGTTCTCTGGATGCTTTCAAGAGAGAGCTAGATAGGGCTCTTAAAGAATAGCGGAGTCAGGGGATATGGGAAGAAGGCAGGAACGGGGTACTGATTGAGGATGATCGGCCAGGATCACATTGAATGGCGGTGCTGGCTCGAAGGGCCGTATGGCCTACTCCTGCACCTATTGTCTATTGTCTATTAGACCAGATGACAACAAAGTCGGTCAAAGCAACAGGTTCTTCAGATCACTTTGAATACTTACGCAACTATTTGGAACAAAGTGCAACTGGACACTTTTTTCCAGACAATGTTATGAATTTCTGTCCCGATGTTGCCCAAATCCCTCAAAGGTGTCTGCCATTCCGTTGAATCTTCCTCCAGACTGATAGCTGTAGGGATGGCTGCACCCTGCGATCCTATGGAGAAACATTGGAAAACACTGACAGGCACGAGAATCCAGGCTGTTACTATAGTCTTTTGGAAGAGAAGATAAACCCTGTGTCTTCAGGAGGGTACGGAAGGTCCCTTGCCCCTGTTCTGAAGAAGAACAAGGAGGTTGTGAAGAAGACCAAGGAGGGTCTGAAAAAAACAAGGCAGTTCTTCCTGTTGCTCAGGCAATACTTGATCTCTCTCTCTCTCTCCCTCTCTCACCATCAGATGAGCAGTTACCTGCCCCCCTCACCTTGATGTCCCACCAATTGTTAATTGGCTTGGTACGAATGTAAAATTGTCCCTCATGTGTGTAGGATAGTATTAATGTGCGGGGATCGCTGGTCGGTGCGGACAAGGTGGGCTGAAGGCCCTGTTTCCGTGGTGTATCTGTAAACTTAACTGCTCCCTTCAATAGATGCTACAAATTGATAGTCAATGAGGGCGATCAATACTGGTGATTTAGTACGTTCACATTTTTCCGTGTGCATTTCATGATTGTGTTTAGGTTAGTTTGAAGAGTTTGTCTTCTGTACCTGTAACCAGCAAGAGCACCAAAGCAACAGTGAATATCTTCATCATGGTGTCAGGTCGTCAACTCCCTGTAAAGGCTGCAGAAATCAACGGATAGAAACATTACCGTTCATTGAGCACACAATTCATTCCCACAAAGGTTCAGATTTAAATCTTGAAGTTTATTTCTGGAGACAAGCGCGAGTAATTAGCGATGCTCGAAGACGTGGACAAACAGTAAACCATTTTTTCCACTTTCCTTGGGTTCATTTCCTCATATTCATCATCTTTAATGTTCTCGTCACCTTTTAACTTATCCAGTATTGATTTCTCAACACATTGAAGCCTTGACAAACTTTCCCTTCAGTCTTCCTACTACCTGTCTGTAAAAACTCAGCCTTTGTCCTTCATCATGAGGGGAATAGATAGCGTAAATGCAAAGCCTTTTATCCAGGGTAGGGGACTGAGGAACCAGAGGACATAGGTTTAAGGTGAGAGGGGAACATTTACTAGAAAGCAGAAGGGCATCTTTCTTTCCATTAAAGGAGGTAGGTTTATGGAATGAACTGCCAGAGGAGGTAGTTGAGGCAGCTACTTTAGCAACATTTAGACAGGTACATGGATAGGAAAGGTTTAGAGGGATATGGGACAAAGGCAGGCAGGTGGGAACTAGTGTACATGGGACATCCTATCGGCATGTGCAAAACAGACCCTTCGGCCCACGGAGTCCGTGCTGACCAACAATCACCCAAACACTAGTTCTATCCTCCACACTAGCGACAATTTACCGAAGCCAATTGACATGCAACCTCGCACGTCATTGGAATGTGGGAGGAAACATGAACACCAGGAAAAAAACCCACACGGTCACGGGGAGAACGTACAAACTCCGTACAGACAGCACCCGTAGTCACCTGAACCAGGGTGTCAGGGACTGAAAGGCAGTCGATGTGCAACTGTGCCTTCCCAGCATCTTCAACATTAGCTTCAGGATCTGCAAACTTATCACATTCAGACCTCGGGATCTTTACAACAGCCAGGAATGAAAAAACCTCTGTGTGTTCTCTATCTTTCTCAGAGGTGTTGACGATGTTAGAAGAGTCCTTATCATTGCACCTACTTGGACTAACTGACTCGACCTTGTCTGGGACTGGTCCCAGTGTGTCCCAGTCAATGTGACCTGGGGACACCCAGCGCACTGAGTTTGAGAAATATTCTGGTAATCAGGACATTTGAGGTGCTGAATATCAGAAATATCACTGAACAAAAAGTTCCTACTTTACCAGTCTTCTTCCCGTGCAGCCTGAAGTAGATAAAATCCCTCTTACCTGCTTGCTCTTGTCTCTCTGCCGGCCTTGTGTGTGGGGCGCAGATCCCAGCTGTTTAATAGCTGGACGTTATCTCCCACATCTGATAAGAGATGGCCAACCAGTGCAAATTCCATCTTTCATAACGTGCGTCAGGCTAGAGTCAAGGATAAACATCTTTCAGAGTTTGTGTCCAGCAAACAGTAGCGGGAAATCGACACAAACAGTTGGCGTAACTCAGCGGCTCTGGCAGCGTCTCTGGAGAGAAGGAATAGGTGACGTTTTGGATCGAGACCCTTCTTCAGTCTGAAGAAAGGTCTTGACCCGAAACGTCACCCATTCCTTCTCTCCAGAGATGCTGTCTGACCCGCTGACTTACTCCAGCTTTTTTTGTCTATCTTTGGTTTAAACCAGCATCTGCAGTTCCTACCTCCACAGTTGAATTCCCCCACCTGGTTTTACAGTTTGCCAAGTCTTGTGACTGGGGCTCAGATCCCAGCTGTTCTGCATCCCAAATCCTTCTGCAGTTGTATAGGGCTCTGGTGAGACCGCATGTGGAGTATTGTGCACAGTTTTGGTCTCCGAATTTGAGGAAGGACATCCTTGTGATTGAGGCAGTGCAGCGTAGGTTCACGAGATTGATCCCTGGGATGGCGGGACTGTCATATGAGGAAGGATTGAAAAGACTAGGCTTGTGTTCACTGGAGTTTAGAAGGATGAGTGGGTATCTTATAGAAACATATAAAATTATAAAAGGACTGGACAAGCTAGATGCAGGAAAAATGTTCCCAATGTTGGGCGAGTCCAGAAACTGCGGCCACAGTCTTAGAATAAAGGGGAATAAATTTTTGTGAATTTATGGAATTCCCTGCCACAGAGGGCAGTGGAGGCCAAATCACTGGATGGATTTAAGAGAGAGTTGGATAGAGCTCTAGGGGTTAGTGGAGTCAAGGGATATGGGGAGAAGGCAGGCATGGTTTATTGATAGCGGATGATCAGCCATGATCACAATGAATGGCGGTGCTGGCTCGAAGGGCCGAATGGCCTCCTCCTGCACCTATTTTCTATGTTTCTATGTTTCTAAGTAATATAAGCAAGAAATAAATGTCAATTTTGATGAATCCCGACTTTGGAAAATGCCTGGTCATGTTCTAATCTCTGAACTTGTGGAACACACACAAAAGGTCAAAGCACGTTTGTAACAGTGAGATGGTCATTGTGTGTCTCAATTTTACCTTGAACGTTCCAGGACTCAGATACACCTTAGATCCATCCCTAGACTTGAGTACAACCGTTGTCACACCTCCAATCTCCAGACTCTAGTTCACAACTGATCCAAAAGTTGCTCGTACATGAAATCTTGTACAAACACAGCTTTTCACTGAAACCTGACCTCAGTACACGTGACATCAATAAACTAAAGCAAAATTTCAATTTCAAGAGGTGGAAATGTTCTGTCGTATTTTTTGTCAACATGACGTTTTTTTTCAGTCCGAAGAAGGGTCTCGACCCAAAACATTTTTAGTTTTGTCGTTTAGAGATACAGCGCTGAAATAGACCCTTCAGCCCACCCAGTCCATGCCGACCAGTGATCCCCCCACACTAACACTATCCTACACACATGAGGGACAATTTACCAAAGCCAATTAGTCCACAAACCTAAACGTCTTTGGAGTGTGGGATGAAACCAGAGCACCCGGAGAGAACCCACACGGTCACAGGGAAAATGTACAAACTTCTTGCCGACAGTCCACACGGTGGCGCTGGGGTAGAGTTGCTGCCTTACAGCGCTTGCAGCAGCAGAGACCAGGGTTCAATCCTGACTACGGGAGCTGTCTTTATGGAGCTTGTATGTTCTCCCCGTGATTTGCGTGGGTTTTCTCCGAGATCTTCGGTTGCTTCCCACACTCCAAAGACGTACCGGTTTGTAGCTAAATTATCCTTAGTGTGTGTAGGATGGTGTTAATGTGCGGGGATTGGTGGTCAGCATGATCCCGTTGGGCCGAATGGCCTGTTTCCGCACTGTATCTCTAAAACTAAATCAAATGCACCTGTAGTCAGGATCGAACCGGGACTAGGCCAGCAAATCTACCGCTGTGCCACTGTGACATCACCTATTCCTTTTCTCCAGAGATGCTACCTGAGGCGATGAGTTACTACAGCTGTTTGTGTCGAGCTTGATGTTGTTATTGATCAGCCCAGAAGTCATTGGGTCAACACCAGCGACAATTTCTTTTGACGCCGTTCCCTGTTATTAGGCACGATGCCTTGAGGAGCCCCGTCCACACAGCTCCAGCATTCATGTACCTCTGTGGACCTCTAGTGTCCAACATCACCTCCATTACCCAGCTCAGCAGCAGTCTGAATAGATTAGTCTAGTTTAGAGGTACAGCACGGAAACAGGCCCTTCCGCCCACCCAGTCCGCTGTGACCAGCGATCCCAGCACATTAACACCATCCTACACACACTAGGGCCAATTTACATTTCTCCCAAGCCAATTAACCTACAAACCTGCACTTTGGAGTGGGGGAGGAAACCGAAGATCTCAGAGAAAACCCATGCGTTCACGGGGCGAACATGCAAACTCCGTGCAGACAGCTCGGGATCGCACCCAGTCTCTGGTGCTGCCACTGCTGTAAGGCAGCAACTCCACCGCTACACCACCGTGCCGCACAAACTAGGGAGATCTGAAACCAAATCCACCTTCAAACATTTTTTAATCAGGCGTGAACTAAATTGGGAATTGCTCCTGGATCGCAGTAGAATCTTCTTCTTGCGTATGGCGTGCACAGCCTAAAGTTGTAGGACAACTCGTTCTATTTGATCTGGTTTGTGGACGTCAGGTTGATTGCATTAGTTGAAACAGGGTGGACAACGTGAGGTCGCAATCTCCCACCCGCAGTAGAAGCTGAACCATCATTAGTAACATTTTTAATGAAAATTAAATTTGAATTGATGAAATATGGAAAAGACAATACAGAGAGATTTAGATGAAAGACGCATTGTTTAATAGTAATTTACAATTAAAATAAAGTTCTACAAGGCATAATGTCTGAAGAAGGGTCTCAACCCAAAACCTCCCCCATCCCTGCTCTCCAGAGATGTTGCCTGACCCGCTGAGTTACTCCAGCTTTTTGTGTCTACCTTCGGTGTAAACCAGCATCTGCAGTTCCTTCCTGAACATAAGAATTTCATTGCCCTTTATACCAAATATACTTTATAAAAATTGAAATTCAAATCAAATCAGCAATTCAGTTTGCTACATTAAAGGCGGCAGCAAACCGCGTGGAGAAACCGTTCATCAACAACAGCAGCTCGTATATTTCTCGTAGGGTCTCCGCAAAGAGCATCTCCCCTCGGCCATTCTTCAACGTTCTTGTTGTTGCCAGCGATTGGGTGGTTAAAGGTGGTGGTGCTGGGTTTCATTGCTGCGGAACTGTTTAATGTTTTCGTGGATTGACACTAGATGATCATGTATTTCGGCGTAGACTTCACTGCCAAGTTCTTCATGCAGTTCTTTACCAGCAGTAGTCAATATTGATTGGAGCACATCAAGCTTGTCACTAATGTGTTGCACAATGAAGAACTCTTGCTTCAGTTGACTTGCCAATTCGCTTAAAGGCAACAAGATGAAAGCAAATGCTCTCCAATCAGAGCCAGGACCTGTCAGCTTCGCTCTTCAGAGGGTTAAAATACAATGAGGTAAGGATTAAGAAAGGACACACGAGCACGCCTTAGTTTAATTGAGTTATACAGCATGGAAACAGGCCCTTCGACCCACTGCACTAACCAGCAATCCCCGTACACTAACACTATCCCACACCCAGTAGGGACGATTTGGAATTAAATCGACCAAGCGTCTAAAATAAAAAGACAAAGACCTGTATGTTTTTGTAATGTGGGATGAAACCAGAGCACCCAGAGAAAACCCACGCAGGTCACGGAGCACGTACAAAGTACGTACAGGATCCGTAGTCAGGATCGAACCTGGGTCTCTGGTGCTGTAAAGCAGCAACTCTACTGCTGCGCCACCGTGCCACCCGTTCAAACCAGTGTTTATGCTCTATACAAACCCTTCTTGATTCTCAACCAGTCTGAATTCCTCTAACAGTTTGATCCTGAAAGTCACTTCTTATACATTAAGCAATGTATATCGTTATCATCTTTCACAACCGCAGGATATCCCACTTGAAAATCAATAAAGAGAATATTTTTGAAGTGCACTCTTTGTTTAAAAAGTGGTCACAATTTGCACATGATAGGGCCCCAAAATAGTTGTGCCACAGCCTGCGGTTCCCCAGTGCAGTTTAGTCTAGTTTATTGTCACGTGTACCGAGGTACAGGGGAAAGCTTTTGTTGCGTGCGACCCAGTCAGCCTTGTTATGAACATCATATTCGACCAATTTATTTATTTATTTAAAGTAACATATGCAATGGTTCAAGGGGAACATCGGACAATGCAACAGTGCAGGAACAGGCCCTTCGGCCCAAAATGTGTGCTTTGAACAGGATGCCAAGTTCAACTAATCTCCTCTGTCTACATGTGATCCATATCCCTGCAGATTCCTGCACATTCGTTCATGTGCCGATCTAAAAGCCTCTTAAACATCATTATCATATCAATAATAATAACAATAATAATAATATCTCCCACGATCACCCTTGGCAGCGCATTGCAGACACACACGGGCACACACCACTCCGTGTAAAGACCTTGCCCGTTTAATATTTGCCCCTCCTGTGTGTGTGTGTGTGTGTGTGTGTGTGTGTGTGTGTGTGTGGGCGCGCGCGTGTGCATGTGTGTGGGGGGTGGTTTGTGTGTGGGGTGGTTTGTGTGCGTGTGTGTGTTCATGTGTGTGGGGGGTGGTTATTGTGTGTGCGTGTGTGTGGGGGGGTGGTTTGTATGTGTGTGTGTTCATGTGTGTGGGGGGTGGTTATTGTGTATCTGTGGGGGGGGGGTGTATGTGTGTGTGTGTGGGGGGTGGTTAGTGTGTGTGTGTGTGGGTGGTTTGTGTGTGTGTGTGTGGTTAGTGTGCGCGTGCGTGTGTGGTGGGTGGTTAGTATGGTGGGTGGTTAGTGTGTGCGTGTGTGTGTGGTTAGTGTGTGTGTGCATGTATGTGTGTGTGCGCGTGCGTGTGTGGTGGGTGGTTAGTGTGTGCGTGTGTGTGTGCGCATGTATGTGTGTGTGCACGTGCGTGTGTGTGCGGAGTGGTTAGTGTGTGTGTGACGCTGCAGGGCCCCCCCCACCCCCCGCAACCGCGCATTGAGGGGACGGGGCCCAATGGGTCCCACTTGATCGAGTTTTTAATATAATTTTATCAGCTCCCCTCAGCCTCCGTAGATCCAGAGAAACCAATCCATGTTTGTCCAAACTCTCCTCATTCAATTACTCTCTAATCCACAATGAACCTCGACCAGAAACGTTGCCAATTCCTTCTCTCCATAGATGCTGCCTCACCCGCTGGGTAACTCCAGCATTTTGTGCCACATTCTGTTGAACCTTTTCTGCACCTTCTCCAAAGCCTTCACAGCCTCCTAGATAACTTCACAACTTTTGTGCAGGAATTGTTACCTTAAAAATACTCGATAACTCTAAATATCCATCATCCTTTGCACAAGTGTGATTCAGGGCACTGAGAGAAGATATCGCACCTCCTGGAGTCATAGAGTGATACAGTGCGGAAACAGGCCCTTCGGCCCAACGTGCCCACACCAGCCAATAATGTCCCAGCTACTCTGGTCCCACTTACCTGCGCTTGGTCCATATCCCTCCAAACCCATCCTATCCATGCACCTGTCCAACTGTCTTTTAAACGATGGGATAGTCCCAGCCTCAACTACCTCCTCCGACAGCTTGTTCCGTACACCCACCATCCTTTGTGTGAAAAAGTTACCCCTCGGTTTCCTATTAAATCTTTTCTCCTTCATCTTTAACCTATGTCCTCCGGTCCTCGATCCCCTACTCTGTGCAAGAGACTGTGCATCTACCCGGTCTATTCCTCTCATGATTTTGTAAACTTCCATTTCATTCCACTCTCTGGCTTCCCTGGACAACCTTCACTGACAACCAGTGCCACTAGGGGCGCTGCTTTGAAAGCACCTCGGCCTACAGCCTGTCCGTTTTGTTCCCTTTTTTTAATTTTAGTTTGCCTAAATTGTTTGTTTTGTGGAAACTTTAGCTTTTCTATGTGGGGGGGGGGGGGGGCAGGGTAAGGGGGAAACTGTTTCCTAGTCGCTTCCTGGCGGGGACGCGACTATTTCTCCGAGTCGCGTCCTCGCCCCCCACCTCGCGGCCTACTAGCTGGATCGGAGCAGCTGAGGACCGGGAACCGGGAACCGGACAAGAGCTGCAACAGCGGCGGCGCAGCGTTGGATTCACCGCAGAGCGGGCGAAGCCCACCTGGGTCGCCGTTTGGAGCTCCGGAGCGTTGGGCCTGCAGCGTTGACATCATGGAGCTGCTCCCAACGCGGGCGACGCTGATGGACATCGCGGAGTTTGCCGAGGGCCGCCAGCGGGAGTCTCCGCCCGGCGCGGCCTGGGGACGTCGGGAGCTGTGGACTCTGGTGGGAAGCGGCCGTTTTGGAGGTCCAAGCCGCTGAGGTTGGCCTCCAGTCCCGACGTCGGACGTACATCATCCCGGCGAGCGGGCCTGAGCGGCGGGCTGCCCGTAGCGGCGACTGCAGAGGGTTCCGGAGGCCCTGACCACGGGTGAACATCGAGGAAGAGACTGACTGACTTTGGTGCCTTCCCTCACAGTGGGAAATTTTAGATTCTGCTGTGTGGGGATGGTTTATGTTTCAATCTATCTTGTGTTGTGTTCTTTATTTTGGTGTATGGCTGTATGGTGATTCATTTCACTGTGCCATCTGGCACATGTGACAAGTAAATGTATCTTGTAACTTGTATCTTGTACAACCCCTTATTTTTGAACTCTCATCCTTGGCCTTAGTTTCTCCACATCCAACCTCACAAAAACCTTTAAGAAAATTACTAACTTATCACAATAAACTATACAACAGTGCAATTAAACAACATTTGTGGTCAGGTCATATTTGAAAGAGTCCAGAACCAGGGGCCACTTTAAGAATAAGGGGTAAGCCATTTAGAACAGAGATGAGGAAACTCTTTTTAACACAGAGAGTTGTGAGTGTAGAATTCTCTGCCTCAGAGGGTGGTGGAGGCCGGTTCTCTGGAAACCTTCAAGAGAGAGCTAGATACGGCTCTTGAAGATAGCGTAGTCAGGGGATATGGGGAGAAGCAGGAACGGGGTACTGATTGGGGACGATCAGCCAGGATCACATTGAATGGCGGTGCTGGCTTGAAGGGCCGAATGGCCTACTCCCGCACCTATTGCCTATTGTCTATTAGACCAGATGGCAACAAGGTCGGTTAAAGCAACAAGTTCCAGATCACTTTGAATACTTACGCAAATGTTCTGAACAAAGTGAAACTGGACAATTTGTCCCAGGCAACGTCCACAATTTCTGTCCCGATCTCTCCCAAATCCCTTAAAGGTGTCTCCCATTCCGTTGAATCTTCCTCCAGACTGATAGCTGTAGGGATGGCTGCACCCTGCGATCCTATGGAGAAACATTGGGAAACACTGACAGGCATGAGAATCCAGGCTGTTACTATAGTCTTTTGGAAGAGAAGATAAACCCTGTGTCTTCAGGAGGGTACGGAAGGTCCCTTGCCCGTTCTGAAGAAGAACATGGAGGTTGTGAAGAAGACCAAGGAGGGTCTGCAAAAAACAAGGCAGTTCTTCCTGTTGCTCAGGCAATACTTGATCTCTCTCTCTCTCTCTCTCTCTCTCTCTCTCACCATCAGCAGTTACCTGCCCCCCCTCACCTTGATGTCCCACCAATTGTTAATTGGCTTGGTACGAATGTAAAAATGTCCCTGATGTGTGTAGGATAGTATTAATGTGCGGGGATCGCTGGTCGGTGCGGACAAGGTGGGCTGAAGGCCCTGTTTCCACGCTGTATCTCTAACCTAAACTGCTCCCTTCAATAGATGCTACAAATTGATAGTCAATGAGGGCAATCAATACTGGTGATTTAGTACGTTCACATTTTTCCGTGTGCATTTCATGATTGTGTTTAGGTTAGTTTGAAGAGTTTGTCTTCTGTACCTGTAACCAGCAAGAGCACCAAAGCAACAGTGAATATCTTCATGATGGTGTCAGGTCCTCAACTCTCTGTAAAGGCTGCAGAAATCAACGGATGGAAACATTACCGTTCATTGAGCACACAATTCATTCCCAAAAAGGTTCAGATTTAAATCTTGAAGTTTATTTCTGGAGACAAGCGCGAGTAATTAGCGATGCTCGAAGACGTGGACAAACAGTAAACCATTTTTTCCACTTTCCTTGGGTTCATTTCCTCATAATATAATTTTTTTTTAGATATCTTTTATAATTAGATAAATAGACTGCGACCTGAGAAGTGTTAAAAAAAAGGAAAAAAAAGGCCCCGAAAATAAAAGAGCCTTAAGAAAAGAAAGGAAATCAGAAGAAAATGCAAAAAAGATAGAACTAAACAGAAACAGGGAATGTGCGTCATTCGTAACGCTATGCACCCCCCACCTAGTTCTGAAACAGTTACTTTTCAGGGTTATGTTGCACCATATTACACTTGTAATAAATCAATGAAAGACTACCATATCTTAAAGAATTGTTCTTGTTTTCCTGCTAGAACAAGTCTCATTTCCTCGAGATGTAATATTTCCGACATATTTGTAATCCACATTTTAAACGTTGGGATAGGTGCGTTTTTCCAGAATTTAAGTATAAGATTTTTTGCCGTTATCAAACCATAGTTGAGGAAACATCTTTGAAATGACGTTAGCTCAGAACAGGCTTCCATTGCTCCGAAAATCATCAATTCTATATTTGGGTCCGGTCTTGTTTTAAATCGTTTTGAAAAGGTTTCAAAAATTTCATTCCAAAATTTCTGAAGTTTTACACAGGAGGCAAATGAATGTGCTATTGTTGCTTCTTGTGTTAGATAGACACTTATCACAGATGGGAGAGACATTTGGAAACATTTTATTTAATTTGGTTTTCGAGTAATATAATCTTTGTACAATTTTAAATTGAATCAGGGTGTGTCTGACATTAATTGAACATTTGTATATATATAACAAATAATCTTCCCATCTGTCCTTAGGGATTTCTATATCCAGTTCTTGTTCCCACTCTTTTCTTAGACCATCTGTAGAAGGTATATCTATATTTAAAATAGTATTATAGAAATATGATGTTAAGTGATCCAATTCTAGCTGTCTATCCATGCCTTGCTCTGGTGGATCCAACATCAGGTTTTGATAATCTTGTGAATATTTTTTCAGATAATCTTGCATTTGCAAATATCTAAAATAATGTATTTAAGCTGTAATTCTTGAAATGATAACATTTTTCCCATTTCGTACATATCTTCCCAAGTCTTCATTCCTAATCGTTCCCAGTGAGTAAACGTTTTGTCAATAGTCGATGGCTTAAACGACGGATTATTAACTATCGGTGAAAGAAGTGGAAGGTTTCTTAATTTAAGAGTGGATTTTATTTGTCTCCAGATTCATATAGTGCTGTGGATCATCGGATTTATCTTATATATTGTGTTTTTCAATTTTATTGGGGAGAGAAGGGTCATTCCTATGTTAAAAGGAGTGAAATCCTCTCTCTCCATTATTGTCCATTCTGCCTGTAATGTTGAGCTGTCCAGCCAGTACATTATATTTGTAATGTTCACTGCCCAATGATAATACATACAGTTGGGAAGTATAAGTCCACCAAATTCTTTGGGTTTACATGAATGTTTTTTTTTTAAATTCTACGTGATTTATACTCCCATGCGAAATTTGTATTTATTCTGCCTATTAAGGACATCGGTAGAGTTTTCCAAAATTGGATCGACGCTTGTATTTTAGTAAGTAATGCCAGATAATTTGCATTCAATAAAGAATTATATTTTCTAGTGATTTGAATACCCAAATATTTGAACTTTTCTGTAGCAATTTTAAAGGGGTATTTTAAAAGATGTGTTGGCTCTTGAGGTTTTATGGTCATTATTTCGCTTTTTATTCCAATTTATTCTATATCCTGAGAAGGAACCAAATTCTTCTATTAAATTTAATAAGTTTGGTATACTAATTTGCGATTTTGTAATGTATAATAGTACATCATCTGCATATAATGATATTTTATTATTATAGTTTTTCGTATTGTAACCGTGGTTATTAGGGCAAATTCTTATATTTTCTGCTGCAGGCTCTATCACCAGGGCAAATAGAAGGGGTGATAAAACACATCCCTGTCTATTGCCCCTGGATATTTGAAAATTTGGGGATAGTATATTATTAATTAATATTCTAGCCGTGGGTTTATCATATAGTAATTTCATCCATAGAATAAAATTATCTCCCATTTGTATTTTTGTAATGCTTTAAAAAGATATTCCCATTCTACTTGATCAAATGCTTTTTCTGCATCCAATGAAATAATCGATGTCTTCTTTTTCTGTCTTAACGTTTCAAATTATTAGATGAATGTCTCTTAGGTATAAACCCCGTTTGATTTGGGTTTATTAATTTACTAACATATTTACTTAATCTTCTTGCTAATGTTTTTGCTAATATTTTATGATCTGTATTTAATAATGCAATGGCTCTATATGAAGCGGGACCCTCTAGACCTTTACCCTTTTTAGGTATTAATGTTATAGTTGATTTTGCAAGTGTTTCTGGTAGTTTCTGTTCTTTGAATGCATATGTATAAAGTTTATGTAAGCGTGGTGAAATTATTTCATAAAATCTTTTATAGAATTCATTAATGTTATAATTTTTAATGTTCTCTTTACCACTCATCTTTTAACTTATCCAATATTGATTTCTCTACACATTGAAGCTTTGACAAACTTTCCCTTCAATCTTCCTACTACCTATATTTAGATGGGACATCTTAATAGGCATGTGTAAAACAGACCCTTCGGCCCATAGAGTCCGTGCTGACCAACAATCACCCAAACACTAGTTCTATCCTCCACACTAGTGACAATATAACGAAGCCAATTAACATACAACCTCGCACGTCTTTGGAAACCGGAACACAGGAAAAAAACCCACACGGTCACAGGGAGAACGTACAAACTCCGTACAGACAGCACCCGTAGTCACCTGAACCAGGGTGTCAGGGGCTGAAAGGCAGTTACTGTGCAACTGTGCCTTCCCAATATCTTCAACATTAGCTTCAGGATCTGCAAACTTATCACATTCAGACCTCGGGATCTTTACAACAGCCAGGAATGGAAAACCTCTGTGTGTTCTCTATCTTTCTCAGAGGTGTTGACGATATTAGAAGAGTCCTTATCATTGCACCTACTTGGACTAACTGACTCGACCTTGTCTTGGACTGGTCCCAGTGTGTCCCAGTCAATGTGACCTGGTGACACCCAGCGCACTCAGTTTGAGAAATATCCTGAATATCAGAAATATCAGAAAGTTCCTACTTTACCAGTCTTCTTCCCGTGCAGCCTGAAGTAGATAAAATCCCTCTTACCTGCTTGCTATTGTCTCTCTGCCGGTCTTGTGTGTGGGGCTCAGATCCCAGCTGTTTAATAGCTGGACGTTATCTCCCACATCTGATAAGAGATGGCCAACCATTGCAAATTCCATCTTTCCTATCGTGCGTCAGGCTAGAGTCAATGATAAACATCTTTCAGTGTTTGTGTCCAGCAAACATTAGCGGGAAATTGACACAAAAAGTTGGCGTAACTCAGTGGCTCTGGCAGCGTCTCTGGGAAAAAAGGAATAGGTGACGTTTCGGATCGAGACCCTTCTTCAGTCTGAAGAAAGGTCTTGACCCGAAACGTCACCCATTCCTTCTCACCAGAGATGCTGTCTGACCCACTGACTTACTCCTGATTTTACAGTATGCCAAGTAATATAAGCAAGGAATTAATGTCAATTTTGACTAAACCCTACTTTGTAAAATGCCTGGTCATGTTCTAATCTCTGGGCTTGTGCAACACACACAAAAGGTCAAAGCACGTTAGTAGCAGTGAGATAGTCATTCTGTGTCTCAATTTTATCTTGAACGTTCCAGGACTCAGATACACCTAAGATCCATTCCTAGACTTGAGTACAACCGTTGCCATACCTCCAGCCTCCATTCTCTAGTTCACAATTAATGCCATCATCCTCTCTGACGAGACATTCCCCTTGAAAGACCCTCAAAGAGTCTAAGGTCTCATCTGCATGTTGGGAAATGAGCGTTAGTAAGGTGGGTGCTGCAGCACAACTGGGAGTATCTCATTTGATTTCTCCATCAATGGATCTGACTGGGTCACATCAGCGCTAGTGAATCTCAACCTCATTTGCCAGCCCTCACTCCTCAATTACTTAAAAATCAACCCAACCAAGGTTTCTTGCTCCATTACTGATCTTTTCCAGACCCATCGATACTTATCCTTACTGGCAGCCATCAAGAGTTGACAAGGTGGGATCCTCCCCATCTCTCTGTTGCCTTTGTTCTTCGTTTGGCCAACCAATGAAAGGGACACAATTCAAGGGATGATTGAATATTGAATGTAGTCTGGCCCCAAACCAAGGTCCTGGATTTACCGGATGTGACAGAGGAGACATCACCTTGCTTCACTGAAGGCCAGTGATTGAATTCTATCATCACCAATAAGCTAATTTAAAGGTGCAGTGTTTGTCTGGAACTGAACTGGCATATATTCCCATCTTCCACATCACCCCAGGAGTCATCTTCATGGAACCCGTGTGAAACCAGTGGTTGGTCCCATTCGATAAAATCACCATTATTAATGTAAAGAACATACTAGGTGCTGCAGAATGCTGCTCAGGCAAATGTCAATAGAAACTTTCTGCCCACCAAGAATTATAGTCCAGTTTCTAAACACTGGACTATAACATAAACCCTTGTTTAAGAAGGAACTGCAGATGCTGGAAAATCAAAGGTAGACAAAAATGCTGGAGAAACTCAGTGGGTGAGTTGGAGCGAAGGAAATAGGTAACATTTTGGGTTGACGTCTGAAGAAGGGTTTCGACCCAAAACATTGCCCATTTCCTTTGCTCCATAGATGCTGCCTCACCCGCTGAGTTTCTCCAGCATTTCTGTCTACCTATAACATAAAACCGCTCCCTTTCCCTCTGCTTCCTGCTCAAATGCTAACTTCTATTCACCGTGATCTTTGTCTCCTGTGGGTGTGACTGACAAAGAGTTTTGGCAGGATTTTCAGCCAAACGCTGGTTCCTCCGTGATTCCAGACTGACAAATGTGCTCCTGAGGTTTCTGGATTTTGCGTTGTGTGCCAGCCTCCACCTTGTTTCTGCCTTGCAATTGATTTCTCCCCACTGCTGGACCTTACACCCACCAAAATGCCTCCAGCCACGTGTCCCTGATCCTCAACCCTTCCAAGCACGAGATCTAGGGAACGGTTCCAATACAAACTTTTACATCATGGTCAATATAAAATGCAACTGCACTAAAATAAATATTGGCAACAATTTTGCAAATGATAAAACAAAAACATGCCCTTGTGTTCATGAGAAAGGACTACGAAGAAAAAGATTTCTATTAATATTTGAAATTCACATTCACATTCATTTGTAAAAATAAAGCTAGGGTTATGAAGGTACCTCTTTTAAACTATTTTGCTACATTTTAAAGTGAATAGAAACAAAGCGCACCAAATGGTGGCATGGCGGTATAGTGCCAGAGATCCGGGTTCGATCGTGACCACGTGTGCTGTCTGCAAGCAGTTTGTACATTCTTCCTGTGACCATGTGGGTTTTCTCCGGGTGCTCCCGTTTGTCGGTTAATTGGCTTCTCCAAATTGTCCCTCGTCATTCTTGCCCTTCGCCTCACAACATTTGGCAATGATGGCAAACGTGCTCATTGTCTTTTTCTTGCCTTCTCCTCCTGCGTGTTGGCTGTCAGTGACCGGCGTACAAGGACAGCCAGGTCTCTTTGTACCGCAACTTTTCCCAGTCTAGCAAAATTAAAACATACTCTACATTTCTACCAAAGGGGACTGTGCTCCTAATTCCCCCCCAATCCCATGTGCTTTACTTTTGCACACCAATCTCTTACATGGGACACAAGCAAAGGCCTTCTGGAAATCCAGATGTAGCATATCCACTGCTTCACCTTTATCTCTTCTGTTACATCCCCAAAGACTTCGCTAGTTTGTCAAACATACTGTAATTAATCTTACATAAATCCACCCTGACTTTGTCTAATCCTGTTAATACCCTCTGAACATTTTATTTTCCCTTCCTAATTATGTCAGGCTAATGGTCTGCAGTTCCCAGTTTTCTCTCTCCCTCCTATTATATATTTACCACCTTCCAGCAAATAGTCCATAATCTATAAACATTTGAAAGATGATAACAAATGTGTCCACTATTTCTATGTTTCTCTCTTTAAATAGCCTGGATGTAGATCATCAGGCCCCAGGATTTCCCAACAGTCAATCCCATTATTTTATCCAACGTTACTTTTTTATCGTTCAGACTAATTTCCTTTTTGTTAGTTCCGTTCATTTCAAAGATAATGCACGGAAAAAGGCCCTTCGGCCCACTGAGTCCACACCGACCATCTATCACTTGTTCACACGGGTTCGATATCATCCCATTTTCAGGCCAATTAACCAACAATCCCACATGTCTGCGGGACGTGGGAGGAAACCGGAACACCTGGAGAAAACCCATGCAGTCGCAGGGAGAACATGAAAACTCCATACAGACAGCAACCAAGGTCATAGAAACATACAAATTAGGTGTAGGAGTAGGCCATTCGGCCCTTCGAGCCTGCACCGCCATTCAATATGATCACGGCTGATCATCCAACTCAGTATCCCGTTCCTGCCTTCTCTCCATACCCTCTGATCCCCTTAGCCACAAGGGCCACATCTAACTCCCTCTTAAATATAGCCAATTAACTGGCCTCAACTACCCTCTGTGGCAGAGAGTTCCAGAGACCCAGCACTCTCTGTGTGAAAAAAGTCCTTCTCATCTCGGTCCTAAAGGATTTCCCCCTTATCCTTATGATCAAACCCGGATCCCTGTGAGGCAGCAGCTCTACCAGCTGCACCGCTATGCCTCAATGTTCATTGTATAAACTTGAATAGGGAGGAACTGCAGATGCTGGTCTATACCGACATTATGGCCTGCAACATGGACACAAATTGCTGGAGTAACTCAGCGGGTCAGGCAACATCTCTGGAGATATAGGATGGGTGATATTTAGGGTGGAAATCTAGGGAAGGTATCTGGAGAAATGGTTTTGACCCTAAACGTCACCCATCCTTTTCCTTCAGAGATGCTGCCTGACCTGCTGAGTTACACCAGCACTTTGTGTCCATTACAGTATAAAACGTTCCTGTTTCTGATTGCAAGTGGATAAAGTGGGGTAAGCAGATACCTAGTATTGATCAGTTGAGTTCAGATGAAATTATGTCCACATGAACATGTTGCGGATAATTGTCAATGAAGTCTGCAGTTAAGCAAAGCTACTGAAAACCCCTCTTCAACTTTATTTTGGCTCCAACGCCATCATAAAATTTGCCGACGACACCACGGTGGTAGGACTGATCAGTGACAACGACGAATCAGCCTACAGGGAGGAGGTCCAGCACCTGACTACCTGGTGTGCCAACAATAACCTCGTCCTCAACTCCCAGAAGACGAAGGAAATCATTGTTGACTTTAGGAAGAACAGAGGGGGCAGACACACCCCCATCCATATAAACGGGACTGAGGTGGAGCGGGTCTCCAACTACAAATTCCTCGGGGTACACATCTCGGAGGATCTGTCCTGGTCCCTCAACACCTCAAAGCTGATCAAAAAGGCACAGCAGTGCCTTTACTTTCTGAGGAGGCTCAAAAAAGCCCACCTGTCCCCCCAGATCCTGACGAACTTTTACCGCTGTACCATTGAAAGCATCCTGACCACCTGCTTTACGGTATGGTACAGCAGTTGCACCGTGGCAGACAGGAAGGCACTACAACGGGTGGTGAAAACCGCCCAGTACATCATCGGTGCCCTGCTCCCTGCCATGGATGCCCTCCACCGTAAACGGTGTCTGAAGCGGGCCGGGAAGATCATCAAGGACCCCTCACACCCTAACCATGGATTGTTTGCCCTCCTACCATCAGGGAGGCGGTACAGGAGCCTCAGGTCCCGCACTAGTAGGATGAGGAACAGCTTCTACAATAACACCATCACACTGCTGAACTCGGAGTCCCGCCGATAGATCCCTCCAGTCTCTCCGTCCACATTGTCTGCACCCTGTATTTATTTTTCCATATTGCTATCACTGCACTCTGTATTTATTTTTCCATACTGGTATCACTACGAACAACGCTAAACTGCATTTCGTTGTACCTACACTTGTATTTGTGCAATGACATTAAAGTTGAATTGAATTGAATTGAATTGAATTTTGTGCATTAAATCACATTAATGGGGCTGTAAATCAAATGGCAAAGAGTCTTCAGAGTGGCCATCATATGGTAATCTACAATTGTGGACTTTTTAAAGTCATGGCATATTTATAACATCATTCCTCCAACACCCAGATAGTTTGTAATAGCAATTGAAAATGTTCTTTGTGACAACAGCTTTCACAGAATTATGAACATTCCATGTTACATTTTTCTTGAAAGGATAGGTACAGGTTTGTTAAGACAGTACTTTTGTTTCTGGTTTCAGTGAATAAATAAAATCTACATCATTGTATTAATGTAAACATTGGAAGGGAAGTGATGCAACACAAGACCAAAAGCAGTTCACCTAAAGAACCATTTTAGTTACTCGCATTTCTCGTCTGTCTTTAACTAAACTTTTGACAAAATGCATTCCATCAAGGCATTGAACTGCTTTCTAAGTTTTCAACTTGTGAGTGAGACACTCCTGTATGTCTGGGGATAAATGAGTGAATCTCACTATCAAATGTTGAAAGCATTCATAGAACAGTTCTTTGAATTTCCTGGTGTAAGGAGAAGTATTCTGTTGCAAGGTTTCCAGTTGCTGGTTGACCATCTCATGAACTGATTTAGCATATGGGCTTACATTCTTGTTAAAGTCTTCAATGTTGGTACTCATCTTCTCCTGGACCTCTTCAGCTAACGGAGTCAACGTTTGCTGGAATCCCTTGGCATTCTCCTTAAGATCGTCAGCTAGAGGACCTAGCATGAAACAGTACTCTTCAACGTTATGGTTGACTTTGTTGTGGAGACCTTCAGTGTACTGAAGGACTTTAGCTTTGAAAACTTTCAAGGCCTCCCGAAACTTCTCCTCGAGCTTTGCGCTGTCTGTCTGGAATCTCTCATGAATATCATCCAATAGAGGAGTTACTATCTTCTGCAGCTCCGCAACATAGACACCGAGGTTCTCCAAGTTCTCTGAAATCCTGAGGCTACATAGGAAACAAAGATTAACGGATAGATATGCAGAGAATGTTTTTCTTACGCAGAGAATGCTGGGTGCATGGAATGCCCTACCTCAGGTAGTGGTAGAAGTAGATACAATAGTGTTTTTTAAGAGGCTTTTGGATAGGCACATGGATATTGAGGGATATGAATCATGTTCCGGCAGATGAAATTAGTTTAACCAGGCCTCATGTTTGGTACTGACGTTGTGGGCCGAAGAGTCAATTCCATTGCATTACTATACTATACATTAATAAAAATACATCATGTAAGACATACAGGTTTGTAGGCTAATTGGCTTGGTTAAATAATAAATTGTCACTGGTGCATGTAGGATAGTGTTAGTGTACAAGGATCGCTGGTCGGCACGGACTCGGTAGGCCAAAGGGCCTATTTTCACGCTGTATCTCTAAACTAAACAGGTTTCAGAGTAAAGAGAACCAACGTGGTAACAAGATGACATGCTGATTGGAGATTCTCGGGCAAAGTGCAAAGTCTATAAATTACAGAACATATTAAGTTGGGAAACATTTCCATGAACAGAGGGCAATGGTAATCTAGAAAACAGCAATCGCTCAGTCAATAATTAATTTTAAATCTTTGATCTCCAAGGTTGAGAAAAAGACAGGACATAGTCAGGTCACAAATCTCAGGTCTGGTAGTATCTCATTGAACAGTAGAATAACCTCTGTGTAGAAAGGAACTGCAGATGTTGGATTATACCGAAGATAGATCCAAAGTGCTGGAGTAACACAGCGGGTCAGGCAGCATCTCTGGAGAAAAAGGATGGGCGACATTTCGGGTTGGGGCTCTTCTTCTGGTCCAGCAATGTTGCCTGACCCGCTGAGTTACGACAGCACTTTGTGTCTATATTCAGTAGAAAAACCTCCACTTTTTATCTTCATTGTTATTTTATGAAATAACCAAATGATTTGATGGAATATCAGCACTTACTTAAGCTGCTTGCCGATCTTAGAGTTATTTATCTGTTGAAAGGCACCTCTAGCTGTGTCACTCATTTGGTTGAGGTAGTTATGCAGCGAACCTCTATCTCTACCCCAATTGGTTTGCAGGTTATCTTTCCTCAAGACTGCATTATAAGTTTCTGTACGAAAGAAAATGACATAAAAGGGTGCACTGGTAAATACTAAACAAGGTCACAGTAATATTTTATTTTTATTTATATTTAATGTATATTTATATAACTATTTAGATTTAATATTTTTATTTTTTCAAATATACTCTTTTATCCTATTTTCACCAGATGTCTGATGTTTTGAGCATTTATAAAATATTTTTGGAAGACCATCGAAAGATTGGCAACATCCATGTGTTCCAGAGTGCTTTACAGATGATAGAGAATGTTTCAAGTGTATCAGCTGTTGTAATGCCGGGAGCAAGGGAGTCGATTTACATATTCCACAAACTGCAAGGGCAATGAGATTGATTGAATGGTAAATGTTGTATAGGTTAGGATCCTTTCCCTTCCCTTTCATCATAAATTTTCAATTGGATTTTTAATTGAATTGATTGAAAGATTAGCATGGAAACAAGCCCTTCGGCCCACTGAGTCCGACCATTGATCACCTGTTCACCTAGCTCTATGTTATCTCACTTTCTTATCCACTCCCGACACATTAAGGGTAATTTACAAAGGCCAATTGCACGTCTTCAGGATGTTGGAGAAAATCAGAGAACCCAGAGGAAACCCGCGCGATCACAGGGAGAATGTGCAAACTCCACACTGCCAGCACCCAACGTCAGGATCGACCTAGGTCGCTGGCACGGTGAGGTAGTTCTACCAGCTGCATCATTGTGCTACCCTATCTTGTACATACTATGGGAAAGTCCTGATTGAAATGAGGAAGGTGCTGACATGAGCGAAATGAAGAGGGTGCTGACTAGATTCACCTGGGGATGAAAAATTTCAGGTGGAGACCACGAGGGAAGTTCTGAGTTGGAGACCTCACGGGGACTATGGAGGTAGCTCCAAGGTGGAGAACATGGGGGAATCTCAGGGAGTGCCTGTGGATCCCAAAAGCACAAATGATCCACTTACAGTATAATCAGAGTCCAAAAGTTCAAAAGTCTTATACAAGTCATTTTAGGTTTAGATTTATTATTGTCACGTATACGGAGGTAGTGAAAAGCTTTGTGTTGTATGCTATCCAAACAGATCAGATATACCATACATAAATACAATCAAGGCATAGTAAGGTATGGACCAAGTCAAACTCAAATACTTTAGACAGAGCAAAGGGGGAGATATACGGAGCACAGAACCTTGCTCTCAGCGCATCAGTACCATACATAAAGCCCAAAGTCCACATTTGGGTAGAGGTGAATCAGACAGCACCCTAGTTTATGGAAGGATTATTCATAAGCCTGGTAACAAATTGAAAGAAGGTGTTTCTCAGTCTGGTGGTGCATGCTTTCAACATTCTGCATTTGAATTGAATTATTTTTGAATCAAATTAATCGCTCATTGTTGAAACATATTTTTAATAACAAAGTGAAAGCCACATAAAAGGTGGATTAAACAATAAAAATATGAACTATTACCTTATTCTGGCATTGGCCACCAAATAATATTATGATATTAGATGAGGTTTGAGCATGATTGCTTGAATATGTTATTTTAGTTGTGCAGATACTGTACATGCAAGAGGTAGAGTAGATATTTCAAAAGCATCAGTGCTGATATCTGCACAATCCTTCAATTTTCTTCAATTATGTTACTTGTTATAGATTTCTCAAGCACAGCCCTATCGATATGCAAATTATATGATTTATAGCTTAACTTGTTAGTCATTATTCAGTAACTTATTAAATAAAATAATATAATGTAATGAAGCCATTAAACCTTTCAGCATCAAAAGTTTAATTTAAATCAAAATCTGTAATCTGTACCCAATTCTGCATTATTTTAATCATTTAAGTCACATACCTGTAGTTATGAAGAGTAAAATGGTCATAACAACTGCCTTCATGATGGCTGCTGGCTTAGACACTGTAAATAAATAAAATCATTTAGAATTTCTGAATGGAACATTTTTGTCATATCAACAAGATTACACACTCAGTCTCTGCAAGCTCATGAAGGACAAAAGGATTGAATTACTTGGTCTTTAACTCCATGCAAGCTCAGTTATCAAATGTGTTGCCTGGAGTTCGAGAAAAGTTACAGGTTTCAATGTGGTGAGTCCAATACAATTTTCTTCAGCATCTCTTGCTAGGCTGGGGGGAAAATAAGATTTGTCACTCCCCATCTTAACTAGTGACTATTTATTAAAAATGACAATGCTAGAATTATGCCCAGTGTGTCTTGAAGTATTTGAAGAGAAACAGAGCTAACATTTCAGGTGATAGTCCATCACCTGTGATGAGAGGTCACTGACCTCCAACCTTACTTATATATATTCTTCCATGACTCATTGTGCATTTCCAGCACAATTATCTAAACATTTTAGATTTGCAACATCTGCAGAATTCTGCTTTTTGTATGTATTGGTTTAGGATAGGGACATTTAGACCGAAGTAAAGCAGCCAAATTGTAGCACAGTGACGCAGTGGTAGAGTCGCTGCCTCACAGCGCCAGAGACCCGGGTTTGATCCCAATTACGGGTGCTGTCTGTACAGAGTTTGTATGTTCTCTCTGTGATCATGTGGGTTTACTCTGGATGCTCCGGTTTCCTCCCACACTTCAAAGACATACAGGTTTGTAGGTTAATTGCTTCTGTAAATTGTAAATTATCCCCAGTGTTAGGACAGTGCAAGTATATGGGGTGATCACTAGTCGGCACACCGAATGGGCTTAGTGGCTTGTTTCCACACTGTATCTCTGAAGTCGAAAGTAGTTTAAATATCCTTCCAACAGAAAACACCCAGACTCTGAAATAACATTCTATGAGATATGATTGTTAATATCAATACGTGAAAGAAAGGAGGGCAAAAGGAGGAAGATAAAATAAATAGTAGAATTTTCATTGATAGTAAACTGCTCCTTGATCATACCATTAACAGAAAAACAACGTTAAAGGGGTCTGTCCCACTATACGAGTTAACCCAAGAGCTCTCCCAAGTTTAAAAAAAAATCAAACTCGTGGTACGTACGTAGAATGTACGTAACGGGTACGTCGGAGCACGGGACGTCTCTTAGCGGCTCGTAACGCTAACGGCAGGTACTTGGGAAACGCGGTAAGCTCATGAAGTTTTTTCAACATGTTGAAAAATGTCCACGAGAGCCTACGAGCGGCCATTACCGTAATTCTCCGAGTTTGAATCAGGTGAAACTCGGGAGAACTCTTGAATTACCTCGTACTGTGGGACAGGCCCTTAAACTTGGTCAGGATTTTAATAGCTAGTTTCCAGAGTGTTTATTGGGGTGGAGGATTGCAACCTTTACATGGACCACCTTGTTTTGATTAATGCAATCAACCTGACATGCACATACAATTAGATCAAATAGAATAAGTTGACCTACAACTTTAGGCTGTGCATGCCATACGCAAGAAGAAGAGTGTTTAATTCAATACAGGTTTACCTTCTAAGAGCGCATCAAATGAATCAAGTGAAATCAAATCCTTAAACCAAGCAAAATGTACTGTATGAGTTCACTAGTTCAATCTCCTTATTGATGAAAAAAACCAGGAGATTCACAAAATAAATAGTAAGATTAAACGAGAACTTACCAGTTTGAAGTTTGATCTTTATTTTATGAGGAGTTGCGATGAGGGATTTCGTGAAGAACCCGCCAGCACGCATGCGCGACATACTTCAAAGCCGCGGTGTGGAATCACAGAAAAACAAAGCCAAGAAATGACTTGTTATAGTAAGATTAAAGAGACTCTAGTTACCAGTTGACTTTATGATCGAGGGTTGGGAGCGGAGGGCACGAAATCCCTCATCGCAACTCCTCATAAAATAAAGATCAAACTTCAAACTGGTAAGTTCTCGTTTAATCTTACTATTTCATTTCGGAGTCACGTGAGTGACTTCGTGAAGACTTCAAAGCTTCTGTGATTTCACGCCCTGGACAACGTCCATGCTATCACACACGCTACTGAAAAGGTGGACAGCAGTAATCAATTTCCGTCACTGTTTCTCTGAAAAAATAATAATATTTATTAATAACAACAAGAAAGGACCCCTCACTGAGGGGGAACTGTATGTTCTCGGCCTGCATCCAGCACGGCTCCTGCGAACATTCCAGGTACGGTGACGGGTTTATTGTAAAACCGTTGAAAAGTGGCTTCACTGGCCCATCCCGCTGTGGCAAGTATCTGGTCCATGGGCACCTCCATGGCCTTTGCCGCCGATGTTGATGCTGCCCTGGTGGAATGGGATTTAAAAACATCAGTGTCAATACCTGCTTTGTTCAAGACGATCCTGAGCCATCGGGATATCGTCTGCACCGTCACTCTATGGTGAGGTTTTTTGTGACTGATGAACAGGTATTGCTCCATTCCCCTTATTTTCCTCGTCACTTTGATATAGTGGCGGATATGGGTGGCTATGCATAGCCTAGCATCAGCGGGGTATGCTGGAAACTCCAGCTGCAGCCCTGTAAATCCAGGTCTATGCTGCTTGAGCAATTCATCAATGAAGAAAGTGACCCGTTCAGGGGTAGAGATCATTCTGTCGATCTTGGCCTTGTGAAGCGTTTGCACCCTTTGTGCTGAAGTAAGTGCCATCAACATCACCACCTTCAGGGTGAGTTTGTCCAATTCGAGCCCCGTCATGGGTGACCATGTTCTCAGCAGGGTCAGCACTTTGCCAATATCCCATGTGACGTTGTAACGGGGCCTCGGCGGGTTGGAATTAAATATCCCCCGCATAAGTTTGGAGACCAATTTATTGGATCCTACCTCAATATTGAGGTAGGACGAGAGCGCACTCCTGGCGCTATTGATGGCACTATAGCTGAGATGTTGATCATGGTGTAGCCCCGCAAGAAATTCCAGCACATCTGTGATGGAGACGGAGTCATATGCAACGTCCATGCGGCCACAATAGGATTCCCATTTCCTGATGTACGATAAGTACTGCCGTCTTGAGGACTCCCTGCATGATGCTCCCATGGTATCCATTGTCCTTGAAGATAGACCATACTGAAGTAGTGGCCTGTTCAGATCCTGCAAGCCAATAGATTCAAATGACTATGCCAGGGGTGTGGTTCCCCTGTGGCAGAGTTCGTCACCAATTGTGGGCAACCCTCCAAGAGGACCCATGGTTGACTTATCATTCCAAGGACCACCGGATACCATGATTGCGTAGGCCAGTCGGGTATAATGAGGATGCCCTTGGCAGCATCGAGCTGGATTTTCCGCAATACCCGACTGATGAGGCAGAATGGAGGAAAGGCATAGAAGAACCATTTCCCCCAGTCTAGCGAGAATGCGTCCATCGCCATTGCCCCAGGATCTGGCTCCCATGATACGTATGTTGGTACCTGATGGTTCAACCGTGACGCAAAAAGGTCAATATCCGGTTTACCAAATTTGGCTGTAATTTTGGTGAATATTTGGGGGTTCAACATCCACTCGATGTTGTCATTGAACTTCCGTGACCTGGTGTCCGCCACTGTATTGAGCTCACCTGGCAAGTAGGTAGCTGAGATCCAAATATTCCGTTGAATACACCAGAGCCAAATTGTGTTTGCCAATTCATTGCATGAAATTGACCTGGTACCGCCCATATGATTCAGATAAGCCACCGCAGTGGTATTGTCTATTTGGAGACGGACATGAGTATTAGTCATGTTTGAACAATAGGCTCTTAGTCCATGGACTGCTCCTAGCATCTCCAAATAGTTTATCCCTTGTGCTAACAACAAAGTAGCTTCAAGTGAATCCCATCTACCTCCACAACTGTTATTGTTGTCCGTAGCTCCCCAGCCATGGGAGCTTGCATCTGTTTGCAAGTATACCATTGGACGAGGTACAATGATGGGTTTAAATGAGTTATGGATATTGCCAATCCACCATAGTAACTCAAGTTTTGCCTCAACCGGCAACTGCATGGGTCTATCATAATGTCCAGCATTTAGTTTTAATGCTGTTATTTTTGACCTTTGTAAATTCTGATAGTGTAAAGGTCCATATTGAGCAGCTGGAAATACTGCTACAATTTTGCCAATTACCCTGGCAGTTAATCTGATAGACGGTATACTGGCGCAGACCAGGTTCTTGCATGCTTGAAACACATCACCAACTTTGTTAGTTGGGATGGTGGTGATCATGCGATTGGAGTCTATTGTGAACCCCAAGTAGTCCATGATCTGTGCGGGGAGGAACTTTGATTTGTCTGGATGGATTATAAACCCCATTTGTTGAAAGATTTCCACTGTGGCTGAAACCGCCAACTCTGCGGATTCCAGAGTGTGCCCAATTATCAGAATGTCATCCAAATAGGCCATAACCGTATGATTTTGTCTCCGCAGTGTAGATAACACTGGCTTGAGTAGTTTGGTGAACAGTCTGGGGGCTGTAGTAAGCCCATTGGGCAATGCTTTGTATTGCCAAAGCTGATCCATCCAGGTAAACTTCAAGAACTTCCTATGATGTTTCCGAATGGATACTGAATAGTATGCATCTTTTAAATCAATGCATGCCATGAAGCAGCCCTCCGAAATCAAAGATTTGGCTGTTTCAAATGTGTCCATTTTGAAATGGGTGTATTTTACAAAGGTATTCAAGTGAGTTAAATCTATAATGACCCGGCATCCACCGTCTTTTTTAGTTTTAGTAAATATATTAGACACAAATTCAACTGGTTCATGTGTGGTTCGTTCTATCACACCTTTGTCTTGTAAACTCAAGATTTCAGCATAGCCTTCTGCCAATTCTTTTTTGGAAAGTGCAAATTTGCGATTCGGCATATGCTGGGGTGGAGGCAATTGGCCATGAATAAACTCAATTTCATAACCCTGAATACTTTGCAAGATAAACTCATCTGAAGTGATGGTTTCCCAAGCCTCCTTAAATCCCCGTAATCTGCCCCCAATCCGTGAGGTTAGACATGCAAGTGCATGGAACCCAGACCCCCTTACCTTCATGGTTATCGGCGGTCCCTGGGATTTTTGGTGGGACGTGGAGGTGCTGGGTTTCGTGGTTGGTGCGGAATCCGCATCTTCCATGCTGGCCGCTGAGGGCCTAGTCCTAAAAAAGGCCTGGGCTGATGAGGCTGTTGATATTGAGGAGGTGCCGGAACGTAGGTCCTTGTTGGCCTGTCGGTCTGACCTCGTGGCCTGAAGTAAGGTGTCTTCTTGGCCGAAGGTCTGGCCACAAAATGTGGTCTCATCAGACCTATGGTTTTCGCATGGTCTTCGAGCTCTTTGACCTGCTTTGGGAGGTCTTCCCCGAACAGCTGTCTAGGTGGGGGGGTAGGAGGTGCTCTGCATAGTCCCGCAAATTTGGGATTCAAGGAAGGTTTGATAATGCTCTTCCGGAAAGCGTTGATCTCGTACTGCGTATTGCAGAGCAGAGCTAGAGCATCCTCCTGTTCGGTGCTTAGATCAACCCCATCTACCGACTTTGCAAAAGCGGTGATCCCAGACGTAAGTAGTTTTAAAATCCTCTGCAGTTTCACTTCCTGCGCTCTGATGCCCGGGCTGATATTACCCCAGATTGGCATGTTCACAATCGGCACGTGGAGTGAATTGCAGTTCCCTGGAGCCTTGTGTCTCTCCATGGCCTTCGCAAGGACCTCCTCCTGCAATTGATGGTTGGTAAGATAATCTATGGTTGCGGCCAGTTTGATGTTGAGGGGTTGTCCTGATGATACGGGTAACCCGAATTTGGCTGCCACATCCAGCAGATCTTCCTGAGGGACCTCAGGTGCTGCTGGGGCATGTACCAGGATATCCTCCTCATCTGGTCTTATGTTGTCCATAGATGGGGACGGGGATATATCCATGAGTCCCCTGGAGCTGTGTGTGTCCTGTTTCTGATTGAGTAGAACTTGCTCCAATATCCTCTCCATACGATCCAAGCGCCCTTCATCGGGCGGGTGTGGGAGGTAAGAGGCCTCGTGCCCGAAGGAACTCCTGAGGCTTCGATCATCAGTCCGTACCTCGTCGAGGTAATATCGGTACTGTGATGATGTGTCGCTACCAGCCGCCTCGGCGAAGCTGAGCGATTCCCGCGCGGACCTGCTCGAGCGCCTCCTCTTCGCTGAGCTGGACCCGGCTGCCTCAAAGGGCATGGGTGGGGAGAGGTCGGCACCTGACGCCGCAGCGTGGTGACCCGACGTCCGCACGGGCTTGCCGACTGTCCTAAATCTGGACCCAGACGGCGTACGGTCCCGACCTGCCCCCAGCGGGGGAAGCGGTGACCTAGGCGAGGCTCCACCCTTATGACTCCTCCTGGTCCCTCTGGGTGGTGAGTCGACACTGGCCCTTCTTGGTCTGCCAGTGGACTCGGGCCTGCCTGATTCACCAGACCACTTCCTAGTGGCTCCTGGTGAGACCTCAACCCGCGAAGGGCTAGGTAGTGGAATTGTATCCCTGCCTCCTTCAAGAGGGCTCAGGGAGAAGGGCCGTGCATCAGCACGCGAATCCCTTTTGCTAGTCTCTGCAAACGACCCAGTGGGTGAGAGAGAGATGGAGTCAGGATGCACCTGCTCCGGCGCTGTACCGACTGATTGTTCTGCAGGTACCCCGCTAGGGCATAGCTGCGTCGGTAAACCGGATCCTGTGAATACAGGGCTCCCCGGCTTGCGCGCCTTTTTCCCGGCCCGTCCTCCTGCCATGGAGGGGGGCTCCGGGTTGGGTTGCCGACAACTCCTTGTAGAAGTTTTACGGCCTTTATTTTTCTTGCTGTCCATGTCTCTGTGGAAGAAAACACAATTACTTACACAGAACAACCAACTCAAGGTTGTTAGTACTTACCTGAGTGGCCCTTATGAAGGGCTGGTGATGAGCCGCGCTCCTCTCCAGCCGTCGACTGCAATGCGAGCGACGATATGTCGCGCATGCGTGCTGGCGGGTTCTTCACGAAGTCACTCACGTGACTCCGAAATGAAATAGACCAGTAGTATACTTGGCCATCAATCTTATGCCACATAATCTGAATACATTCGACAAAAATAACCTCCCTCCCCTTTAATCCTTTAGATTAACTGAATTCAAATCATAAAATAGTTTTAAAACAAAGATTTTCACATCTCATAGTACAGGTCATGAACAATTCTAGCTAAAATTTGATTTTCAGTAGACATTTTTTCAAATTAAAATACTTTAACATAGCCAAAAATATAAACAACGTTTCTATAATGGGACACTTAACTACATTGTCAACATTATTCTCAAGCATATTATCGTAACATTTCTGACATTTAAAAAGTCAAAGGATTGTGACTCGTGAAATCAACTATCTCTCACCTATATCCATTCAAGTTGCTCGTTGCTGTACTTTTCCACTGTTGCCTAGATTCCAATCCCGTATGTATCATTTAGTAGTTATCTCATCTGATAAAGAAGAGAACTATAAACCTTTACTGTACAGGGATCAATGGCCAGAGTTCCCAACTTCCAACAAACACCAGAGTAGGGCAATGATCAACTGACCACGTGAAGGGTCATTTCAAGAGATGATGCTTAAAGATTTTCCTCCTATCAGAATGGTATCAGGTTCTTTTAACTGCATTTCTCTGCATTATCTCAGCTATTTCACTTGTCACAGCCATGCTAACATTTCTATTAATTGTTTATTTCTTCCCACAATTACATCAAGATGGATTGTGTGCATCCTCGTGCTTCTTCACAGTTGTATACAAAGGTATATTTAACCTGCAAGACATTACAGCTAATCTTTCAGAAAATTCACCAATAGTTATCAATATTAATTAGAGAAAGGAACCCAGAGAGAGACCAATAAACGTATTCATTATTATTACTATTGTTATTATTATTAGAAGATTTTGTTTTCCTTGTTGATCTCATCAAAAGCTATTAATTTGCCTGTGTCCTATTTGGAAAGATATTGTCTAATCCATAATGAGTCATAATGAAGGGTTTAGTGAAGGCCACTCATGGAATGTATCCTAAATGTCCACCTTCAGTCATATAGACCACAACTTATTTAGCACACTGGACTTGCTGATTCTGACTCCAAGCAGTTGCACTCCATATTCCTGCTGTTAACGCCAACACCTTGCTGTTATTTACCTTCCAAGTACCATGCAACAAAATCATATTTCAAGACAAATGGAACACTCCTACAAGGAGTCCTCGTCCATCCAGTAAGGTTTCGATTGGTCTGATGATTTGTTGCATGAGTGCAGTAGAAGCCCCAGGGAAATTCAGGGACTGAATCATTAACCTTAAATAAAGACAAACAAATGATCACATCCTTAAGCTCCAACATCCTTCCATTAATGATCAAATAATTACTCCAAGGCAATTCCCAACGATAGACATTTAAAAAAATGCAAAAAAACTCCGGAAATTAACATTGGACTGTATAGTAGCGGATACAGCCACCCATTTCTGAAACACTAATAGCAGAGCGTATTGTGTTACTGCTGGCCTTACGCGTCACCATGTTTCATTGTACCTTATTATCCACTCTGCATGAGCATCAGGTTTTATGTTGCAAAATCAGTATCGAAATTTGCTGTAGAGTGCAATTAGCTTCCTGAGCTGAGGAATGAGAACGGTGCACCAAGTTCACTGCGTTCGTATTACTGACTTTTATTTTACGGGCACTTATATTTGGCATTATTATAACACTGCAATCAGTCTGCTACTTGTCTCAGTTATTAACCAACATGTCGAATCAGCAGTTTAAGAGCAATTATCAATCTGTACAGGACAACATTAGATACCGCAGTAATTTTCAACCTTGTCAATTGTATAGAATATATCTAATAAAGTCTGGTCATCTTTGAACATTTGAAACACATTTTTCTATAAATCACCTTCAGTCTTTTTGTTCCAGTTTATTTAAATAATTCAGCAGTTTTGTTGTTGAAAGCCAGCTTTTATTTTCAAATACCCATGATCATAGAAAAATGGATTAGGACATACAGCCACCAGATATCTATGACAGGTTAAAACACATGACTTGACATTGGGCGTTTTGTTAGGAACGCCTTCTCCACATTCAAGAATTTAGCCACAAACTCTCATTAACAGCACACTTTGTGGGGAGCAAGCATGTTCTATCCTTAACAGCCTTGCCTCATGCAAACGAGTTTTCTTTTTGAAGAAATCCTAAAATTACAACACGCACCACCCGTGACCAAGCACAGCTTATATCTACAGTACAAGTGGCTGCATAGAGGATTATGAACATGATTCTTGCAAGCCCTGACAATTGACATGTCAAATTAAAAATCTCTTATACACAATTATCTAATCCATATCAAAATGCATGAAAAACATTCAAGATTGTGTACAAAGATTTTTACATAAACTGTTACAAGATCCCAAATACTCTGCAGTGCAGTCCTGTTTTAGCCTTGGGAAACATCAATGTTGAGTGGCAATACCTACAATGTCATTTTCCAAATAGATCTGACCACACTTCCATTTCAGGAATGTTCTCAGTTAAGAAGACATAGGAGATGGCAGATGCTGGAATCTTGTAGCAAAAAATACAAAGTGCTGTAGGAACTATTCTGGTCAGGCAGCATTCGAGGAGGGAATGGACAGGCCATGTCAAAAGTCTAGAACCATGGGTTCATAGTCATATTTTCATCAAAGTACACAGTTGCAGACTAACTGTAGTAGGGAGAGAAAGCTAGAGAAAGAGGGGAGAAAGTAGGGGAGAGAAGTTCCAGTATTCTCTTCACTACTCCAATCACCTGAAACCTTGCTTGTCTATTCCTTCCTGCCTGTTCCTCCACCACTTTGTTGTTTTTATGATCTCAGTCAAGTTAATAATGAGTAAAAGATTGACCAGTGAGAGGTCCATTTTTATATGGGTAAACAAGGAAAGTAATCTCACGGTAATGAGACCAGTAGAACCCAGAGCAAAGATTCTGCAGCTGGGTTTGCAACGGAAAGGCAGTTGCGTGGAGGGTATATCAGAAGGCATGAGGTATGAAAATACACAGGACTATTTGATCTATAGCCAAGTATTAACAAGGGTATGCCTCTAATATAGAACTCACAACCCAAACATATTTGCAAGATCAATTTCACCATTACAAATTTTATGAATGGATTCAATATGTCTATGAGCTGGATACTTATAAGCTGACTAACTCACCGGCATCTTAAAGGGATGTGATCACTACTTGTTCAGGCCTTTGTCATTTTGCTCATTCTAAAACTTTCAATGTCTTAAATGATTTAGGAACTATAGTTAGCACTCATTCAGGATAGCATATCACCTTACCTTTTCAAGAGTAAAAAAAGGTCAATAAATGTGGTTTCGCCGAGATTATTCGAAACCCAATTTAAAAAGTAGACAGTTATTTGTTACGCTTTCTACTTTCATTTCTATTGCCAGTAAAATAATTATAATTTGTTCCTCCTACTACCTTTAACATCACAAAATAAAGAACAATGAGAAAGATTTGCCTTCATACAATGCCTCCATATGTTTCTTAAAATTTAAATATACTATATGCATTTTTAATTTGATGGCACTGGTCAAAGTATTTTTCAAGAATTCAAATCAATGCTAACTTTACCAAAGATATCAATGGAATTTGGTGGATGAATTTGGAAGGCAGTACTATAAGTGAAGGTAGACAAAAATGTGGAGAAACTCACTACTCAGCGGGTGAGGCACCCTCTCTGGAGCGAAGGAATAGGTGATGTTTCGGGTTGAGACCCTTCTTCAGACTATGTGAAAAAAAAAATATCTGATCAAAGCATTTATGGACATTATGAAGCAAGTATGATGCAATACTGGACTCATCCATGACTATATTTCTGTGTCTTGATAATACACCTTAAAATATAGGGCAGATGAGATGAGGCCACCAGAAATGCATCAGAATACTCAAGGTTACAGAGCCATGGCGGAGAGTTTCAACAGCAGACGACTTGAGGTAATGTTGTAGCTAAGAGATTTCATAGAGTCCAACATGGGTCATCTCAGTGACTGACACTTTGGTTGAAGCTTAAGGCTAAAGATAAAAGTAAGGGACCAGTGTTTCTGAAAAGATCTCAAACAATGGTTTTGGTCTTCTCAACATTTCTGTCCATCCAGCGCTAAATGCTGGACAAATAATCTAATAATATGGAAGTGGGCACTGTTAAACTTGACCAATTATATTTAAGCCTTAAACATGGAAAACAATTGCATGTCTCACAATTGATATCATTCATTCTAATAACTGTTTAAATCCAATTCAACATTATTATACATCCACACAAAATTCGGGTTCATGGTTGAAGTTTTTTTTTAATGTCTTGGAAGCTTATCGCATGCAAACAGGCCGTTCTGCCACCAAGTCTTTGCTGACCATCAAGAACCCATTTATACTTACTCCAATTGTTCTTCTCCCCACATTCTCATCAACTTCCTCCTTAACTCACCCATGATTTGTAGAGGCCAATTAACCCACAAATCTACACATCCTTGAGGTGTGGGAGGAAACTGAAGCACCTGAAGGAAACCGTGCAATCACACAGAGCATACAAAACCCCAACATAGACTAGAAATAAATAGCAGGGTTAATAACCTGAAATCCACTTCAGACTTCGGGATATTTAATGGAATATGGATGACTATATTTGTTACATTTACTGGACTCTTCCTTGTATGCAGATACAAGGAACATTGTATTTTAAATCTGCACAGTCTAATCTGACAATGGCATAATCAATTAGACCATCTTGAAACTTCACAGAATAATGAAGGAGCTAAAATGGAGGGGATAGGAAACAAGTTACAAGGGATTGTGTAAGTGTTTCAGACCAGTGTTCTAAGGTATTCTATGTCAAGCTCTTCCTTGGTCCAGGAACTTTTAAATACATACTGATTTAAAAAAAATTACATGGCAACAAAATGCTCAAGCTATCGCAAGCATTTGTGGGTTTGGATACCTTTCAAATTTTTAATCTAGTATTGTGGATTAATATAAATGGACATTACATATTGCAAATTGGACCACTAACATCTCAGACACAGTGTCAAATGCTTTAATGTGTGGACAGACTTTTATCATTAACTATCAAATGTGTATCCCAGTGCCAAAACACAATTAAACAGGCCAAGAACAAGTAACATATTTTGGCCCAGTGTACTTGTACGAGAAATAACATAAATGCATTATGATATATGTGTAATGTGAGTATAAACTCAAAAAACAATGTTGATGATAGTCTAACGAAATAATAACAATTGTCAAGTCAAATTACATAGGTTTTATTTGTCATGATCCCACTTTTCAACTAAATTACTAGTTGCAAGTGACCCACACAGTGTACTAGATCACTGAAACTTTTGTCCAACATAAACAAGAAAAAAGTACTTTCAACATTTCCGAAACAGAAATAGCAAAGTATATTAATATACATTCAACATATACTGCGTATTGATTACTACAATACAAAGCAACATTAAAAATGTGTTACAGATGAGAGATGGCACTGCATTTCTGTTCTTATTTTTTTTCCTTGGATTGGCAGTCGACCCTCCCATAAGTACAGTGTCATGTAAACAAAGAAAAGATACATACAATAAAAGCTTTCAGTGTTTTCTTGGTACCTTCCCGTTGAACAGCTGAATATCAAGTTTTTGACATTTTTTCATCAAATAAATGTAACAAAAAATTTACAAATGACAAAAGTTGGACAGATATGTAGTTTAGAAGCAGATAAATGGTTGATATTTTAATTTTCAATTAGGTCTAAAAAATTTCTGTCCTAAGCTACATTTTTTGTTTTAAAAAAAAACCATGATTACTAAAATCACAGTTCAACACTGCTTGACTGGGTTAGCTGTAGTCTCTCTATCCATTCGTGCAAATTCCTTTCAAAGTCCTGCTTCTTATGCTTTTGGAAGCAGATAAATCTTTCAATCTAAATTTATTTTTTCTGATATATTTTTAGAGTTCAGAAAGTGGCCCAAAACCTGGTCTTTTTATTTTTTTTGGCAGGCTCTAGGTGTCTTATATATAAAAAAAGACATAGAAACATAATACGCACTGTGATATTTTAAAGGGTTAACATTAACAAGTTTCACCTGGCACAAGGAAACAAGTCACAATTACAATGCCATAAAAAGGGTAAAATACTTTAACAAAGGTGCAAGTTACAATTCAAATATAACAAAATCATCTATTTTGACAATTTCCTTTTAACACAGTTCATTTAATTCATATCTTAAAATAACATAACAGGTTCTACTTGACTGAGAAATAAAAACCAAAAATCTAACTTGCTTTAAAAGAAATGGCCGTACACTTTTTTTTGGTAAATGATGCAGATATTAACAAGAGAAAGAAAGCACAGTGATCAACACAGGTAAAGAAACATGAAAACAAAGCATATTGCACCACTGTTAGGCAAAAACAAAATTGAAAATGGAGGAGTACCAGAGGGACAGCAAGCAGTCTTATTGCTCACAGAGTAAGTTAGGCGTCAGGGCACATACTGAACTACTCAGTTACTCTCCCTGCATAAAGTGACATCACAGGGCTTGGTGGCTTCTTTATTTCGGCAGGCCAAGGTCAGGACATATCAGACTGCCTGGGAGCCACGGCTGTTTGCACTTTCACTTCTGTAATCTTGAAAACTTCAGTCTTCTCTTCTCCACATGACTGATACTGACAGGTGTGGCAAGTAGCGCAACCACTCAACTGACAGCGGACGAGTCACGATATTGTGCTGGAAAGAAATACAATGAAGTTTGGGCGTGATGCTGATAGATACTGTTGGCAAAATGGACCTTTCACCTCAAAGCTGAACGCACTCGTCTGCAGAAGAACAAAAATACATGTGATTAGCTTGATGTGATGAGTGAATGAAAAAGCATTTTAACTTTATAACTAGTTTGTGAGCTGAATCCAATACAGCTACAAACAACCAAATTTAATTCCCATCAGTGTAAAGTTGTCAAGGGTCTTAATTTAAGCAGCACTGAGTTAGTATTAGGAAAATAATAATCAGAAAAGGACTTCAGAGAAACAGTGCAAAGCAGTGGACATGGTAAGATTAAACTTGACTTTGAAGATTGTCTACAAACATATGCAGATAAACACTTCACATATACATCTTCAACCCTGGTGCCCCATGGGGATGTGCTCTCAGCCCCCTTCTATAGTGCCCAAGTACTCATGATTGTGCAGTCAATTACCAATCCAACTCAATCTACAAGTTCGCAGACAACACCACTGTAGGGGGTTGGACATCAAAGAAAGACGAGACCGAGTACAGGATGGTGGTTGAGAACATTGTAACTTGGTGCCAAAACAACACCTCCCTCAATGTCAGTACGTCAAAGGAGATTGCGATTGACTTCAAAAAGTGAAATAGGACACATACCCCAGTATCTAGTCGAACGTCAAATAGCCCTTGCTTTCCCTCTCTCTCCATCCCCTCCCTTTCCCATTTCTACCACCAGTCTTACTGTCTCCAACTAGATTCTATCTTTGTCCCCTCACACCAGTCTGAAGGGTCTCGACCCAAAACGTCGCCCATTCCTTCTCTCCAGAGATGCTGCCTGTCCCGCTGATTTGTGTCTACCTTTGATTTAAACCAGCATCTGCAGTTCTTTCCTACACCTCATTGATCCATCAGTATCCATTGATGGCACCAAAGTAGAGATGGTCGAAAGCTTCAAGTTCTTATGAGTACGTATCACCAGCAATTTGCCCAGGACCAGCCACATTAAAGCAATGGCAAAGAAAGAACACCAACTTTCTTAAAAGGTTTAGGATGTTCAACATGTTTCTAACAACCCTCACTAACTTCTACTGATATGCTTATGGCTTGGGAACAGCTGCATCCAAGACTGCAAGAAATTGCAGAGCGTCGCGAATGTAGCCCAGACCATCGTGCAAACCATGGACTCCATCTACACTTCATGCTGCCTTGGCAAGGCCACCAGCATAATCCGGGACCAATCTCACCCCCCGCCCACTCGCGCTACTCCCCCCTCCAATAAGGCAAGAGTTGCAAATGCATACCTCTAGATTCAGGGACAGTTTCTTCACAGTTGTTATCAGGCAACTAAGGTGCCAATATTTAAAAATAAAACATTTTTATTACTTCAACAAAGGCAAAATTTCAAAATATGATAATGTTGATTAATTGGCCTTGAAGTATTAACACTTCTCTGGTGAGGCCTGGCTTGCTGAGTATTTCTACCATTTCTGCTTTTTTTAAATTAATGACATAATGACCCCCCCCCCCCCACCCAAACTCCTTAGACACACAAAATCCTCAGAACAACATTGCAGCTCACCACTCTATCCGCTACACTCCTGCTTGCTCCATTCCAAAGCCCAAATCAGGATGTTTGTAGGGACGCAGTTTGTTGTCATATGGTGGATTCAGTTCTTTGAGGATGTCAGTGATGCATTTGGCAGGGTAGGAAGAACTGTTTGAATGTGAGCCCTCCCCTGGATTTAGATTAGCAGATCCCTGCGAACTTCCATCGTGCTCTATAAAAAGCAAATAAGAATCAAAGAGAATGTTATTTAACTGCAATTCTTCATGGGTGTATAAAGTTCATAGTACATAGCTGGTTGCCCTGCTATAGGAAAGATGACATTGAACTGGAAAGGGTGCAAAAAAGTTTACACGGATGTTACTGGGTCTTGAGTTATAATGAAAGGTTGGATAGAGTGGGTCTTTTCCCCTGAAACATAGGAGGCTGAGGGATGATGGGCATAGATAAGGTGAAGAGCTGAAGTCTCTTCCCCAGGGTAGGAGAATCTAAACTAGATAACATGGGTTTAAGATGAGAGGGGAATTACCTACTTCTTTTGACTTTTGACGGTCATTTTGGGACAAAGGGAGGCTAATTACATTTTTTCATGTCAGTGTTTAGTTTAGTTTCGAGATACAGCATGGAAACAGGCTCCTTGGACCACCAAGTCCACACTGACCATGGATCAGCTGTTTACACTAGTTCTATGTAACCCCACTTTCTCATCCGCTCCCTGCATTTTACAAAGACCAATTAACCTACAAACCTGCACGTCTTTAGGATGTGGGAGGAAACTGGAATACCCAATGGAAACCCAAGCGGTCACAGGCGGACATGCAAACTCCACACAGACAGCACCCGAAGTCAGGATCTGACCCTGGTCTCCAGGGCTGTGAGGCAGCAACTGTACCGCTGTGCCACTGATGCTGACAGCTATCATGCAGAGAATGTCCATCACCAGCCAATAACAGTGATAAAGTAACTCCCACAAGGCAAGTAGTATGGCTCACCCACACCTTGCCTTCTGATTATATCTCTTTTCGTACAGAGAGGCATCTCCTCGCAATATTTCGGACAAAATCTAAAATTCTTGGCCATTGCACTCACTTTGTCTTCATTCTACATAGGACTCTTCACATGTGAACACCACTAAAGGGGAAGAAATATTCTACTCATAAAAGTCCCACACAACTGCTTTGATAACTGAGCATAGTACTAATGTGATTTAAACTCAGGATACTATTCCTTTTTTAAAAAAAGCACAAAAATTGAAAATTCACTTTGATTATATCCAATTTTAAGCTAAATTATTTCATTCATATAAATCATAATTACCCAGCTAATAAATTAAATAACATTGATTGTGGGGACTGAATTGACACGAAATCCTTTTTGTAGTTGGAGAAAAGGATTAATCATATGTATGGAGTTCGTCACCCAAAATCAGTCTCTCAAACACGCTGATGAACAGTGAATATAGATTAACACAAAATGCTGGGGTAACTCAGTGGATCAGGCAGTTGAGTTACTCCAGCAATTTTTGTCTATTTTCAGTATAAACCAGCAACTGCAGTTCCTTCCTACACAGTGAATATAGATTGTACTCTACGTGATATACAACTCAAGCCATCGCGAGAAAAACGTCTGTCTTTAGTAAAATCAGAGTGCACAGAACTGTATCTTCCTTATTCCATTAGGTTAAACATATTTCAGTTAATTATTAACACACATATACATTTTCAAAGCAAAAAAAACAGGTTGATCCAGCTTAAATGTAGATGTGCTTTTTAAAATATAACATATTTAAAAATCACTGTTTAGCACATTGCAGAAGTTCTCACCTTCACTCTCTCTGGTCTGCAGCTGTTGACTACCCGTGAGTGATGACTGGCTAAGAACATCTGACATACGAGCAGAGCTAAGCACCTTTCCAGCTAATAAACTCATCCCCGACAGCTCTGCCTGGTCCTTCAAGATGAATGATAAGCAAAATTAAGTCTGGCAATAGATATAGAATGGAACTGTAAAATTAATGAATCAATAGCATAATCAGTAATTTAGTTTAGTCTAGAGACACAGCATGGAAACATGCCCTTCGACCCACTGAGTTCATGCTGACCATTGATCACCTGTTCACAATAGCTTTGTGTTCACCCACTTTCTCATCCACTCCCTACACACTAGAAGCAATTTTAAGAGGCCAATTAACCTACTAACCCGCACATCATTAGGATGCGGGGGAACCCAAGCTACCGAGAGAAATCCCACGCATTCATAGGGAGACAATACCTGAGGTCCGGATCAAACCTGGCTCACTGGCACGGTGATCCAGCAGCTCTATCAGCTGTACCACTGCCGCCCATTTTCCTTTAAAAATTATAAAGATTTTCGCATTTAAAAATAAACTGTGAATGTTGGTGACATCACATGAATAACCTGGCTTGGAAATCTTCAATGTTCCAAATGAAAGTAGTTATGTCCAGCAGTTTTGAACACACTATTATTTAAACAATATCCCAATGGAGTACACAGGTTTAAGAGTTTTAGAGGAAGATTTAGTTAATGTTTTGAGGACCACAGTAAAAACTGAAGTATATTTAATTATTTGGTGATTCCTTGTCATATGTTTATTGGGTCAAAATGTTAAAAGTACCATTGTTTCTGATTTTATTTTATGTGATATGTATTACACTAAAGAATTTAATATTGAAGTTCAGAACTTTTTTACATTATAAATCTGATGAATAATTGTCCATTTAATAGTTAACAATCGAAAATAATTAAATATTTACACATACATAAGCATCTTCACTAGTCTGAATGGTGTGATGCCTTTGGAGGGTTCTTGTTGACTGTCTTGTCGTGTAACCAACTCCATTGTGATCATTTACTTCCATCGGCTGCATAGGGGCCCTTCCATCCATTCGGTCCCCTGTCATGGATTCTGGAATAAGCAGGAGTTTTTTTAGTTTCAGTGCTAGCACATCATGTTATATTTTACAGGTTCTCCTCGGGTTACAATAGGGTTCCCTTTCTGAGCGCTGTTTGCAACTGAACAGTTCCAAGTTGGAAATACAGGCACAAACTGTGTTCCCACACAGCAGAAGATGGTAGTTTGTCCCAATGGAATAGATCACATGGAAAAACATTTTAAATCTCATTTTGCCATTCATAATACTAAATCTGATACAAATAAGCCTATCTTGGGCTAATAATGTTACATAGAAACTAGGTGCAGGAGTAAGTCATTTGGCCCTTCGAGCCTGCACCGCCATTCAATATGATCATGGCTGATCATCCAACTCAGTATCCCGTACCTGCCTTCTCTCCATACCCTCTGATCCCCTTAGAAACAAGGGCTACATCTAACTCCCTCTTAAATATAGCCAATGAGCTGGCCTCAACTACCCTCTGTGGCGGAGAGTTCCAGAGACCCACCACTCTCTGTGTGAAAAAAGTCCTTCGCATCTCAGTCCTAAAGGATTTCCCCCTTATCCTTAAGCTGTGACCCCTTGTCCTGGACCTCCCCATCATCGATGTAGATGTGCTTTTTAAAATATAACATATTTAATCGTCCTGCATCTAGCCTGTCCAACCCCTTAAGAATTTTGTAAGTTTCTATAAGATCCCCTCTCAATCTCCTAAATTCTAGAGAGTATAAACCGAGTCTATCCAGTCTTTCTTCATAAGACAGTCCTGACATCCCAGGAATCAATCTGGTGAACCTTCTCTGCACTCCCTCTGTGGCAATAATGTCCTCCCCCAGATTTGGAGAACAGAACTGTACGCAATACTCCAGGTGTGGTCTCACCAAGACCCTATACAACTGAATTAGAACCTCCCTGCTCCTATACTCAAATCCTTTTGCTATGAAAGCTAACATACCATTCGCTTTCTTCACTGCCTGCTGCACCTGCATGCCTACTTTCAATGACTGGTGTACCATGACACCCAGGTCGCGCTGCATCTCCCCTTTTCCTAATCGGCCACCATTTGGATAATAGTCTGCTTTCCTGTTTTTGCCACCAAAGTGGATAACCTCACATTTATCCACATTATACTGCATCTGCCAAACATTTGCCCACTCACCCAGCCTATCCAAGTCACCTTGCAGTCTCCTAGCATCCTCCTCACAGCTAACACTGCCCCCCAGCTTAGTGTCATCCGCAAACTTGGAGATATTGTCTTCAATTCCCTCATCTAGATCATTAATGTATATTGTAAATAGCTGGGGTCCCAGCACTGAGCCTTGCGGAACCCCACTAGTCACTGCCTGCCATTGTGAAAATGACCCGTTTACTCCTACTCTTTGCTTCCTGTTTGCCAGCCAGTTCTCTATCCACATCAATACTGAACCCCCAATGCCGTATGCTTTAAGTTTGTAATACTAATCTCTTATGTGGGACCTTGTCGAAAGCCTTCTGGAAGACCAGATACACCACTGGTTCTCCCCTTATTCACGCTACTAGTTACATCCTCGAAAAATTCCACAAGATTCGTCAGACATGATTTACCTTTCGTAAATCCATGCTGACTTTGTCCAATGATTTCACCACTTTCCAAATGTGCTGCTATCCCATCTTTAATAACTGACTAGCAGTTTCCCCACTACCGATGTTAGACTCACTGGTCTGTAATTCCGGTTTTCTCTCTCCTTCCCTTCTTAAAAAGAGGGGTTACGTTTGCTACCCGCCAATCCTCAGGAACTACTCCAGAATCTAAAGAGTTTTGAAAGATTATCACTAATGCATCCACTATTTCCGGAGCTACTTCCTTAAGTACTCTGGGATGCAGCCTATCTGGCCCTGGGGATTTATCAGCCTTTAATCCATTCAATTTACCCAACACCACTTCCCGACTAACCTGGATTTCACTCAAGTCCTCCTTTGACCCGCGGTCCCCTGCTATTTCCGGCAGATTATTTATGTCTTCCTTAGTGAAGACGGAACCAAAGTAGTTATTCAATTGGTCCGCCATATCCTTGTTCCCCATGATCAACTCACCCGTTTCTGACTGCAAGGGACCTACATTTGTTTTAACTAATCTCTTTCTCTTCACATATCTATAAAAGCTTTTGCAGTCAGTGTTTATGTTCCCTGCCAGTTTTCTTTCATAATCTATTTTCCTTTCCTAATTAAGCCCTTTGTCCTCCTCTGCTGGTCTCTGAATTTCTCCCAGTCCTCTGGAATGCTGCTTTTTCTGGCTACTTTGTACGCATCATCCTTTTCTTTGATACTATCCTTGATTTCCCTTGTTATCCACGGATGCACTACCTTCCCTGATTTATTCTTTTCAATGTTCTTTTGTATATTTTACTGCAGACTAAGTTTGAAATGCTATTAAATGCTGGTTTTTAAAAATACATTATGGCTGGCCCGGAAAGCGAGTCTCCAGATAGAATTCGCAAAATGGACATCAGGGCATAACTAGAATGTATACCTCCCGAGTTCAATGTGGCAAAGTTGCAGTTGGTATCAAGAATAGATGTCTACAGTTGCATAGCAGCCAGCAAATACATCCTCTCAAACACTCGATCGTAGGGACAGGATGCACTTAAGTTGGGTGTTCGTAAACTGTAGACGACTTGAGCCAAGCTACAATGATTGTTATTTATCACGGTACTGTTCAGGATTTTATAGCATTTTTTCTATCCACCTTCTCTTCTCCATCAGTGTTTTTTGTCACATAACAGCATCCAATGGCTGACTTGGTCCAAGTTTCGCTGTAATGGTCCAGAAGGAACAATGCGGAGAAATTACAGAAACCCTGGAGCCCATATAGGAAGCTGGAGTTTTTGTGCACATCTTCAACCTCCCGAGGTTCCCACCTACTTTAAAATGGCATCGATAATGCCGGTGTCCAAGAAAGTGTAAGGCGACATGTTTTGATGGCTATCAACTTCTACCTCAGCAGGAACCTGGACTCACTAGAATTTGCCTATTAGCAGGATTAACAGGAGATGCACAGGGATACAGAATTAGGCAAAGAGTTGTTAATCTATTTCAGCTCTACTCTGGTACAGTTCTTGCCAAAATATTCTATTTACTTCCCTATTTATTTCTGCTTTCTGAAATTTTGAAGCCTTAGCTCCCACCATCTGCCCCTCTCAGTCTTTATCACAGGAACGTCGGCATCACATATCCACAACAGTGTTGCCCCACCCACCACTACTTTAACGTGGCTTTTCAGACCTTAACCAAGCATTGGAGTCAGGGATTTCCGAGATGTCACCCATTCCTTCACTCCAGAGATGCTGCATGTCCCGCTGAGTTACTCCAGCTTGTTGTGTCTATGTTCATGGAATTGAAATGTTTTTTAAAGCCCTGTCCCACGGTACGAGTTCATTCCAAGAGCTCTCCCGCGTTTGCCCTGATTCGAACTCGGAGATTTACGGTAATGGCCACTTGTCGATACTCGGGGTGCCCGTGGACATTTTTCAGCATGTTGAAAAATCTTCACGAGTCTTCCTGTGCTTACCTGCCGTTAGCGAGTCTTCCCGAGTACCTGCCGTTAGCGAGTCTTCCCGAGTACCTGCTGCTAGCGTTACGAGCCGCAAAGAGACGTCCCCATGCTCCGACATGCCCGCTACGTTCACTCTCCGTGCTTGCCACAAATTTGATTTTTGTTAAACTCGGGACAGCTCTTGGAATGAACTGGTACTGTGGGACAGGGCTCTTAATACTACAAATTTGCTATCATTCCACATCTCATTTTATCTGTCCTCTGATCCTTTGGAACCTTACACCGAAATTCTCCCCACCATTTAGTAAAACTGTAAACTTAATATATTGTCATATCTTATCCAAAAAACTGCTACTTGTTAATGTAATATTCAGTACAAACAGCATGCAACGTGTCAGGCACCAGTCCCACTCCGCAATGAAATCATTCCAGTATTGGATTTCGGAATACAGAAATAAAAAATAATTTGCTTAATGTAAAATCACAAAGTCTCATGGGACTGCAGATGTTAGAATTTTAAGTAAAAAGACAAACCTTTTTTTCACTAATGTAAAATCATGTCAGGCTTCATCAATAAAGAACAAAACTAGTAAATGCCACCCAACTGTTACAGCTTTAAATAGTTAAATGAGTGATTGTTATTCTGGACAACAGTTGTTTATGCTAGACCAACATGTATATATATCATCATTTAAGATGCTGAACCAAGAACGTTTTCCTTCGGTAAAAACCAAGTGTTAAGATTGTTCTGTAGAAAGTCACCCTAACTAGTTAATAAATGTTACTTCTCAAAGCTTACCTCTACTTGGCGCTTTGCTTCCGGCAAAGCCAGGGACTGCCTGATGACTATAAGGCTGTGAAACACCCATTTTGTGCACATGATTCACATTTGCTAGTAGTGTCTCTGCAGCGCCACACCTAATGGCATTGAGCAGCACTGTATTCTCTTGGCAGCATTTGGTGGACGTGTCAGTTGAGTCTGTATTGTCCTGATACCCTTCCCTGTTCCCCTCACTCACACAGTCCTCCTCCATGCTCTCTGAATGCATCAGTGGGGGGTGATGTACAAAACTGTGGCCTTGGGATGGGGGTTGCGGAATATGATCTTGGCCTCTGACCTGTAGTACGCGATGCTGATGATACGTTTCTGTATTCTGATAAGGCATATTTAATGTTTGTCGCTCTGATAACGTCTGCTGCTGCCCACATAAGTTGGCAGTCATATTTCCAGCATCCCCCACCCCTTGGTTTATGTGCCTCAGCAAATCATATTCATGCTGTTGTTGTTGTTGTTGTTGTTGCTGCCGCTGGTGACGTTTTAAAAAATGTGACATTTCAGCAGGAGGTAAGCGCAGGTCCTGTTGGCCTGTTAAAGAGTGCCTGGGTGATAGCAGTCCCTGAATCATATGGCCATACTGCTGTGAAACGTGCTGGTGTCTTGTGTAGTCAGATGGCGTTGGAGAAAGCAATGCCTGATGTAGTGATGAAGTTGTGAAATCCTGTTGCTGATGTTCATGCTGCATGACGGCCTTGCCAGCTATGTTCTGGTTATAGTTTGAAAGCGAGTCCATCTGTGCAATTTTCATGCCTTGGGAAAACATTGCTGTTGCAGGGTTGAAGTTGTTAGTTAAATATCGGAACTGCTCCGGGAAAAGGTGAGAGTGCAAATGCGTCTGATCGTAGCTCAAAGGAGAAAATCGACTAATAGGTCGACTGTGAAAAAACAGAAATCAGTGTTAAACATGTTGAATCAAATAAACAGTCACATTTTAAGCCAATCCAGGGAGGACATTATTGAGCATTGGGTTTTTTAAATCACAATCTGGACACTAAAGTTATCATTTTTATAGAATTCAACTCCAGATCTGGCCAGGTGGAATTTGAAATCATGAGCTGTGTTCTTGGTCTGAATAAAACCAGTGAACTTTCATACTTGTCAGACATTTGAAAAGGCTCAAAGATAGACGAATAACATACTTTAATGGTGATCACACCTGCTAACCCCTATAGCATCAGAGCTGTTTGGTGGGTAGGGGAAAGGAGATTGTTTTTGTGGGAAATTCAGGTCCGGTTTCCCTGCATTTCATGCAATTTTAACCTTAAATGGACAAATTTGACCTTTTCTATGGAATTTGATCATTTCCATGGAAGTCAATCTGGTTAGCAGGCTTGGTGACCAATTTGTTGGAAAGCACTCCAGGAAAGAAACTGGCAGCTCTTACAGTAAAAGTTGCATGTTGGTGGTCGGGTGTATTTGGGGAGCAGTTGTAAAAGCAGCGATGGAAGCAGTTCATCACCAACACGATAGGAGTGAGGGAATCCGTTCGCAAATTAAGATTCTGATCCAATATTAGGAGATAGCTTGGGAGGATGTGAGGAAGTACTGAACTTTTCCAGGCGCAGTGGTATAGTAAAGCAAATTATATTATTTCCTAAGCTCCTCCCTTTAACTGCTAGGAAGCCAAGGAAATGAACGGCGTGGCTCCCAATTTCACCACAACAATTAAAAGGTCATGCCACCTCTTGGGATAAAATAGTTGTGTGGTTTTTCCTGTTGTATCAGAAAGAAGAGAGTTTTAAACAGTTTGGGGTTGGGTTTAAGAAATTTAGCAACCCACTAAACTAAACCAACCTTCCAAGGCCTTACCTGTCACTATATGTGCAATTCCCTGCTACAGTTCTGGCCTCTTAATATTAATCACTCTGGCTCTCATGTCCATTCCTTCAGCTGTCAAGGCCCAAAGTAGCTGGAATAACCCAATCCAACACTACTTTTTTCCTGTTGAGTAATTCTTAAAACCGATCTCTATGATTACCTGTCTTGAAATTTATTTTATGATTTGGTTAAATTTATATGAAGCTTGTACAAGCTTGTTCAGACACTTGCATGAAGCACCTTGGGATGTTATACCATTTTACTGGTGTTGTATACATTTGTTGCTTTTGAAACAGTTTCTTCTCTGAATTTTTTAAGGTTAAAAGTTTATTTTGTTGTCATTTACAAATCATGAAAATCATAAGCAAGATGAACCACATGGCACAAATTTGTTGACAGATTTTTCTTCTGTGCACTTGTTTTCAAATACCCAGAAGCATTATGTCATCCATTATTTATCTAATTTCACGCTAAATATAATTTGATTTATAAATCTCGGTGGGGAATTAATAATGAAAACAATTTTTAAACATCAACTTTCACATGTCATGTAGTGATTTCCATTTGAGGACAATTATTAATCATATTAAAATGTGAATTAAGAATACAATCAAAAAGTGAAAATAAAAGGTTAATTAAAAATATTAAACTGATCATATTAAATCTGTGATACAGAGATAGTTCTAACTGCTACTGACAGGACACTGCTGCCAGCAGAATCTGCCTGTATAACTATGGAGGGTCATACATTCCTTACTAATTTTAAATTCAAACCAGCTAGAGGATTAAAACTTGGCAAACAGATTCAAATATACTCTTACCTGTTTACCTCTGCACTGTCTGCACTCAGTTGCTTTGCCAAGGCCCTGTGTTGTCCAAGCCCAAGAGATGGCATGTGCATCCCTCTCTGTTGAAGGGGCATCTGATTTCCTGAACTGATAATTCCGCGGGGATGCGTGGTGTGCATATTCTGCCCAGCGCCTTGTAGCAAGTTGTTACTGTGTATTTCAGATGGTTCCTGGACTTGAATTGTAACTGGCTGTGTTTGCGGCTGTTGTGGCAATCCAGGCTGTAAATTCATTCGAGGAAGATTAAGGTTTGGGGGAGGGGGACTATTACTGGGCTGTTGATACAGAGCATGTTGGGATGGTATGCCTTGAAACTGGGATGGAGAGGCAGCACAACCTAAGAAATTGAAAGTGTAAAAACAAACATTTCAGACAGTGAACTCTTAACACTGTACCAGCGATGGTCTATTCCAGGGATGGGGAACCTGTGGCTTTAAGGCCGCATGCGGCCTTCTAGGCCATTAAGTGCGGCCTTTTGAATGCATCCAAATTTTGTAGAACAAATCCTTTTATTTTTATTAATATGTTTTTATTCATCTTTTATTATTTTTATTTTTATCTTAAAATGAACCTATTTAAAATATCAAAGACTAAAAGAAGATTCGACGAAATAATCCTCCCCGACTGACAGCCACAATTAAAACATTAGTAAGTCATGAGTGCTATTTTAACAAAATAATGTACATTTTGAAGTATATCTAATTGATGTTTCTTGGATGCGGCCTTATTAGATTACAGCTAACTTAATGTGGCATTCCGACATGAAAAGGTTCCTCAACCCTGGTCTAATCAATACCTAGTCCGGGGTATGATCTTGATTCGCCAATGAAAGATTTATCTCCCATCAATTAATCAAGCAGATGGTCAATCAATGGTGTCCTGAAGTACAGAGGTCTGCGTATACTATTAAGAGTGAACAGTTCCAAAAATCAATCATCTTGGAATCACCTCACTGAAATAGTTGAGGGCAAAAAAAATCTATCAATCAAATTAAAAATACAGTACAGAAAGATGTTTAGTCTAGCGAACCTAGTCTCTAAAATTGACATTGGCTCATACTTACTGCTGGACTGCATGATGGCTGTGGTGCCCGGTGGAGGACTGTTATTAGACTTGTTAAAGAGATGGTTGTTGGGATGGTTCGGAGGGGGGCTTGACTGTTCATGCTGAATTCGTAACCTGCCAAGAGTAATTTAAAAAATATATTGCTCGGAGACAGGCACAGGTAGTTTCAGTTCATCAACCTTTCTCACATAATTCTTAAATGCTGCTTTATCTGAACTGAGGAGACGCCCAATTAACCTAATTGATAAAAACATATCGCACCCAAAATAAACAGGATTTAATGAACCCATGCAATACGTTTAGCTTATGGCTCATGCTTTATATAATAGATTTTAGATCTGGTTTTGTCAGACATTGCTCGGTGTTGTTGGAGATAAGCTTATAAACATACTTTCACAAATCCTTCAGATGTTATATTTCTGAGAGCATTGGCTATATTCCAATTAATAGTTTAAGATGTACTTAAAAAGTATATTTATTAAGACAATTAATTAAACGACACATCTTTAAAATCTGTTTTAGAATGTTACAGCATATTCTAAATTTGTTACTTTCAAACTAATTCCATGATTAATAACAGCGGTGCCATTTGTTCTAGTGTAAAAAAACAAACCCTATACTGCCTTATTGATGCATTGTTCCATAAGTCATTTACCATGTAAGCTCAACCATTCCAACTTACATTGCAGTTTATTCTTTATCAAAATATTTTAAATCATTCACACACCATAATATTATAAAAAATCATTATCCCTCTGTGAAAAATGATTTGTTAACATTATTTTCAAAAAAATGTCCTGGATACTGGGAGAACTGCCATGACCTTTGCACATTGAACCGTTAATGTTCACTTGGAACAAACTGAGGCCTAATATCTAGTCTATCAGCCACATGCTGAGAAGCTGGTATGAGACTTGAATTAATCAAAAGAATCACAGGTGACAGTCAATTAAATACACAATATTAATAAAATTATTAACATACAATAGATACAAGATTAAAAAAAGAGGACTATTATATATGTGATCAAACCACTAAGAAATGCTTGGAGTGCTCACCTTTGGAGCTGGTGAGTGATTAATGCTGGCTGGTTTTCCACATGTTGTACCAACGATGCTGTTGACAATGGAGGTGAAGGCTGAGCGGGCCGAATACATTCCTGTAGGGGAAAATAAATTAACAGTAATAGAAAATTAAACAGGAGTCCAATATAGTAATTCCTACCTGGGACTAAAATGGTCTCAATTTAATTTTCCATAACCCAAATATCCTGCCTTTGACATGCCTGGAAGACTTAAAAAAAAAGGCTTTTGAAGAGACTGGGGCATATTTTCTTCCACTGAACCCTACAAACTGTCCATGTAGCATAAATCTTCCGATTCTCACAAACTGTTGCTATCGTTCAACAAGATGTAATGTTCAAAGTTTTCAGGTGTAGTCTCTTTAAAGCCTGATTTTCCGAATTAAAATCATCCAGTTCAATAGTACTCACAGCACAAGGAACATTTTAAATCACCATCTACCTGAATCTGCTGGTGTCGGATTTGTTGTTGCTGTTCTTGTTGGTAAAGTATGTGTTGTTGTTGTGTCTTCTCAAATATTTGTTCATCCATTGCATTCCCATACATCTTTTGCAAATGTTCACATTCCTAAACATGAAAAGAGCTTAGTATTGGTCACTTGGAGACAAGATTTTGAACTCTGTAGTAATCAAATCAAGATCAATTAAAATAAATATCTTATCGATCAAAATACAGATATCATTAGATTTGTATGACAAGGCTAACCTGTTCAGTGCCACCACTGAGTATACTTGGGTCATGGCCAATAGTGAAAAAACAGGTTAACGTTGTACATTCTGATTTTCAGTTTTGGAAGACAACACTCATCATCTAACACCTGCATCACATAACATTTATGGCAAATGTTTACTTCCAATGCAATGTGCACATTTTTTGCTTAGTGACCAAGGGTAAACTATACTAAAGACCTTCAGTATTCAGAGTTTTTTTTAATTCCCTAATTGTAGTTTAGGTCTTGCTTATATTTTTGCTATTAGTGGATAGTCAAGTAGTGCTTCAGGAAGCCAGCTGTGCATCAATTTCTCAAAGGGAAATAAATGATGGGCAATAAATGCTGCTCTCACCAGTAATGCCCAGATCATGGATTATGAAAACAAAATTAGCCACGATTGTTGGTTTAAATAGCATTTTTCCATTTTAAATTAATCACATAACATTTCAAAATTGTTAAGAGACAATAGATTAGGAGTGTATTTAATATCCATCACATCCACAGAATAGTTAAATCCTGTTTCCTTACAAAGATTCAATTACAGTAATGATGAAGAATCAAGCTAACTGTACATTCTTCACCTTTAAATCTAAGGAACCATTCCCACCAGAGCTACCCCAAAAAGGTTAATCCCATTTTCTTTGTGAAACTGGTAAAGAGGTTTTTTTTAGATGATGAAATTCTTCTCCTTTGTTGCATTTATCTAGAAGTGTAATAAATTCCTCAGCCTGGATAGCATGGTGGATAAAATAGTTGGGTGCCCATCTGTTTAGGTGGACAATATTCATCATAAATACTTGTCAGTTCCTTCTCTGGGGCATTCATGTGCATCATAAGGCTTGTGAGTAACTGCTGGAGTAAAATTTTCAATGGGGTTTTGGATTGCAGATGACATGAATATTGGTGGTGTTGTGGATTGTGAGCAAGGTTATCTGAGGCTACACTGCAAGATATAGATCAGGTGGAAAGTCAGATGAAATTATGGCAGATGGAAATTAATCCCGACAAGTGCAGGGTGCAGTGGGATATCAAACACAGGTAGGACAAATACAGTAAATGGTAGGGAATAAATGGATCTTAATGAACAAAGGGACCTTGGGGTTCAAGTCCGCCGTTCTCTAAACGGAGCAACAATGCTGGATGGTGAAATGGTGAAGAAAGCATATGGCATGCTAAGGCACATTTTGTATTCACAGGCCAAGGCACAGAATACAAGACTGAGGACATAATGTTGTAACTTTAAAAAAATCCAGTTAGACTGCAATTGAAGTATTGTGTGCAGAGAAAATTTATCAGGCGCAAAAATCAAAATCAAACTGTTGGAGGAACTCTGCTTGTCAACCATCGCTTTCTGATTTTCACAGGGATCATTCTCCTTGTGATTCACTTGTTCCCCAATCACTCCGCACCCATCCCTCTTCATCTCTTGGCACTTTCCCCTGCAACCACAGGAGGTGTAACACCTACTCTTACACCTCCTCCACGAGCATCAACCAACCACAGCCCTTCCAGGTGAGGCAGAGAATCACATGCACCTCTTCCTACCTGGTCTTTTACAGTTTGTGCTTGCAATGTGTCCTTCAGTTAATCAGCGAGACCAAACGTAGACTAGATGATTGCCTTGCTGAGCACCTGCATTCCATTTCAACTCTCCATTCTAACAACAACAGTCTGACCTCTCCACGGCAAACTAGATGAACAATACCTCATTTTCCTACTGGCTAATTTACAACTTAATGGAATGAACATTGAATTTTTCAATTTTTGCTAACCCGCACAATCCATGTTGATTTCTTTCTCTTTCTGACCCACCCACGTTTTCTTCTTTCCAAACTACACCTCCCAGCCCTCCATTATTACATTTCTTTCCCCTCCCTCACTGGTTCCATGCCCATCATCACTCCCTAATCAGATTCCAGAATCTGTGAGCTGTTTTGTCTCCATCCATCACCTTCCATCCTCCCCTTCCCACATCCACTTCCAACTATCACCTCACATTTCCATTCTAGCCATCTCCCCCTTTACACTCGCTGTCCTGATCCAGGGTCTTGACCCAAAACACCAACTGTTTCTTCTCCACAGATGCTGCCTGGTCTGCTGAGTTCCTCCAGCAGTTATTTTGTGCTCCAGATTCTAGCATCTACAGCCTCTTTATCTCGAGATTCCACAGGATGCTGCCTGAATTGGAGAACTTTAGATGTGGGGAAAGATTGGATAGGCTGGCCCTGTTTTCCTTGGAGCAAAGGAGGCTGAGGGGTGACCCTATATAACTACATACAATTATGAGATGAATAAATAGGGTAGGTTTTCAAAACCTTTTGCCATTGTAGGGGTTTCAAAAACAAAATGGATAGGTTTAAGGTGCGAGGAAGGAATTTTAAAGGGTATATGCGGGAAAGTTGATTTAATCTGTGGTTGATATTAGGAATGTGGTGCTAGAAGAGTTGGTTAAATCAGATATAATTGCTATGTTTAAGAGGCATTGAGACAGGCACTTAAATAAGCAAGGCAAAGAAAGACATAATACAGGCAAATTAGATTAATGTTGAAGCCAAAAAGGACGGCGTGGATGTGGTGGACCAAAGGGCGCGTTTCTGTGCTGCACGACTCTATGACTCTCTGTGATTCCATGCCATCACTGGTAATAAATAAGATCAACTAAATTACTTCACAGCCTTGAGTAAGCTTTAAGGGCCTGTCCCACTTGGGCGTCATTTACGCATCACGCAGGTGGCGTGTGAGGATTTTGACAATCCCAAAAACCTGGGGCGCCGCGCGCTACTGCCTATGGCACCGCGTCTCACCACGCACCATGTGCGCGTAAATGCATGCCATGCATCGTGCGTCGTGACGTGTAAATGATGCGCAAATAATGCCCAAGTGGGACAGGCCCTTTACCCTACACTTGCCTCCTTGATGTTTTCTAAGCAGCTGTTGAATTGCCTACCTGCTGCAGCTGCTTTATACTACTGTTTGTATTTGTGCTTTTCTCCATTTTCTCCAGATGAGCCTTGAATGCCTGTATGGTAGCAGCGCCATCCGAGAAACGGCGAACTGGAGAGAATCTTTCTGTTGGAAGGTGCAGGGTGTTGGGGTCTTTGTAGCAAACACTGCAAAACAGACAAAATATAGAAAATATATCATAGTGGGTAAATTTGCCAATCCATACTCTATGGTCCTACAATAAATATTTCTACTTCCCAGCCTCACTGTGAGCAAATTGGTGAATTTACCCATAACACACTAAAAATGTTCTATTCATTTTCTACCATAAGAAATTGCTTCGATTGGTTGTTTTACGTAAATATCAATTTAGTCATCATACCCCTATTAGATTTGCCAAAAGAACAATTTCGGTAAAAATTGAATTCCAGCTGCACCTGTACCAACAGCACCTTAGTATTTGATGTTAGGCATGGCACCACCTCAAAGAGCAATTATTTCATAATGTTATACTTGCACCAGCATTAAAGATTAATCAGAATTACAAATGATGCAAATTCCAGTTTACGCTCTCTACAATTGAAGATAATGTCCATAGCCTAAACACTCTCTCACTCTACTTTTAAGAAGGGAAATAGGCATAATCAAATAAATTATAGGCTGGTGAATTTCACATCATTGTAGGGGAAGCTATTAGAAAAGACTCTGAGGGACAAGATTTCCTACTGTATGGAAGAGAATGGACTAATTAGGGACAGTGAGTATAGTTAGGTACAGGTTAAGTCGCTTGATTTTTCAGAAGTGAGAAAGGTGATTGATGAGGGTAGGGCAATCAATGCTGTCTGCATGGACTTTATTAAGGTATTTTACTAGGTACCTCCTGGTATGTTGATGCAGAAGATTAAGATGTATGGAATCCCTTGTGACTTGGTGGTTTAGATTCCAAACTGGCTTACACCATAGAAGACTGTGGTGTTGGAAGGGTCTGTCTGGATGTCCTTGACCGGTAGTGCTCTGCAGAGATCAGTGCTAAACCTTTGCTATTTGTGGTATATATAAAGGACTTGGACAAAAATGTTGGTAAGTTTGTTAAAACTTTGTAAAATTACAAGAGGCACAGATAGGGTAGACATTCAGAATCTTTTTTACCAGGATGGAAATGTCAACTGCTAGGGGGCATATGTTTAAGGTTAGAGGGGAGATGTTTAAAAAAATGTGCAGGGCAAGATTTTTTTACACAGAGATTGACAGGTGCCTGGAACACACTACTGTGAGTGGTGCTGGAAGCAGATATGATAGTGGCATTCAAGAGTCTTTTAGAAAGGCACATGAATATGAAGGGAACGGAGGGATGTGGAGCAAGTACAGACAGCAGGGTTTAGTTTAATTTGGCATAATTTACAACACAGAGATCATGGGCCAAAGGACCTGTACCCTTGCTGTACGATTCAACGTCTTGTTCTCTCACATGGCTGCAAAATATATCTCATTATTATAGGAGTTGCCTTGATGTGACATTACTTTTGGAATTCATGGATTCAGGGTTCGGACTTAATTGTACAAAACAAATAGTAGATTATTAAGTATTCTTCTATGCTCTGTGCTCCATCGCAATATATTTAATGTTGCGAGAATATTTAACAAAAATTGCTAATGTTAGTGTTATGAAAAATGCTGATATTAAATGATAATTTAATGAGTTTTAGTTCCTGTACATTTGTTTTAGATGTATTGCTCTAAAATCACATTTAAAATTAGAAGGTCTTTAGCATTATTTGAAGGTAAACTGAATAAAACGACTTGGTAATTAAATATTATGATGTTATCAGGAATAATGAAACATGACAATAGTACAGGTTATAAATAAACAACTAAAAAGTGACAAATTCTAACCTTATTTAAAAAACAAACTCATGTAATCTACATTACGTTCAAGGCTTTCTAACAAATGAACAAAGATTACTGAGCTTTAATATCCTGGTTCAAAAGTTAAGTACTTGATTGCTCTGACATTTCTGTTAAATCAATAAGAAGAACCACCGAGGCTTGGCATAGCCACTGAATTCCAAAGTAGTTAGCAATTTGCTGCTATCAACAGCTTCTATACCCTCATCAGTTATCGCCATTACAGAGAAATCCAATTTAGCAGCAAACATGCAGTTCTTGTGAATATCAATTGTAAAATACATGAAATGTGTGCTTTCAGATTTTAGTTCTGTTATTCTGTTCCATTATATCTGATGGAATAACAAATTTATGTTATGAGGACTCACACCAAATACAAAATAACATTCCAAGATTTAGATTAAAAAGTATTTCAAGCCCAATTTAGTTTGCTACATTTGTATTTTAAAAATTGTGCATGATATTGTATAAACATGTACAAGTATTTTGCAAACTCTTTTGCATATCATTCTCCTCAGATAAAGGTACAATAGGACTTATTGTGAACATGGGGTTTAGACATCTGTGTACCACTTAGCCTGCAGAAAACATCATTATCAATGTTAATGATTATTATGTGTAAGAAGGAACTGCAGATACTGGATTACACCAAAGATCTGTCTGAAGAAGTGTCTCGACCCGAAACGTCACCTATTCGCCTTCTCCAGAGTTGTTGCCTGACCCGCTGAGTTACTCCAGCATTTTGTGCCTATCTTCTTTAATGATTATTATCTTTGTGCACAATTTCTGTAATAGACAAACAACGAAGATCATTCCAGGTATCCGATTCCAGTATCTTGTGGATTTGTCACTTCGCTCGCTCCATGTCTGACAGCCAAACCTTTCACTGCCAAGGCCCTTAAAGTCTGGAATCATTCCTCTTTGAATCATTCCACCTTGCACGTCTCTCTTCCTTTAGAAACCTACTATTTTCACCAATGTTCATGTCATTTTAAGCAATATTTGTAGCTGTCAAATTTGACCTTTTAATAATGTCAACAATACTAAATGACTGCAAATGTTTGTTGTATTGGAATATTAACAACCAATATTAGATTAAAAGATTAAGAAAAATTCTCAAAACTATATACATTAAAATATCAAGATATTGGAAAACTGAATTAAAAACTAAGTGTTGAAAAGAGTCAGTGGATCAGTCAACAACTATTAACAGGGAAACAATTAATACATCAGATTGATGAACTTTCAACGCAAACTCAAAAATGTTTGCGATGGAGCAAGATGGTGAGAAATTAAGAAAGTCTGACAGAGTGAAAAGTACAAATAACAAAAGCGATACTTGTGAAAGACCGACAGGGGAGGTTAGAGAATGAGCAAAAACACAAAAATGAATCTAGAGATGTATCACATGGAAGTAGCGGAATCATTAGAAGCAGCTGTTTGGCAGCATTGATTCAGGTAAGCTGCAACACATTAATCAAAAGATGTGGTCCTTTGCCTCACACATATTAAATATTATTGGATCAGTCAAAAAGCCAAGGATAGAGAAGTTAGTGTGTGAGGTGGAGGAAGTAAAGAGAACTAAATAAGGTCAGTATATAAATATAGCATCTATTGCTGCAAGGGTTATGATTTGTACCATATTATGTTCAGCTGCGATTATCAAGTGTTTCAAAACAGCCCCACAGTGCGGCAGTGGCGCAGGTGGTAGAGCTGCTGTCTCCCACGCTGGAGACCCGGGATTAATCCTGACCTCGGGTGCTGTTCGTGTGGAGTTTGCATGTTCTCCCTGTGACTGCGTGGGTTTTTCCAGTTGCTCCGGTTTCCACGGCAAGGCCAGCAGCATAATCAAGGACGAGTTGAACCCTGGGCACTCCCTCTTCTCCCCTCTCCCATCAGGCAAAGGTTTAGAAGTGTGAAAACGCACACCTCCAGATTCAGGGACAGTTTCTTCCCAGCTGTTATCAGGCAACTGAATCATCCCAACACAACCAGAGAGCAGTGCTGCACTACTATCTACCTCTTTGGTGACCCTTGGACTATCCTTGATCGGACTTTGCTGGCTTTACTTTGCACTAAACTTTATTCCTTTATCATGTATCTATACACTGTAAATGGCTCGATTGTAATCATGTATTGTCTTTCTGCTGACTGGATAGCATGCAACCTAAGCTTTTCACTATACAATTCACGGTACACTTGACAAACTAAAGTCTTGCATTCCAAAGCGTTGTGGGTTTGTAAGTTCATTGGCCTCTGTAGGTTGGACCAAATGTATAGGGAGTGGATTTGAAAGTGGGATAACATAGAACTAGTGTGAATATGTGACTGATGATCAGTGTGAACTCTAAACACTGCATGTCACTAAACTCTCTGAGCTGGGCAACAAAATGTATCAGAGAGAAGAATTTAACAACTTACACTGGAAATAATAATTGAATGCTATCCCCCATTTCCCTTTATAACTCTTTTTGGAAGCACTATCCATTGCTCATCATTGACGGGATGGGGAAAGAGGGGGACAACTGGTAAAATAAATCACTCTCCTACCCCCCCCTCCTAATACTCTCTCCTATCCTTTCCCCCACCAGACTGGGCATTGATGTCTGCATCCGCAGATCTGTCTACAGCATTGCCAGTGTTCAAGACAAATTCAAGTGCCCTGGCTCTCTGTGTACAAAGACAAGGAAGATCAATTAGTGCTGTCATGTACAAAGGAACATTCTGAATAACATACAGTGCCCTCCATAATGTTTTGGACAAAGACCTATCATTTATTAATTTGCATCTGTACTCCATAATTTGAGATTTGTAATAGAAAAAAATCACATGTGGTTAAAGTGCACGTTGTAAGATTTTAATAAAGGCCAATTTTATACATTTTGGTTTCACCAGGTAGAAATTACAGCAGTGTTTATACATAGTCCCCCCCCCCCCCCCCCCCGTTTCAGGGCACTATAATGTTTGGGACATAGCAATGTCATGTAAATGAAAGTAGTCATGTTTAGTATTTTTGTTGCATATCCTTTGCATGCAATGACTGCTTGAAGTCTGCGATTCATGGACATCACCAGTTGCTGGATGTCTTCTCTGGTGATGCTCTGCCAGGCCTGTATTGCAGCCATCTTTAGCTTATGCTTGTTTTGGGGGCTAGTCCCCTTCAGTTTTCTCTTCAGCAGAAAAAAGGCATGCTCGATTGGATTCAGATCAGGTGATTGACTTGGCCACTCAGGAATTGGCCATTTATTAGCTTTGAAAAACACCTTTGTTGCTTTAGCAGTATGTTTGGGATCATTGTCTTGCTGTAGAATGAACCACCGGCCAATGAGTTTTGAGCATTTGTTTAAACTTGAGCAGGTAGGAATTCATTATGCTACTACCATCAGCAGTTGTATCATCAATGAAGATTGTGGAAATTAACACCAATGACGCTCTTTGATGTAGTCCTTACCATTATCATATGGTGAATTATGTTTTCAAATTTAATTAATTGCCATTTAGCTTCGGAAATATTTCCTCTACCTTCAACCCCACCCTGCTCTTCAAGATTTTTCACCAACATTTAATTTAGTAATTTTCATTAGAATCTCAGCACAAAACTAGGCCATTTGAAGCACTATGTTGATGCTTTCTCAACAATTAAAGGTCCTGTCCCACTTAGGCGACTTTTTAGGCGAGTGCAGGAGACTCTGCGCTCGCCTCATGATTGCCACATGGTCGCCACATGTTTTCTGGTGGTCTCTGGTGAGTCTCCTTCATCGTCGAGAAGGGTTCCCGCATATTGGGAACTAGTCGCGGCCTCAGTATGGTTGCAGGAAATTTTTCAACATGTTGAAACATTTTCTGCGACCAAAAATTGGTCGCCTTGGAGAAATTCGATACTTTTGTAATCGTAGGTGCAGTGGTAGTGGGGTCGCCATGTCGTTGTTGGTAGTCGAGGTAGCCCTAGGCAGTTTTAGTTAATCTCCTTTGCTGACCGGGCATTTTCACTGGCCTCATTGGGGGAGAAAAAAAACATAAGCACGAATTTTCAGGCAAAAACATAAACACGAGTTTCCAGTTCGCAGTCTTTCAGGCAAGTGCTGCGAGCTTGAAGGTCGCAGGCAGTCCGCTGAAAAGTCGCCCAAGTTGGACAGACCCTTAAGTGATCTTACCTCATTCATTTTCTGTACTCTTCTTGTACCGCTTAGTTTTCTTTTTTATATTTTCTCTTAAATGTTTGCACATAATCATCTACCAACTGTCTTTCAAGATTATATGTAATATTATTAATATTTGTATGATAATAAATATGTATATTGTATAATCTTACAAACCCTTTGTTTTCTTCTGATCTCCCCTTTATGCTACCAGTCTGAACAATGTGTAAGAAACAACAAGAAATAAATGTACACATTGTTCACTGCTTAAATTATGCAACTGGTAATGATACATTAACCAGTTTCTTAAATCTGCTAACTATTTGTACTCATCTATATTTTCTCAGCTTTTACACTATTCTCTGCCAGAAAGGACAAGCAATTGAGCGATTCTCAACGTTTGCTGCTCCAGAACTGATTGCTTGGTGATGGTCAAGGATATTCTGGGATCCTTTGCTAATTGATGTTATACCTCTGCCTCTCCAAAGGATTCAGTTGGATTGGAAACATGTATTGTTCATAAACTACTCTCTAGTATTTCAGCCTACTCTCTGAAGATAGGCATGTGGACAACTATATATTTTTTTCAAGCTTGAATGGGGCACATGCGATCTCTCACATAATCTTAATCTGCTATGTCTGGAATGCTGAAGCCAGCAGTAGTTGCATATTAATATCTGAGGTATAGACTCAGATTTCTGTGCAAAAGCCACTCACCGGCTGTGCTGCTCAGGGTGAGGAACCCAAGCCCGTGAACGGATTGCCTGCTGCTGTCCCAGCTGCCTCTGCAAATCTAGGGGAACCTCAGCTGTAGGATTGGTCATTGCGAGAGAATGACGTTTAGACCTGTTAGCCAGATACCTGCAACACAAGTGTATATTGATGTTGAAAAATATCTACATAAGGTAGATACTGTAATACTACATTCCAGTAGATAGGCTATAGCTAAATTTAGTTTTTAAAATGTCACTAACTACAATTAGTTTAACTTTATTTTTAGAAGTGACATTTACTCTTTAAAATAGAATTTTGTGTTTATTAAGGTTCATTAAGTGGCAGCATCTAGCATGCCCAGGGAAGTGTTAGTTAATGGTGAGAATAATATATTTTACTATTGTCATCTGTCAATTTAATTTATTTGTATGGTTCAGCTTGATTTAGGATTATATATTGTCAAATAACCTTTGTTTCTCTATGGACTGATTTGCCTTGAAGAGCCACATTTGCAAGGCAGTATTTCTGGAGCAAGCAAAGACTAAACTATTGTTAGTTATCATAATGTGGAATTGATTATTTAAATAAAAGGCATTTATTGGAAGAATAAGAGCCCAAAAGCCACCGAGCACGAATCCTAACAGAAAAGCCCGCAGCAATCCTCAAAGTGTGATGATGCTATCAATAAAAGTGATGTCTTCTTTGTATTATTACCTAACATCATCTGATCTCCTCTAACATTGCTCAGGGTCATAAACTATAATAGATATGCTGTTTCATTTCATCAGCGATGTTACAGTATGTAATGTGCCGTATATTATTGTAGAACTCAAAACATCGTTTGATTTTATATGCTCAGTGCAGGTTCTAGATTGGAAGATATTTGACAATGTGATTGTTGTGGAAAGGTTGCTGATTCATCTGGTGGTGATAACTTTCTACCTGTGCATAACGATAGATATCTCAACAATTGAAAATCTTTACCTGAGCACAGACTGTTAGAGGAGATCATAATTAGGTTACTATTTTAATTTTAAATGCAAGACTCTTAGCTATGTACAGATTTAAATATGAGCACTTCTCCCTTGGAGGTAGGATTTTCTATAATTAATCTATTCCATTTAATTTTGTTTTAATATTTCAACGAGGGTTCCTTTCAGCACTTAACTATATTCACCCACCAGGATTAATGATTCTGCTCATTTCCAAGCAGCTGTGTCTGAAATATCAACGGCAACTTGCACAGCATCAAAAGCATAGAGGGACCTTGCAAGATGCTTTAGAGAGGCATAAACAGGATTCCAAGCTAAAGAAGTTTAAGCGCATGACCAAAGGATTACCTAGAAAGGTGGATTTTAAGGACGGACGAGGAAATAAAAATGGTGTAGGGTCTGAGTGTTTTAAAGTGAAGCAGAGTCAACATTTAGACTATCAACTGTAAGTAAATTGAGGAAGAATTGGTAAAAGTCAGAGACACAGAGGTGTGTAAAGTAGTGAAGAGATTTACAACACATGGTGAGATGGATTTTGTACACCGAAATGTAGCAATAGAACATAGGATGAGTTGAAGCTGATGGAAGATTGAGGTCAATCTAGAGAACATTTGCAGTAGTTTCCAAGGAATTGTTTGATATTTTTAGCAGATGACAGACTGGGACAAAGCTACGGCATGGCTGCGAAGTCAAAGTAAATCCTGAGAATGTCCAACGCTCATCTCCTTCCGATGGTGAGTAAATGAACTCACAACCCCTGTTACATACCTTTGCACAGCTTCCTGATCTGGCTCACCATCTGAGCCCTCCTCATCCACTGGTGTAACGACTGGCACAGCATGCTGTGAGAAAAAGTACACACTGACGTATAAGGCATAGAGGAGCTACAAGGGAAATTAATTTACTGTTTTATAAAGTTATTCTAAACTACATTCACAAAATCATACAAATGTACAGCACTAAAGCAAGTACCTTAGGGTCCATCACATCCATGCCAACCGTGATGCCGAACCACACTAATCTTATTAGCCCACATTCGGACCATTTCCGCTACTCCCTTCCTATCCTGGTTCAAATGCCTTTTAAACGTTGTAATTACATCTGCTTCCATCACTTCCTCTAGCAGCTTGTTCGAAATATTCATCACCTTGTGTGAAAAACATAGCACTCAGAACTTCTTTAAATTTATCCCTTCTCACCATAAACCTGTGCCCTCCTCTGTCTTGAGAAAAATATTATAATTATCTACCCATGTTCCTCACACTTTGTAAACCTCTATACAGTCACCACTCAGCCTCCTACATTCTAAATGAGATTAAACCTAGCCCATCCAATCTCTCCTTATAACTTGAATCCTCCAGTCCAGGCAACAACCTAGTGAATCTCTTCGGCACTCCCACAATTTCTACCACATCTCTCCTGAAGTGTGACAACAACAACATTCTAAATGCAGTCTAACTAGTATTTTGTACAACTGCAATATGACATCCTAACTCTTAGTTTAGTTTATTGATGCATGTACCGAGGTACAGTGAAAAGCTTTGCTCGCATGTATAGACAATACATGATTACAATCGAGCTATCCACAGTGTACAGATACATGATAAAGGGAAAATGTTAAAGAAGGAACTGCAGATGCTGGAGAATCGAGGGTTACACAAAAAGCTGGAGAAACTCAGCGGGTGCAGCAGCATCTAAGGAGCGAAGGAGATAGGCGACGTTTCAGGTCGAGACCCTTCTTCAGACTGGTCAGGGATCAGGGAAACGAGAGATATAGACAGTGATGTGGAGAGATAAAGAACAATTAATCTCTCCACATCACAGTCTATATCTCTCATTTCCCTGATCCCTGATCAGTTTGAAGAAGGGTCTCGACCCGAAACGTCGCCTATCTCCTTCGCTCCTTAGATGCTGCTGCACCCGCTGAGTTTCTCCAGTTTTTTGTGTAACCCATGATAAAGGGAATAACGTGTAGCGCAGGAAGAAGCCCAGTAAAGTCCAATTAACGATAGTCTGAGGGGCTGTAATGTGGTAAACCCTTGGACTATCTTTAATTAAGACTTTACCCTGCACTGGTGGTAATAAAACATTATATTCTCTTGCACTCATTGATCATGGCAAATACACATCATCAGTGAAATATAAGAAATGAAAAGTGCCACCACCCTGCTTACTAATTCATCCAATTGCCAGCTCAGTGCCAGTACTCCCTTGGCAAGTACAGCATGGTTCAGAGGTGCAAAAATAATGTTTTAAGTTCGACCACTCTCGTGTCCATGAAGATTGAATGTTTCATACTAAATAATAACACCAATTCTTAATTTCCTCTTGTTGATGCCAACTGGATGCAATTGGTTTACCACTTACCGGATTCATGGTGACCAAAGGTGACGGACCTCTTGGACGCTTGAGTAACTGTTGAGCGTGCAGCTGTATGTTAGCCCCACCATCCGAAGCACGTCGGCCAAGGGGTCCCATACCATTTAGCAACTGTAGCGTTGGAGGTTGAAGTAAGGATTGTTCCTAAGGAATTTAAAACAGAGATGCAGGATCATATGTACATGAAATTAAAATTCTGTTTACTGAATGATGGTAACTCCTGACTACAAACCACGAGAGAAAGCCAATAAACAATAGCACCTTTCCCTTAATTATTATCTTTCATTCTAAAATTATTTTATCATTATTTGATCTGAGAACATAATTTTTTTTTTCTGAATGAGTGCATTGTACAATGGGAAATCAATTTATGATCAGAATGGAAGGTACAAAGAGGAAAATACTGTTGGAAGCAAATGAAACAAAGAAACTCAAGGTTAAAAAAGTAACACAGAACTTAAGAATTAAATGTATTAATTAAATGTACACAATACATGAAAATCATTGTGCTTGGTTACATAGAGGGAATTTTTGTTACTTGCTCTAAACATTTGCAAACAATTACAGTGCCATCTCTGGGAGAAACAAAACAAGCAGGTTTGCTCGTGCTATATCACAGATGCCTCAATCCTGGCAGAATATTCGGCAAATAAGAATCAATCATGTAGGTGGATCAAAGCTATATTTAGGATGGGAGATTTCCTTCCTGAAGGCCCTTAATGTATGTATTTTACAACAGTACATCATTGTCATTCAATACTGATACCAGCATTTTATTACAAATGCATGAAGATGTTGCCAGGACTCAAGGACCTGCGCTCTAGGGAGAGGTTAAGTAGGCTAGGATTTTATTTCTCAGAGTGCAGAAGGCCGAGGGATGATCTTATAGAGGTGTATAAAATGGAGTGGAATAGATAGGGTGAATGCACAGAGTCTTTTACCCAGAATAGGGAAATCAAAATCCAGAGGATATAGGTTTAAGGTGAGAGGGGACAGATTTAATAGGAACCCGAGGGGCAACCTTTTCCACATACATGGTAGTGGGTGCATGGAACGAGTTGCCAGGGGAGTTAGTTGAGGCAGGTACTATCGCAACGTTTAAGAAACATTTAGGCAGGTGCTTGAACAGGTTTAGAGGGATACGGCCAAACGCAGGCAGGTGTAGATGGGACATGTTGGTCGGAGTGGGCAAGTTGGACTGAAGGGCCCGTTTCCACACAGTATGAGTCTAAACTCCATCTTCACATTGTTGATGTTCCAGCAGCCAACAATGTTCAGTGAAGTTAAAGACGTTGAAGAAAATGTTATGACCAATTTAACCCACTGAGGTCCTCTCAGACCAGAATAGGTCTAAACTTATTCTGTATTATGGTGATGAAGGCTGAGCAATGAATAGTCAATGAATAGCATCCTGACATATTTGTTCTTATTGTCACGGTGATCGAAAGCTGAATGTAGTGCAAGAGAGATGTCCTCTGTACATTTATTACAGTGAAAGCTTTTCACTATATCTCATTACATGCGACATCAACCAATACACACTTTACCTGTAGAAACATAGAAACATAGAAAATAGGTGCAGGAGTAGGCCATTCGGCCCTTCGAGCCTGCACCGCCATTCAATGTGATCATGGCTGATCATCCAACTCAGTATCCCGTACCTGCCTTCTCTCCATACCCCCTGATCCCTTTAGCCACAAGTGCCACATCTAACGCCCTCTTAAATATAGCCAATGAACTGGCCTCAACTACCTTCTGTGGCAGAGAATTCCAGAGACTCACAACTCTCTGTGTAAAGAATGTTTTCCTCATTTCGGTCCTAAAGGAATTCCCCCTTATCCTTAGACTGTGACCCCTTGTTCTGGACTCCCCCAACATCGGGAACAATCTTCCAGCATCTAGCTTGTCCAACCCCTTAAGAATTTTGTAGGTTTCTATAAGATCCCCCCTCAATCTTCTAAATTCCATCGAGTACAAACCGAGTCTATCCAATCTTTCCTCATATGAAAGTCCTGACATCCCAGGAATCAGTCTGGTGAATCTTCTCTGTACCCCCTCTATGGCAAGGATGTACATAAATTGCAAGGGGTCATGATTATCTGGAAGACTGGTATGGGTGTGAACCATTATCAATTTTTCAAAGCACTTTGTTATGGTTGATAGAGCGGCACAGTGGTGCCTTGCAGCGCCAGGGACTCGGGTTCGATCCTGACCATCGGTCCTGTCTGTACAGAGTTTGCAAGTTCTCCCTGTGAGTTTCCTCCCACACGCCCGAGCCATACAGATTTGTACGTTAATTGGCTTTGGTAAAATTGTACAATTGCTCCTAGTGTGTATAGGACTGTGTTAGTGTATGGGGTGATCGCTGGTCGGCACGGCTTTGGTACGCTGAAGGGCATGTTTCCGCACGGTGTATCTAAAGTCTAAGGTAAAGTTGATACTAGAGCTACTGGCTGAGAAGTCATTGAGACCGGTCACTTTATTTTTCTTGGGAACTGGAAGGTTTCCTTGCAGCAGGTGGCGATAATTGACCATTGAAGTTTGAAGATGTCAGTAAAGACTGTGGCCAGTTGATTGGCACACGATTCCTGAACATGTCCTTCTACCACCGAGATGAATGGGATAGATCAAGCGGGGACAGGGGAGACACATCTTGATGAAACTTTGCCTGTTCAAAATGGACGTAAAATGCATGGAGCACAAAATGGTTTTTCCATGGCAAACCTGAAAAAAAATTGGGTAGAGTTTGGTTCTCGAGAAGGCTACCTACTTTGATGAGTTTCTAAAAAGAATTATCCAGCTGATCCAAATGATTAATCCGCCTACACTGATACGTTTGATGTCAATTTACCGAGTGATAAGGTTGCATTGCCACTGATCAGACTGTCAAATCCTGAAGGGCACAGCTGTAGAATAAGATTGTACAAAAGGAAGGAACTAACACGGTAAGCAAAGCTGCTTGAACTTGTTCACACCAATATGTCTGTCACAATTGCATGTTCGTAACAACAGTGGCATTTGTGACCAATGCACAATCTCTTTGTTGAAGTCATACCATACTTAAGACAGCACCAGTGAGCTACATGAGTTAGGTTTGGGATAGATCAAATCAGGTCATGTGCTGAGGGACCTCAGTAGCGGGAAAATAACATTCCACCACAAACAGTAACCTCATGATCCAGTCTATCCTTATAGCAGAGACAAGGCAAGAATGATTGCCCTTGACAGCAAAACAATGCCTGCCCGAGTGGCATCATGGAGCTCTGACAAAAATTAAAATCAATGATAATCTGAAAGAAAACTCTGCACTGACAAGAGTCAAACCTAACTCAAAGGAAGATGACAGATTGATGAAATTACATTTGTTTTGCTCCAGAACATCAATTCAATGACTTCTTGTCGATGTTCAGCTACTTCATAAATGACATTCTCTCCAACATAAGATCAGAAGTGGGGATATCTACTGATGATTATTCTTTATTCAGATCCATTCCCAACCCCTCAGGTAATGAAGCAGAAGATCTTCGTACGCAGCGAAGCATAGAGTGCATTCAGCTTGAGCTGGTAAATGGCAAGTAATGTTTGTGCACAAATATCTTACCGTTTCCTCGTGATGGTTATTAACACTGCTATCACTAAATCAGATCAACAGCCTGAGGTCACCTAAATGAACCAGTTGCAAAAGTAGCTAGAAATGTAATGTTGGAGAACTCCCTTGCAATTTTCATGAACAGGTAAATTACTTTCTTCTGCACTGTTTAGTTCCCCGATTCAGTCATAATATTCCTTCACTGTGTCAAAACTGTAGAACTTCCTCTCTACGTCTTAACATTGCAGTTGTGGCAGTCAGAGAAAATGCCTCATTTCATCTCACGAGAGATGGATAAAGAATGTTGGCCTTGTACCAACACCAATATCTCTTTTATAAATGACAAATGGTATCAGTAATTCAAAAAGATTGAAGCCAGGTTTTTCAATTGCACATTCCTGCAATCTGGCTTCATCCTCAGAACGCAGAATATTACACACGGAAGCCACAAACATCTTGTCCATTTATTTTAATATCTGAAAAATCATCAGCTGGAATTCTACCTGCAAACATTTGGCAGGCAAGCTCCATAAGATACTACAGGCTCATTAGATATTGCGATCAACATTGTTAGGTGTACTGCTGGAGCCTGGAATTAGGTTTAAAGTAGGTTTAAATGATTTAGAAGATAACTAAAGACGATCTTTTCTCATCAAGAGGCTGGCTGAAATCTGGAATGTACTGCCTGAGTAAGTTATATACTCTTATATAGGCATATACTCTCAACATTTAAGAAGTATCTAGCCGAGCATATTAATTGTCCAGACAGACTGCTAGCAGATGAAATGTTGTTAAATGCAATGAGTACTTATTAGTCAGCATGGACATAGTGGGCTGAAAGGCCTGTTTCTGTCCTGTATGACTCTACAATGCAGTTGAGTGCGCAAACGGAGCCAGGTATCGACAGGACACAAATCCAGCCGGGTTTGAGAGTTAAAAATTGAACTAAGAAGGGAGTGAGAAGGCAGATGCCGCACCTGGAGTATTGAGACCGCACCTGGAGTATTGTGTGCAATTTTGGCACCTAATTTGAGGAAGGACATTATCGCTATTGAGGGAGTGCAGCGTAGGTTCATCAGGTTAATTCCTGGTATTGCGGGACTGACATATGATGAAAGAATGGGTCGACTGTGCTTGTATTTGCTGGAATTTAGGATGAGAAGGGATTTATAGAAACGTATATAAAATTCTTAGAGGATTGGACAGGGCAGATGCAGGAAAAATGTACCCGATCTTGGGGGAGTCCAGAACCAGGGGTCACAGTTTAAGAATAAGGGGTAAGCCATGTAGGACTGAAATGTGGAAAAACGTTTTCACCCAGAGAGTTGTGAATCTGTGGAATTCTTTGCCACGGAAGAAAATGGAGGCCAATTCACCGGATGTTTTCAAGAGAGAGTTAGATTTAGCTCTTTGGGCCAAGGGAATCAAGGGATAGGGGGACAAAGCCGGATGCTGGCTCGAAGGGCAAACTCCTGCACCTATTTTCTCTGCAAGAGGAGGGAATGGACAAGGGATTCTGTGCCCGAGTTGGTAAGTGTGTGGGTAAAGATTATCACGTGGTCAGATGAAAAGATTCAAGGGTGTGCGTAAAGCTTCCTTCAAGAAATGCAACATAACCATTGACTCTGGGTATTGCTGGCTCATGACCACTCAAAGGGAAAAAGGAACAGTTGAGGCAATGAAAACGGACCTCTCAGGGCAAATAAAACAAACCTCCTCATAGCAAAGAAATCAGAACTTCTCAAGACAAAAAAAATCAGATCCCCTCATAAGACCCATCAGCCGTCAACTGCTCCTCCTAAGGAGGAGGTTATGGTTCCCATTATGGCCTCATACGTTATCTCAGAACCCACAAAACAGAGGTGAAAGTAAGTCACCTCAGTCCCAAGAAAGTGTCAAAGAGCAAGTCTTCTTTATTCCTCTAATGTACACATACTTAGATACAATTGCCACAATTCAACTACTTTCATCTTATAATAATTTAAGGAATGGAGATTTTTAAATTGCGCTATTTATATTTTGCAGTACGGCTGAAATCCTCAGAAAGGCAACGTTGATGTATGGATCGGTGCAGAAGCACCGTGACAGATTTGCACTAATTAAAGGTATAATTACATGGAAATCTTATGACTGAGAATTCTGGTTACAGATGTCCACACCAACAGTGACAATTGGTTTGCACGTTCAATTACAGGATATTACTGATATTTAGCTTGGGAACTACAGGGTGTTTCAGTTAAATCTTATTCATTATCTATTAATAAACTTTGAGCAAAGGCAACCATACCTTGTACTCCAGCTGTGTGGCTGGCTGTAAATTCTGCATGGGAAGCATGTTCTGCATTAAATTAACATTTGGAACAACTTGCAGGAACGGAGCCTGAGGCACAGTACGTGGAAAACCAGGCAGGTGGCATTTCTGCAGATCTTCTGGAACTTCAGTTCTACATTAGGAAACAAATCAGAACTTTAGTTTTATTCTTCTTCATATGCTTCACCACATCCCTCAAAGCAGGGAATTTAGTATTTTAATTTTGTTCATACACAATGGTGGTAGCTTCAGCTGATATTCTAGATGCGAGAATCAAAGTGTGAGTATCTGCAACTTGTCTGTCCACTGTTTTGCGGAGAGGGTGTGGGTACATGGAATAATAGCTGTGCTTGATCATGTTCCTACATTGCTCTCATGTCGAAATTTGCTTGAAAGGATCACTTAATTGCAATTAAAGACAGGAAACATACACACTTTTCCTTCTGCGTAGCACCAAATCACTGACCTCAGGTATAAACTCTCCCTCATTCTGGCAGAGCATATTGATCTGATCCTGTAACTGGAACCTTCTTGCATCAGTACTCCGTGCTACACCAAGTCATGCTTTCTGCACTAGTCCACGGGGGGCACTGTAACACTATTTTTTAAACGATGAAGGCTGTATGTTTTCTAGCAAAACTACATTAAGCTGTCAAATTATAAAATTGCAGTTCAAAAAGTTGTTATTTCTCTTCTGTTCAATCTTCATAAATCCTAAGAATTTTCAAGGATAACCAACTCCTTCCACTGTTCGTACCCCACTTCTGCATGGCCCTGTTAATTCACTGAAGCTTTTTCAAATCTGCGTTTGGACACATCCAGTTTGCCTAAATGTCCAGTAAAGTACATTTCCCAACCTACACCAGTTATTTTCCCTTTCTTCTTCTTGCCTCTCCCAGTCTTGGCTGCAGTATGATTTTCACATCGGCATGGGAATTACATGTTTTTTGTTGAAAATGCATGTCCTAAAATATCAAACCAATCCAAAACCAAATTGACGTCTAGTGCGGATTGCATTAAACCTCCTCATATTAACTACATCTGATCCAAAAACAATGAGGAATAAAGTTACCTTTCCTCTCTCACTGAATCATTTAATATGTTTGAGTCTTATCACATTTAACATAAACAAAAGCCACCAACCCTATGTGAGGGGATGAGTACATTCGATTTGGATTAAATTCAAATGTATAGGCATCCAAAACAGTTTTTTTGTTTAGTATTGGTTGCATACGAGAAGTTACTAAAATGCTAGTACCAACCTGGGATCAGCAACACCAACAGTATGTCTCCTCATTGAGAGATATCGTGCCAACGCTTCTGGTGACGGTTCTTCACCTTCATCGCTGTCTAGATTCATGTTGCCATCAGTCTGAGAAAGAACGCACACAGATAAATGGTGAAAGTAGCAGAAATAACCCAATCCCTCAGTTTGATCTCATTCATCACAATAAGATCTAAACTGGTATTTAGATTCCAAACTATATCTTATCTTGGAAAAAAATCTCAATCTTAGTGATTTCCCAAATCTTTTTTTTAAAACAAGCGAATTTAAAACTAATATTTTGGAGACACTTTCAAAAGTCTGTTCAAATTATACTTTTAGCACTGGTAATTTACGATTGAAAGGAAAAGGCTCTTGAAATGAAAACAAAATTATAAAATATGACTCATGCCAGTGACTAGCCTGGAAAATACCACAGCGATAATAGTCTAATGTGAATTAGAATTATAGGAAATAATAATAATCAAGAAGATTATGATCCACCAAGGTTTGCTGGATCTCCCGGTAGCTAACCATTTTCCCTTCCCATCCCCATACTGGTCTTTCTGTCTTGGGCTTCCTTCATTGCCAGAGTGAGGCTACTTGCAAACTGGAGGAATAGCACCTCATATTTCATTGAGTAACTTACAACCAACGGTGTGAACACTGACTTTTTCAATTCTAGGGAACCATCTATGTTTCTATGGGTTATTGATTGGGGACGATCTGCCATGATTACAATGAATGGTGGTGCTGGCTCGAAAGGGCGAATGGCCTCCTCCTGCACCTATTTTCTATGTTTCAAGCCCTGCCTTCCCCTCCCCCCTTTTTTTCCCCTTGTGCCCTAGCAGGATGCATATGCATTTCTTCATTTCCCCTTCCCCCTGTCCCTTATCACCTACATTCCTCTCTCTGGCTTCATATTTCCCACCTCTTCGATCCTTATCTCTTTCTCATACATTTTGGCGTTTTTACATCTCTGGCCTGGTTTAAGCATCTACCAATCAGAAATTCCCTTCACCCGTGTCCCCCTACCACTTGCCAAGCTTTGTCCCACTGCCATCTCACTTCCAGCTTTCTCCTCCCCCCCGCCCCCAACTACAATCAGTCTGAAGAAGGGTCCCGACCCGAAGCATCGCCTATCCATGTTCTCTGGAGATGCTACCTGGCCTACAGAGTTAGTCCAGCACTTTGGGTCTTTTTAAGATTATGGTTAACTTGTTTTTTTAAACACAAAAAGTAAACACAACCCACAACTGTATGTAATAGCGTCTTTGGTTAATAGAAATAACATTTACAATGGACCTTATTAATTGCACTGAGAGGATAAGTAGTGATTGTCAATTTTCATACATACAGGCAAAACTCTGTCCATTTCTCAAATAGTAAGTACCCAATGTAAAAACTTTGCAATGAGTATGGTATTGTAGAACAACCTTTACATTTTGCAATACTAGTTAGTTAACACATATTGACATTACATTATCAAAGCATCTTCTCATCAGAAAAAGAGATTCTTTTTATTTCAAAGCTTGATGGCATTATTGCCAAGACCAGCAAATTTGTCATATCTAATGGCCCCCGAGAGAGAGCGGTGGTCATCTGCCTTCCTAAACCTGGCCAGTCCATGTGGCAAAATCACTCCCACGTTGCTGTGGGGTACTAGATTCCTGGATTATGCCCCAGAGATGATAAAATAAAGGCAATATATTTCCAAATCAGATTATAGTAAATATAGAGGGATACGCTGCTGGAGGTTACTTTGCTGTGTCATTGTTGTTCTTGACTTGGGGGGAATGTTGTCATAGAAGCCATGTCAAACTGATAAGGAAATCCTGGAAAAGGTAAATGCAGAGCCAACAATGCATTCTTGGTGGAGGGTGTGAATATATAAGGTGGTAAGGAGACCAATTAAGCACATGCATTATTCTGTGTGGTGTCAAGTTTCTTGAGAGTTGTTAGAACAGCGTTTTCTCTAAAAATTAAAGTGTATTCTATCATATTCCCTTTTCTAGGTTATAAATGGAGAAAGAGTTTTGGGGAGTCAGACAAATCACTCGCTACAGAGTACTCTGCCTGTAACCCGCTCTCGTCGCCGAGGCATTCATATGGGTGGTCTGGTTATGTTTTTGAGATGGCATTTGGCACTGGTAATGCTAGAGATGTTTTGAGAGAGAAATTCAATTCTCTCCTGGTGGAGACAATTATTGCCTGGTTTTTGGGAAATAATGGAGTGAGCTTTTTGATTTGGTCTTTTCTCTTCAAATGCTCTTCTGTCGTTTTTACTTTTTTTTTGTTACATGTAGGTCAGATGTCAAAGTGCAAATGTTTAGGCTCTGATACTCTCTACTGGCCATCAATATGATGCTAACTCATGTAGTCGTTTTTGCCACAAATATAAAGATCTTTCAGAATTGTAATCCATTGCATAAAACCTTTTAAAATAAACTCCAAAAAGAAACATTTTTATTATCAACAGTGAAGCTTCGTGACTTTAACATCCTTTTATATACATGAAAGAAAGAAACGGAAGTATTTCATCAAGATTACAGCAAAATCAATTAAGTATTTTCAATTTTATGCACGCATGGGCAACATCACAACAAATGTACAATGACTCAATAGCATTTAAATGAATCACATTGGAATAGCAGGCATTTACCATAAAACCACAATGACGTAAAAGAGTTTCATAACCAACCTGTACTATCTGGTTGTCTGGATTAATGAGCTGCACCTGTGGCACATTTAGACTCAACGTGTTACCCGTCTGCTCAGCCTGGTTTATTGATCATAGGAAAAAAAAAAGAAAATAAGCCATCAGTTCCTCTACGCTTCCAACCTCAAGATGAAAATCAAACAACCTAACGTCTAAAGATTTCCATTCAGATATCTGTAAAAATATTAACTTCAGTAATATAAATAATACATACAAAATAACAGATATTTACTAATATTTTTTCACCAGAATTCATTGGAGAATTATTCCAATTTGCTGTTCACTTTGTTAATATCCCTAATGCTCCAGAAAATCTTGGAATCACCATATCCAAGACGTAGGCTTGCTACAATTTAAGGCCAATGAGATCTTCGGACAAATTATTGTAAAATGTCCAAAGTAAAGGGAGTCAGGGAAGAAAATTATGTGAGGAATTGACGGACGTGAGATTTTCATTTGGCTGGAAATGAGCTAACATTGTTTAGACGCTGCAACAATATCCAAGCATCAATAATAGTAATGGAATGGAATCTATGATAAGGAATAAGCTAAAGGAGTACTTGTACAGCAGGAATTCCTAACTATATTCAATTCCACTTATCTCATTATTAATCTAAAATACCCTTAAACATTTTGAAGATAAAACCAATAAAAATAATGAATGTCTGTCAAAGATAACTTAATGGGTTACACAAAAAGCTGGAGAAACTCAGCGGGTGCAGCAGCATCTAAGGAGCGAAGGAGATAGACGACGTTTCGGGTCGAGACCCTTCTTCAGACCACAAAGATAACTTAATAATGCTCTTGCCAAACCACAGTCCGTGTGGTGTAATTTATGGTACTATGTCACAAAAATCTATTCATAAATTAAAAAGGGCATAAATACAAGATAAATCATGAAGGTAGATCAAAGCCTTACAGACTAAAAAGGATCTCTGAAATGGGTAAGGTAGGCAAGAAAATGGGGTTGAGAAGGAAAGATAGATCAGTTGTGATTGAGTGATGAAGTTGACTCGATGGACTGAATGGCCTAATTCTGCTCCTATGACGTAAATTTATATTGCTTATACATAAATACATTGATAAATCCATACTATTGCTTCAAAGTAACAGAAAAGAAAGGCAAGAATAATGGAACCAAGTAAAAATTAAAATTTAAGCTTAAATTTAAAACTAACAAAAAACATTCTTAAAGACTACTGTCAGTTTAAAAATGTCTGCCATTATTTTTGTAATAAGGCAAAAATACTGTTGTTGAAGATGTAGTTTGTTGCTGGAAGGGTAAGATACTAATTGGCATAGCTTCAATTATTTAAATAGCCTTTTTTGCCTCTAAAGTTGTTATGTTCGTGTAACAAAGCACTCCATACATAACCTAGCATAGGCAATGACCATCTGCTATTTTGTAAAAAGTATGTTTCATGGACAGAAAATTTAATTGTTTTGTCAAGGTCCCTCACTACAAAGGGAAACGCTAGCATTGAGCCACGCCAATACTTAATATCTGGTGTATGAAATTCTAGCAAATCATGCAAGTCTAACATGTGACAGTTCACTTACAAAATTAAATTGCACAAGCAAATATTACTTGAATCAAGCAATGGAACAACATCGCAAAAGTCATTGCTGAGAGTTGCACCTCTCTTTTAGAGAATTGTTACAAAAAGCAAAAAGAAACTGCAGATGCTGGAAATGTTAAATACAGACACAAATACTGGAAAGACTCAGCAGGTCAGGCAATGTCTGTGGAGAGGAAGAAAAGGGAGTTAACGTTTCAAGTTGATGATCTTTCATCAGTTCTGATTCTGATAAGAGGTCATTGATCTGAAACGTTAATTCTGTTTCTGCTTCAGCAGATGGTGCCTTCCCTGCTGAGTATTTCCAGCATTGTCTGTTTTTATTATCAAACTGTTTAATGTCTTCTTTACTGACATTTTGTGCAATTATTGTTATACTGTTATTTTTCTTGTCATAAAAAGCTGGAACAGTGTATGGAGTTAACATCTTGACATATTAAGACACACTAAGTTGATTAGTTAGATCATTATTTATTTTTTAAACGCTATTAACGCAAGTTTTTCTCACTGATATCACTAGCTTTCATTAAGAATATATACTATGTACCTAATGTTCTGGTTTTAATGAGATATATACACATATTTAATATGTAATACAAATAAAGAAAAATGATCAGTGATCAAACGCACTAACAGTGTGTGAAGACACAGTCAATTGTTATCCTCACCTCTCTATGCTTGGTTTCAATGACTCCAGTGAAACTGAATGTGTGGAGATGAATATAATTGGTGTTTGATACTCTCATACATTTTTTGTTGAGGAACAAAACATTTATGTGAAGGAAATTCAATTCAAAGAAATGAATAAAAATTTGGAAATACCAAAAAAAAACCTCAAGACGCCTAACCGTGACTCCACTGGACTGCCATAAAATGCTATCTGGTTCACCAATGTCCTTCAGGAAAGCCGCTCTCCTTTGCTGGTCTAGGTGCAGATATGCTAGTGGCATCTACAGGACTTTTGGATAGCCATATGGATATGCCAGGAATGGAGGGATATGGGCTATGTGCAGGTAGGTAACTGATGGTCTTCACATCATGTTCAGCAGCGTCATTGTGGACTGAGGGCCTCTTCTTGTGCTGTACTGTTCTATGGTTCTATGTCAAGTAAGAACCACAGGGCTGTTGACAGGGTGGATCTAGAGAGAATCCTTTGGGACAATCTCAAACTAGGTGTCACTGTTTAAAAATAATGTTCCCATATATGATGGTATATTTTTTTCCTTAGAAGGTTATGAATCTTTGATACCTCCTGCCACGGAGGGTTATGAAAATAGAATTGTTATATCTCTGTTGCAAAGTTTGATATATTCCAGAGAGCAAACCAGCCATCCCTGGAACAATTCTATGTGAATCTTTGCTACCTATTCTGAATGAAACTTCAGGTTAATTTGAAGATAGACACAAAAAGCTGGAGTAACTCAGCGGGACAGGCAGCATTTCTGGAGAGAAGGAATGGGTGACGTTTCGGGTCAAGATCCTTCTTCAGAAGAAGATCTTTCTTCAGCAGAAGATCTCGGTTTTAACCAGCATCTGCAGTTCCTCCTTATACATTTCTTCAGGTTAATTTTTCCGAAGATAATTATGCAATATTAGACAAGGATCTATGAAATTCACGGGTATTTTACCTGGACGTTTGCAGGTGACTGGAAAGGCATAGAGCGAGGAACACTTGGAGGTGCAGATATGCGCAACGTCTTGTGCCGCTTTAGCTTGTCGCACAGCAGACTGTAAATTGCACTGAAGTGATCATAGGCATCTGTCTTCAATGACTGAAAATAAAATTAAAACCCATGTGAAACTGACCTGTATGGAAACTGATTGGAAATATATCATTCAGAGCCAGATCAATTTGTTAATGCATACAGCATTCAACAAGCCAAGTTTTCTGATTATGTTACCAATGGTAACCTTATACTTGCAAACTAGTGGTTGTTGACAATTCAACAACAACAAAAATCAATGCTGACATAGATTAAGGTATTAAAAACATGTATCAAAAATAATTAAATGTAAGAGTTCAAATGTCAAAAAGTGAATAACTCTACACAGTTTGGGCAGTACATGAACACAAAATAAAAGATTGCTACAATACCTGTAGTGTGCGTTCTCTTTCCAAACCCAATTCCGTCATGTACATGAGTACTTGTTCGTTCAGAGGCTCCGTCTTGATTTCCACTTTGACTTGCTTAGATTCTGTTATTAACTAAGAACACCGTTAACATAATTAAACATGTAACTTTGTCTTCAGCTTTACAGCAATTTGCATTTTAAACTGCATTAACTGGAAGTTTTATCGACGTATAGCATGCATAAAAATAAGAGTTGTTTAACACTCATTATTTGTTCAGAAAATTTAAATTTGAATCATACTGATGTAAAACAGCAGAATCACTTAAATTCACTGCAGGTTTAATTAGGGGTTTTTATAGCATTTTATATCTCCTCAGAACTTCCCAAGGCCCATAACAGTCAATTAATTACTTTGAAGTCAATTCATGTAATGATATGAGCAAATGTTCATAGCAAATAAGTATATAGCATGTTCTATGGAAACATTCTTATTTCTGAATTAAAAGCCTATGTGTTTTAGGTTATAGTTCAATAAAGTGCTCCATATCAGTATTGTTATCTTTCACACCAGGAGAACAAGAGATCTGATTGCTCCTGTAAAGGCAAGGGATTTCTCACTGTTTTCAGATCAAAATAATCTCCTTCGATCACCACTAAAAACCTGTCATTTGTTTGTCTGGTACTTTGACTTTTTAACAGCGATTTCATTTCAAGTACTTGGTTGGCTATGAAGCACATCTGAATCACCTGAAGCTGCAAAAAGTACACATGCAAACATTTCTCTATTTGATAAGATTTTGGTGAGATTGGATGCAAGATGAATGTTGGGCGGGACACTGAGAGACCTCTCGTACTCTTCGGTCATTGACCTTAATGGCCAACATGACCTTGGTTTAAAGTATTATTTGATGGCAGCATATCTAACAACGTATGTACTGCACTGAAATGTCAGCCTATTGTTCAAGTTCGTGAATTTGAATCAATAACATTCTCATAGGCTAAGTACAAGCATTGAGTGAAACTGATATGATAAAGATTTTACTTGTATCTAATTATTTTGCTCACAACTTTGGCACTCATACTTAGCCGTGGTGCTTTAGATATGAAAATCAAAATCCTCATCACTATAACCTTTAATCCTATATTAAAGTGCATATATATCATAACTGTCATCATCACCAGCAGTGGAAAAGCTTTTTCATTTACCTCCCAGGCAAGTAGCTCAGATTGAACTCCACATTTCACAACCTTGACAGTAATTGATTTAGTGAAATATATCTCCTCGCAGATTATTCACCCATATATCATTGCAGCTATATATATATTGTTTTCCTCACCTAACCTTTACAAGATTATAAGAACAGGGGTTTTTTCCCCTAAGGTTAGGAATTCTGAGGCCAGCTGTGGAGATGGTAATATTTAATCAATTAAATTAGCAAGGCTTGCAGATAAAACCTGAAGCTACTTGGAGGAAAAAATAACCGAGGCTTGAGCAGCAGAGCAGAATCCATTGATGAAATACGTGGATCTAAGCCACAGGAATTGATTGTATCACATGACTTAGAACTTTCTTTTAATGAAATGAGCAAATAATTTTTTTAGAAAATGGAAATGAACTAATGTAAAGTAGTCCACTATTGCAATTTCATCTTCAAATGTAAAGAATTAATTATATCTTGACTGAGCCACTGATTATTTTAGACTTTCAGCCAAATAAATCAAATTAACAGTCAAACTTTCTTGCTATAAAATCTCTTACCATACAATAACACTGACAGTACAGTCAAGCAACAATCTGAACATTCTTTTAAAAAAAGTGAACGTTTTTGGGGTGGGAGAGAGGAGATCCAGGGATGTTTTACACATTCCCTCTGTGGTGCTCTGGTTGCCTCCCACATAGTCAAACTTATGCAGGTACGTTAATTGACTACAGTAAATTTCTACTTTTGGGTGGTAAGTGGCAACATAATCAAAAGGGGATACACAAGAAACTACTGATGTTGGCATCTTGAGTAAAACACAAAGTGCTAGAGTAACTCAGTGGGTGCCACAGCATCTGTAGAATGAATGGATAGGCAATATTTCAGGTTGGCACCCTTCTTCACTCTGAAATAGAATCAAAAAGGGAGTCATGGGGCATGTGAGAGAACAAGTTACAGGAAAATAAGAGAGGTAAAATAGGATTGATGGATTGCTTTACTTGGAGCTAGCAAGGAACTAATGGCCTAAAGGCATACTTTGAGATCATTGAAAGTAGGCATTGAATTATCCTCACCCGGTCAAACTCTGGATCAGGATCACCTATTTTCATCCATTTATGTTTGCAGATCTGTTCCACAGATAGGCGTTTACTTGGTTCTAACACAAGCATATGTCGGATCAAGTGTTCACATTCTGAAAGGAAACAAATGTAATCAGCAAACAAACCCACATAGTCAGCTTCAGTAGATTTTGTAGATTAAATTTAAAATGATCAGAATTGCACTGCGTCTTACATTGGAATAAATGTATAATTAAAAATATATATAATGACATCTTATGGTGGATACAGGAATGCTTTGCAGGGATTTTAAGGCAGGAGGTTGAAGATTATAAAGAGCCTGCTGCTGCATGGGACAATATGATACAGGATTATTCTGAAAAAGATGCATATTCTATAATCTATTATGGGACCTATTGATAATTCCACACTATTTTATTGCTATTAAAACAGTACCGTGGGTCACCCAAATGATGATGTTTATAAAAATCACATAAAATCAAAACTTACAACTGCAAAATGTACACAATTGCACGTCAGGTTTTTCTGTGTAACAATGCCCTATAACTGACATTATCAATAGAAGGGTCTTGACCCGAAACGTCGCCTATCTCCTTCGCTCCTTAGATGCTGCTGCACCCGCTGAGTTTCTCCAGCTTTTTGTGTAATTATCAATTTTAGTGTTGCCTTCTGAAGGGATATGCTGCAAGTTCTTGCAATCCTCAACATAATACAGTAGGTATGACCATTGCAGCCAGTTCTTTAGGGTCATACCAATACACAATAAGCACTCTTTAAAATATAAGGGAATGAATGGATGCTGCATAATGAATTATTCTCAGGGCTCATTGGGATTGGAGAGACCAGTAAAGGATAGTGTACAAGAGATATGCTTTTATTTTTGCATGGGCCCATTAAAACCCTCCAGGTGCAGTTCTTTGTTAAGCCCTTGTCCCACTTTCACAACCTAATTCACGACCTCTGCCGAGTTTGCCTTTGACTCGTACTCGTAGCATGGTCGTCACGAGGTTGTAGGTAGGTCGTAGGTACTCGTGGCATCAAGTAGGTTGGGGCATTTTTTTCTAGCATGATGAAAAATGTCCACGATTAATTAGGTCGTGAAAGTGGGACAGGGGCTTTAGGAGGACTGAACACATTTGCTCAATCTACCTGCTCATATGAGCAATAGGGAAAACAAATAAGTTTCCTCTCCTAAAGTGCGGTCAGGGTGACACCCCCTCCTCAGTTCAGCAGTGAGGAATATACTGCAGGATGTGAAGAGTCTAGCAATGGTTTGTAGAATTCTACAGCTAGGCGGCTAAGTGCAATCATGATCCTCACCTTTTGGATAAGGCAGTTCAGATATATACAACATAATAGAACTTTATTTATCCCAGGAGAGAAATTAATTAATATGCCAACAGTTATAAAACACAAAATACATGAAATTAAAGTGCGAGTACTCCTCAGGTTGCCCAGTGTGTCATGGAGTGGGTGAGCTGTATTGTCCCAGATGCTCCGCAGTTTGAGAAGCATCATTCCCTCAAAGACCACCTCCCATGAATCCAACTGCGCCCCCAGAACCGAGTGTTAATCCTATTGGGGTTGTATTTGAGGTCACAAGGGATCAGGGATCTTTGTGACTATGAAGAATGCAGTTTGAGTGTTGTCCTTTAAAACACATATTCAGGGAATTAGGATTCACAAAATACGATTGTTCTGCGAGTAAATAAGGTCAGTTTTCAGACCAGTGAGCATTGCACTACGCTTGATGTACATTGCACTACACTTGGGGGATTTTTACCTCAGAATAAATATAAAGAAAAAACTGCAAAAACCTTCCAGGAAATTGGGCAGATAATTTTCACAGTAAGGTACCTGAAATATGCTCAAAATTACATTAATTCAGAGTAACAAGATTTTCAACAGAAAATTACTATTCCAGTTTTTGAAATGGTGTAAATAATTGTGTAAATAATTTTCTCGCAGAAATATTCCAAGCAATTCTGAGAATTTAATTTGCATGCTACTGCTTAAGTTCAATGGCTGTTGGACCTTTGGCCTAAGTCGCCCATACCGACCACGATGCCCAATCTACTCTAGTCCCACCTGCCCGGGTTTGGCCCACATCCATCTACACGTTTCCGGTTGTCATTGTACCTGCTTCAACTTCCTTCTCTGGTAGCTTGTTCCATAAACCCACCACCCATTGTATGTAAATGTTGACCCTCAGGTTCCTATTAAATCTTTCTTCTCTCACCTCAAACCAATGTCCCCTAATTCTTGATTCCACCTGTTCTGGGTAAAAGACCGTGCATTTACCCTATCTATTTCTCTCATAATTTTATACACCTCTATAAGATCACCCCTCATCGTCCTGCACTCCAAGGAATAAAGTCCTAGCCTCCCCAACCACTCCCTATAGCTCAGGCCCTCAAGTCCTGGCAGCATTCTCATAAATCTCTGCACTGTTTCCAGCTTAATAACATCCTTCCTATGTCAGGGTAACAAAACTCAACATTAAACTCCAAATGCAGCCTCAGCAATGTTTTGTACAACTATAACATAACATCCCAACTTCTAACCTCAATACCCTGACCGATGAAGGCCAATATACCAAAAGCCTTCTTGATCAGCCAATCTACCTGTGAGCCACTTTCAAGGAACTGTGTACCTGCACTCCTAGATCCCTCTGCTCTACAACACTCTGCAGGGGCCTGCCATTCACTGTGAAGGTCCTGGTTTGATTTTCCAAAATGCAACACTGCTCACATCTGCATTAAACTCCATTAATCATTCCTCAGTCCAAATGTTCACGATCCTGCTGTAATTTTGGATAACCATCTTCACTATCTATGATACTATCCACTTTAGTGTCATCAGCAAACATACTAATCATGCCTTTTCCAAAGTTGGGCAGTTAATTATTGTCTTGTAACTGTATGAGTTGTGACCAGTGTGCACTGAACGTTGAGTTCGAGCTTCTCAATCACATGGACACTGCAATGAGAAGGTCAAAACTTTTTGAATACAGCAAATCTTCAGTTTCTTTGTAAATGTCATGTGCTGAGGTGGGGAGAGAGAAATTCAGTTGCAAACTGTCAATTTTCATCAGCATTGGTATATTCATTCTTATAACAAAATATACATTGTCCATCTATTAAAATGGCTCAGAGATACAATATATCCAACAACGATGGAAAATGAGAATCAAAATATGCTACATTTACTTCTTTTTAGTTTAGTTTAGAGATAGATTAGAGGGGAAACAGGCCCTTCAGCCCACCGAGTCCGTGCCGACCAATGATCATTGTATACTGGTTCTAGTCCTATACACTAGGGACAATTTACAGAGGTCTATTAACCTACAAACCTGCATGTCTTTGGAATGTGAGGAAACCGGAAGACCCGGAGAAAACCCACACGCCCACATGGAGAACGCACAAACTCCATACAGAGAGCAACCATAGTCAGAATGAAATCCGGGGCTCTGGCGCTGTAAGGCAGCAACTCCACCGCTGCGCCACTGTGCCGGCCTAACTATACCTTCCAGTATGTAACAACTATAACAACATATATTTTACCTTACTATATATATCACATGGGCATCAAGTAATTAATGACTTATTGGCACTTAGCAGAATCCCTGGTGTCAAACAGGATCAGTAAACAACAAATAACCGTCTAACAAACTACGTTCTTTGAGATTTTAACTGTATTACGCATTTCTCACATAATACCTCACTCTATTTATTCCCCTCTGAACTCTAATTGAAGTAAATACTTGAAAAATCTGCATCAGAAATAATCAGTTATGCAGCTTGCATTTGCTCTCACAGCGACAGAAATAACCATGAAAGCATATAAAATGTAATTTTTTATATTTGGTAGAAATATTTTTAATATTTAGGTCTAGGTGGTATAGCAAGTTACCATAATGCTCTCTTAACTCTTTGAATTGAGTCTGAACACAGCTAACAGTATGATGAGTACCTTCTACGTAAATGGTACGTAGAAGGATGAGCAGTTTCAATGAACAACTGGGGACAGTCACACCCTTCTAGAGACACAAATACTATGCACATACACACATACATGCATACTTGCATGTGAACACGTTTAATCTGTGTTACCTTTCAAAAACAATTCATTTTATTGTACAGTAACAGATTAGGAACTACAAAAGTTAAATTTTCATGAGTGCATGTGACATTTTATGTGTATTCATTCTTTGTTTACAGGTTGCTAATTATTAACTCATGTGCCAGTGTTCTTATAACGAATCCAACAGCAATGATGGACAGCTGATTAGCCAACTGGGGTGCACAAGTCCTGATGAAGATGCATCAAGTTCAGAAAGTTAGAAGCAGAATTAGCTGTGTGCTTGATTATTTTAGGGCTGAAGTATACCATTCCTTTCACAGGCCTTCTTCATAGCAATAAATACCATAATTGGCAGCTACTGCTCATGCTCCTTATCCTCAGCATAATGGTGGACATTAATATGCAAACATAGGCGAGTGGCATATTGCAGATATCTTAAATTCTCTCTCCTGGATAACCATAATTCCTCTCCAACTAAGTTGTAATACCATGTGCATGTCACCAGTTAAGTGATGAAGACAGCCCATGTGTGGTAACATCATCCACTGGAAAACAGGCCACTTAAGATCTGCATTCAGAAGCAATCCGCAAGCAGATATCAGCACATCGAACCTTCACTGTAAATCTGCTGACCATCAAATTCCAATTCATGGCATTGTCACCATGGCTCTCGGTGTTATGTCACCAAATGTTAATGGTGCCGTTTAAGAAAAGTGCAAGGGGTGACAATTTGTATCCTAGTGGCTCGTGCTCCTTCTGTGATTATCTTCTCCTGCAAAAAGGAAAATTGGGATATTATGAATATAAATAAACATTTCTAAATTTGAGATTGCAGCATTACGGAAATAATTAAGGGAATTCTCAAAGTGTTTACAATAGAAATACTGTTAAAATGATAACAATTGGCTTCCAAATAACTGTAATTCACTGATTCTCAAGATCTTTGAACATACATTTGCTGAAATTAGTTCCGCATTTTTGATGAAAGTATGCTCTCCTATTTGGTAATTTTATCTTTCGGCAGTGTTAATCGCTACATGGCGATTTGGAGCATGATTTTTTTTCCTATACTACACTTTACCGATATATATTTTTTTATTAGCAAAGCTGACTGGTGACATTTTAAAACGTAAACTCAGCTTTTTCCTCCACGTATATAAATAGTATTTTTTTAATCTATAATTTTTATGTTACTAGAATATTATTTTCATACCTTAGTGTTTTTTCAAGCGGTGGAACTTGATCCTGGCCTCTTTCCAGGTCCTCGAAGTATGTGACCGCAAGCTCTGTTTTAACACCACAGAGTTTGTCACCAGAATATATTTGCAGGTCTACTTTTAGGCATTGAAAGGTCATTCTGTTTCTTCATAATGCAGACAATGATCTAAAAGGCCTGATCTTACGCTGCAAACAATTTCTCCAAACTTCACAGATGATATAAAAACATAAAGCACAAGAACTTTAAGTAACTGTTTAAGGTACAGGTCCATTACCCATCCGGAAGATAAAAACTCAAATACGCAGTAAAGTTTTAAGCAGACAAGTTTAACACATCTAGGAGGCCGAGCAAATTGGTAACATAGATGAGCAAATGAAAACTTGAATAAGAAAGCTGAGAGATTAGGGATAAGTGAAAAGAAAATATATAATACTCTAAAAAAGAATAAAACTAGATGTAATATGCATGAGTATAAATTGCCGAGGCAGAGCTGGTGCTTCATCTTGCAATAGAATTTTATGTTTGGATATTAGAAAGAATGTCAAAGCGTTGAGGTCCCGCAAAAAGCTTTGACTAATTCAAATTAACACTGAGTACGAGAGTGTTTAAAGAAACCAATAGGTTTCGAATTGCACAGAGAAAGGTAGAGGTAAACTGATTAAAAAGTTTGCAAGTCTGAGTTTTTAACACAACTTAAATAGTATAGATTCAAAGCAATCTACTACAGTATATTCATTAAATATTTTCATCAAAAGAGCACAAGAACATAAGAAATAGATTCGGGAACATGTTCACACACATCCTTAAGCTAACACGGACATTCAATATCAGTGCTGATATAGCTGATCCCTATATCTCAAATCCATGTTTTCTGACCTCGAGTTCCCTCTTATCCAAAAGCCTATTGATGACAACACTGATTTTACTTCTATGATGCATATCTACTGAATGTGTAGTGTATGATATTGAAACTCCAGGGACCAATAATTTTAAATCCCCTTTGAGAGAAACTTACCCTTATCTTGTTCCCAAATGGCCAAACAATTATCCTGAGTTTCTGAATCCTATTTCAAAACTCTCCAGGGGGAGGAAACAGCCTCTCAATATTTGTCCCGTCAATCCCTCTCGGCATAATTTATTTACTTCTCATTTTTGTAAACTTCAATGAATGAAGAGACAAGCTAAACTGGTTCAATCTCTCCTCCTAGGACACCCACATTGCTGGCATCACTGTGGTGAATTTGGAGAGTTTCATTGTCTGACTATTTTCATTGTATAACTAGCCCACAGACAACAATAGACCATTTCCTTGATCATCGTAACTTTTTTTGCATTTCTTTAATTTACAATGCCCTCCATAATGTTTGGAACAAAGACCTATCATTTATTTATTTGCCTCTGTACCCAACAATTTGAGATTTGTAATAAAAAAATCACACGTGGTTAAAGTGCACATTGTCAGATTTTATTAAAAGCCATTTTTATACATTTTGGTTTCACCATGTAGAAATGACAGCTGTGTTGGAGGAGAGAACGAACTGCCCAAGATCCAAAGCATACCACCTCATCAGTGAAACACGGTGGTGGGGGTGTTATGGTCTGGGCATGTATGGCTGCTGAAGGTACTGGCTCACTTATCTTCATTGATGATACAACTGCTGATGGCAGTAGCATAATGAATTCTGAAGTGTAGAAACATCCTATCTGCTCAGGTTCAAACAAATGCCTCAAAACCCATTGGCCGGTGGTTAATTCTACAGCAAGACAATGATCCCAAACATACTGCTAAAGCAACAAAGGAGCTTTTCAAAGCTAAAAAATGGTCAATTCCTGAGTGGCAATCACCCGATCTGAACTCAATTGCGCGTGCCTTTTATATGCTGAAGAGAAAATTAAAGGGCACTAGCCCCCAAAAGAAGGATAAGCTAAAGATGGCTGCAATACAGGCCTGGCAGAGCATCACTAGAGAAGACACCCAGCAACTGGTGATGTCCATGAATCGCAGACTTCAAGCAGTCATTGCATGCAAAGGATATGCAGCAAAATACTAAACATGACTACTGTCATTTACATGACATTGCTGTGTCCCAAACATTATGGTGCCCTGATATGGGGGGGATTATGTGTAAACACTGCTGTAATTTCTACATGGTGAAACCAAAATGTATAAAAATGGCCTTTATTAAAATCTGACAATGTGCACTTTAACCACATGTGATTTTTTTTCTATTACAAATCTCAAATTGTGAAGTACAGACGCAAATAAATAAATGATGGATCTGTCCGAAACATTATGGAAGGCACAGTAGTTGTTCTATATCTCTCTATATCACCGTCTATATCTCTCTCTCACTTCCCTTTTTCTTAACACTCAGTCTGAAGGAGGGTCTCGACCTGAAACGTCACCTATTCCTTTTCTCCAGAGATGCTGCTGACCCGCTGAGTTACTCCAGCTTTTTGGTTTAAAACCAGCATCTACAGTTCCTTACTACACAATAATGCTTATTATTGAAAATACTACATGGCACTTTTAGCAATGAAACTTCTGACTGTCATAATGGCAAAAAAACATACAAGTAGTCACAGCGATTGTGACAAGGGCATCTAAATATTGATATCATTTTTTTCCTTTACTAACATTTAGTTTGTCATATAAAATCATTGTTAATTCATCATTTAAAAGTTATTCAAGAGAAAAACAAATAGAAATAAGAATGTTTCTGTAATTCTAAAGGGATACAACAGATTAGATAGATGTCAAAATTAACTAAATCGGATACATCAAGATAAAACTCTTGGACTAGAAAGGTAAGTTAGAAACATAGAAAAACATTGAAAAATAGATGCAGGAGTAGGCCTTTGAGCCAGCACCACCATTCAATAGGATCATGGCTGATCATCTAAAATCAGTACCCCATTCCTGTATTTTCCCCATATCCCTTGATTCCTTTAGCCCTAAGAGCTAAATCTAACTCTCTCTTGAAAACATCCAGTGAATTGGCTTCCACTGCCTTCTGTGGCGGAGAATTCCACAGATTCACAACTCTCTGGGTGAAAAAACTCAGAGATTGCTTATAACTATAATTAGAAGTCACCCAACATTAAAACAACCTTGTGGTCGCATTGAGGCGCGCACGGGCATCTTATGGCCACGCGGGGCCGGTCCCTCTGAGAAGTGCGATTTCATGCGCACGCACAGCCGTCTGGAGCGCATGACGTCATTTGAAGACGGACACAAAGCTGGAGTAACTCAGCGGGACCGGCAGCATCTCTGGGTGACGTTTCGTGTTGAGACTCTTCTTCAGTTTGAAAAGAAGTCTTGACCCGAAACGTCACCCATTACTTCTATCCAGAGATGCTGCCGGTCCCGCTGAGTTACTCCAGCATTTTGTGACTATCTTCAATTTTCTTGGCCCCGCTCTGGGAGTAGAAGTGGGGGCGGATCGGGACCACAATGGCCGTGAGCCCCAGGCCAAGTTCGGCCTGCTTCTGCTGCTGTTGGAGTTGGAGTTGGAGTTGAGACGTCGCGTGGCGCCAGGGTCTTGGGCCTGTCCCACTTTGGCCGTCAGTTCCACCACAGGCCATTGGCACGCAAAGATTTTGTTCGCTACAAAAATTTCGGAGCCCCCCGTGATGTCGCGCACAACTACATACCCCTCCACGATTCTCAGTGGGACCGGCCTCCCGCGGCAATACGATGCCCATGCGCATCAACGCGACCACGAGGTCGTGTCATTTGCGTGCCAAGGACACGTAAGTGGAACAGGCCCTTTTGAGTAATCCTCTATAGACTGTTGAGTATTTAGTACAAGTACTTATTTACAGTTTAAAACAGGTGATTCTAAGTGGAATGCAGTTCTTCCATTGGGCTCAGTAACCAGTCCTTTGCTTTTTGTGCTATGTATCAATAATTTAGATTTGAACGAGAAGGACACGATAAACGTACTAGAGGGATGACAGAAAATCTTGTTTTTAATTTAATCTGCAGGAAGATCAGTTTGATCAGCTGGACAGAGAAGAGGCAAAAGGAGGTTACTCTAGAGAGGTGTGAGGTAATGCATTTGGAGTGGTGCAACAAAGGTAGGAAATACACGTTGGGAGGATTTATTGTGCATTTCCTAGCTTTGTTGTAGCTTAATGATGTGAAGGAACAAAGGAAATTGAGTTCATACCCACAATTTCTTAAAAATAGCAAACACCATCGGAATGCTCTCCTTTATTAGCCAAGGCATAGAACATAAAACCAGAGAAGCTCACCTAAAAAATGTACAATGCAAGTCAGGCAATGTTACGAGTATTGGGTACAGATCTGTATTCAAATATATATATTTGGTGGGTTTAATGTTTTGGAACACAGGGTATTGCGGGAGACTTCATTCTCATGTATAACAATATAGAGACAGAGAACATAGCGATTTCCATGTAGGGAGATGCTGAAATCCTGAGACAAAGATTTAAAAGAGTTAACAGGAGGATTAGAAGGATGATGAAGAACATATTTTCACCAAGAAGCAGCTCCGGATTGAAGCACTGAGGGAGAAACCCTCGACACATGCAAATAGATACTTGACTATAACCCGCAGGGCAGCAAACTGAATATTCATGCTGCAATTAGACGATGAAAATGTTTGTCGACTGCTACACAAGCAAAGGGTCAAATGAGATCCTGAATTATAAATTTTACACATTTCCACTGCATAAATTCTTTCTCATTAAAAATAGACGATTAATTTTCAAACTGCATGGTTAATGAAGAAACTACCATTTTGAAAGAAAGCGTTATCTCATTTGTCCAGTAAATGCTGCATAAAGCTACTGATTTAGATAATATGTGTACGAACGAACTGCAGATGCTGGTTTAAACCGAAGATAGACACAAAAAGCTGGAGTAACTCAGCGGGACAGGCAGCATCTCTGGAGAGAAGGAATGGGTAACGTTTCGGACCCGAAACGTCACCCATTCCTTCTCTCCAGAGATGCTGCTGTCCCACTGAATTACTGTGATTTAGATAATATGCCATCTGTGGAATGAACTGCAATGTTACCATTAACTTTGCAGCACTATGAATTAAATTTAGAGAAATTTTACAATTTACAATCATGCATAACATTCACTAAATCACAAAATAAATCATTATAAAATATTGCTGGTAACAATATTCACATCCCAGCTTTAAACACAAAATTGTGGTATGCTAATGTGATGCTATAACACAACTCCTTTTCTACAAGCATTGACTACTGCGGATGGTTGCTCCACAGCTTCAACAATCTTTTGGTGGTTAAATCCTTAAGTGCGGACAAAGACAATGAAAGCCTGCAGACAATTTGGTCAAGAAAGGCAGGACCTTCAACCCACTTAAATATCAATTTGATATCCAAATCCTGACTCCCCCACTCGTCTGCCACCCAAATATCCAATGTGACACTGTCATTCCTCTACTGTCCAATCCCAAAGACATATCTAACATCCTCCATTGATATCTCATGTACAACTCTGCCCTCCGCAAACGCTGTCCCGTTCCTCTATCCCCACCTTTTAATTACCTCCCCTATCCATGTAAGAATCACCTCTGCACTGCTGGCTGCCTTCCCATCCATATTGCTGGCTTTAGCCAGGAAGATAATTTGAGACAAAAATGGTGGAAGGAGTTCAAGGGTGGTCGCCATACAATGGGAAGGATGTAATTAGCTAAAGTAGATGCAGAAAAGATTAACAAGGATGTTGCTGGTACTGAAGGACTTGTCTTATAAGGATAGACTCCATAGGCTGCAATTGTTTTTATTAGAGTAAAGATGATTGAGATCTATAAAATCATGAGATAAGATAAGATGAAAGCACAGATAAGATGAATCGTCACAGACTTTTTCTTAGGCTTTTTCTAAAATTCGAGGGCAGAGATTTAAGATGAGAGGGAAAAGTTTTAAAGGGGACCTGAGGGGAGCAATATCCACACAGAGGGTCGTAGGTACATTAAAAAAAAGGACTGCCAGAAGCATTGGTGGAGGCTGGTACAATTACAAAGACTAAACCATATTTTCACAGGTACATGGTAGGAAAGGTTTAGAGGAATACTGGCTAAATGCAGGCCAATGGGAGTCGCTCAGAAAGACAACTTGGTTGACATGAACAAGTAGGGCAGACTTCTCTTTCCATGCTGTATAACTCCATGAAAAAAGATTAAATCTGTTCTTTATGTTAGACTCACTAAAGTTTCCAGAAAATCTATGGTTCTAACTTTCTAGGATGCTAAACCACTTTCAGATTTGCAGGATGCTAAACTTTCATCTCTATCAAGCCCAGACTTTTCCCCAGCTGCTTTACATGCTAACATGTAATACAGATTTTTCTGTGTCTGCAGCAATGCATCCCCAGCAAAATGAAAGCAACATACTATTCAAAAATACACTCATGTGGTCCTGCCCTAACTTACTTACTTACCTAAGAAATGCTGAGATTAGACTTTTTGTGTTTTCGCATCCCTCAAAGGCAGAATACTTAAGAATGAGAATCCAAGTAAATTTTTCTGAGACCAATGTTGTGACTTTTTAACAAAAATATGCATCCACAATTTACAATGAATTCAACATTCAGCATGTTATACATGTCACTTTCGGCTGCATCGAAAACTCTGAAATAGAATACTGAACACAACTGTTGGCATTGAAAATGTGCTGTGCAAATCAAATTGGTATTCAAAACGGAATAAATCCTTCCGACATCTCAAAATAATGAACAAATATAGTGTATCAGAACTTTGGCGAATGCCTAATGTTCCAAATGCAGGCACGTAGCCACTTAAATGTTGAAGGTTTGACTCCACGGCACATACATTGTCAAAGGCAGAAGTTCTGACATTTTTAGATTCAGAATGCTAAAGCTGTGGGCTTGCACTGCTGCTGATCCAATGGCAAAATGCCATCTTGCTGAGATTCCCCAACATTTGTGCTGGGGATAGACATGAACTGCTGAAGTAACTCAGCGGGTCTGGCAGCATCCCTGGCGAAAAAAGATGGGTGATGTTTTGAAGACAGAAATTGTCTTTCAACTTCTGGACCAGTTAACAGAGCGACCCAATTTATTTCAACAGGGATTGGGATATTGTTGACTAGAAGACATAGGGATGGGTTATATCCCTTAATTTTGAAACAATAATGTTAAGCTTAATTGTTGGTGTCATTCTTTCTTTTCTAATTTATAATAAATTGTTTATTTCAATTTTAGTAGTTTAAATGTCACTGAAAGTCAGTAACATTTAAACAGGCTCATTTGGAATAGTTGGAGATGAGGCTTTGCCACTTCATAAGATCATGTTATTGGAGCAGAATTAGGCCATTTGGCCCATCATGTCTACTCCGTCATGCAATCATGGCTAATCTATCTTTCCCTCTTAACCCCATATTCCTGCCTTCTCCCCATATCCCTGACACCCGTACTAATCAATACCCCTACTGTCAATGCTTTTAGGGTTGTTTTGGGGGACAAGGCTTCCTTTGTTCCAGCCGGAGGCCCAGCTGTGGTTCAAACCAAGTAGCTGGAATCCAGGATGCTTCAGGCCAATAAAATCAGCCTCCACATCTTGATGTGGTAAGTAGTCTTCATGTGAAGACGACAGGTGGCCATTCTGGGCAATTGCCGAGGCTAGCAAGATCTGCTACATTTCATGATTAGATTTCCTACCCTAAGAATTAGTTAAGGTAGCCATTTAAACAATGATGCCTGCTTTTGAAATCGCATCATAACATTTGATTACATTTTCAGAGATGTGTCCTCATCAAAATAATTCCCTTCACGTTAGGATTCTTAGAGAAATATTTAAAAAAATGAAAATTACTCAGAAACCAAAGCAACTTTCAAAATTCACGATTGCATACACAAGTGCCAATTTAGTTACTTTATAGTCAACATTCCCATCAAAGGTAAGGAAAGTACTGGAATAGTAATATTCCACATCTTTAAATTGTAAAAGGCAAATATCATATAAATCTACAGTTATTCTTTGTGCGTACAGAAACTACAATGGGATTTAGTTTAAAGCCACACTCAAAAATATACTGGCATCTGCTTCCTTCTTGTCTCCATACAGAATAAATGTTTACATCAAAACTTAAATACCTTCCATCACAAATGATGCCTTTTCAACTTGTTGCATGAATAAAACCTCAGAATCAATCATTTAAGAATAATATTCTCATGGTTAGGTTTACCCCTCAACAGTTATATTGCAGAATTCCATAAATATTTCAAAGTCCCTTTGTACTCATTGATTAATGTAAAATAATGCTCTTACCTGTAGACATGAAGAATGGAATTCGAAATTTGCCACTTAGTACCCTGGCCCGCAAGTTCTGGAGTGTGTTGCCATCAAATGGTAAGGCCCCACATACTAGCACGTATAACACCACGCCCAAGCTCTGATAGAAAAGAAATGAGGCAACTCAAATTACCATAAATCATACTCGGTATTTAACTATTTATTCTGTTCTTTCTTTCTCTACTGTTGCTAATATCTGGTGCAAAAACACAAAAAACAACCGTGCAAAGTCCTCAGCGGCACTTCAATCTGTCCGCAACTTTCAACTTTAGCTAGACGAATATCTCCATTGACAATAAAGTGTGATTAGTTACATGCTTATACATCGTTCAGGGAATTGGAAGCATAACAATGCATTACTCAGTGTTGAGATTATTGTTTCAAGTATAAACTGATGATTTGACACAATTCTCTCCGATCAGGCAAAACATTTATCCTACATTCAGAAAATATGTTTCTTATGTATAGGTTGATATTCTTACTTTTGTGCATGAAATATAGAAGTTGTTTTATCTAATGCAAAGCTGACTGTGAAAAGTGCAGTACAAGGGACAGAGGGAGAGGATGGAGAAAAGTTTCTGAATAAGACGTATGAGAACACGGAAATTAACTTCAAGATTGATATTAAACGCCTCAGTTTGTCAACACTAGTGGAAATACATCTGTTCCTTGATTACTTAGGAAAACAAAATCATCTTTCAATCACTTAATACACACTGAAATGATACATAAATTCATCAAGGAGTTAACAATAAATCAAATAAATCAACATAACATCTATAAAATATCGGTTTCATGGATATTTTATAGATGTTATGTCAGTTTGGACAAAACAGTCACATCAAAGAGCAAACGAAAATATATCAAGAATACCTGTTCTAAAAATATAAAATAGACCTTAAAACTTACCCAAATATCCACTTTCGGGCCATCATATTCTTTTCCTTCAAACAGTTCAGGAGCTGCGTACGGTGGACTCCCACACCATGTTTTCAGCAACTGCCCAGGTGTAAAGATGTTACTGAATCCAAAGTCTAAAATATAAATGAATTTAGTTTAGTGTTAAGTCGTGTCGTTACAGCTTGTGTTATCTTTAGATAATATTGTCACAAAAAGAGACATGCTTATGCAACTTCCTGATATTTTGCAATAATAAAGATTTTTCATTCATTTTATGGGATGTTATTCTTGCTTGTAGCCCAGTGTTAACTGCACTTGATAATGTAGAGGCGAGTCTACTTGAACTGTTTAAGTCCTGCTGGTAAAAGTATTCACTGTTTTGTTGGGTAGAAAGTTACAGACTTAGACCCAGTAACGGTGAAGAAACAGCAATACATTTCTAAGTGATGAGCAACTCTACAGGGATATGCAGGCAGTACTGTTTCTTGTGCTATCATTTTCCAACCTTACACTGGTGACAGGACAATATCAAGGATATTTACCAAGTAGTAGATTTACTCCTCACTTTATAGATTGCCACAGATCTGATCTTGTATGTATGATTTACAGGATTAAGCCAACTCAGTCGTTGGTGATTATGGCCACCAAAATCCCTTATCCAGAGAATATTCTGCGCTACTACTTACGATGTTTCTTACAAGTGTTGTTCTACTGGGGAACTGATTCATCAGATGAGGGAGGACACTAGATGGCAACCACCTGGATCCCCATAACTAATGACCACTATCCCGATTTGCGCAGCCATTCAGAAGACCAATGAAAGCAAGTAAAATCAATAATGGGCAGTTCTAAAAATGGCGTGACACATAGCAATCAAATACAATGTTGAGGAAAAGCAGTGATAAGTCTCGAATAGAACATATTACTTATTTAGTCAATATTCTCAGTTATTACTCCCCAGGTATTTTATCATGAGGCTCCCTAAGACAATACACATAGCTAAAAAGGCCTTGTTTTGAGGAAATGGGCACAAAGACTGTTCCTCTACAAACGCACATTATATTACATTGGTAGAGATCATAAAGGGAATTCATTGAAAAAGAAAAATTGACAGAAACGGGTGGGCAGGGGATTGTGTGGAGAGGAATAATAGAATCACTGCATAGTGGAGGTAGAGACAGAGGACATCCTAGAAGGTAGAGAAAGAATTGAGAAGGTCATAACACAATTGTCCTATTGTAGAAATGGTCAAATTTAGGGAGTGGAAAAAATATTATATCCTGGAAGTTGATCAGAGAGATATCAGAAGATTGATGGGAAGATACCGTCAAAGGAGCTGAGAAGATGATCAGATGGGTTAGGGCCAAAAGTATTGGCAACACAGGAAGAGGTGGAAATAATACTTGAGAAAATACAAGATAAATACAAGATGGGCTCCCATCAGCTGGCCATTTCCAATCAGCTGGCCATAAAATGTTTGGCCATTTAAATAAAAGTCAAAAGCAAATGTCAAATCTTATTCAACACCTGCGATATGAGTGAAGTCACGGACTGCAAGCCTCATCTGCCCAGCACGATTTCTTGCAAATTACCCCAAAATGTGCATTATTTGACATCAACGTGCATGCCCAGCAGCTTTGGTGCATTGGTATTGTTTGGATAAATGACGTGAACCTAACCTCCAGAGTGTGCAACCAGTGCATAAAGCTCACATTCGCTTTCTAAAAATATTTTTTGTTCTAAAAGACTGGCACTATATGAGAGAATTTCCAGGCCTTTGTTTTGAATCTGTATCCTTTTTCTTCAATATAATTAAGTGGTATGGATATGAAAGAGATTTGGATTGTGCAGCTGAAAATATAGAATGTTGTTGTTGGTCAATGGTTATTAAAAGGACAGTGAAAGATGAAATAATTATAATTAGTGGGGAACCACGCAGCTAAAACAGCAGGTGAGAAGTCCCTCCGTTCTGTGCTCTTTTGAACAAAGTAAGCCATCTCCATGTGAATTATTTGGTTTGGTATTATGCTGATGTTTAAAGGATACTAGATTTTCCTCTGCTACATCATATTGGCTGCAATAAACTGTTCAGAGGGCCTTTGTTGAAAATGGGTAACCATTTGTCAGCTTTTGTTTGAACTATGCTCACCCACACACCGACAGTATCAACAGACTACTGTAAAGAACTGATCAGAAAGACCAGACAAGCAGGAAAAATGTCAATTGCAAACATTTACATTCCTTAATTGAACTTAATTCCATAACTGCACAATTATGTAATGCACTATATTGATGGATTCATATTCATAATAAAATTCTATAATTTACATGATAAAATTGAAGGGCCTATGCAGATATTTGTACTCGGCTCTATTGCAACACTTGATTATCTATCACCAAAGAACGACACACAATTGGGAATAGAATCCATATCCAATCTATCCACTCATAGTCACAGCTCACTACAGCATAAATACTCCTTCCTCCATGGAAGGTTTTAAGCAACTGACTAGTTCTGTCGTCGCCAAATGTTTTTTGTCACCACTCAAGCAAACCACCACTCAATCAAACATATATTACTGCTCCAAATATCTTAAGATGTAGCAAATGTCACACATCAAAACAAGTGTTTCTATTAAAACAGTAAATGGCAAATGACATGTAACCGTTCTATGTAAATTCAAATTCACTATGAGGAAATTAGTCAATAAAATACTCATGATACTTTCAGATGGAAAGAATATACCTAAATTAAAGATTGGAATTATTTTTCACTTTTTTAATAAATCCTGCAATAAAAAGTTTGCTCCAATTGAACTGAATTACAATTAAGAAAGATTAACAGAGACTGCTGATACTGGAAGCTAAAGCAAAAAATGACTGCTGCAAGAATTCATCAAGCAAAGGGATGGTCAACGATTCAGGTCAAGTGACATCAGGACTGAGAGTGAAGAGGAAAGGCAGCCAGTATAATGAGATGAGAGATCGGTAGTTGATGGATGGGTATGTTAAACAGATAGATTTAGGCTGAGGAAAGTAACAGACTTGGATAGTGAGGGGAGTGAGATGGAAAAGGGGAAAAAAGGAAGAAATAAGTAGGAGTGGAAAAAAAACAGGTGATGTGGGTTTCCTGAAATTGGAAAATACCATTGGGTTGTAGGCTTCAAAGTTGAAAATCAAAAATTGGAGCAGCAATTTTACGATTGGAACAACATTGTCAGAAGGCATCAAAGTGATTGTGAATGTTACATGTTTGAGGTTTAAAATGGCAGTCGTCATCCCATTCATGCTGCAAAGTCCAAACCACTTATTCATAGAGAAACTCCTCAATCAAATTCAGATAGAACTGTCAAAAGACTATGATAGAAATTGCTCGGACATATAAAATATTGTTAATGCCACAATAAAAATCACCAAAAATCAAAGATAAACACAAAATGCAGCAGTAACTTGGCGGGCCAGGCAGCACCCCTTGGAGGAAATGGATAGGTGTCTTCGAGTCTGCAGAAGGGTTCGAACCCGAAATGTCTCCTATCAATTTTCTCCAGAAATGTTGCCTGACACGCTGAGTTACTCAAGCATTTTGTGTCTATCTTTGGTATAAACCAGCATCTGCAGTTCCTTTTTACCACCAGAAATCAAACCTGAGATCATCAGAAAGAGTCCCACACAGAAAACTCCAAAAAAGACAACATCAACAGCAGTGGATTACAAAAGTGTTAAGAACTTGGTGACATTTCAACTACATTGAGCGCGATAATTACAGTACATGTATTGTTCTACCACCAATCCAAAATAAACCTAATTTCAAAGAACCATTGAGGCAGTGATTTATTCTGTGATAATGAAAAGCCTGGAACTCAACTCATTTTTCCTGATTTTCAGTTTGAAGTGGAGAAGATGGGTAGTTCTTATTGAAACATCATCAGAAGAGTTGAGGACAATAAATGGAGGTGTTTGGCTAAAGCAAAATGAAGAACATAATGCAACAAGTGGATAGAATCTGAAATGTACACCAGGGGGGATAGTTGAGGCCGATTCAATGACGGCTTTTGACAGAGAAATGGAAAACTACTCAAAAGTTGCTGAGTTATGGGGAGAAGGCACTGCACTGAGACTAGCTGGATTTTTCCTGCATAGAATTGACCCAGTCCTGATGAACCAAATAGCTTTATGTGCTGTAACTATTCTGTGATATTTACTTAATTTGTGGTCTCTTCTTTTATGATATGCTTATATGCTTATGTCACTTGTAAGCTGTATCTTATTAAGTAATGTTAAACAGTTGCAGATTCATACTCTGGTACACTCAAATATAGTTTCAGGCACTGAAATCATGCAGGTTCTCATGAGACAAAAGATGGTTTCAGGATATATGACAAACCCAAAGGGTGGCTACAATGCAACAGTGTATTCTTACTTTATGTCCATTCTATTAATTAAGCAACCTTAAACGATAATTTAAAACTCATATTTCAACTTAAATTGCTCTCTTTATTCATTGAAAGGAAAAAGGAAAATTAATCAGACATATTTTATTTTCCATGTCAGTAATTACTAGGTCCGTCATTATAATTTAACACACACAGCAGTCTGTGCTTTGAATATTTAAAGCATTTCATAATGTTGTATTTAAATATTAACTGGCAGTAATACATCAACAAAGATGTCCAATCAATAGAAATTGGGAAATATGGAGTGGTGGTGACTGAAAATGGTGAACTGAGGGAGAGAGGTGATAATCAAGCCTCCGTGTAGTTTATAGAAATCAAATGAGAAAGTAAAACTTGTTGAAATTCTCCTCCCCCTTATTTAATCCATTCTCATCCATTTATTAAGTATGATTCTTCAAATTATTTTCTTAATCTTTCATTTTCTCTGTTTACCCTCTCCGGCTTCCTCCTTTCCTATACAAATTATGATTGCAATTTGCAACATAAACTGTGTAAGCTCAACACATAACCGTTACAATACGTTGTCGCAGAATAGGTTTCAATAGGCATCCTGAAATTATGAAAATATGCACTTTTCTTCCAACATGGCACAGGACAACTCACAGCACTAATATTACAAGGGATTCTCTTTAAAATTTCACTTTAAATGGGAAAAAAAAAGGAAAAAAAACACAATATCACAAGGTCAAAACATCAATGAAATTAAAGGCAAGATATGAAAATTGTTGATTTTCAACTTTGATTCAGTTCAGTGGGTTATTATTATTATTGGGCAAAATTAGGTATTTTCAGTCAATACCAGTCAAATGCATTAACTTTTGGTTTCTATAACAAAGAACAACTAAATTAGGAAAACAATAATAATAATATTTATTTCCAATAATAATATACCTTCATGTGCAAAGGCACCTCTTGCTACCTGTGTTAGGTACTACTATGTTTTCTCCCTAATTTACTCCAGCAACATCATGACTATTCTATTAAGCACCAAAAAAGTGATTGAACAGTAGTTTATTCACAATATTGGTAATTAACAGTAGACGCTGTGCTTCTGAAGTGCATTGAGTGGGTTAAATTTCAATGATCTCTGCATAATATTGCTTCAACTACAAACAAATTTTTAGAATAAAGGAGTTTAATTTTGAATTTCATTCTACTCTTCACTAACTGAACCAAATGAATGACAAACTACTTCAGAGCTCTAGTGACCAACTTCAATCCTGAACTCCTGTGCCATTTGTGTGGAGTTTGCACATTCTCCCTTTGACCAAGTGGATTTCCCTTGGAGACTCCCACATTCCAAACAAGTGTTGGAGGTAGGTCGATTAGCTACTGTAATTATCCCAGCTCCAGGTGAATGGCAGGGGAGAAATCAAGTGTCAGGAAATGGCCAGTATTTGAGACAGTATAGATGTTTGAGACAATCAAAGTTACTGGGACGGAAGTGTGGAATAGGATTACCCAGTGAGCTAAAATAGACTTGATAGGTTGAATGGCTTTCGGCTATTGTAAAGAAATACGAACCTAAAAATATGAAAAATGCACAATTTAAAAGTCACATTATCAAATACAAATTAAAGACATCATATGTAACACCAAAGGATTATTTTATTAGAAATTCCGATTTTGAAGGCATAAAAAAAAATCAGGGAACCAGTTAAAAATAATTCTTTTTTTTTGGAAATGTAATATTCTCAAAAGCATTTCAGGATCATGAAATCTAATTAATTATTACAGAGGTATTTCATTTTTCCTTCCAGCAATGGAAATTCTGGATAAATATATTTAAATTCTCTGCAAATATGTTAAACATCCTAGATATGAAATAATATTCAATGAGTGGTTCATTTCAACTGAACAGCAAGATTAAATATTAAATCAATTATGTCCAGAGTTTTCAATGTGGGGGGAATTTTACTGGAATTGGTCACGTTACATAAACTTAAACTACACAACAAACACATGCTCTTTCTCGACAGCCACGGAGTTAATAGCAAGCTGATCAATGTATTGATTTTGCCAAAAGAACTGTAGGTGTCCAAGTAAACAATTTTTCAGTTGCTACCCAGCTTCTACATTCTCAGTAGACCTTGCACTTTGTTATCCTGTAGTGTGCACCATTGATAATCAACTAACTGCAATAAAGCAAATAGATTTACCTGAACACACAATATCAAATGCTGCAAACTGAATATAATAAACTGTTGTATTCTACAGTCATGTAAAATGCATTCAAACCTGCATATAAAACAACTTTGTTTTGTATACTGAATTTCCTTATTAAATGAAATTATGCAAAGAAATAGTCAATGGAGGAAATATGTTCATCGCTACAAAGAAAATTGAGATCAAAGAACAAAGGAGCAGGATATGCAATAGGCCCCTCAAGTCTGTCGAACTCTTCAATCCGATCATGGTGATTGGCCCCAGATCGCAACTCCTTCACTGCCAATTACCCATAGCCCACAATTCCCCCATCTTTCACAAAAACATCTATCTCCTCTTTAAATACTTTCAATAATCTTGCCACCACATTTCACTGGGGTAGAACATTTCAGAGATTCACCATCCACTGCGAGAAGAAATTCACACACACCTATTTTAAATGGCCATCCTCTTATAACTTCTTAAAGGAAAAGAATGCTTGTGCATCAACCTACATTTACGTGCACTATCATTTTATAGTAATTAAACATGTGTCTTCATATTATACCTTACACAACTCGTTCCCCTCCCCTTCACTCATTTGCGGCCAAAGGCAACTACGTGCTGCATCCAATGAGATTGTAGCTGAACTTTATTAATGCAATTATCCCCATATTCTATAATTTCTTAATCGTAGTCTTAAATATAATCATCAACTCAGCATCCATAACCGTCTGGGGCAGAAACATTTGTGAAGAGGTGTCTTCACATTTCTTTTCTAACTGATCGGTTCCTTATCCTGAGAGTATTTTTTAATTCTACAACCAGGTTAAACGGCGCTGTCAATATATGCCTGATAAAGCATTTGGGGAATTTTACATTTTTCATTTGGGTCACTTCTCATTCTTCTGAACTCCTGAGATAATCAAGTTTTTTTATTCAATAGGAACATTTTCTCATGAATAACCTTTGTTGCAAACCCTCTAAGGGATCCTCTTTCTGGTGTTGTTTCACCAGGATCCCACATTTTTACTGCAAGGCTATTTCACTTCAAAGGCATTTCAATTTTCTTACAATAAATTCAATGTGGTGGGCATATTGCATTGCCATAATGCTAGCAATGTCTTAAAGTTAAGGTCTGGGAAAAATGGTTCCAAGCTCCCAACTCACATTTATATAACTGAAATATTTTTAATAGACTGTCAAAAAAATATCTTGTGCTACTGTTGATTTCTACCAGTACCTGCAGGCAACCGCAATCCCACTCCCCTCATCCCCCCGTTACAGAGGAGTTGCATTCCTAGAAAACCTCTGTATCGCAACTTTCTATAATTTTCCCCTTTTCCCCTTGAATCCCATGTTACAAGCCGTGTTCCTATGGGGCATTTTTCTATTTTCTATGTTAAGCCATTTTACTACAATCGGTATTTAACAGTTGAGGCCCACATTATACTATAGAGAAATGGTTCATTCAATATAATATAGTGGGGCAATAAGATTTGTGTAACGCCACCTCATTGATTGGGTTGGCAACAAAACAGCTACCTCCTTTGCCACCTCCTTTCCAATCCAAGGACATGTGAACAGATATCTCAGAGTGCAGCAGTGTTGTGCTCTTGAGTATTTGAATATGCACGGCATTTTCTCTGACATACATGGAATAGGAAAGGAGTTTGCAAATGAGGGAAAGGAATTGGAATCGAAGGTCAGGGAAATCAGTGAAAGGAATTGGATTTGAGTGTCAGGGTTCATGGGTGTGAGATGGTGTAGAAGTTCAGGGAGGGGGAGTTCTGGGTTGAAGTGCAGCGATTTAGTGAAGTGAAGTAAATGCCGGGGGATTATTTTAAGGAGCTGGCCATGACTATTGCAGCTCCGCACAATGCAACACATCAGAGAGAGGCCTTGTAGATGAAGAGTGTGGCAGTGCTGAGCTCTGAGATTCCTGTTCTCAGTCTAGAGAAGACAAGACAAGACATTTACTGCTTCTTTTCTCTTTTCTGTTTATTTTTTTCCCACATAAATTTCACAAGCGTGAAGTTAACTATCTACTTGACTAAGTGGGACCCATTGGGTTCCGTCCCCTAACACGGGGGGGGAGGGGGGGCGGTGTCACACGGGAGGGCTGGTCCCCGAACACAATATTCCACTACTCATCCATAGATCCCAAGTGCGCAGGCGCGGCTGATGCGTTCCCATTGTGACATAGAAGATGGAGGCATTACTGTGCAGGCTAAGTGCAGACCCGTTGGGCGTGCTCCCCCAATGCAATATTCCACCACTCACACGTTCCCACAACGCAAGACGTTCCCCCAACACAATATTGCACCACTCACACATAGCCCCCACTGCGCAGGTGCGGCTCAAATCTCCTCATCCCCCAGGACTCCCTCCTCCTCATCTTCACCCTGCCTCTTCAATCCCTGGAGAGGGAGGGGGGTAGAGGGAGGGGTGGTAGAGAGGGAGGGGGATGGGGGTAGAGAGGGAAGGGGGTAGAGAGGGAAGGGGGTAGAGAGGGAAAAGGAGGGGGGTAGATAGGGAGGTGGATGGTGTAGAGAAGGGGAGGGAGGGGATGGGGAGAGTAAAGGGAGGGGAAGGGGGTACAGAGGAAGAGGGGCAGAGAGGGAGGGGGTAGAGAGAGAGAGAGAGTGAGTGCGATGGAGTGGGGGGGAGGATAGAGAGGGAGAGGGCGATGGAGGGGTTAGAGCGGGAGGGGGTAGAGAGAGAGGGGGGAAGAGGGGGAGGGGGTAGAGAGGGTGGGAGTGAGGGTAGATAGGGGGGGGGGGAATCGCCCTCCTCTACCCCTCCCCAACTCCCCCCTCCTCCCCTCCCTTCTCCCTCCACCACCCCACTCCCCAGCACGTCTCCCTCACCCCCCTCCCCTCACTCCCATTCCGTGCCCCAGGACCTACCCAGGTCGTAGGGAAGTGCCAGGGCCTGGAACTCGGCCTGGTTCTCGTACTCGGCCTGGCCCTGGCTGTAGACTCCAGCCGTCAGCTTGGTCACCGCCCTTGCTCAGTGGAGGCCCCGACTTCATCTCTGGGCTCGTCCCTGACCCCGGACCAAGGCTTTCATTGGTTCCAGCGGCGGCGTATCTTTTGGCCCCAGTCACTGCCCCATCCCAAACCCCGGGCTCGGCCCTCATTCCAGCACCATCCTCCCACCAGGCGTCGGGCTACGGGCGCCGGAGTGCCTATCCCTCTCGGAATGTCCCGTCCTGCCTTGTGAGTGCATTGTGGCGACACTAGGCCGCAGTGGCCCGTCCTGCTTTGCCATCTGTCGTTTGAGCGGTGGAGTGCCCCTCCCTCCTGGATTTTTTTGAAAATCTGGAAAGTGCCGTTGGAGCGCTGGAGAGTGCAGTGTGACGTCACTCGGTGGGAAAATGGGTGTTTGGTGTTTTTTTTAAAATTTAAACGATTAAAACAAAAAACTTTGGAAATAGAGGTTGGAATGCGACGGGAAGGTGTTTATCGCGTTGAGGGGAAAAATGTCATTAGGATGGTTGAAAATGGGAAGGCTGTGGCCAAGCATTTAGAAGAAAATAGGAAAACTAACCTGACTGACACACACACTCACACGCGCACACACACACAAAGTTTTAGTTATAGATAAATTTCACATTTTTGAGTAGTGATTTGAGAATTCCATAAGGGTGAATTTCCGTAACCCGAGAGCAGTAACAGGGAGGTGGCCTGCAATGTTCCTCAATTCATTTTCACACTTGACTGATAATTAAACTGACACAAACTGTTCCTCTTGCATTTTAGCAAGCTGACAAATCGGTCTCATCTGTGATCATTTAGCAGAATTTTCCAATTGAATTTGCACTATATACCAAACACATGTGTGACATGTGAGCTCTTACAGCTAACAGCCTTAATGTTTCAAGATCATTAAATGAACAGCCCACACAAATCCTTTGAGGGCTACAATGCACAGCCTGCATAAAAATTAAATATTATCAGCAGCACACTGGAATACAAATGTGATAAAATCAAATGTGTTCCTTCAATTCCCAAGACAATCAGTTCTAACGCGAGTTGCCAAGGGAAACAAAATTAAAACGAAATGATGCCATTTCTGACCTCCATCTGGCTCACCAACACAGATAATGCACACTCGAGATGCAAGTGACTGCAGATGCTGGAATCCTGAACAAAAAACAAACTGCTGGAGGAAATCATATGATCAGGCAGCATCTTTGTAGGAACCCTGTCCACACAATTAACTATTTATTTCCCTCATTCTCCTTAAATAATCATATTACAAATATAAAGAAATCACATCAACAGCAATTAATGGAAAACGGCACAAGAACATTTGGTTAATCTGGACTCCAAAGACACAAAAAATTGTGATAATAAAATGTTACAGTCTTTGTAGTAATACATTTAAATTAAATTCATATGATTTCATTGTACTGGTTTTGTGGAAAAGTCCATTAATGCAAATCCCTGCAGTTCATTGCACCAATTCAGTGATACACTTGGCTTGTTCTGCTAAAAACTGCTGCAGAAACAGGCTAGCATCGGGTCTGGGATTGTGTGGACAATTGGAAAGCCCAAGGTGTGCTGAAGAGGAAGGTCAGAAAACCCAAGAGTAGATGAGTTGATGGTCAGCAATTCTGAAAGCAGTTTACAATCGCAGAAGAGATCTGATAATGTGGAATTTGCAATTTCTGCAGAGCCATATTCATTGTTCATGTGTTCTGGTGAACCTTGGTATTCCTCTGATAATGGGAATAGTTTCCTGCAGACTACCCTATCGATATGCCTCATAATAATTTTATAAAATTACCACAATCATGTCCCCTCTTAATCTTCTCAGCACCAGAGAAAATAGATCCAGCCTTTCTATCCTCTTCCACATTAAAACATCCGAACAAGGAGCAAGGGGAGTACAGCTCTAACATCACTCAGGAATGTGTGTAATGACAACCAATCCTTTCCAACATGGAAGCCGTAACCAGCACTATTACAATGCATGCCAACCAATTATCGTTATACATTACTTGATGCCTGATGTCTCCACTAACATCATCACAAGTTGAAGCCACCGAATACCTAAAAACAACAGTGGAAGATCAGATTTCTGCCACACTATCTCCAATCACTTCCATTATGGCACCAATACTTGTGGGCATTCATGGCACTTCACCAAGGTGTCTACCAATGCATTCCAGAGAATGGGAGGCAGCAGTAGAGCACAAACTTAGTGTTAGTAAGATACCATTCATAATTTCACTCCTATTATGCAAATCCAAAATCTGCAAACGTCAACAAACATAAACTTTCCACCAATTTTCCTATATTAAAACTCCTACTCTACTCAGCGCAAAGAAGAATTTCAAATAATTCAACCTAGATAATAGCAATTACAACGTCCCATTGGCTATCTCCCCCCCCCCCCCCCCCCCCCCCCCCCCTCACATAATAGGACAAAATTACAGCACAACATTTTGCTTTGCTACATCAATTATTTATATATTTTCAGTTAATCTGCTAAATTCCTCTATATAGTGGACAGGAAATTTCTGTCAACGAGATTATATTTGCATTGTATTTATGCCAATTCACTTAAGATGTATTGTTATTGGCAAAATCGATGCATATACAGTTAAAAGCTATTCTGCCGGTTACTCAATCTGTGGACTCTTCACATGATAAACCAAACATCAATTTGGTCTCCAGAACTTACACGTTATCTTCCATTGATTTCCTGTGTTCCCCGCACTAATCATTGATATTAAACAATCGTCGTCTAACAACGGTCAACCTTTACAAAAAGTTAATTACGTTAACTAAAGCATGTCGTGTGCATGTACTCAATGGGTGGGTGGGGGGGGGGGGGGGGGGGGGGGGGGGTGTGTGTGTGTGTGTGTGTGTGTGTGTGTGTGTGTGTGTGTGTGTGTGTGTGTGTCTGTGTGTCTGTGTGTCTGTGTATAACTGAATCAAACTATTCATCTATGCAACAAGGGGTGTGTGTGTGTGTGTGTGTGTGTGTGTGTGTGTGTGTGTGTGTGTGTGTGTGTGTGTGTGTGTGTGTGTGTGTGTGTGTGTGTGTGTGTGTCTGTCTGTCTGTCTGTCTGTGTATAACTGAATCAAACTATTCATCTATGCAACAATCACACAATATTTTAACCCCTTTAACTAGCCTATTGTCAAAAGCTAATCAATAATCATCTTTTAATGTGTTTCCCAACAGAAATGCTATAAATCTAATAATTTAATAATAAATTGTCACGTAATAATAAATGAGCGAATGTTTTGGAGTTTTGTCTAATTCTTTTGTCCAATTGGATATTATTTTACAGAAACATTTTTGCAAAAATATTAACATATATATTAGATATTTAATATAAATTAAAAATGCTGATTTTTATTATTTCACATGCATTTCAATCTCAAAGGATACATCTATTTATTATTTGCATTTCTAGCTTTAAAGTCCTACTCCCAGAAACTGTAACACATAGGAAATATTTGATAGCATCTGTGAAGAGAGACAATCATAGCTGATGAAATATTAACTCTTATTCTCTCTTTACAGTTGGTACTTTGACCTGCTGGGAATCTTCAGGAGTATTATGCTTCCGTAATTGAGAAAGTAAAATTCATGACACAAAGTAGTTTAAGCAGATAAAATCTGTGTAACGTTCATCTGACATCTAGCAATAAATGTGGTACATTATTTTGTCAAGGAAATTGACCCCAAAAAAGCTTGCAAGCCTGTTCTCCCACAACAAAATGAGAGGAGATTTGTCAGAAGTATATAAAATGATGAAAGGCATAGACAGGGCAGACAGTCAGAACCTTTTTCCCCAGGGTGGAAATGTCTAACATAAGAGGGCATAGCTTTAATGTGTGACGGGGAAAGTTTAATGGAGATGTGCAGGGCAAGTGTTTTTACACATTGTGGGGACCTGGAACACATTGCCAAGGGTGATGGTAGAGGCAGATACTATAGTGACATTTAAGAGGCTTGTAGATAGGCACGGAAATGCAGGGAATAGAGGGATTTGGATCATGTACAGGAAGATGAGAACAGTTTAACTTGGCATCATGTTCGGCACAGGCATTGTGGGCTGTGCTGTACTGTTTGTCCATGTTCTATGTAATTGTTTAAAAACAATTCTTTTCATTCTTGTTGTAATCCACTATGGGTATACACTTTCACATTTAAAAAATACATGATTTAAGTCACAAAAAATGAAGTGATCAAAATGAATCCATTGAATGGGTGCACTCAAGAAAGTCAGGAAGCACCAACAGTAAACACAAAAGTTGAGCAGTTGAGAACTGTAATTAATTATGTTTACATTCCTGAGTCAATTTCCCTAAATAAATGGTTTAATTTTTCGATTACGTAATACCAACTGGCCCAATGTTTATTCATGCAGAGTAATGACTTGTTAATAGAAAAACTCTGCAGTCTTAATTGCAAATTCCATGATTACAAATAATGAGAACCAAACAACTAGATTTAAATAAATAACACTTCTATTGATTTCAAAATCACAAAGCTTTGGCAGTTCAGGAATGTAGGCCTACAAATGTAACACATGAATATACACTCAGAGCTCTGCAAAAATGTTAATTTTTTTTTTAATGAGTCTCGCACATGGAAGAAGAGGAAATAAATAAAGACAAAAGAAATGGCAGATGCTGGTATCTGGAACAACAAACACAGTGCTAGAAGAACTGAGCAGCTCAAGCAAAATCTGTGGAGGCAAAAGGTGAATGTCAACCTTTCAGAGCGAGACCCTGCTTCAAGACTAAGAAAGATTGCTTGCACGAGAAGAGGGTGGGTACAGGCTGGTAGGTTATTGATGAATCCAGATGAGGTGGGTATGCCACTGTGTAGAGGGGTGAATGGCAGAACAATACAAAGGGAGAAAAGAAACGGCATTACACTTCCCCTTGCAACCGTAAGAGATGCTACACTGTCGCTTTACCTCCCCACTCCACTCCTTTCAAGGACCTAATCAGTCGTTCCAGGTCCGACAGAGGCTCACCTGCACCTCCTCCAACCCCAACTATTGCATCCGCTGCTCTAGATGTCAACTGATCTATATTGATGATTGTTTCGCCGAACACTTCCGCTCGGTCCGCAATAACCAATCCGACCTCCCGGTGGCTCAGCACTTCAACACCCCCTCCCATTCCGTATCCAACCTCTCTGTCCTGGGCCTCCTCCACAGCCAGAGTGAGCAACACCGCAAATTGGAGGAACAGCACCTCATATTCCGCTTGGGGAGTCTGCATCCTCTTGGCATGAACATTGAATTATCTCAATTCTGTTAACCCTTGCTGTCTCCTCCCCTTCCTACCTCTCCCTCAGCCCTCGGGCTCCTCCTCCTCCTTTTTCCTTTCCTCCCCCCACCCCCCATCAGTCTGAAGAAGGGTTTCGGCCCGAAATGTTGCCTATCTCCTTCGCTCCATAGATGCTGCTGCACCCGCTGAGTTTCTCCAGCATTTTGTGTACCCGGGAGAAAAGAAACACTAGGCGAGTATGTATGTGGAGGATGAACACTGGGGTGTGTGCTACCTGGATTTGGACAATTCGATGTTCAAGCCATTGGGCTGTAAGCTGTCCAATGGAAAGATGTTGTTCTTCCGATCTGTGTTTGGACTCTCTGCAGCAACGGAGGAGGGAGAGGACAGGCAGGTTGGTGTAGGAGTGGGAAGAACTGTTAAAATGCAAGTCAGCTGAAAGCTGAAGATGGAGTTTGAAGACACAGTACAATACTCTACAAAATGGTCATCTTGGCTATGCTTAGTTTCACCAAAGCAGAGTCGGGCACATTGAGTGCAGTGTGAATGCAGTAGACCAGATTGGAAGGGGTGCAGGAAAGACTGTTTAGGTCCCGAATGATGGCAAGGGAGGAGGTGAAGGTCTAGCTGGTGCACTCCAATGGATTTCAAGGGTAAGTACCGGGGAAGGGAAGAGGTGGATGGGGAGGGATGAGCTTACTATGATCATGGAGATAGTTCCCTGCAGAAAGGTGAGGGGGAGAGTGCAACAGGTGGTGGGATCACATTGGAGCTATCAGAAATGGCAGAGGATATCATGTTTATCATAGATAGATACAAAAAGCTGGAGTAATTCAACGGAGCAGGCAGCATCTCTGGACAGAAGGAATGGGTGGCGTTTCGGGTCGAGACGTTTCAGACTGGTTCGGGATAAGGGAAACAAGAGATATAGACGGTGATGTGGAGAGATAAAGAACAATGAATGAAAGGTATGCAAAAAAGTAATAATGATAAAAGAAACAGGCCATTGTAAGCTGTTTGTAGGGTGAAAATGGGAAGCTAGTGCGATTTGGGTGGGGGAGGGATAGAGAGAGAGGGAATGCCGGGGCTACTCGAAGTGAGAGAATTCATATTCATACCACTGGGCTGTAAGCTGCCCAAGCGAAATATGAGATGCTGTTCCTCCAATTTGCGTTTAGCCTCACTCTGACAATGAAGGAGACAGAGGACAGAAAGGTCTGTGAAGGAATGGGAAGGAGAATTAAAGTGTCCAGCAACTGGGAGATCAGGTTGGTTCACGCGGGCTGAGCGAAGGTGTTCACCCAGTCTGTGTTTGGTCTCGCCGATGTGTAGGAGTCCACATCTTGTTATCTCTCCACATCACTGTCTATATCTCTCGTTTCCCTTATCCCTAACCAGTCAGAAGAAGGGGCTCGACCCGAAACGTCACCAGAGATGCTGCCTGGCCCGCTGAAGTACTCCAGCTGTTTGTGTCTATCTTCGGTTTAAATTATGTTGTCTCCCTACCTTCTTGAACAAGGGTATCACATTCGTTGTTTGCTAATCTGCTAGCACCTTCCTGAAACTTTGAGTTTTGAAGATCTTCAACCAACGGCTCTATTTTTTCTGCATTTACTTCCTTTAACACCCTTGAATGCATGGCAATCTGTCTGCTTTTACGTCCATTATTATCTCTAATATTTGGTTCCCCCTGACAGATTGTTACGAGTACTTGCTTCCTATTTGAAAATAGTCTATCTGTTTTCCTTGGGTTATTTGTAGAGTCCTCCATTGTGAAGACTGATTTAATGTGCTGGTTTAAATTATTGATTAAATTGGTTTTAATGTTTTGCATTATTAATTCCCCAGTCTCAGTCCCCAGGGGTCCCACACCTACCTTAGTTATCCAATTCCTTTTTATATATCTATAGTTTTCTTGGTGTTTTTGTACCTAAAATATCTATTTACTCTTGAAATCAAATTTCTCTTTCCTCATTAACTTTAATCTTTTGTGCTGGTTCTCTGGTCTACTACTATATTTGATTGTTCATATGCTCGAGTTTTGATTTAATATTTTCCTTGACCTCCTTTGTAAACCACACAAGGTTCAGCTTTCTCACTGAGTTCCTTCTGTTTGAGATAATTTCCGCTGAGCATTATGCAATAGCTGCTTAACTATCTGCCATTGCTCATCTACTGACATTGCCTTTGGCCTATTTTCGCAGTCCACTTGCAACAACTCAATTTATAGTGGTCAATTAACCTAGCAACCCATATGCCTTTGGGATGTGGGAGTAAACTAGAGCACCCAGAGGAAACCTACAGCATCACAGGGAGAATGCACAAACTCCATGCAAACAGCATCTGAGGTTCGGATTGAAGACGGGTCTCTGCAGCTGAGAGGCAGTGGTTCTATTAGCTGTGACACTGTGCTGCTTTTAACTAGAATTCTCACATGCTCTGCTCACGACTCCCAAGAGGATTATTAACTACATAATCACTTCCAAATTCTAAATGGAAATCAACAAAACTATAGATGTTGGAAATCAATTAATACTAATATTTAACAGTTAACAGTTAATGTTTCAGGTCTAAAACCCTTCAATAAAGGTTTTGCACCTGAAATCTTAACTTTGATTTTCTTCTCATCCAGGGAATTCATTCTGATCTTTTCTGACAATGAGTCAAGTTCAAGAATCAAAACATAAAAAACAATTTCTGAAAATTATTGCAAATTGGATCGTTTATCCAGGAACCTGGTTCAGGTTTAAAAACAAACTTAATTAAAATATTTATTTTTATTAAAACTAGTATATTCTTAAGCATTTTGAGGATTCAACACAAATGCTGACAACCATTTTCTATAAATCTGTGATGCTTTATTGTCTGGAAAAAAAATATTATATGAAATATAGCATGAAAAATTTAACTTTCAGGAGAAAGAACAGAAATAAAATGACATTTTGTCACCAGACAGATCTAAGCATGAACAAAAGAGAAAGGGAAATACAAAATTCTGATTTATAGGCACTATAGCAGCAGTTATAGAATGCTTCAGGGTTTGTGGAAAATAAAATTCTCTGTATACTGCAACTCCTTTTAGAACAGGAGGGATGTTAGCAAGTTTCCTTATACTTGCTCCAATGAACATAATTACTCATAACTGGAGGCATATAGGTAGGAACATATCTCACAATCTCCTGAGACTAATACACCAGTTTGAATTTTAAATGCATCTGGATTTATAGGCAACATTTTCCATGAAAAATAAAATAGCTTGGTCTTTTAAGCGAAACATGCCAGGAAATAAACAGAAGATTTATAATTCAGGAAAGTTCCTTTATACCAAGTAAGATGGAAACAAAGTTAAAAACATACTCCAAGTCATCCAGTATACCATGATGGCAAGTACCAAAGATTAAACTGATCCAGATGACTGTAGATTCAGTTTGCTAAAGTTAACACATCAGTGGATGTGTAATAGTCAATGCAATAGGCAGTGAAAGTATGAATTTTATCAGTCACTTCCAATAGAATTTTTAGTCTTAAAACTGCCAATACAGAATTCAGAAAGATAATTTCTGAGACATAATATTCCTTTGTCTTGTCACGACAGAAGATGAATAGTGGTTTGATTCTAAGTTAAAAACAAATCTTTCCAGTTATGCAACAGATTTTGAGAAAAACAAATATATTTGGGAGCATGTGGCGGAAAACAAATGCCTAGAAACTTTTAATCACTTCAAAACATGGCAAACCTATGCTGCACAAATAACTCATGCCAGTTTCAGGGAATAATCTCGCTGCACGCAAAAATGCAAGACGCCATGGGCATAAGTATCACAGAAACCATGCAAAAAGCACAAAGTTAAGTGTGAAATATAATTTCCCCCATCTTATAGGCGCTCTTAAAGTGGTAGTTCTCAATACTCTTAGTAATACTACTATAACTAATTTTGTTTAATTAAATGTTCATTGACATCTTTAAGTTGAAAAATGTTATTGTAATAAAATGCCCAGGAATTGGGATTCGTGGCGGTCTGGGTTACATTGTGCCAAACGGTCAGGCATAGTCACAGGCCTTATCTGCACACAATCTTGGGGTTTACAGTGTATATGACTCCACTGAACATGGCAAGTAGTTTGCAGGCATTTCCATGACGAGTGCACAGCTAACGTACATCTAATTTAAGAAAGCACATTTCTAATTTACTGGCACATTTAACATCCGGTTAAATTTGATGATTATATTTTTGATTTATTCAATAGTGTTTTTCATACGAATGGTAAACACTATAAAATAAGTTCTAGTCCACAATGCTGAAAGATTGTGAGATGAAAAGTGTGAATTGTACCCAGTTGGAACCTTGATATCACGACCCAAAAAGCGTGTTTCTTATTCTTTCCCATTCCCTGTCACTCGGTTCAGTTCTTCAATATACCATCTGTGTAAATGTTCTTTCCCCATGTAATCTTTGGTGAAGAATCATTCTTATTCTTACTTTGTTTGTTTTATGGTTAAGTTGTGTCATCTCTGTATTGCCCAACTATGCTCGATGTGTATCGCTGAATGCTACTTCCAATACAAACTAATACTCTCCCAAGAGAGTAAATCCACAATTCTTGATCGTCACTACTGCATGAATGTGCCCACTTTGTTTTTGTGCCATTTCTGTCATATCACGAGAGGGCACAATATCACGAGAGTGCACAATATCACTCAATTTGAACCGTGAAAAGATGGCATTTACTATTATTTTTTTTAAATATATATATACACTGAACTTTAGTTGCATTTATTATGGTGTTTAACAGAGTACTATGTTTACATATCTGTTGTGCTGCTGCAAGTAAGAATTTCATTGTTCCGCTTCAGGATATATGAAAATAAAACAGTCCAGATTCTTCAACTCATATTTTGGGGATATTTCTAGCACTCTATTGCATCATCTTAATTCCTTTATCACAATATTGCTTTCTAAGCTTCCCTCCAACAATTCAATTCCATTCACAATTAGTATAATGCATTAAACCTTCTATATTTACATTTATTCGTTAGGTTTTTAAATCTCATTGTTTGCATTGGCAAGATTTTTCATTAAGAAAGAGAATTTAAATATCTGAATTTACAAAACTAATTTAGATTTAGAAGCGGATGAAGCACAGTGGTGCAGGTAGCAGGACTGCTGCTGTATAGCTTCAGCAACCTGGATCCAATCCTGACCCTTGGTGCTGTTAGTGTGCACTTTACGTTCCTTTCCCCTGACTAAGTGGGTTTCAAGTTCAAGTGAGTTTATTGTCATGTGTCCCTGATAGGACAATGACATTCTTGCTTTGCTTCAGCACACAGAACATAGAAGGCATTTACTACAAAACAGATCAGTGTGTCCATACACCATATATAAATATATACACACATGTTTCCTCCAAGTACTGCAGTATCCTCCCATGGCGTGTAGTTAGTAGGTTAACTGGTTTCTGGAAATTTCCCCCAATTTGCAGTGGTGGAATTGGAGGGGTTGATGACAATGTGGGGAGGTTTTTTTTAATGAGATTAGTGCAAATAGATATTTGATGGTTGTTGCAGACACGTTGGGCTAAAGAGCTTGTTTGCTGTTATGCTATCATTCCAAGTGTGCACCATTTACAATATTATTGCTCTGGTTATTGTTTATCTTTTGGAGTACAATCCATACCTCGCTGAAAGTGGCAGCAGAAGTAGATAGGCGTATAGTCCACTGAGTATAATGTGATGAAGGCACGCGGCAGCTGTATAAAACTTGGCTGGACACATATGTAGTACTGTGTGCAGTTTTGTTAACTGCATGATGGGAATGATGTGAAGGTTTTGTAGAGGGAGCAGTAGAGGTTCACCAGGATGTTGCCTGGATGTGAGAGTTTAAGTTAAAGATGAGCTTTGGACAAACTTTTTTTTTTCCCTCTAAAGCTTCGGAGGCTGAGGGGGTTCCCTGCAGAAGTATACACAATTATGAGAGGCATAAATAGAATAAATAATCATAATTATTTTCCCAAGGATGGAAATATTAAACATCAGAGGGCATAGCTATAAAGTGCGATGGTGAAGATTGAAATGAGATGTGTGATTAGTTTTTTTTTCACACCTACAGTAGTAATTGCCTGGAACACACTGCCAGGGGAGACGGTAGAATGTAATACTATAGAAACGTGTAAGAACGTTTAGAAGTCCTTTTAATGGCTGGCTCCTGAGTTTGCAACTTTAAGTATGTGTCTGGTCTGCAAAGTTTTGCCACACCATACAATGAGACAACGCTGTTATGAGAACCTCACAATTGACAACTGAATTCTTCTTGGGGATTAGGACAATAATATATTGTTTTAATCCCATTAAAATAAAGAACAGCAATTCCAGAGGTGACATTATCACAAAAGTTATTTGCAATGAAAATTTGTTTCTCTCATGTTTCGTTGTAATGACCGTAAAATTATGTTTCATCAAACTAAAAATGTGGAATACTGAATAATCTTTTACAACAGCTTTAAAAGCTAAAGGAAAATAGGAGAGGGGATGGAAATGGGAGCATAAAACATTGTAAATCAAGAAAATCTATTAAATTCAGTCCTTATTTTAAACACTTTCTCAAGCAAACATCCAAATGATTAATACTGGTCATAGCCATTACTTTTTGAGACTCAACAGCAATTCTTAGTTTCTATGGGCAAAAAATATTTAAGTTACTTTAGCAGTAAATATATTTATTTTGTGGCAAAATATGCTAATGCACTTTTTACTGTTACAGTATAATAAAGCAAAATGCATCTAAAATATAAAATTAAAAATCTATATTATAGAAAACAGTATTCAGTGACAATTGGTATACTGTGGCCATTGTACAGTGTCTTTCTGTTTTGTTCATTACATTGCAGTCATCATTATCTTAGCTCTTCAATGTTTGTTCTGACATTACAAATGTTACAAACACATTCCGATTTTTGCAAAGAAGAAATTGGGACAATGTGTAGGATTATTCTTTGAATCTGCTTCTATCAATAATTCAAAACAATACATTTCTTGGAGGAAATTACTTAAACTGATTTTAAGGGATTAAAATGTATGTGAAATATTATCAACAGTGTGTTTTAACAGACCTGGCAAGAGCAGAATTTAGATTTGGCTATACATTATGGCAAAACAGTTTATAAGAATGAAGGTCTGTTTTATAGAACAGTAGAAGCCATACACTTCATCAAGGCTGTGGTGAGGGACAAAGGGGGAGGGGGAGAGAGAGAGAGTGAGAGAGGGAGACAGAGAGACAGAGAGACAGAGAGACAGAGAGACAGAGAGACAGAGAGACAGAGAGACAGAGAGACAGAGAGACAGAGAGACAGAGAGACAGAGAGACAGAGACAGACAGAGACAGACAGAGACAGACAGAGACAGACAGAGACAGACAGAGACAGACAGAGACAGACAGAGACAGACAGAGACAGACAGAGACAGACAGAGACAGACAGAGACAAAGAGAGAGAGAGAGACAGAGAGCAAGAGAGACAGAGAGCAAGAGAGACAGAGAGAGACAAAGAGAGAGAGAGAGACAGAGAGCAAGAGAGAGACAGAGACAGAGACAGAGACAGAGACAGAGACAGAGACAGAGACAGAGAGAGAGAGAGAGAGACAGAGAGAGAGAGACAGAGAGAGAGACAAAGAAAGAGAGACAGAGGGTCGAGAGGGTCGAGAGGGTCGAGAGGGGGAGAGGGGGAGAGGGAGAGAGGGGGAGAGAGGGGGAGAGAGGGGGAGAGAGGGGGAGAGAGGGGGAGAGAGGGGGAGAGAGGGGGAGAGAGGGGGAGAGAGGGGGAGAGAGGGGGAGAGAGGGGGAGAGAGGGGGAGAGAGGGGGAGAGAGGGAGGGAGAGGGAGGGAGAGGGAGGGAGAGGGAGGGAGAGGGAGGGAGAGAGGGAGGAACAGAGACTAGACAAAGACAGAGAGACTGAGAAATAGACCAAAAGAGAGGCTGAGAGAGACTGTGAGAGAGAGAGAGAGACAGACAGAGAGAACAGAGATATATGCCAACAAGATGAATGGGTCTTAAATTTTTAGATTGCTAATGAAGGATGTCAAATTATCCGTAAGATGCATGCTTGCACTAATTGCACCTGGGTTATTTCAAGTGGATATCTAACCTAAACAGCTAGCTAAGCAATCTGATCAATTGGTTCCATGTATAAATTATCATAAAACTTGATACCACAATCAAATCAACCATTAAGCTGAGAGCAATGCTTCTGTATCTGGAAGTAGGAATTAAAATGGATTAGGATAGCATTTGTGCCCATTGTTCATGTAGTTATCAAAACTACAGTAGTTTCCAAGGAGTCATACGTTTCTTACACCAAGCAGAAACAGCCAAATAGTCAAAGGTAGTTTAAAATCTTAACATCTTTTAAGCTGTTGCTAGTTTAGATCACATATTACCTTGATACATTCAGATGATACATTATAAAAACACATTGAAAGCCAAGCTGAGATTGCAAAACACAAATACAAAATCAGTATGACAAAGGATAGGAATAATTGATTCATCACGATCTTTCAAGGGAGCTGCAATAAGAAGCTACTTAATGTTGGTGAAAATATTTTTTAAATCATTTTCAGGACATGATCATTGTTGGCACACTGAATAAGGAAGGCAGATTTCCTCCCCTTGAGGAAATTAGTGAACCAGGTGGATCTTTTTATGACAATTCAATTGTTTTGACATTATCATTACCAATCACTAGTACTTTTTAGATAATTCCACGCTGTTGTATCTTGCCATATGTAAGGTGACACTAACATTGTCACTAATAAATGTAATAGGAAATTATAGAGAAGTTTCTTTATCAACTGGTGGAATTTTCTACCACAAGATGTGGCAGCAATGCAATTAAGGGGAAGCTCGGCAAAGCAAAAACTGAATGAAATACAAGGTAATTTTGATATTTGGTGTGGAAGGAAACATCTATGGCATATAAACATCATCACATACTAGACTGCATTATTCATTTTATGTAATGATGTAATGAATTAGAGCAAATAGTAAAGTGTTATTTAATAAAACAAGATTTAGAGATACAACAAAAACTACATTACTGTGAAGTCAAGGGGATAAAGATGTACTTAAAGAACCATTGGTTGATGTTGGTAACGATATGAAGAGATTTCTTCATGCTATTTACATCTTCACCAGGTGCAAAAAAGAATTATCCTTTGCTGTTCTTTGATTAATAGTTCCTCTTTTAAATACTTCACACTTAATTCTGTGAGGAAACAGTGCCCTCCAGAATGTTTGGGACAAAGACCCATCATTTATTTATTTTCCTCTGTACTCCACAATTTGAGATTTGTAACAGAAAAAAATCACATGTGGTTAAAGTGCACATTGTCAGATTTTAATAAAGGCCATTTTTATACATTTTGGTTTCACCATGTAGAAATTACAGCAGTGTTTATACATAGTCCACCATTTCATGGCACCATAACATTTGGGACACAGCAATGTCATGTAAATGAAAGTAGTCGTGTTTAGTATTTTGTTGCATATCCTTTGCAAGCAATAGCTGCTTGATTCATGGACATCACCAGTTGCTGGGTGAATTATCTGGTGATGCTCTGCCAGGCCTGTATTGCAGCCATCTTTAGCTTATGCTTGTTTTTGGGGGCAAGTCCACTTCAGTTTTCTCTTCAGCATATAAAAGGCATGCTCGATTGGGTTCAGATCAGGTGATTGACTTGGTCACTCAAGAATTGGCCATTTTTTGGCTTTGAAAAACTCCTTTGTTGCTTTAGCAGTATGTTTGGGATCATTGTCTTGATGTAGAATGGACCACCAGCCAATATGTTTTGAGGCATTTGTTTGAACTTGAGCAGATAGGATGTGTCTATACACTTCAGAATTCATTATGCTACTACCATCAGCAGTTGTATCATCAATGAAGATAAGTGAGCCAGTATCTTCAGCAGCCATACATGCCCAGGCCATAACACCCCCACCACCGTGTTTCACAGATGAGGTGGTATGCTTTGGATCTTGGGCAGTTCCTTCTCTCCTCCATACTTTGCTCTTACCACCACTCTGATATAAGTTTATCTTCGTTCCATCTGTCCACAAGACTGATTTCCAGAATTGTGGTTGCTCTTTTAAGTACTTCTTGTCAAACCGCAACCTGGCCATCGTTTTTTTTTGTGGCTAACCAGTGGTTTGCATCTTGTAGTGTAGCCTCGGTATTTCTGTTCATGAAGTCTTCTGCGGACAGTGGTCATTGACAAATCCACACCTGACTCCTGAAGAGTGTTTCTGATCTGTCGGACAGGTGTTTGGGGATTTTTCTTTATTATAGAGAAAACTCTTCTGTCATCAGCTGTGGAGGTCTTCCTTGGCCTGCCAGTCCCTTTGTGATTAGTAAGCTCACCAGTGCTCTCTTTCTTCTTAATAATGTTCTAAACAGTTGATTTTGGTAAGCCTAAGGTTTGGCTGATGTCTCTAACAGTTGTATTCTTGTTTCACAGTCTCATAATGGCTTCTTTGACTTTCATTGGCACAATTTTGGTCCTCATGTTGATAAACAGCAATAAAAGTTTCCAAAGGTGATGGAAAGGCTAGAGGAAAGACTAGGTGTTGAGGGCACTCTTCTACCTGCATTAAGGAGGCAATTAAACACACCCGAGCAATTACAAAGGCCTGTTAAGCCACGTGACCCAAACATTATGGTGCCCTGAAATATTGGGGGGGGGGGGGGGGGGGGTGGGGGGGGGGGACTATGTATAAATATTGCTGTAATTTCTACATTGTGAAACCAAAATGTATAAAAATGGCCTTTAACAAAATCTGACAATGTACACTTCAACCACGTGTGATTTTTTTCTATTGCAAATCTCAAATTGTGGAGTCCAGAGGCAAATGAATAAATGATGGGTCTTTGTTCCAAACATTATGGAGGGCACCTCGTATCTCCTCTCTCTTTTCTCTTCTCCTACACACAGATACCACTTAAAGGTTAAGCATGTCAAATTGGCAAATCTGTTCTCATCAAAAAAGAAACAGCAAAATAGTGCATATCATACAATATTTATGAAAAAGATAAATGGCACGAAAAAAATAATCAGCCACATGTAACAGTGAAACATGACATCTGTATTCTACTTTGACCATAATTTATTTAGTGTCACATTTGCTCTGTCACAAAGCAAAAGCACTTAATTTAGAATTCAGTAGTTTATAAACAGAGGCAAATTAAAGTCGACATACCTGCAATCTTTATGTTAAGGTTGGCATCCAGGAGCAAGTTTTCAGCTTTCAGGTCTCTATGTACAATGTTTCGACAGTGACAAAAATGAACAGCTGCAACAATTTGCTTGAATTTCTTTCGGGCTTCTTTCTCTGCCATTCTTCCATGGGCCACAAGATGATCTATAGTTTTGAAAGGGAATGGAAAAAGGAAGCAAATTGAGAGGTACATTAATTAAATAGCAACTTCAACAGGTGATACCTCACACTTTTCTGGCTCACAGCCAATACATCGTTATGATACCAAACAAAAAGTTAAATGTACTTGGTGATAAATTTATCAAGAGCAAAACCTACATACATGGAGTTCAGCTATAAAACAATAGTTGCATTCCGAAGAAACCTTGTGTTACGAAAAGATAGAGTTATGAAGCCAATCGTGTTGATTGGCGAAAAGGGATTCAGAGCCAGGAGCTTTGCTTTCCTGCCTGTCAATTTCCAAAGTAATTGGCAATTCCTTCTTTAAATAGTGTTATAGCTGATTTGACGCTCGTAGTGCATATAATGCTCCCTCATTCAACACTCATGTTATAGACAATTCATATTATGGAAACACATTACAGCAGAACTACCTGTGCTTTTTCATTATGCTGCACTTTTGCTACTGCATTACCTCCCTGAACAACTGACAAATCTTTTCATAGATATTTTATTTTAACCAACACAAAAAGAATTAATGTCAAGAAAAGGAAACCAATCCATTAGGCAAGAGTTTAGTTTGGAACCATATCCATCCAGTAACATATTTTAGAAAAGCCAACTATAACTAACATTCAAACTCAAGCCACCAAAAGCAAATACTGAAGAATGTTTTAGTAGTTAAAACCAGAATACTGAACCCTTAAGTATGTATTAAAGAAGGAACTGCAGATGCTGGAAAATCGAGGGTACACAAAAGGTTGGAGAAACTCAGCGGGTGCAGCAGCATCTAAGGAGCGAAGGAGATAGGCAACGTTTCGGGCAGAAACCCTTCTTCAGTCTGAAGAAGGGTTTGAGCCCAAAACATTGCCTATCTCCTTTGCTCCTTAGATGCTGCTGCACCCGCTGTGTTTCTCCAGCCTTTTGTGTACCGTTAAGTATGTATAATTCGAAGAAGCATTCTGTCCCCTATGATCATTACCAGAAAGACCATTACTTCCAAATCGCAACCCACACACTAAACACTGCAGAATCCCTGTTCTATGCAAGATCACTGGTGTATAGGTTCATTGCATCAGGTTGCTACAGAAGGAGATGCCAAAATGTAGACAGCTACGTTAGGGCTCGGGGAGAAAAGTTAAATAGTAGCTCTTTACCGGACTGAACTTTCATACTTCCTGGTAAATTTTCAAAAGCAACATTTACAGCAACTGGGGAAAGTGACCATGTACAATGAATGGTTGGCTTTCTTTTAGGATATTTTGTACATTCAACCAAAGTGAAAAATCACAGTGATGCCAAATGCTCAATTTAATGCTCTAATTTGACTTCAAAGTATATTCTTACCAATTTCAGACATATGGCAATATCAGAAATATCAAATCAGAATTTTCCAAATTCACTTGAAGATTGTTGATATTATATATATAGGTATACACACACACACACACATAAAAAAGACAAATAAACAAACAATAATAGTGCAAAGTAAAAAATAATGGCCCAAGCTTATAGAGTTCGGAGCCTGTTTGGAGGTTGTAGGAAAGAAGCTGCTCCTGAAACTGGACGTTAAAGTTTTCAGGCTCCTACACCTTCTTCCCGATGGCAGGAGTGAAAAGAGCGAGTGGCCAAGGTGGTGTGGGTCTTAGCATTGAAGCAGCGACGCTTGCAGATCCCTTCAATGGTAGGAGGTCAGTACCCGTGATGGACTGGGTAATGTTCACTACCTTTTGCAATCTTTTTCTTTGGGCATTCGAGCGGCCGAACCGGGTCATGATACAATTAGTCAATATGTTCTCTACTGTACACCTGTAGAATTTGAAGAGAATGTTCGCTGACATACCAAATCTCCTTAATCTTCTAAGGAAGTAGAGATGTCGATAGGCATTCTTTATGATTACTTCAATGTGCTGGGTACGACAAATCATCACAGATATGCAGGGCCAAGAATTGGAAGCTTTTGATTCTCTCCACCAAAGTCCCGTCAATGAAGACATGTTTGTGGATCCTTGTCCTTCCTCTTCCAAAGTCCACAATCAGTTCCTTGGTCTTACTGACGTTGAGAGCAAAGATGTTGTTCTGGGACCATTTGGTTAGTTGATCTATCTCCCTCCTATACTCTGACTCATCATTATCTGTAATGCGTTCAATAACGTAGGTGTCCTTGGCGAACTTGAGATGGAGTTTGAACTGTGTCCGACTAGAGTGTGTAGAGCAGGGGCTGAGACTGCAACCTTGAGGTGCTCCTACGCTGATGGTCATCAAGGAGGAAGTGCTGTTGCCAAATCGTACAGATTGTGATCTGATGATGACGAAGTCCAGGATCCAGTTGCAGAGGGGTGTACAGAGACCCAGTTCCATGAGTTAGGTAACCAACTTGGAGGGGGTGACGATGTTAAAACACCGGACTGTAGCCTACAGCTTTCTTGGCTTACTCTTGTGATCTGTTGCATTCCTTGAAGCTCTGACACTGGTACTAAATAAAAAGTGCAAGGATGCATACATCATAACAATAAAGGAACAATGACAGCATCTAACTCAGGACACTTACAAGATGGGGAGAAATGTGAGCTAATGATCTTCTTGGCGGGGGAAAGTCATAGGAAGAGATAGTCATAGGGGGTGGTCTTACAGAAGTTTATAAAATCACAAGGTGAATAGATAGGGTGAATGTACTGTTATTTTCCAAGAACTAGAGGGCATAGGTTTAAGTTGTGAGAGAAAATGTTTAATTGGAACATGAAGGGCAACCTTTTTCACAAAGAAGGTGATGGTATATGGAATTAACTGCCAGATGAATTAGTAGAGACAGGTACAATCAAGGCAATTAAAAGACACTTGGATGGACAGGCACATTGATAGGAAAGAGGATATGGTCCAAACACAATAGAAAGAAAGATGTCAACACAAATGGCTCTATAAGGGCCATGGTGCAATTAAGGATCGCAATGAATTAAATAGATAGACGTATCGGTGATTTGCTTTGTAAAGAGCCATGACATGAGAACTCCACAGTACCTACACTAGCATTACAGTTTGAAGAAGGGTCCCAAAACAAAATATCACCCATCCATATCTTCCAGAGATGCTGCCTGACCCGCTGAGTTCCTCCAGCTCTTTGTGGTTGTTTTTTCGCAAACCAACATCTGCAGTTCGGTGAGGCTAGCTAGAAAATATTAGCCAGTGGCATTTGAAAATGATTTGTATTCCATTGTAAGAATGATGGGTAATAAAGATAGTCATTATGCATGAGGAAAGTCAGAGATACCTGGCAATCCAGCTGTAAATGTACAGAATGCACACGTTGCTATTTCAGTTTAGTTGCATATATAGATTGAAAGATTATGCATATTATTTATTGAAGTTTTTAATTGAATCAATCTATTTTTAAAATTAAAGATTCAAGCCCTCGCAAACTGCACAAATATGAAGTCTGAAGTAGGGTCTCGACCCAAAACGTTACCAGTTCCTTTTCTCCTGAGATGCTGTTGGACCCAGTGAGTTACCTCCAGCTCTTTGTGTCTATCTTCAGTTTAAACCAGCATCTGCAGTTCTTTCCTACATAAAGAATTAATCTATTTTGACTTTCTACAACAATCAAGATTCAAGATTCAAGAGAGTTTATTGTCATGTGTCCCAGATAGGACATATTAGTGTGATGGCAAGAGCAAAGTATGGAGGAGAGAAGGAACTGCCCAAGATCCAAAGCATACCACCTCATCTATGAAACACGGTGGTGGGGGAGTTATGGCCTGGGCATGTATGGTTGCTGAAGATACAGGCTCCCTTATGTTCATTGATGATACAACTGCTGATGGTAGTAGCATAATAAATTCTGAAGTGTACAGACACATCCTATCTGCTCAAGTTCAAACAAATGCCTCAAAACTCATTGGCGGGCGGTTCATTCTACAGCAAGAGTCTGAAGGAGGATTTCGGCCTGAAACGTTGCCCATTTCCTTTGCTCCATAGATGATGCTGCACCCGCTGAGTTTCTCCAGCACTTTTGTCTACCAATGATCCCAAACATACTGCTAAAGCAACAAAGGAGTTTTTCAAAGCTAAAAAATGGTCAATTCTTGAGTGGCCAAGTCAATCACCTAATCTTAACCCAATTGAACAGGCCTGGCAGAGCGTCATAGTGAAGACACCCAGCAACTAGTGATGTCCATGAATCGCATACTTCAAGCAGTCATTGCATGCAAAGGATATGCAACAAAATACTATACATGACTACTTCCATTTACATGATATTGCTGTGTCCCAAACATTATGGTGCCCTGAAATGAGTATAAACACTGCTGTGATTTCTATATGGTGAAACCAAAATGTATAAACATGGCTTTTATTAAAATCTGACAATGTGCACTTTAACCACATGTGAATTTTTTCTATTACAAATCCCAAATTGTGGAGTACAGAGGCAAGTAAATAAATGATGGGTCTTGGTTCCAAACATTAAAGAGAGCACCAAAGTTTCAATGTAAACATCACAGAAACTGTTTATCTGCTCATTATCACTATGTTAGAAGAGAGAACAGTACAGCACAGAAGCAAGGCCCTTCGGTCAACAATGTTTGTGCTGAACCTTAGGCCAAGACCAACTTTTATCTGCCTGCACATAATCCATATCCCTCCATTCCCTGCATATCCATTTCCCTATCCTGAAGTCTTTCAAATGTCATTGGAGCATTTGGTTTGCAAACTGGCTTCCAGCATCTCCACTTCAAAATCAATTAATTGATTGTGAAGTGCTTGAAGTGTTGAGAAAGGAAAATCCACTAAATAAATACGTCATTCTTTCCTTTTCAAACACTCCTTTCAGAAAAGCATAGCTAAATTGAGGCATAAAGTCCACATTCGCAACCATACTGTTTTATAATGCGAGCTAGCACAATCAGGAAACACATTTTCAGTCCAAGGCTGGTAGTATTTCAAAATCAATGGCTGCTAGGACAACTAGAGCTTTTAAGACTGAGAGAGAGATTTCTGTTAGTACAGTTATCAAGCAATTTGGACCAAAGCAGGAAATTGGATTTGTGGTCCAGATTTGTCACAATTTTACGAATAGCAAAATAGGCCCTTGACTGGAACAATGGTTTATTCTTGTTCCTATATTTCTATGTTGATTTGATCCAAATTCAAAGCATTCCAGATGTTATGAGAAAGGATCTCATGATATCAGCCTAGTCAACAAAACAAATATTTAACCTTTACGTGGAATGCTAAATTGGCAAAATAAGTCGACAGACTTAAGCTTCACTCGTGGACTGAAAAAGTGATAGATGTTATATTTTAAATAAAGTACAAATGAATCACAACTACTGAAAAGTTGAATTGCGCGTAGGTTAACAAAATCTGAAAGCAAAGCCATCCACAAGCAAATGTACAGACAAGTTCATAAGTTTTAGGAGCAGAATTAGGCCATTCGGCCCATCGAGTCTGTTCCGCCATTCAACCATGGCTAATCCATCTTTCCCTCTCAAACCCATCCTCCTGCCTCCTCTGCATAATCATTGATACCCTTACTAATTAAGAATCTGTCAATCTCCGCTTTAAACATCCCCAATGACGGCTTCCACAGCCGTCTGTGACAACCCGTAAGTGACAGGCTAAAATATTCTGTAGTGCAAACCAGTTTTTCACCATTGAATCCCAGGTTATAAGCATTCTATTTGGATGTTTTTCTCTGATACCAAGCCATTTTATTAACAATGACAAAATGAGCCTCCGCCGTTATGTGACAGCTGAGGTCAAAATTACATTCGGAGGTAGACATGGCCCATGCGAAAGAAACAAAAAATCTTGTCCGTTTTAAATTCAGTCCACTCAATATTACGGGCGAATAACACTAATATGGACATGCTAATCAACCAAAAGTGAAATTGCAATCTATGGTATTGGAACATTTATTTAATTCACGGAGAGCAGGTGCAAGGCCTGGAACACACTTTTGTAATAGTTTAGAGATAATTCCATGATACTGTCATTAAAATACATTCTACGCTCACATAACCTTGGTTGGGATTGGATAACATACTCCAACATGCAATTTTTATGAATGCAGGTCCACATTGGGGAAGTTATTTGCAAAATTATCCAACTCTTTTGTGTTACTACTTAAAAACTGACAAACCAAAGGCATACAACAGATTTCTGGCAATTTATGTAATGTTTTCACTTCAACTAATATAATAATCTGTAGAAGGGTTTCGACCTGAAACATCACCAGTTCCTTCTCTCCATAGATGCTGCCTCACCTGTTGAGTTTCTCCAACATTTGTGTCTACCTTCATTCCCTTCCTAACAGCAGTATTATTTTTCTCTTTTTTTATTAATATGCCCCAGAAAATGTACACCACAGAATGTGCAGAGCCAGGAAAATGCACTATGTCCAATTCACCCAATAACTGCAATGATTGCAATTAAACTTGGGAAACTGCGTCTGAAGAAGTGTCTTGACCCGAAACATCACCCATTTCCATCTCTCCAGAGATCCTGCCTGTCCTGCTCAGTTACTCCAGCATTTTATGTCTATCTTCTAATCCCATCCTATATGACTTAGAAATTGAGATAGAAATTAACTTTAGCTTAGTTGTGCTAAATGGGCACGATAGTACTGGTTGCCAAGCCCAAAATTCAAATGAACCGAATATTAGGCAAATTTTATTACAATGTCCATTTAGCACCAGTAACAAAAGATACATTTCTATCCCTGATAGGAATCGTTGAGATCTTCTTAATTTAAAGTATGGCGCTCTTAATACAGAAAACCCTGTGCATTCTCCTTCATGTGACTGTGGAATTTCTGCAGTATATGCCAAAGTGCTGTATGTGTGCCGTTATAGATGGGCCTTTGTACAGCATTCAATTAAGCGGAGCTAAAGGAATGTGACACGTGCTGCTCTGTAAACATGGCCATGCTAGTTTCCATCTTTCTTCTATGCCTTTATTATTTATTTTTTAACAAAACTTGAGACAAGGAATTACTTATTATAGAATATAGTTCCAGCTTAGAGCTAAATAAAAATACCGTGCAAGTAGCAAACAGGTCAAAATGTGCTTGAAGGATAGTATTTCAATATGTAAAATATGAATTTTGCTGTTTTAAACACTTGCACTCTTGTTTTCTGAATAATTAAAAAGTCAATGATTAAAAATAAAAAACGCAAAACATATTCTCCAGAATCATTTAGCCTCATGCAAAGCCAAATGCACTTACTGGGTGGCATTTCCGACCATGAAACAGTTAATTTGATACAAAACTACTGCTGGCAACATACCTATATGTGAGGATTAGAGAAAGTGCAGGAAGGATTTGCAAGGGTGATAGCAGAAAACCAAGGGAATACATATCAGTAAAGAATAAACAGTCTGCGTCTCTTTTCTCTTGTGAAAATAAGGCTAAAATCTTTAGAATTATTAAGATTTTCACAGGGTGGATACAGGGAGAATATTTCCATCTGTGGGGATGAACATAACTAAAGACCATCTATGGTGGGAAGTCAATAAATGTAATGAGAAATACAAAAGCAATCTCTACTTTAAGAAAGAATGGAGAACATGACCCATAGGGTGAGATTGAAGCAAATAGGATAGATGCATTTAGGGGAAACATGGACAGACATATAAAGGAGAACTTTGATCAATTTTGCTAAGAAAAGACAACGGGTTTGAATGGATTACAAAATCTCACATGGACTGATTGCACAAATGGCCTGTTTCGGTGAGGTTTATTTCTTATTATACAATGTAAAAGCCAAAATATTCTGTCACAAGACCCAAGTTGTTTTACTTTGGCTGCTGAGGTTAAACAAAGGGGTCATTATCAGGAACGAGGGAATGGTGCAGTGGGAACTGTGAAGGTTAGGCTTGCATTTAAAACGATGATGGGCTAGTGAGATTGAACGAGAAATGATGAATTTGTGGAGCCCAAAAGAAGAACTATTACGATGGACAAGCATGCTTAATGAGGCCCTACCTGAGGAGGTTCTCAGGCAGTGGATTCAGTGGCTTAATTTCCTCAGGCAGAACATTTAAATTACACCAAAATATGCATTGTTAAAGCGGTTTCTGTGCGAGTAACTTTGCACTTTCCACATTCAAAACCCGAGGTTATATCTAAATGCATGCAAGGCACCACTGGGTGCATATCTAAGGGCCTCCATTCTTAAATGCATGAAGTACAGAGAATCTGGGAAGTAAGTTGGAGACTTTGTGAACCAAATATTCAGATTTTGTTTAGCAAGGCGTTATCATAGAAATTCAATTAGCAGCCCACATAACATACTGAATGTGATAGTATTTCTCAGTCATGAATTCAGTTAATGAAAAGAAAAGAAAAATACCGATTAAAATGGATTTCAAAATTTAGCACTTTGGATTGAAATCAATATTATTCCATTTTGGCAGGAATTGATATAATTTTATTTTAGAAATATCCCGAGCCACCAAATTGTTTACTGTTTTCAACAACTTTAATGCTCTAAATATAACACCCAAGTACCACTTTATAACAACAGAGGGAAAAATAAATGGAAGGATTGGTTGCTTGCCAATGAGGCATTTATTATCAACTGCATATGGTGAACTAGTTTAGTCTGGGTAAAAATCTGATTAAAAATGCTCTGTCACAGATATTGGCATTTGGTGAATTATTCAATATTTTGATAGTAAGAAACATTTTATTAAATAATGGTAATTCAACTCAAAAGGAACCCACTTCCAAAATAACATTTTTTTAAAAGATGCCAGGCTCAATTTCTGTTGCAATAATAACATCTTCATTACACAAAGAACATTTTTTAATAGCTGGAATTTGCTGTTAAATACCAATATGGTGCTCTGTTATTTATGAGAGATGCCACAGCAACATCAGGAGAGGACCGGATGAGTGTTTAAAAGTTACTATGTAAATATTGTAATCCAAATTGTGTAATCTTTGCTGTTAATTTGCAAAAAAAGTATCTAATGGACCCCCCCCCCCCACCCTTTGAAATGCACTGAAATGCACGAAGCACATGAGCCTGTGTCATGAGCACATGAGCTCAACAAAGTTTTCATATTTCACATGTGTAAATATCCTCTTACCATTAGGACAAAGGCTGGTTGCAGGAGAATTTTGTGCTTCCATTTAGTAATTTAATTGCTCATAAAATCTCATTACTCCATTTGCCAGTCCCTCAGTCCTGTCGTGTGCAACAATTGTTGTGATCCTTTTCAGCAATACAGACGCTGCCTAGATGTTTTTAGTATACCTGGATTGCTGAGTGACAAGAAGTGGCTGAAAGGGTGAGAACTAGGTAAGAGACAGAGGTCTGTAGCTTAGTCTCGAAGTCAGAGAAGGGTGAGGCAGAAGGGACAGTTGTAGAAGGAATTGAGCTTGGTCATAAGGTGTATACTTCCTCCCAGGTGACTGACGTAGAAAATCTTAGTTTGACTCAGTAGGTAAGGCAGCATCTCTCAAGAAAAGGAATAGGTGGCGTTTCGGGTCAAGACCCTTCTTCAGACTGAGAGTCAGAGGAGACAGAACCTAGAAGTATAAAAGGTATAGGCATGAAAATCTTAGTAACATTTCTCAGTGAAATCCAGGTTAGCTGGGAAGTAGTGTTGGGTAAATTGAATGGATTAAAGGCCGATAAATCCCCAGGGCCAGATAGGCTGCATCCCAGAGTACTCAAGGAAGTAGCCACAGAAATAGTGGATGCATTAGTGATAATTTTTCAAAACTCTTTAGATTCTGGAGTAGTTCCTGAGGATTGGAGGGTAGCTAATGTAACCCCACTTTTTAAAAAAGGAGGGAGAGAGAAAAACGGGGAATTACAGACCAGTTAGTCTAACATCCGTAGTGGGGAAACTGCTAGAGTCAGTTATTAAAGATGGGATAGCAGCACATTTGGAAAGTGGTGAAATCATTGGACAAAGTCAGCATGGATTTATGAAAGGTAAATCATGTCTGACAAATCTGATAGAATTTTTCGAGGATGTAACTAGAGAGTGGATAAGGGAGAACCAGTGGATGTGTTATATCTGGACTTTCAGAAGGCTTTCGACAAGGTCCGACATAAGAGATTAATATACAAACTTAAAGCACACGGTATTGGGGGTTCAGTATTGATGTGGATAGAGAAGTGGCTGGCAGACAGGAAGCAAAGGGTAGGAGTAAACGGGTCCTTTTCAGAATGGCAGGCAGTGACTAGTAGGGTACCGCAAGGCTCAGTGCTGGGACCCCAGCTATTTACAATATATATTAATGATTTGGACGAGGGAATTGAATGCAACATCTGCATGTTTGCGGATGACACAAAGCTGGGGGCAGTGTTAGGTGTGAGGAGGATGCTAGGAGGCTGCAAGGTGACTTGGATAGGCTGGGTGAGTGGGCAAATGCATGGCAGATGCAGTATAATGTGGATAAATGTGAGGTTATCCACTTTGGTGGCAAAAACAGGAGGGTAGACTGTTATCTGAATGGTGGCCGATTAGGAAAAGGGGAGATGCAACGAGACCTGGGTGTCATGGAACACCAGTCATTGAAAGCAGGCAGTGAAGAAAGCGAATGGTATGTTTGCATTCATAGCAAAAGGATTTGAGTATAGGAGCAGGGAAGTTCTACTGCAGTTGTACACGGTTTTGGTGAGACCACACCTGGAGTATTGCGTACAATTTTGGTCTCCAAATCTGAGGAATGACATTCTTGCCATAGAGGGGGTACGTACGGTGAAGGTTCACCAGACTGATTCCTGGGATGTCAGGACTTTCATATGAGGAAAGACTGGACAGGCACAGCTTGTACTCGCTAGAATTTAGAAGATTGAGGGGGGATCTTATAGAAACTTACAAAATTCTTAAGGCTAGCTGCAGGAAGATTGTTGGGGAGGTCCAGAACAAGGGGTCACAATTTAAGGATAAGGCGGAATTCCTTTAGGACCGAGATGAGGAAAATATTTTTCACACAGAGAGTGGTGAGTCTCTGGAATTCTCTGCCACAGAAGGTAGTTGAGGCCAGTTCATTGGCTATATTTAAGAGGGAGTTAGATGTGGCCCTTGTGGCTAAATGGATCATGGGGTATGGAGAGAAGGCAGGTACAGGATACTGAGTTGAATGATCAGCCATGATCATATTGAATGACGGTGCAGGAGAATGGCCTATTCCTGCAGCTATTTTCTATGTTTCTATGTTAAGTCCTGATATGAAGTGAGGATAAATGTGAGGCCTCAAGGATGCAACAAAGGAATGTCACCAATGTTCCCTGTTAATCATGAGGGAGAGCCCAGCATTACACATCAGTTTACAACAGGGCGAGTCACATGCCCCTTTCTGAGCACAAATGATCAATGAGCAGCATAGAGTTCACCCATTAGGCCCAGCGTGTTTAATGCAATTGAACTCGATGTTTTTGACAGGTAGTTCATTTGCAATTATTGAGTGCTACAAACAAGACTCAAGATGCAAGCAGACGTCCAAATCGACTGTCCATTCTCACCATGTACTTATTCAAAAGCCTCTTAAATGCCACCATCATATCCACGTCTACCACCACCCCAGGCAGCATGTTCCAGACACCTGCCACTCTCTGCTGCAACATGACTTCCTGACTCTTATGCTCAATACCCCGACTGATAATGTCAGATAAACCATGCACCTTCTTTACCACTCTATCTATCTGTATTACCACTTTCAGGGAACTATGGACTCAGACCCCAAAATCCCTCTGTATGTCAATGCTGTTAAAGATCTTGCCATAAACTTGCCCTCTTGAATTCAATGGAGCCAAATTAAAAAAGAAAAGTTTTGCATCCATATGATAACGTTGTAATATACAATACTTGAGGCTAAGGGCAAACATCTTTCCCATTCCATTTTATTAAAATGTGAGGAGGCAGTTTTTTTTAATGAAGCTAGCAATATAGGAAAGCCAGAAACTTCAATAGATGAGTCAAGAATGTTTATTTATCCGATGCACATGAACCGGAACAAAGTAGTTCTCATTTGCTGCAGCTTTGCAGGCTCATTAAATGCCACAACAAAACGATAAACAAACAACACGCTATTAATTATTCCAAGTAAAGTAGACCACATCAGTGCAAAAACTAAAGTATGTAGAGCAACCATAGAAATGCAAAGTCTGTAGTTGTTCACTAGGTGGTTGAGGTAGGGTTGTGGTTAGCGTTGCACAGGGTTTTTCAAAAACCTGACGGTTGATATTTTTGAACCTGCAGTTAACAGTGCTCAGGCTCCTGCATCTTCTTCTGGATGGTAGGTACAAGAAGACAGCACGGGCAGGGTGGCATGTCTTTAATCGCATTAGTTATCTACTTGGGGATGTAGAGGCATTTGTGAGCTTTCTTGTCAATGCATCAATATCAGATCTTTGGAGTTGAGAACTTTTAGGAACTCGAAGCCTTTGACTTTCTCCATCACTGTCCCTGCAATGAAGACATCTTTCCCTTTCTGAAGTAAGCAATAATTGTAAGATTAAATGAGAACTTACCAGTTTGAAGTTTGATCGTTATTTTATGAGGAGTTACGATGAGGGATTACGTGAAGAAGGCCGTCCCCACGCATGCGCGTCAATCTTCAAAGCAGCAGTGTGAAGTCACAGAAAACGTTGTTGAACTAACATAGTAAGATTATCGATGACTAGAACTACCAGATGATCGTTATGTTACGAGGGTAGGGAGCGGAGCGATAATCCCTCATCGTAACTCCTCATAAAATAACGATCAAACTTCAAACTGGTAAATTCTCGTTTAATCTTACTATTTTACTTCTGAGTCACGTGAGTGACGACGTGAAGACTTTGAAGGTCTGGGATTTCATGCCGAGGAACAAGTCCACACGTCGCAGCTGCATCAATTGACCAGGACAAGTGAGAAAATTAATGCATTCAAAACATGACATGTTTAACAATACTAATGCTTTAATAAAAGAAAGAAAATAAACAGTGACCCCTCTCACCCAGGGGGAAACTGTGAAACAGAACTTAAAACAGAATCAGCAAAAATCCCGGATCTGGCGATCGGCTTTTTATAAAACCTCTGGTACGTCCTCTCATTCGACCATCAGAACCCAATTCATCTAGAGATGGTCTGCACTGTAACCTGTTTGTGAGGTTTGGTGTAGCTGACAAAGAAGGAGAGTTCCGAGCCTCTCAAGCGCTTGGTGACCTTTATGTATTGGGTTATAGATGATACTACACACACTCGTGGATCTGAGGGGTATGCCATAATACTCAATTTGAGCCCCTGTACCCCTGGCCTGCTCTGCTTGACGAGATCCTGAATGAAAAAGGTGATGTTATTGCAGGAAGAACCCATACTGTCCAGTCTGAGTTTTTGTACCCGTTGTGCTGAGGCCAGGGCCATGAGCATGACTACTTTCAATGTAAGATGGTGTAGGGACAGAGATGAAACTTGTGCCCACTGACGGAGCAGCGTGAGGACCATATGTGTGTGTACCTAGATCTAGGTGGAGTGGAGTTAAAGATGCCCTTCATAAATTTGGTTATAAACGGGTGGGACCCTACCGTGTGGTGTGCTGACCCCAGCCGTAAATAATTGAAGAAAGCACTCCGGGCACTGTTAATGGCACTGTAACTAAGTTTGTTATCGTGGAAAAGTGACGGTAGAAACTCCAAAACATTCGTAATTGAAGCTGTGTGATATGAAATGTGAGAGCGGGAACAGTACATCTCCCATTTTCTTATGTGAGAGATGTGCTGTTTCTGTGTGTTCTTCCTTCAGGCCGCAGTGATGACATCAATGGTATGCTCTGAAAGCCCGAGCCCCAGGAAATGTCTCCTCAGAATCTGCAAACCAACAAATTTATACGGTAATGAAGAGGGTGGCTTTCCCCTGTCACTGGGTGTACCAGCAGATTTCTGCTCTTGAGCACTGCCATAAAAGGCTGTGTAATTAAGGCTAGAAACAGAGGGAACCAATGCTAAGTAGGCCAGTCTGGCACTACCAAAATGCCAGTGGCAGAATCTTGCTCAATTTTTGCCACACATCGAGTAATGAGGCAGAATGGGGGGAAAACATACACAAATTTACCACCCCAGTGTAGCGAGAATGCATACACCGCTACTACCCCTGGGTCTGGCTCCCATGACACGTAAATTGGTAACTGATGATTAACCGGGAAGCAAACAGATCAATGTCCGATACACCATAACGAAGGGCAATATCATTGAACACTTCGTGATTTAACATCCATTCTTTGTTATCATTGATCTGGTGTCTGCCACTGTGTTATTCCTCCCTGGTAAATAGATAGCTGAAACCCAAATGTTTCTCGCAAAAACCAGTGCCAGAGGAGATTGGACAACCAATCACAGGATACAGACTTACTGCCACCCATGTGATTAATGTACGCTACTGCAGTAGTGTTGTCAATCTGAAGTCGGACATGCACATGATGCCTGTTGATACAAAAAGCCTTTAACCCATAGAGCGCTCCCAACAACTCTAAATAGTTAATACCGTGGGATTGAAGCATGGATGCTTCCTGCAAATCCCATCTGCCATCGCAGCTCGAGACGGTATCGGTAGCACCCTATCCTAGTGCACTGGCATCAGTCTGCAGGATAACTGATGGAGTATTGACTAAAAAGGTATTAGAGCAACACTGAATATTGGCAATCCACCATTGTAACTCAGTCAGAGCCTCAGCTGGTAGCTGCATGGGTCTTTCGAAACTACCTCTCTGAAGCTTAAGTGCCTGTTCCTTTGCACGCTGTAAGTTTTGGTAGTGCAAAGGCCCAAACTGAGCAGCTGGGAACGCTGCCACTAATTTTCCAATTACCTGAGCCACATGTCTAATAGAAGGATGATTATCAACAATGAGTTTCCTGCAGGCTTCAATGAACTCTAATTGCTTGCCCCGAGGCAGAGTCACTGACATGTGTACCGAGTTAATGGTGAATCCCAAATAGTCAATTATCGTAGATGGCACAATTTTAGACTTAACTGGATGGATTATGATACCTATCTTTTCGAAAATTAGTTTTGTAACTGACACAGATAATTCAGCTAATTCGAAAGTCCTCCCAATTACTCAAATGTCGTCCAAATATGCCATGACAGTATGATTCTGTGCTCTGAGTAACCCCAGGACTGGTTTTAGCAAATTTGTGAATAGTCTGCGAGCTGAAGTTAATCCATTAGGCAACGCTTTAAACTGCCACAACTGATCCATCCAGTTAAACTTCAAAAATCTCCTGTGCCTTTCATGAATGGCTACTGAATAGTAAGCATCTTTGAGGTCAATGCTGGCCAGGTAACATCCCTTGGAAAGCAGTTGTTTAGCAGTGACAAACGTTTCCATTTTGAAATGATTATACTGCACAAAGGTGTTAAGCTCTGTCAAATCTAGGATAATTCTACATCCTCCATCCTTCTTTTGCCTAGTAAAGATATTTGACACAGGCTGATAAGACTAATGCCTCGCCCTCTCAATTACACCTTTATTGAACAAAGAGTCAAGTTCTCTTTGTGCACTAATACACTCCTGTTGTGAAACCACAAAAGTACAGCCAGGTGTATGCTGAGTGGGTGGAGGCAAGTCAGAAATGAACTCAATTTGGAAATCTTGAATACTACGCAGTATAAACAGGTTAGATGTTATCCACTGCTATTCAAGTAAGAAAAATTGTAATCTCCCCCCAACTTGTAATGTATCCATTGCAGTCACACCTACCTTAGGATTTACCTTAGGTAACGTCGCTGCTCTCTGCCCCCGAGGTCTGGGGGGTAGGGCTGCTGGAGGGCGCCGCGTCTTGAACATGAGCTTGGGCCCTGCCCTAAAAAAGGCCTCTGCGTTTGTTGCTCAGCACCACGTCCACCATAGCCAGCGAACCTTTTGGTATGCAGGGGAGGGTAGGGGTACAGTCTCCGGAAAGACGATACCTTCGGAGGCACCTTCATGAGGCCATGACTCCTTTGACTCCTCATCGAGTTCTTTAACCTGTTTGGTCAGGTTTTCTCCGAACAGGAGGTTTGGGGGTTGTATATCCCGCGGCTTACATAGCCCAGCAAATTTATAGTAGGACGGATGCATTCTTTCTAATGCAATTGATTTCAAAATGTGCATTGCACATTAATACCATCGCGTCCTGCTGTGTATCTGAGAGAGGCGCCCCCTCCACTGACCTAGCAAAGGCCGTGATGCCCGAGGCGAGTAGCCGGAGTACTCTTTGGAGTTTAACCTCTTGGGCTCAAGCCAATGTACACCCAAATGGCTTGATTAACAATGGGGACACTCAGTGAGGCACAGTTTAGTGGAGTGTTATATCTGGCAGTGGTCTCCTCCATCGTTTGTTCTTGCAGTGGATGGGAAGCCATGTAATTAATGTTCACAGCGAGCTCTTCATCCAATGGATCACCTGTGAGGGCTGGGACCGCAAATTTGGATGCAATAGACAGTACTCCTGATGGTTCCTCTAGCCCAACTGTGCCTCCGTACTCTGGGTCAGCACAGTACTGACTTCGTATGCTCCCGTCATCTGACAGGGAGATATTATGCAGCCCTGACACAGGCGTGCTGCCTCAGGTTCCATATACTCCCAGGGCTCCGATAGCTCCGTCCTTTGGAGCATATCATGCTGGAGTAACCTCTCCACAAGGCTCTCCAGATGGGCCAGCCTGCTGGTAACATTGCCCTTAGAAGGAGGGGACTCTTCCACCTCCTGACCAGACTCCTCACAGAGTCCAGGGCCCTCACAGACGTTTTAGTGGCTTTTCTTCCCCCTTGGAGTAGCCAAGGTGCTTTCTGGCAGCACCAAGTCTGTAGCTGCTGGCTGCTCTGCTAGCGGCACTGGAGGCGAATTCGGCGGTCGCACGCTGCCCGCAGGCCCGTGGTCTTCCGCTGCCTGTTTGGCCGCAGCTCGCCTCTTAAACATATCTCCCACAATCCGAAGCTGAAAATACGTTAAAACGAAACACACTCCGGACCGGAGCAACGACTTCAGTTAAGTTTTTTAAAAACACTTACCTGAGTCTTTTAGACTTACCCGCTGGAAGGAGCGACGTGCCCGCCAGTCGTTGCGCAATGCGTCAAACGTAATGACGCGCATGCGTGGGGACAGCCTTCGTCACGTAGTCACTCACGTGACTCCGAAGTAAAATTCCTTTGTCTTGCTAACATTGAGAGCAAGATTGTTGTTCTGGCACCAGTTAACCAGATTGTTGATTTCGCTTCGGTACTCTGATTTGTTGTTACTAATTATTCATCCAATGACAATGGTATCATTGACAAAATTAAAGATGGCATTGGAGCTGGTTCTGGCTGCAGTTATGGGTATAGAGAGAGAGTAGAGCAATGAGCTGAGCACAAAGCCCTGAGGTGGCCCTGCGTTGATGGCCAGTGAAAAGGTGTTGTTTCCAATGTATACTAATGTGTACCCAGTTCCCTGATTCCGATGATGACTTTAGAAGCGGTACTGGCATAATGGATGACCTTTTATCCATGAGGTTAATAATACCAAAAATATATAATTTTTGCTTCACTGTCATCTGACGTTAATCTCAAAAGAGAAAAATAATGAATTAAAAAGGATTTTTTCAAGATAATGATGGCGTACTCATCAAGAGAGAGAACAACTCCAAAGGATCAAAAGATTCATACTCTGAAGAGATCACGTAGGATAGAATGCTAAAATGTTACTGAAACTCCTTTAAGCCAACCAGAACCACGGATATTACCCTGTCAGATGGCGTAATGCCAAATGTGAGGGATAGCATGCATAGTATGTGAGATTTGGTAATATCCTATTCACAATAATAAAGACCTGCTTTGTTGCCTGCCCTAAATAGCAGGGTTTATCCATTATACAAGCTTCCAGCTCAAAGGAAACAATTCACAGCACAAAATAATTGCCACAGAATGTATGTTCATAATTCTTGTCTATGTGAGGCTTTTTCAAAAAATACTGTAAAGGTACCACTAAAGGAATGATGGAGTATTTACCATGCATCCATGTATCTAATAATAGAAGTTTGTGAGAGTGGAATAATTTTCACTATCAACAAAATAATTCTTAAATGAACAAGAAACAAGCCTTTGTTTACGGAATGTCAAAACAGCTAAAGTGAGGATAGAAAGCTGAATGGAAAAAGTTCTGCTTGATCACTAATTCCTTTAAATGTGAAACTATTCCTTCTGATGTGGGTTAGCAGAAGCAGGAAAGGAATATTAAGTAGAATGATGAGAAGCAAAAGAATAAGAACTTTGAACTGTAGATATATGGTACCTCTCACAATCACACAAAACATAATGTATCAATGTTATTGCATTACCGGCTTCTGATCAAAGATGAGGTTAAATGTAAACATCTTAGAACCAGAATATTCACATAGTAAAATCAACTGATTGTAAAAAGTAAAAGAACAGCCCAGTCCATCATTAAAACCAACAGATAAGAATTAATTTATTGCGTATTAAATGCTTTTGAAAATATATTACTGTCAATACGATTTGCAAAACTCACTTGCTAAAATAATTTCATCCTAGTCATGAAAAAAAAATTACATTTCATAAAGTACCTTTAAAATTGGAAGAAATTTTAACAAAGAAATGTTATCCTATTGTCACAGTAGTTCAAGGACAAGTGAACTCTCCACAATATTTTTTTCCCCCTGATATCTGGTTTTAGGATGGATTGATATATTCCTCCTTCATGACACTATGTTTTTTTCAATCTATCTAACACTATCCTGGAGTTACAGCGTTGTCTAGATTGTTTTCACAGTTCCTGGTGGGAATCATCTGTATTCAATACCACTAATTTTCTTAAACAGTCACAAGCATAGACACTTATTGTGTTAGAATACAAGAGCTCATACATGCAAAAAAGTAATTAAAATCACCACTGCATCTATATCTGCTACATAGGACAGTCAACAACTAAGAACTCAAGTACAAGTTTTTCCTTTAATGTCTTTCATTTATGCATATTTTGTATCTCCAGTCAACAATAATTATATTGGCATCTTCCCTTGGTAAGGATAACAAACTAATTAGGCGACAGTGGCATAGCGGTAGAATTGCTGCCTTGCACCGCCAGGGACCTGGGTTTGATCCTGACTATGGGTGCTCTATGTACAGAGTTTGCACGTTCTCCCTGTGATCGCACGAGTTTTCTTTGGATGCTCCGGGCAGGTTCATTCGCTTCGGGAAAAATTGTCAATTATCCCTGGTGCGTAGGATAGTGCTAGTGATCGCTGGTCGGCGTGGACTCGGTGGGTCGAAAGGCGTGTTTCCGCGCTGTATCTCTAAAGTCTAATATTCCAATCTCTGATATGCAAATTCACTTCCCACATTAACTTCGGAAAGAAAACAACTTGTAATACAACAATTACACTTCTGCTATCACAAATTTGGCTATTTTTGTGCAAGTCAGGTCATCCACGTAGTTTAAGAAATATTGTTACCACAAAATAAGACGTACTGGATAAAAAATGTTTAAAAAGGCTCTTCTTCGTCATATCATGCAGCACAGACCAAAACATATGTAAATGATAATTTGATTAGGCACAGATGTACTAGCTTCAAAAGACTCTGACAAGGGACTAATCCGGTTGGGTCATAAGTAAAGAAATGCAAACTAAATATACAATAACCTAGAGGAAAGTTAACTCATCACATCGGAGCACTATCATTAAAATTAACAGAGTAATTGTGGTTTGTACTCTTGATTAACCAACTGCAAATTATTCGTTAGTATGGGTGAGTGGTAAAAGAATCAAATGGGAATTGTTGGGCTTGTGAAAGAGAATTAGTTGAAGGACTACAGGGAAATACTAATGGAGATAAAATAAACTAATGGGATGCCTCTGCAGGGTGCCAGCACAGACTCGATGGGCTTCTGTGTCATAATAAATAATTAATTAGACATTTGTTGATCTCATTTTATGCATAATAAAGTTGAATATAATCAGCAGTTATTTAATTCAACATGTCTGATTTGATACAAATCCTTGGGAGCATACAAACAGCTATTAGGCACAACCAGATTATAGCATCCATTACAAATCAAAGATAAATACACTTACCAAATATCTCCCCACCACTCGCATACTCTGTCACCAAATAAATCATTCTATCCGTCTCCATAACCTGTGGCATAAGGACATAACAGAAGCCAAACTTAATACAGCAAAATTAAATAATAAATTTTGTAAAAGACAAGCAGATGATAGTGGTTAAATAGATAGCAATTAAATAAAAAAGTAGTCCCCTTCAATTCATATTTATAGAATAAAATGATTGTTTTCCTTTGTTGCTCACAATTAAAAAAATACTCAAACCAAATAACTTAACATTCCAACACGTTAACAGGAAAAGTGATATTTAGACTGAGTTAGCTACAATATGAGTTGGAATCCCAGTGCATAACAGTGCCTAGAGAGGGAATTCCAGTTATACAGGCTCTGTCACTTAATACCCAAGGTTTGCATGCATGCTTAGAAAAAAAAAATCGAGACTTGAGATAGATGGAGCAATAAGATTAAGGGCCTGTTCCACGGCTATTTTTTCGGCAACTGCCAGTGTCATACCAGTGTCGCTAAAAGATTTTGAACATTTCAAAATCCAGCGGCGACAAAAAAAATGTTGCGACATTTGAAAAAACAATCCCTAGCCCACAACAAGAAGAAAATAGTAAAAGCACATTTGAATACAAGTGAAAGTAGACAGAAATGCTGGAGAAACTCAGCGGGTGAGGCAGCATTTATGGAGCGAAGGAAATAGGCAACGTTTTGGGTCGAGACCTTTCTTCAGACTGATGTGAGGGTGGGGGGGGGGAGGGGCGGGAAGAAGAAAGGAAGAGGAGGAACCAGTGGGCTAAGGGAGAACTGAGAAGGGGAGGAGAAGGTACGAACTACCTGAAATTAGAGGTCAATGTTCATACCACTGGGGTGCAAACTGCCCAGGTGAAATATAAGGTGCTGCTCCTTCAATTTCCAATGGTCCTCAATCTGGCCATGGAGGAGGCCCAGGACAGAAAGGTCGGATTTGGAATGGGAGGAGGAGTTGAAGTGCTGAGCCACCGGGAGATCAGGTTGAATATTGCGAACCTAGCGGAGGTGTTCGGCGAAGCGATCACCAAGCCTGCGCTTGGTCTCACCGATGTAGAGCAGCTGACATCTATTGCAGTGGATGCAATAGATGAGGTTGGAGAAGGTGCAGGTGAACCTCTGCCGCACCTGGAAAGACTGCTTGGGTCCTTGAATGGAGTCAAGGGGAGAGGTAAAGCGACAAGTGGGTGGTTCGGGTGGCAAGGGACGAATTGACCAGGGAGTTACGGAGGGAGCAGTCTCAGCAGAAAGCAGACAGGGGAGGAGATGGGAAGATGTGGCAAGTGGTGGGATCACGTTGGAGGTGGCGAAAATGGCGGAGGATTATTTGTTGTATGTGACGGCTGGTAGGGTGGAAGGTGAGGACAAGGGTGACTCTGCCCTAGTTACGAGTGAGGGGGGATGGGGAGTGAGAACAGAGTCACGAGGTATAGAAGAGACCCTGGTGAGAGCCTCATCTATAGTACAAGAGGGGAAGAAATGAGGACATCTCCGTTCCCTGAAGAATGAGAACATCTCTGATGTCCTGGTGTGGAACACCTCATCCTGGGTGCAGATGCGGCGTAGATGGAGGAATTGGGAGTAGGGGATGGAGTCCTTACTTTGGGGATTTTGGGGATAGGGCCATGGTACGCCTCGAACAAGGATTGTTCGACGTACCCTACAAAGAGGCAGGCATAGCTAGGGTTCATGCACGTGCCCATAGCTACGCCTTGTATTTGGAGGAAATGGGAGGAGTCGAACGAAAAGTTATTAAGGGTAAGGACCAGCTCCGCTAGGCGATGGAGAATATCAGTAGATGGGGATTGGTTGGTACTGCGGTCGAGGAAGAACCAGAGGGTTTTGAGACTCTCTTGGTGGGGGATGGAGGTGTAGGGTGACTGGACATCCATGGTGAAGATGACGGATGGGGGCCCAGAGAACGGAAGTCCTGGAGTGCATGAAGAGCATTTAAGGTGTCTTGTACATAGGTAGGGAGGGATTTAACCGGGGGGGGGGAGATAGGATGGAGTCGAGGTATGTGGAAATAAGTTTGGTAGGACATGAACAGGCAGAAACAATGGGTCTGCCAGGACAGTCAGGTTTGTGGATTTTGGGGAGAAGGTAAAATCAGGCCTTGTGGGGCTGGGGAACAATGAGGTTGGAGGCTTGGGAGGGCAGGGAGCCTGAGTTGATGAAGTCAGTGATGGCCCTAGAGATAGTGGCCTGGTGCTCGTCCGTGGGGTCATGGTCCAAGGATAAATAGGAGGAGGTGTCTGAGAGTTGGCGCGTGGCCTCAGCCTTATAGAGATCAGCGCGCCAGACTACCACGGCACCTCCCTTGTCGGCAGGTTTGATCACCCAGTCTGGGTTGTTGCAGAGTGAGTGGAGGGCTGTACGTTCAGGAGGGGAGAAGTTAGAGTGAGACAGGGGAGTGGAAGTTGAGGCGGTTGATGTCCCGCCGGCAGTTTAAAATAAAAAGGTCTAAAGACAGTAGATGGCCAAGAGGGGAAGTCCATGAGGAGGAGGTCCGTTGGAGACGAGAGAAGGGGTCATCATTGGGGGGTGAGGACTCCTTCCCATGGAAGAATGCTTTGAGGCGGAGGCGACGGAAGAAGAGCTCCACATCGTGGCGGGCGCGGAACTCATTGAGGTGGGGACGGAGGGGAACAAACGTGAGGCCTCTGCTCCTGAGCAGATGTGTACCAGAGGAAACTGTGCGCATATTATCTACTCAATGACAGACCCACTTTGGTCTGCCTAAACCTTTCTCACCTTCCAGCGCAGGGAGATGTCCACAGGTGAACCATGCTGACTGACAATATGGGTGCAGAAATACATGCTGGATGCAGCCACTGCATGGACTGTATCAGTGGGTAATGACCACAATCCAGGGCCCTGTCACCATTGGACAAACAAGGTTTGAGTCTTGTGGTAACAGCCTCTCAAGTGTTTCACTGGTGCATATCCTTTGTTTAAGGATAAAACATTCGTGACATTAAAATATTGTAAGTGAATGAACTGAATTGTTTGGTGCATTTAGTGGGGATGATGACATATCAGACAGTATTATTCTATTTTGTATTATACAGTGTTTTTGGAAAAAAGTATGCTCTTGACATAATATTTTTGAAATAATTTGCTTTTATTCTAAATGTAAGATTTGCACTTTTTTAGATATTTACATTTTTTAAATATTTAATCTGACCAGAATTGGACAATGCAATGAAAACAGAGCACAAGACAATGGAAAAATTGGATACATTTAAGAAAATGTAGATTTCACTAGATTAATTTTATTCAACCCACACAAGAATTATAATCAAAATAACATTTTGCTCCAAAATATATGTATAAGCATTTTGAGGAAATTATGCAGTGTCGTTCTTTTACAAGAAGTAAACAGAATATATGGAAATAGCAAACCAGGCAGCATCTGCAGAGAGAGAAATAAAGTTAACATTTCAGGTCCTTTATCAATTTTTGATGAATGGCTACATACCTGAAACCCTAGGAAGTAGTACCTCAGAATAAGGCCATTTGGACCATTATTAACACTAGTTAATTCTATATCCCAACTCTTGTTCCATTGTTGTGCGGTTCCTCTGGGCATTTTTTGTAAATGTTGCTAGCATTTATGAGGTATAGCGTTAGATGGAGGTTAACCTTAACCTCCATTGTTTCAGCCAGCGAGTTCCACAACCACACTAAGTTTGAGTCAAATGAAATTCTCAGATCCCCTTTAATTCTTCCACTAATGAACACAGCTATGTTCTTCAGTTACTGACCTCTCTGATATGGGAAACGGACTCACTCATAATTTTAGGTACATCGAATAAATCTCTCTCATTTCCCTTTGTTACAGTAGAATGGAATCCAACACGGACAGTTTATCCTCTTAATCTTAACCTTAATCGTCCTGGCAACAACTTCATAAATTAGCTCTGCACCCTCCCTGACGCTATTATGTTTCCCTCAGTTTGTTGACTGGAAGTGTGTACAGTCCTTCAGCTGTCGGATAGCTGGTGTTTTATACAGTTCTTGTGTGACCTCCATGTTCTTTTCGGTTAGTTTGGGTCAGATTCCCAGAGCTATTTAGACCATGGATCCTTCCTTCGAGGACAACAATCTATTCTCCCAATTTCACAGAATCCACATCTGTTCTGATAAGACTTTCCACACCAGTGCTTCTGAGAAGTCTTCCTTCCTCCTTAATCCTGGGTTACCATCTCCCCTAAGTGACTGGACTTTTAATCATTATGTCAGCTCTCATTTCCAGTACTTCAGCTTTCACCTCCCACTAGTGGCCATAATTCAATTAGTTATACAAAAAAAACAATTTCTAAATTGGGGCAAGGCTAATTTTGAAGCCGTCAGACAGGAACATGCAACGATTGAATGGGAGAGGCTGTTATCTGGTAAAGAGACTTTGGGTAAGTGTGAGACTTTTAAAAGTAAGATAGGAAGAGTTCAGGGTCAGCATGTTCTTGTAGAGTGATGGGGAAGATTATGGGATCCTGGTTAACAAGGCACATTGAAGTTCTGGTCAGGGAAATGACAGAGGAACATGGCAGGTTTAGGGAGCAGAGATCAAGCAATTCGTTTGAACAGGAAATGGAATATGGAAGTACACTTGAGCATAGAACATAAAACAGGCCCTCCATCACAATGCCTGTGCCAAACATTACACAAAATTAAACTCCAAAGGTGTACAGGTTTGAGGCTTATTTGGCATTTGTTAAAAAGTGTAAACTGTCCTTAGTGTATACAATAGTGTTAGGGTACGGGATGATCGTTGCTTAGACACAGTGGGCCAACTGGCCGATTTCCACGCTGTCTAAAGTCAAATCTAATCCCCACTGTCTCCGCATCCCTCCATTCCCTGCATATTTATGTGCTATCTAAAAGCTATTTTAATGCCACTAGCGTATATCCACTAGCGTCCCTGGCAGCGTATTCAAGGCGCCCGCTATTCTCTGTGTATAAAACCGCTATATCTTTAAATGTTGCCCTTTTCACCTTGAAGCCATGCCCTCTGGTCATCAACATTTCTTCCCTGGTGAAAGGTTTGACTGTCTACCCAATTTATGCCTCTCGTCATTTTATATACTTCTATCATGTCTCCCTTCAGCTTCAGACACTCCAAATAAAACAATTCAAGTTTGTCCATCCTCTCCTTCTAGCTAATATTCTCTAATCCAAGCAGCATTCTGCTAAACCTCTTCTGCACTTAATAAGAAATTAGAATGGCAAAATGGGGACATGTGATATTTTTGGCTGATAAGGTAAAAGAAAATCTCAAAAGGTTCAACAAGTATATTAAAATCAAAAGGGTAAACTGGGGAGACAGTAGATCAATGTGGTAATCCATGTGTGGTGTGGGGCAAGGTCTTAAATGGGTTCTTCTCAATATTTACTGTGGAAAAGGACATGAAAGATATTGATTTCATGGAGGAGAACAGTGATATCCTGAAACATTATGCATGAGGTGTAGAGAGTGGTGTTGAAGTGTGTGAAAAGAGGATAAATCCCTCGCATCCTTCCCAGTTATATTATATTCAAAGATAAAAATCAAGAGTTTTTTTTCCTCGTGGATATTGTCTGACTGGCTTATTATTTCTATCATTTCTTGTTCATGTTTCAGATTTTGTAGTCTTCCAACTTTGTAAAATGATTTTTAATGATAAGCGGTTTAGTCACAATATTAGTTACGTTATTATGTTCCAGTAAAATCAGTACAACTAATACACCAAATTGTAATTGTTTATTAGAAAATAATAGCTGGAAATTAATCCCTTATAGAAGTAGTAAGTGTCTCACCTGATATAACCTAATAATGTGAGGGTGCCTTAACATTTTCATGATTTGAACTTCTCTGAAGATCTTCTTCAAGTTTTCCTCCTCCAGCTGTGTCTTATCTACTATCTTTATCGCAACCTGAAAAATAGAAATTCGGAAGATTAGAAAACTCAAAAGACTTTGTGCTATTATCATGGTAGTTTAAATTGTATTTTCTGCATATCTTGCAAAAGCTGCAGGTGATTATGGCCCTTTCCCCATAAATCCTTTTATTCTCAGACAGCAGGAGCATCTGACTGCATCTTATTACTCTGGCAATTAATCCCTGCGCATGTCACTAACACTTCCACAACAAAAGTCCATGGCTACTCGATAAGGTGCAGGTATTTTAAGCTGACACCAATAGATATGTCAATTCCATCCATCACAGGCGAAAAATCACGCAAATCACAAAAGGATTCAAAGAGACTTTAATAAAGTTGATAAGGTGTTAAAAGCATTCATCCAAGTTATCACCATTGGTGAGCTAAAGACTATTGGGTGCAGCATCTCTTCCAGCACCAATATCCTGAAAGGTGGACATCATAATTTGTACACCTTCCTTTTCCAGAGAGGATGATTAGTACAAAACATTTCATGTCACAAAATAATATGACCTATTATTATTGATATCACACAGTGAATAGATTTCCTATAGTACCATCAGAACAAGTTAGATGATACAATTTTACAGTTTTGCAGAACTACCTGCACCCACTGTTGAGAGTACAGAACAAATAGAAAATTCCATTAGGGACATTATCCCGCTCAAAATGGTATGTGCTCAATTTACTTGGATAACTTTCCAACTGACTTTATCTTAAACCATGTGACACAAGAAATAAACTAATCGTAACTCCGATTTTATACAGAAACATAGAGATTAATACTCACTCTCTTACAAAAAATAGACCTTTAGTTAAACTCCCTGGTCTAGGAACTCAAAGGCCTATGTTTTTTCATACACTACGCAACTGAATTAGAGCACAAAACTGATTACTCTAGCACTGCCAAGTACATAAAATACATATTAAAAGCCAATTCAACATTCCAAAATATCAATGCACAAGACCTTTTGCCATGCAACAACATCTACATGCATGCATTGCATATTTGACACCATCACTAAAACGCTAAAATTCACATACATGACTGAGAAACAAGTTGGCCTCAATCTTAAAAACAGATTTTAAAGAAGGCCTGCTGGGGTTCCACTTGAAGGATCCTAAAGCCTGATCCTTTCCTGGGCCATTATTGGGAAATACAGCGTGGAAGACAATAATGGATTAATCAACAGTGAACCTTGTATGTGTGGATTTTGCGGGTAATGTCTTATACTTTCTTTGAAAGGAGGGGAGCTCCAACTGCTCTTTTTTCCGCATGTCCATGCCACAACGTCCACGCAATCATTGGAGAAATAGAGAGCTCACTCCTCAGTCCAAAATGTCAATTCTGGCAACAGTTCAGTCAACGCAAGTCCATTCAAAACTGCTTATTAAGAGTTCCCATCACAACAGTAGATCATATAGACTAAGCTTATGCCACTAATGCATTTTCTGGAATTATGTATGATTGCTGTACTTGACTACAATAAAGGCCAGCCAATTCTTTACATTTATGTTATTAGAAAATCCTCCTGCATAACCTTGTTACCATAGTATATCATGCAAATTAATTTGTAGTGCCCAATTAACAATAATAATATTGTATCTTTGATGTTGAATGAATTGTGCACCTTTTCTACACTGAAATTATTTAAAAAAACTGAAACTAGTTATGAATAACATTTTCAATCCTGTCCAGATGGAGTTCCTGAATGGACTTAAATTCAATTCACGGAATATTGGTGAAAAAAATATTTAACAAAAATATCTATTCAATGTGTTAAAGATACCAGTGACTAGTTATTAAATTATTTGTCTCTGTGCATAAATCTAATTTTAAGTAAATCTGTTTATTTTTGCCTGAAATGGAAATAGTCTTCTTGCTTGATATTTAAAATCTCTTGCAGTAGACAGATCAACGTGATCTTCATTGGGATACATTGCAATGAACAAATACTTATCAGTCCCACATCAATATATTCTACTTGGGGCCCTATATAAATATGTTGATCTCAGTATAAAAGAGTCTGCGTGCCTATGAAAGTGGCCTTTGTGCTCTAAAACAAATCAATCATTTTCCAGAAAAACCAGAATGTAACACCTGGCTTGTTTTATTAGCAAATAAAAACCATTTACTCTCTTGGCCTCTTTCTCTGGAAATATATACTGGTCACTGTCAGTAGATCGAAGTATATCAACAGTCTGAGTAACTAACAATTTTCAAACATTCAAGAATTTGACAGCACATCACAAAATCATTCAACAAGCATTGAAGGATTGCAAGAATCACTGACTGATTCACACACTCCTTACAACAGAAATGCTTCTCCCCCCCCCCCCCCAATAATTGATGGAATAAGTGACTTCAACTTCTACTTTGTTTATGTGCACATAATTCCATTCAATCAAGCCAGTGATACAGTTCACTGCACTAAGATATTACTATCTGTTCCCTTGCTCAAGACAACACTCGCTAAAATTGGCTAACACTTACCACTGCAAGCAGAGTTTCAAGAACTTTTTCTAGTCAAATTCTCTAGACTTTTAATCAATATTAAAGCTTCTTTCATGTTCATTTGCTTTTGTTCAAGGCTCTGAAAAATATGAATTTTCCTAAAAGTTCAAATGAGGGCAGCACAATTGTGCAGCTGGTAGACCTGCTGCCTCACAGCACCAGAGACCCAAGCTTGATCCTGACCTTAGGTGCTGTCTATGTTGAGTTTTTATATTCTCCTTGTGACTGCTTGGGTTTCCTCTTGGTGCTTCAGTTTCTGCCCACATCCCAAAGACTTTGTAGGTTAATTGGCCTCTATAAAATTGTCCCTAACATGTAGGGAGTTGGTGAGAAAGTGGGATAACATTGATCTAGCGTGAACGGGTGATCAATGGTCGGCATGGACTCAGTGGGCCAAAGGCCTGTTTCAATGCAGTATTTCTAATATCTAAGCTAAACCAAACTCTAAACTCACTTACATTTGATGATGGTAGAGAGCTTCAGCATAATTACAAGTTAAAAATTCATCATTAATTCATACTATCATGTGTTGAAGGATATTTAACTCCTTCAAAAAGCGGGAGCTTAACTCTGGATTTTTATGTAGCTTCAAACCGAACTGAAAGTATATATGTTGATGCGTCATGGATCAGGAATCGTAAGCCACAAGACAGCTGACTTAATAACTCTTGTAAGAGGCTCAATGACAAAATGCAAGAATAGATCTGAAATAAAATTCTAATCATTCATTTTGTTCATACTATACATGGTTTCAATTAATGTAATTAGAGATTGGAAAAATTACATTTATTACTGCTGGTATTGGTGTTTAGACTGCAGTGTAATTCTCGATGTACAAATGCTCAGAGCATGAAATGAACATTTTAGTAAGATGATTACAATACATCACTCATGGAACTGCCGACTGCAATGGAAAACTTTGAATGCAGTTTAGTCAGAATTCTCTTCTTTTTTTTTTACAGTCCATGCAAGCTCATTAAAATAAAGTCCCACCTAGTCAACAATATCTTACCCAACAAGTCACAAGAAAGGGACAATTGTCAGAAATAAAAAAGGTTAGTCAGAAATACCAAATCTCAACTGATGATAACGTTCATGCTGCTAACTGAACTTCAGAAAATCAGACACTAAAATTTGTATTTGTAACTAACATCTAATGAAGCATACAATATTGCATGTTGAACTGATTATTACATGAAAACAGATTTCAAATCCAAATGCTCACCATTTTTGTGTAAAATAGTACTCAACAACCTTGGAGTTCAGCAGAAATTATTTTTCCTTTTCAGTTTCAGCTGTATGCCAAAAAGGTGGCTAACATGATATAACAATCTTGGAGTTAGAATCCTGCAAACACTCTTCTTAATTTATTTAAAGTGAGGAATACAAAATGTACTACAGGTTCAGAATTTGCAGGACTATTTATCATATCGCCAAAGGTACTGGGTACTCAATTAAAATATGAAGATACTGATTTCCACAAAAACACATGATTTAATACAAAATGTTTTTGATTAACATTAACATTTGCTGGCAGCATCAAATAGGTGAAACAAAGGGTGTTAATTCTCAGCAAATAAACTTTATTCCATTGATACATTTTTATTTTTGGCTGGTGAAAAAAATTGCTTATTTGAAGAACAACTCCATTTAAATTGGAACGGGGGGGGATTAGAATTCATTAATTCACTTGTGAATGTGAATTGGTGAGTGAATTATTACCCAGCTCTCTGGATGATCAATGCAAGTACTTCTGAGGAGGTTTCCAGTTTACTTTAGCTCACTGTTAAAAGAGAATGGGTCAAACTTACTTCCAGCTCCACTGCATGACTAGCACAAACGGACTGTTAAGAACCATTCATACACCTAGATTGTTTGTGTTAGTTTCCAGCTTCAACATAAATTGGGGTTCGCTATGGCTACCACGGAGTTTGGAAGGGAGTTGGAAGAGGGGTGCACAGAAAGCCAGACATCGCACTCAAAAAGAACGCTGAGATTATAAATACTTTTCAATGCTGTTGCAAGACGTGCAGTCTAAAATAAAAGTGTACCACAATCCTAATTTCTGAAGACATTTTAAGACCCAAAAGGGGCACGGCTTTGCAGTCCTATTCACAACTTATTGTAATTTTTCCTTTTCTCCTGTGCAACAGCAGTGTAATGCCTGTCAAAGTAGGATCAGCGTTAGTTAATGCCATTCAGTCACATCATATTGCAAACTGCTCCCAGGAATTCAAGTTGATATCACAGTCTCCTTTTAATAAATATTGTTTGAACAGACTACTGTGAAATATGTTTCTCCGTCAGCCACAGAAAACAATCTCATGCAGCCCGTCATCAGATCTCCTTAGAGAATGCCATGGACATGCCAGCTGAACCGTAATGTCTTGATCTGTGCCATCATAGCATAAGCCAAGTTTTGAGAGATTGGCATCTCACCATGTATTGTGCACAATGGTGCAGAGGTTGTCATGGTGGAAAATTGCATGGTCTTTTAAAAATAACTGATCAGTTTCATAAAAGTTTGTACGAATGCTGTAAAGATTTTGGCTAACACCTTGCAGAGTTCAACCACTATGAAACTGGTTTATAATTTTCACAAAAATATTGCTCATCACTGTCTTTTAGCACAAATAGCGTAGCTAGAAGCCAAATTCACTCGCTGTGCTTCACGTTAATTTCAAACTAAAGATAGAATGGAAGCAAATATGCAGGCCATAGGCTTACTAATGTATAAACATTGGAATAAATTACTACTTGGAAATCAAATTACATTGCTCCTGGTTTTGTACACTACATGATACAATTTCTATGAAAAATAAACCATATTTATAAATCGGGGATTTTCAACAGGGATCAGAATGTCCATGATTTTCATTGTATGTTCCTAAATGCATTTTAAAATGGTACCGGGAATGAAGGGCTTTAGTTATAAGCAGAGTTTAGGTAGGCTGGGTTTATTCTCACTGGATTAAAGAAGGCTGAGGAGCAATCTCACAAAGGTTTATAAAATGACGAGGGGCATATATTAGGCAGATATTTCCCAGGGTCGGGGAGTCCAGAACTAAACAGCACAATTTAAGGTGTGGGCAGAAATTTAAAAGGGAGCTGAGAGGTAGGATTTTCCACACAGAGGGTGGTGAAGATCTGGAAAAAGCTGTCAGAAGGTGGTGGTGGAGGAAAATACAATGACAATATTCAAAAAGCATTTGAACAGGTATTTGAATAGGCATAGAGGAATAAGACCACGCAAATGGGATTAGTATTGATAAGCATTGTGGTCATCATGGTTGAGGTGAATGAGAAGGATCCCTTTCTGTGCTGTGTGTTTCTATGATTCAAGTGCATAGTGCTCAAAAGACACAGACCCACGGCAGCATCCAATACATATTGCAATACATGTCTCAAAACAATTTCATTCAGAGCAGAGTAGGCTTTACAGTGTGCAGGCCATTCCTGTAAAACCAGGCTCTCATACCACCTGTCAGGCATGCTTCTGAACAGATCAAGAAGGAGCCTGACACTTGGTCCTCTTATGTTATTTATTATTCCATCGTGCATTCCACTCAGCCGGCACTCGATAATTCCACATCCAGCACCCCTCTTCAAGACCATAGACAAGACGACCGTTTCACCAAACATTTATTCACGGATCACCAAAGTCTGCTGGATCTCTGGGTTGCCAACCATTTTAACTCCCCTTCCCATTCTGACCTTTTTGTCCTGGGCCGCCTCCATAGAGTGAGACCATACGCAAACTAAAGGAACAGCCGCTTAGGTAGCTTACAATCCAACATTATGAACATTGAATTCCATAAATTTACGTAACTAACCCACAAATCCCACCCCCTACACATTTTCCTTCCCTGCCCCCTTTTTTCTCCTCTTTACCAGTGCCCCACCTGGAAGGTTGGCTGTAACCTTCCCCCATCAACGAAGCATACACTGCAAGGGCCATGAAGCGAGCGGGTAAGATCATCTCTGACACCTCTCACCCTGGCCACAAATCTTTTGAAGCACTTCCCTCTGGGAGGCGACTCTGGACTGTCAAAGTCGCCACAGCCAGACATAAAAACAGCTTTTTTTTCCCCATGAGCAGTAGCTCTACTCAACTGCCAAAATTCTAGTCTCTTTTAGCTCTGGAATTTTATTTCATTCTTCACATTTAAATTATGTTTTATTTTTAATTGTCTACTGTATATTGTGTTGTTACTTGCGAGCAAAGCATCGAGGCAAATTGCTTGTATGTATACATATACTTTGTTAATAACATTTTTTCAATTCAATTCAATTTGCACCCATTTCTCCCTTTCCGCCAACCTCCACCTATATTCCTTCCTCTGGCTTCACATTTTGCACATCTTGTATCCTTGCCTCCCATCTCACACTTTTTGCCTTTTCATCTCTGGCATTTGCCAATCATCTGCCAATCCAACAACACGTCCCCTCACCTGTACCCACCGATCACTTGCCAAACTTTGTCTTGCCCCCATCTCTCTCCACCTTCCTCTCCCACTACTTCAATCAGTCTGAAGAAGGGTCCAGACCCAAAATATTGTCTATCCATGTGTTCCAGAGATGCTGTCTAAATCAGAATTTGCAGTTCCTTGTGTCAACCCTGCAATCCTGCCTCCTTCTACATCTCCCCACCAACATTACTACAGATGGCCAGCAAACAACTTGCAACCGATTCTGCCTGCTTAACCTATGTTCCCATTGTCATCTAGTGCATTCTCTCCAATAATTCCCGACAATTTTCTAGATTTAACCTAGTTTCCTTTGCACATTTTAAAAAACTAATGCAGTAGTGGACCACACCATAAGCCTCGAGCACCATTGAACCACTATGCATCAGGCCTTTGGCCAAAGCAATCATATTGTGCAGTGACTGTTTAACGCATCATTGCAAATGCCAAAGTAAATCTCGATGTCGCCAAATGCCTTTATGTTCTACTGATTTTTACAGTAAAACAATAGTTACGTGAGTTGTCTCTGTTACTTCTAATCAAAAGATTCTCTTGCATCATGGAATGCATTACATTCAAAAGTTTTATAGCTAAGTTGCACCTTCTCTGCATCCATAACATGAAATACACATATGAATCAGATTAAGTTAATAGAAGAATATGAGAATCACAGAAATCAAGCTGATGTACCCGGGTCAAGAATAAAAATACCACAGGGTGCTCATACAAATATATGGACTTACTACGTTGCAAATAGTCACAGTAGGTTAATAGGCCATTATAAGTTGTCAACAGTGTGTAGGAAGGGGATGCGAAACGCCTTGAACTAGTGTGAATTACTGATCCATAGTCGGTGTGGACTCGGTGGGGCATAAGGGCCTGTTTCCTTGCTGAACCTTTCAATCAAAAACATGTGTTACCTTCTGAACAAGCAATTGTACATTCGGAATTTGCCACATTGAGTCATAGAGTGATGCAGCGTGGAAGCAGGCCCTTCGGCCCAACTTGCCCATACCGGCTATAAATAAAATGGAAATATATGCACTTTAGTCATTTCTAAGACTCCTATTTTAGGGCATCGTTTCTGAATAAACAAATATTTATAATTTTCCAACATTCCAACTTTGTTTTGTTCTTGCATGTTAGATGTGAAATTTAAGATCTAATAAATCACTATGGCAGGACAAAGCACCAAATCATATCACATGCAGATTAATACACCAAAAATGAAATAATGTAATTGCACTATCATGAGAACTATTAAATCTTTTAGTCCTCTTTAATAAAAATAACAATTTCAGTTCACTCAGAAATTTGAGTTTCACTGTACCTTGTTATACATGACAATAAACTGACCTTTGATACTAATAAAGAAAGCAAAAAACGTACAGGCACAATTCCATGCCTTTTTTCCCTGTGAAATGGAACATGCTTTAATGTAGTGCATTCCATAATGTTCCAAAATGCCTAAAGGGCCTGTCCCACATGCGACCTTTAAGGGGCTGTCCCACTTGAGCGACATAATTGGCGAGTTTAGAAGAGTTTGAAAAAATGACATGTTGAAGACCTCCTTCAACCTTTCGACATCCCTTCGATTATGAAGATTATCTACGACTACCTTCGACTACCCTCGACCTACTACGACTAAAGCTACGAGTAAAATAAGTATCGATTTTTTCCATGGCGACCTTTTTTTACTCACGGGTATTTTTTAATATATTGAAAAAAACGCCGCGACCTAGCTGAGGCCTCGAGTACGCGGAGACCATTCGCAAACATGAAGGAGAGTTACCAAGACCTCCTACAACCTCGTGTCGACCATGCCATGAGTATGTGTCGAGGGCAAACTCGCCAGAACTCGCAGATTCGGTCCCCCAAGTGGGACAGGCACTTAATGGTCAATGTTTTTAAGGTGAACACTGTGATAATATAAAAAAGAGTGGCCAATTTGTACATAGCAACTTCCCACACACTCGCAAAGAACTGCAATAAAACTGCACAGGATAAAAAACAAAAAGGGAAATCAATTCGCTCCCTATAACTTCAAAACAAGTTACTACCAAGGTATGCAAGGTATGTAAATGTCTGTCAAAATACTTCATTTGAACATTTATAATTCTATAAAACCTAAGTTTTTAAAAACCAATCTGTTTAATCACAAAATGGATAATTATATTGAGGTGTGTATGATGTTGATTCAAAATTGCAGCACAGCATCCGATAAAAATAGTCATAGTTGTCACCTCTGTTTACCTTTATCTTCCTTTTAAAATAGGAATAAAGGTCAAAGGCTTGGAAGCTTCATTTTTATCAGTTTTTGTTACTGATTAAAATATTACTGCCAAATATAATTATCTTTTAAGCCATGAAATCATCTCCTATAGAAGTTACATATGTTAACATTTTCAATTTTTTAGTCTCGGCATCTTTTGATAATTCTTTAGTCACATTCTTATTCTGCTATAGAAATGTATAATAATCCAATCCAACACAATATAAAGCAATTATAAAACAAACCATAGTACGTCTAATACAGTCCTGATATTAGATGCCTGTTATTAATTTTGCTCTGCAGAATGCACTGCCACAGTACATTTATCATAACATTATTACAGTATGCCAATAAAATCTACTGTTTCACTATGGCTGTCAAGATTTTTAATATCTGCTTTGGCATCATGATTGTATAGTTTCACCTATTTAAGGGGCAAGATTATTTTCTTTTAGTTGCTCCAATATTTTCCACAGTGATATTAACTCTCAAGCTAAGTATTGCTGAATAAATGGAAAGGAAACGCAAAAGAATGGACCTTTGATGCAAATTAAAACTGATTTGCTTGACACACTCATTCAATTCCCCTCTACTGCAAGACCACAGTAGCTAAATATTGACCAAGTGGTGGAGATGATTACACACACACACACACATTTGGTAATTTTATTGAAGCTCTTCCAACAACTTCAGGTGCATAGAGACTTGTGAACAATTTGAGAAACACCTGATGTCCTTGCCAATATTCCTCCATCACATATATCAAGTCATTTACTGCCCCAAAACATCACCTATCCACGTTCTTCATGGATGCTGCCAGGCCCTCTGGGTTACTCCATCATTGTGTGTCTTTCAAGTCATTAATTCATTGTTTACAGTGTAAAAGTGCACTTTAATGCATATACCTTGGGGCATTCAGATGTAATAAGGTGCCATACAGATCTTTTCCCGTTCATTTCATCGTCCTGGCCAATACACGTAAATTAGGTAACTTACAGAAGTCTAACTTTTAGCACAGGCTCAGAAGTATCTGGAATGTGCTACAAAAATAGAAAACATTGGAAAGAATCACCCAGCGATGCGGCAAATTCTGCCTGTGTGAAAAGAGATGATGCAACTGATGGGAGAGGAGCAACTTTTCTCTGTGAAGGTGTTATTTTCTGGACATGTTAATACCAATTTGCAGAACTTATCATCATGACTGTAATTTTTCACTTTAGATCCACCAGTGTTGGGCACATGTTGCTTGTCAGCAGTCTACAAAGAGATGAACAAGTATCGAGGCCATCTCTCATTGTGCCTCGGTGCCTATCTTTGGTCTTGGGTAGTAGAAGGCAGATGGGTGGGTGGATAGTTTAGCCAATGCAATAGCGAGGCCAATGTAACATCTGCAGACTCGGTAGGATGGGGGTAGGTAGATAGTGAGGGAAGAGGTACATGCCTTTACCCTTTCTCGCTCGGTTTCCGCAAGCTCTTAATAAAGATACTCAAATCTTTCAGTAAAATCCTGGATGTTTCTTCTCCAGTTTGAGCACTCCTGGGCCAGAGGTCCCCAAAGGTCTGTGAGAATGTTACATTTTGTCAGGGAGGCTTTTAAAACATGCTTGACTCGTTTCCTCTGTCCTCCCAGTAATATCTAGCCATGACAAAGCTCAACAGTACAGTGCCTGTTTCAAGAGTCAGGTGTTGGGCATGTAAACAAGATGGCCCATCCATCAGAGTCAGCTGTGTATAATTAGAGCCTGTTGCTGGGGATCTTGGTCCAGAAGAGAATGGTGTCACTGCTTCACTTATTCTACCAATGGCTTTAGAGGATTTGTGGAGAGAGCATATGTTGTTCGTCTTCAATACTTAGCTGTGCCTGATATAGGGAAGCTGCATCTTTGAATCATATAGGAAGCCAGGGATCAGCGCTAAACGTTTGTCGAGTTGGAGCTCCTAATCTTCAAGCATTTTTTTTCAGGTGGCTAAAGTCGTTACACGTGCTCTGGTAGAACCTCATCAATGATGTTTGTTCCAGGTGGCTCCTGGGAAATGGAAAATGGTCCACTATAAAACCCTAAATACAAATCCTAGCAACTAATCTTCTTTATTGTATCCTCTCATGAACGCAAGGTTATATACATGGTTTCACAGTCCAATTCATACTTTACAACCTCTGATACAGTTATGAAACAAGCTTCTAAAACTTAAATTTGTTAACGATTATCACTTCTTTGCTTAACCAGTTTGTGTGCTACTTTTTTATTGGTGATCATATTTATAAATGTTATATATCATAGTACTTCACTTAATAATTTTACTTTAGAATAGAGGCCCTATTTTTGTGGTCAACTTTGCGATAATGATTACCTTTTGTTTACAAAACAATTTAATAAACAACTACAGATGTTGGTTAATAACTAAAACGATACAAAGTGCTGGAGTAACTCAGCAGGTCAGGCAGTATCTCTGGAGAACCGGGATAGGTGGGGTTATAGGTCAGGACCCTTCTTCATACTGTTTCAGTCTACTGAGTTACTAAAGCACTTTGTGTCATTTCACCTTTGAACTAAGCACCAATGGTGCTGGTCTGCATCAACGGGCCCTTCTTCACCAGGTGCCGCGCCGTCTGGTTGACTAGGCTGTTGTTGCGGCTTATGTTGTAGGCCCTGGCTGACAGCTTTCTTCAGCCCGCCGCCACTGACAGGACGTGCTCCATCACCATGGGGCTCCCTCCCCTCTTACCAGCTGCCGCTTCTACCTGTCAACTGTCGCTTTGTCTGCTCTCTCCTCATCCCCCCCCCCCCCACACCCCCCTCCAGCTTCTCCTTCTCACCTGCATTCACCGACATCTTCCACCTTGGAATATGTCGGCGACTCAGGGGGAGGATGAGGAGCCAATGGTGATGGGAGGGGATCGGGAGAGTGGACAAAGCAATGGGAGAAGGAGGAGGAGGAGGCAGCGGTGGATGAGGGGGGAGTGGTCAAAGCGATGGAAGACAGGAAGAAGCAGAAGCTGGTGAGAGGGGAGGGACCCCCACGGTGACCAAGCTCGTCCTGTCAGTGGCGGCAGCCTGAAGAAAGCGCTGATGGCCGTGGCCTACACTGTGAGCCGCAAGAACAGCCATGTCCACTGGACGGTGTGGCACAGAGTGAAGGAGGGCTCCCTGGTGCACTTTGTGGAACATGTCGACTCGGCAAGGACTTGCTCTCCACCGCCTCCCTTGTTCGCACTTGCCTGCCCAGCGAGCCCGGGCAAGAATTTCATATCTATGAAACGGACGGGAAGCTCGCGCCATCCTCCAGTTGCAATAACACGGGTCATTCAGGAAATGGGACCACCTATTGTGAATTGTTTACACAAGTGTGAGTTTACATAACTCGCCTATTACTTAAGTCGGGGAGTGCCTGTATAAGAACTTCGATATTCTAGTTTAATGGTTGCTGCAGTACTTTTATAGAAATTGTTTATAAGTACTAATCAACATTTCTATTTTTGGAAGGCTGCAGAAACCTAATTTTAAACAAAAATTGAGAAAATAAACATGAAGCGAAATACAATAGATGATAGCCAAATTAACTAAAATAGAAAATGCTAGAAAAGGTCAGCATCATGCAGTATCGTTGGACATTGAAACAGTTAATATTTCAGTTCAATGACCTTGCATACTCATCTTTGCAACCATTTTGATGAAGGTCAGAGAAGTGAACTGTTAAGTCTCTCCACAGATCCTGCAAAACAAGCCAAGAATTTTCAACATGTTTTGTTTTTATTATGCTTGCATAAACTCCAAAGTCTTCTTGTGATTATACCACTGAAATTAAATTACTCTATCTTTGTACAACACACCCTAAGCTAACTTGGAATGCATGCACACAAATATTTAGAAAGTAAGATCCAAACTTCAAATCAGATACATTTGAACTATGAATGTGTGAGTGCACTGTGCCAAATCTAGTGTTTGCAAAGATGCACAAAGAATATTTCATACTTGGATAAAATAAAATTGTTAATTTGAATGCTTAATGTGAAACACACTTAGTATGAAAATAGGCCAAAGGAAAACATCAAGGGGAGCAACAGGATTGTGCCACAGGAAAAAAGGTAATTAAAAATAAGCAGGCAACCAGCTATGTTTATTAATTTATTTTTTCACAAACTAGTTTTAATCATGTTAACTGACCACTAAATACTGTTTTCATCTTCAAAAGAGTAATAATGCTTCAGGTTGAACAACAGGAACTTGCAGTGTACAGCAGTATTTCCTGTTGTTTGTCTTTTGACTAGCTTGGTTCCTTTGAATGAACAGTGTTACACAATTTGTGAACAATGCGCAACAGTGCACTGCATTAACAATTATTTTTAAAAGGTGATGAAACTATTTCTGAAAATACTCAGCAAGATTAGTTTATAATAGTAACTAACGTCACCAATCATTTAGCTGAAATCATGTCCAAACAAGGCCAAGTTAGATCTAACTTCAGCAAATCCACCATGGATATACAGTGGCTTATCTTTGATTTAAAATACCTGCTCAAAGCAAACAGGGACAAATATGCAGAACATATTTTTTCTGCTATGATGCCATTTCTCAGAAATTATATGGGGATTCTGCATGAGACAATTGTTCCAAAGATACCAATTAGGAATTCATACAACAATATTCCACTGCTACCACAAGTATTTTGATATCTTGAACTTACGTTTTACATATGCGAGGTGTGAACAGAAAACTTATTTTTTTAAAACATCAGCATTTAAATATATTATTTCCTCTTAGCAGAACACTCTAATTTCTACACAGATCTTTTTACGTTTTAAGATTATATATGTATAGCGATAGCATTATTAACGAAGCAATTGCAAAGACCCATGTTAATGTAGCCAGATAAATGTCACCACTCCTCAGCAATAATATGCTGACCTACAAACGCTATGTTGACTGAATAGCTATCAGAAACAATGCAATATAATCACATGCTTTAGTGTCAGGCAATCTCTTGAGCCAACAATTCCCAGTACAACCCCTGGCACAATTTAGTACTGGCTACAAACTTTCCCAGCTATCTTAAGCATTAATTCCTCGCTTCCAAAGGCTGGATTTTATTTTAAAATTATGCAGTAAGCTAAATTAGATTTTCATAAATGGTACTGATGACCCTAATCTAATGGATATAAAATATAATTGGCATCATCAAATCAATCAAATGTAAATTTAAATAAAACATGCTTTTTGTAAATTTAAATAAAACAACTCTTGTCTTGTGATCTAAGTTTATTAACACAGTTCAGGATAAACTGCATTTCAGTCAATACAGTACAGTCATGCTAATAAGTTTTCCATATTAATTTCTTAATCCATCCATCCAATTTCTCATTGTGCAACTAACATCTGGGACTACTGTTGCAGAACAAAAAAAAAAAAATCCAGACTCACAATGGAGATTAAAAGGGAAAAAAATCCGTCAAAATGTATTTCTTGACTCATAATTCGAGTCAGATTTCGCAAACTTTGCAAGCATGAACAATGTGTTAATGAACTTTCTGATTGTTTTATAAGACTTGACAAAGATTGAACATAACCAGCCTGACCTTGAGCAAAGCAATCAATCAGATTCAGATTAGTTAATTGGAATATACGCCAGGGTGCAATAAAATTTCTGTTCACATGATGCTCAGAGTATACGGTATGCACACAGTAATGGTAAATATAACAATAAACAAAATGACCAGTGAGTAATGGAATAACCAATTGAAATAGAGTTAAGAGTACATAGCAGCATTCTGGGAAGGTGGTATGAAAGAGATGATTGGTTCAGGGCAGTGTGGAAGAAGCTATCCTTAAGACTAGCAGTCCGGCTCCTTTTCTCCAATAATTAATTGGTATATCTTCAAACAACAACAGACTGTTGGCATTAATATTTTTGATCCGTCAAATTGATAACGTGGGCAATTTTTGTGAATAGATGCTAGGAGTTCTACTTCATTTCCACAAGCAGTGGCACAATCAGCTATTTAGAAAGTTGTCAAAGTTCGTTAAGAAGACAACTGCAATAGCGGGATAGGTGATTTCATTGCAATGCTAGCCAATGTTTGAGATATTTATAAAGGAAATGAATAAAGGAATTAAATAATCCAAAATGATGTCACCGAAGGAAGGTGAAAGACAGCCATTATTTAATTTGAATTTCCATTCCAATGCAGAGAGAAATTAAAAAAACTACATTTCTATAGCATCAGGGATTTTCATAATCACTCTGTAAGCACTTCATTACTTTTTTTTTAAATGCGATCCCTACAGTTAACAAAGACAAATGGCATCCAATTGCACACCACAACGTGCTCTACAGATTACACTTGCCAAGTACAGATCCAAATATTGTTTTAAGTATGATGAAGAATGTCTGATTCTCAAGTTCTGATAAAGGGTCGTTAACCCGAAACATTAACACGGTTTCCTTTCTTACAAATGCGGCCTAACTTGCTGAGCATTCCACATTTTTTATTTTTTTATTTTGCCTCTGCTACTCTTCGAGGCAACGAGTTCCATGTTCCCAACATCCCCTGGGTGGAATGTTTTTCCTCATCTTTTCTCATACTTTTGCCAATCTCATTAATCGATAGCCATGCTTATTAAGATCTTTAACGATGAAAAGGTTACTTCCCATTCTCTATTCAAACCCCTAGTAATTTTATGCAATCAAATATCCCCTGATTCTACTCTGACACAAAGAAAATAACTCAAACTTAACCAATCTTTCCTCATAGCTAAGAGATTATTTTTTAAATTTAATTGAGAGGTAAATACTAACCAAGACGTTTGCTGGTTCTATTAGATACTATTAGATTCTTAACTTCTGATCAAAGTCCATTGCTGTGGGTACAGAATCATACCCATTGCAATGGATGTTTGTGTTAAATCTTGTTGGGTATTGTGTGTTCTTTTTAAGTGTATCGCTTCTGGCAAATTCATTTCACTGTACCTTTGGGTGCATGTGACAAATAAAATTGACTTTGGCTTTACATGCAAGCTGCAAGGCACAAAGTGCATCTGGTTTATCAAATGACTCTTCATAGGCTGGCTCTTTAACTTTCTATAAATTTCATGGCATGCCAAAAAAAGTCTCATAAGACAGTCCTTATGATTATGAAAGTCTCAAAAGTAGCAAATATTCATAATATTACATGATCAAAAGGATCAAGATTCTTTCCAATAAAGGTGGACTTGGTAACTTCATTGTGTATTAATTTTTCCAACATACCAGAAAGAATATTAAGTTTTGAGGAAGATCAATAACTCCTTACATTCTCTGTACTATATCATAGCCCGATTGAAGAATAAAAACATTAAAAAATATATAAATGGGTCACGCAAAAATGAAAGGGACAAGGCTACAAGTTAAATTAAATCGTTTTTGTATTATCATGCAAACTGGAGGAACAGAACATCATATTCCACTTGGGGAGCTTAACAACCGAATGGTACGAACAATTAATTCACCAATTTTAGGTACAAACCTACACCTTTTTTTTCCTTCCTTCACCCTCTTTTCCATGTGCTATATCTGGACTCACTCATTTCTCCCCTTCCCCCTCCCTATCCACCTATTCCTCTGGCTTCAGCATTCACTTCTATCCTTATCTCACACATTTTGTCTTTTCATCTCTGGACTTTCAACCATCAAAAAAAAAATCCCTCACCTGTATCCACTACCATGCACCTGGCTTTGGCCAGCTCCACCTCGCTTCCAGCCATCCCCCCGCCCCCACAATCAGTCTGAAGAACTTAACCATTTTCTCCAGAGATACTGCCTAATCTGCTGAGTTACTCCAGCACTTTGCATCTTCTATTGTATAGCAGCATCTGCAGTTTCCTGAATTTCCTTTGTATTGTTATAATTATCAAATCATTATTCAGTGACTGAAAAATACATGGGACATGTTGGCCGGAGTGGGCAAGTTGGGCCTGTTTCCACGCTGTATCATTATGACTGGATGTGTATCAACATCTGCTCTTGACAGTCTTTTATAACAATTCACTCCCTACCTCTCATTGACAACTCACAGTGCTAAAAAAAATTCAAGAGTTAAGCATTAGATAGTTTCTGGTACTAATGATGCTCAAATTGGTACAGGTGAAATTGAAAAGTGAAAACTTATCCAGCAAAAAAACAAAACTCTACAGCAAAATAATCCAAACAAAAACAAAATTAGCAATTTACATTTAACTGTCAGATTATATAATTTAATAATCATATCCAAAAAGATGTGACGTCAATAGAGAAAACTAATTTAAAAATCATTATTCTGCATCTATAAAAATAAAATCATATTTAGCAAATTGATCTGAACTTTTGCTCTACTGTTCAAGACAGAGAAGGAACCACGATTTCACAATGAACTGTATGCATTTAGGATCCTAATTATCATACAAAATTCAATGTAATTAAATGAATGAAATATGATGCCCATCTGCAAATCCTATTATTAGAAGTCTTAGAGTTAATCCAGAAGTGAATCCTCTTATGCAATTGCCATTATGCATGAATTAGTTGCACAGCTTGTCCTTGGATGAAACTAGCCTTTACAAATTATCAGTCTAGTTTATACATTATTTTCTTTTCTGGATTTCTTTCCAGAATCCAGTAGGTGGTGCTGTAAAGGTAACTATTTTAGCTAAGATATACTCAAATTAAAACAATACTTCAGCTTTATCAGGGGTTTTATCATCTGGGGCTTTATCAAGTACATCCACGTACACAGTGGGAACCTACGGAAGAAATTGCAGGAGGCCTGGTTGATATCAATGCATTAAAGAAAAATCTGGGGATTATATACCAGTAAGCCTAACATCTGTGGTAGGATGTTACTGGAGGAGATTCTAAGGGATAAGATATACATGCATTTGGAAAGATGGGGTTGATTAGGGATAGTCAGCACGGCTCTGTACATGGGAGAACATGTCTCACAAATTTGATTCCGTTTTCTAAAAAAGTAACCAACAAGTTCAATGAGGGTAGGGCCGTAGATGTAGTCCATGTAAATTTTAGCATGCGCTTTGATAAAATTCCGCTTGCTACACTGCTCTGAAAGATTAGATCGCATCCATTCCAGGCAAAGCTAGCTGATAAGATACATAATTAACATACATAACAGATTTTTATTCCCCAGTATTAGGGAATTAAGAACCAGAGGGGATTGTTTAGAAGTGAGGGAAAAATGTAATAGGAATCTATGAACTTTTTCTACAGGTGATACGTATGTGGATGAGCTGCCAGGGTATCTATACAATAACTAGGTATGTTGCAAAACTTACCTTTAGCGGCAGTTCTGCCGCTCCCCGTGTGCGCGACTTTGGCACCTTTCAGAGGGGGGCGGGCTTAAAGTGCCATTTTTCGACAGACTGGGATAATCGATGAATGTCGGGCGATTTTGTTGCGGTAGAAAAATCGCTCCGACATTTCATCAATGAAGGTATTTTTAAATTACTCTAAATTATTTGTTAACTAGAGTAATTTAAAAATCACCTTCAAAAGCCGTGAGCACAGACAACGGGAAGGATTTTCCGTAGGGGAGAAAAAAAGGTAAATAGTTTATTTTTATATTAAAAGTTGGTTTTTCGGGAGGCTTTAATAATATTTTTATGTTGCCAAATGGGGTCCCAAAAAATGTATGAACAAACAATATTTTTCCTCCCGACTTCACCGCTAACCGCAACGTTCCAATCCACCGCATTCCACTAAAACCCACTCGCTAGTTGATTTAAATGGCCATTAATTTACAGGAATCAAACACTAAATTCCTTCCATTTGGCCCAGAAATTCATGAAACTGAGATTTAAAAATTATGTTATATTGTGGATTATTGTGTGAATGTTATTTGGACACTTAGGCAATTTTAAAAAAGTTTATCTTTTCTTAAGAAATGGATAGATGTTTAGATCTACTCATTGAATTTTGTAATTAGCTACAATTAGATAACTAACTAATTATATGCTTTAATTTCAGGTAATCCAAGTAAGATTGTTTCATATTTGTTTCAGAATGCTTCAATCTATAATAACTGAAAATTTCATTGAGTTCTCTTCATTTTTAAGAAAGTTATGGGCTTTTAACTTTTCCAGATCACAGCTTTTGAGTTAAGTCAATTGAAAGGCAATGGGGAGCAAGATGCTAAATTCCGAGTGTGAAAATGGCCATAACTTTCTCAATACTGAAGATATGAAAGTAAATTAGGTGTCAAATCAAACTTCTTTTTATGCTTTATCTGATGGGATAAATTGCAGACTTGATTTTTTAAATCTCAAAATTTTGTAACATTGCTACAATAACAACATTTTGAAGACATTTTCGATAGGCACATAGATAGGAAAGGTTCAGAGGAACATTTGTAAAACACGAGCAAATGTGACCTGCTTAGATGGACATACTGTATAGAGCAGCCTGGGTGGGTTGGGCCACAGGGCACATTTCTGTGCTGTATGATTCTATAAAAGGTAACGTTAGAGAGTATAAGAAAGGAGCATAATCAATTTATTGCCCTTCTTTCAAAGAAAAAATGAAATCAAATTCCTGTTTACCCATTCATGTCAGGATTAAAAAAATCTTATGGAATGCAGAACAGCGTTCTGATGTCTGGCAAACATCAAAACAAATTATCTGCTAATTTGTAAATCCTTCGCAAGAACATATAAACATAGGAAACAGGAGCAGAAGTAGGCCAGTTGGCCCTGCAAGCCTGCTCCACCATTCAATAAGATTACAGCTGGCCCTATCTTGGCCTCCACAACACTTTCCCATTCTGCCTCCACCATGTTCTCTGGCAGCTTGCTTGAACCGACTCAACATTTCTTCATTGCAAGAACCAACCTACTAAATCTATCTGCACTGCCTCCAATGCCAATCACATGGTCCTGTAAATATAGAGGCCAAAAATATATGTCGGTGTGGTCTCACCAATACCGTGGAAAGAATTGCCATAATCATGTAGGGGAAGTGATAGAATCTGATGGGGTTGATGAGAATGTGAGCAGAACAACAATGGGATTAATGTAGGATCAATGTAGGATCAAAGGGTGGTTTATGCTCCCTATGGAATTGTGTTGAGACTTTTTCCAGTGCTGTATATCATAAAGAACAGCACTGAAAAAAAGTGCTTTAACCCAAGTCCTCACAGAGCATAAACTGCCGTTTGGCACTAATCCTGTTTTTATCTGCTCACATTTTCATCAACTCCCGCCAGATTCTACCACTTCTCTCACACACCAGGGATGATTTACAATAGCTAATTAACCTACCCAAGCCCTATATTTTTAGAATGTGGGAAGAAATCCATGCAGTTACAGTCTCCCTGTAACTGCATGGATCTATGGAGAAAAATGCGCAAACTATGTATTGAGTCAAGACCCTTCTTTTGGAGTAGGGGTGAAACAACTGGTAGAAAGAGGTGAGGGGATGGGGGCTGGATTAGTGCTGGCAAATTATATGTGGATCCAGATTTGGGGGGGGGGGGGGGTCAATTGACAAATGAGACAGATGAGAAAAGAGTGGACATTATCATAAAGACTAGAGGTGATAAGTGGCGAAAACGTAGGGCTGCAGATGGAGGGAATCTAATAAGAACGGATTGTGAGGAGTGAAATGCAAAATCATTTGGGAGTGATGCTGTGTTTATGTGCAGCCTGTGGGGGAAGGATAATGAGGAGAGGTAAAGAAGCTAGGTGACAGGGGTAAAGGGAATGGAAAGAAAGGTGTGGATGTAGGAAGATCAGAAGGGGAGAAGGGAGAGGAGGACGTTTACCTAAAATTGGAGAATTCACTGTCATTGGGTTGTTCGTTCCATTGGGGTGTAGCCTATGCAATGTAGTTCGCTTGGATAGCAAAATATGAGGTGCTGTTCTTCAATGGCTTCTGTCTGGCAATGGCTAGGACAGACAGGTCAGTATGGGAAAGGGAAGAGGAATTGAAGTGGCTTGCAACCGGAAGTTCCAACTGGGCCTGGGGTATAAATTCCAAGTGTTGGACGAAGAGGACACCCAGTGTCCACACCGATCTATGAGGCCACATCAAGAGCACCAAATGCAACAGACAAGTTGAAGATAGTATCTTTAAAACCAACTTGCATGGAAGGGCCGTTCTAGTCCTTAAATGGGTACGAGGGAGGTGTAGAGATAAGTCTTGAACCTCCTGCAGTTGCAGGGGAACTGGAGAAGGTAAGGGGTATGTGGGTGATCTTGTTATAACTGCATGGCAATATTTTACATTTCATACACTTAAAATTTCAGGTCCCATTGAACTACAACACTTTGTGGAGTCATTCCGTGTAAATAATAATCTGTCTCTTCATTCACATTTCCAAAATATATAACGTCACAATTTTCCAACAATAAGTTCTATCTGTCAACGTCTTACTCCCTCAGCAAGTTCTTTGTATCCTCCTTACAACTTACTAACTCACTTATTTTTCTTTCAGCAGTAAATATGGCAACAGCACACTTGATATCTTCATCTATGTCGTCAATGTGGATTATAAATAGTTATGGCCACAGGACTGATCTCTGTGGCACCCCCACCATCCAAAAATAATCCATTCATATCGATTCTCTTGTTTCTTTTAGTTAGACACACCCCTATCCATTCTAGCTGGTAATAACTTGGCTTATCTCTTCCCCCCTTTTAAAGAAAAGGTATGATGTTAGTGGACCTCCAACTGAAGAATAAAGGAATGTAGTCAAACCTTCCATAATTTCCATCCTTCCTTCATTAGCCTAGAACAGGGGTCGGCAACCTTGTTCTGCATAGGGGCCTGGAGCGGATGGCGGGCCACATACCACGTGTTCACATAGATTCCGCCCCCATCCCGCCCCGGATGACAAGCATCAAATCACGTGTTCACATGGATTCCATCCCTTCGAGGACACCATCTGGAGCACTGGCCCCTAGTGCTAAGGACCATTGCCTTGGCTCTGCCCTGAAGGCGGTGGCTCAAATGCTCACTCACTCGTCCCCGGCCTATTGACAACCCCAATCCCGACAGTGAAGCCCAGACACAGAAGGTGCCGGCTTTGCGCAGGATGCGGTACAACCAGAGCTCGGCGCTCGGTCCCACTCGGGCGCTCTGCGGTTCTGCAGTTGCGGTCGCCAGCGCAGGCCTCCTTGCGTCACCGCGCCTGGGCGCCTCGGGCCCGGGAGGTACCAGAGATGAAGGAAGTCTGCGGGCAGGATGACTATGGAGAAGGAAAAAAAAACATCTGCGAGCCGGTTGATTTCGGGTTACGGGCCGCATTGATCCCGGGGACCGTAGGTTGCCGACTGCTGACCTAGAATATATTAATTTTGTCTAGATATTTATCAATTTTCAAAATTGCTAAAGCAATTAATGCTTCCTCTTTCTAGGTTTATCCCATCCAATATTTCACACACTTTTACCTTAACGACAGAGCAGCATTGCCTTCCTCTTTTGCAAAGCATTCATTAAGAAACTTATCTACACATATCACATTTGCAAACAGATGACCTTTTTATTGCTGTGAAAAACACTAACTAACAATTAAAATTAAGTTATAATTACATTTTTTACACATATATGAAAGTAAATTCTAATATAAATCCACACTAGACCCAATGTCCTAGAGTCCAAATGTTCAACACTAACAACTAGCAATAAAAATTAAGATATAATTACATTCTTTATACGTACATTAAAGTAGATTGTAGTGCGAATCCAAGCTGGACCCAATATATAGTTCTGTCAAAATAGATTTAACACAACCTTTCTCTTCCTTGCTCTACCATATCCAAAATTATGTCTTTTCAGAGGCAGCGCAGCTATCATAAAAAAGCAACCTTCATATAAAGTCAAGATATATTTGAGCGATCCGATTAGCTTCGCTGATTATGACTGCACACATACTGAAATATAAATACATGTCATCATACACCCTTCTTCAATCAACAGTAAGTACATATGAGCAGGCATCAAATTAGCACTGAAGTGAGCACAATGTACATCATAGAGGCATTGCTAAATTCTGCTTTGGTAAAAAACTTAGCTGCTAAAATGCTTTGCGACACACCGACAACCACACAACTTATAAACCAATTGTGGCAAAAACCTGTTTTCATGGGGAAGTAGTTTACTATTTCATTTGATTTTCTTTAAATATAATATTTTTGTGAAAATGCAGTATTGCAAATATTTATAAATGTAATATTTTTTAAGGCATTAATGACTGACGTTTTTTTTTAATTAAAGCATAAATAATTGTTCTGCTGACCTCATTAACATACTTTCCCACCATCACCTTTCTTCAAGCCACCACCTTCACTATAAATTTCTTCTCCAATATACCGTACTGGATAAGCAGAATTTCTTCTTTGATATACAGTACTGGATAAGCAGATATTATTCTAATTAAATATTAGGAAGATTATGGCATTCAAGTTAAGAGTAAAATAACTCTGCTGGCTAGAATTTTCCCTCTGTTCCCAATTACTTGAAAATGAACAAGACTGTTTACAGCCTAGATCTCAGAGTTAAACCACAGATGAGCTGACCTTCAGACTACATATTAACGGCATCACTGGCCGCCTATTTCCATCTCATAGCATCACCTGCTTCAATTTATTTAGTGCTAAAAGCTTCATCCATGTTTATGTCACCCAGAGACTAGCCTTCTTCAACGGATTCTTAGGATACTGCTCACAAACTTGCCAACCCAAAATTCTGTTCCCCATAACATTTGAAATACATTTGGACAGCTAGATAGGATAGGTTCAGAGGGATATGGGCCAAACGGGACAATTTTAGATGGGGCATTTTGGTCAACATGGATGGGTTGTGCCAAAGGGCTTGTTTCAGTGCTATATGACTCGCTAAGTTTCAATCGTTCATCATCCCTGCGCTGGCCTTCAGTTAAGAAATATAGTACTTTGATTTTTAAAAGACAATAGACAATAGATGCAGGAGTAGGCTATTCAGCCCTTCAAGCCAGCACCGCCATTCAATGTGATCACGGCTGATCATCTACAATCAGTACCCCGTTCCTGCGTTCTCTTCATATCCCCCTGACTCCGCTATCTTCAAGAATCCTATCTAGCTCTCTCTTGAAAGTATCCAGTGAACCGTCCTCCGCCGCACTCTGAGACAGAGAATTCCACAGACTCACAACTCTCTGTGCAAAAAAGTGTTTCATCATCTCCGTTCTAAATGGCTTACCTCTTATTCTTAAACTGTGGCCCCTGGTTTTGGACCCCAACATCAGGAGTATCCAAGCCTAGCCGCTCCATTCTCTTAGCATATGACAGTCCCGCCATCCCGGGTATTAACCTTGTGAACCTACGCTGCGCTCCTTCAATAGCAAGAGTGTCCTTCCTCAAATTTGGGTACCCCACTAGTCACTGCCTGCCATTCTGAAAGGGACCCTACTCTTTGTTTTCTGTCTGCCACCCAGTTTTCTATCCATGTCAGCACTCTACCTCCAATACCATGTGCCCTAATTTTGCCCACTAATCTCCTGTGTAGGACCTTATCAAATGCTTTCTGAAAGTCCAGGTACACTACATCCACTGGATCAATCCTCAAGACTCAATCCACATTTTCTCCAAGATCTCACTTCTCTATATTTCAGTTGGACCTCTCATTGAAACATACTTGGCCAGAAATTCTCTTTTTTTTTTGTGTGGCATATCAAAGATACGAAATGCCAAATTGATCACAAAATGCAAATAGCATATCTGATCACAGAGCTAAAGCTGTATCATAGTATTACCTTGACGCACTGCGGCCTCTGAGCATGCAGCAGTTGGTTAATGTTAACACAATGCAAATATTTAGTTGATTTCAAATGTATTTATTTATATTCTCCAATGTGGGCATTAATGACAATTTACTGTTCATGCTTAATTTCCCTTCTGTAATAAGGCATCACCTTGACTCGCTTCAGTCCTTCTGGTAAAGTTACACACACACACACATATTGAGTTTGATTATTGAGCTCTAGGATTTAGATCCAATACAATAGTGGTGTTTAAGTGGCTTTTAGGAAAGCACTTGGATATGCAGAGAATGGTGAGATGAATCATTTGAAGACAAATGCGATTAGTTTATCTTGGCATCATGCATTGCGCAGGCACTGCAGGCTAAAGGGCCTGTTTCTGTGCTGTACTGTTCTATGTTCTAATAATGAAGGAACGGCAAAACATTTCCAAGTCGGGATTTGGAAACAAAGTTACTGGAGATTATGTTCTCATGCATCTGCTGCCCTTGCCTTTCCTGAAGTTGCAAGTTTAGGATGTTCGTCTGCAATATCTATAGAGAGTAACTGCCAAGAGATTTATGGATACCAAACACTGCAACCACAAGTATGTTGATTGTAGAGGAATGAATATTCACCAGCCATTAACACACCAATCTGTTTGTGGGCTCAGTCTTTCGTTTCCCCATACTCCTTGACTTTTCTATCAACCACAAATCTGTCTGTCTCAACTTTAAAGATATTAATTCATTCCACCTCCACAGCTCTCTGGGGTAGTGAATTCCAGAGGGAAGAAATTCCTCCTAGTTTCTGTGCTCAATGAGTATGACCTTATTTTTTAAATATAATCCATCTTCTAAGCAACCTTCCCATGTCTTGTATGTTTCAATAAGATTACCTCTCACTCTTCTAAAGTACAGGCCCTACCTATTCAACCTTTGTTTGTTTGTCATCTACATCCCAGGAATCTAACTAGTTAACCCCTTTTAAACTACCTTCAGTCCAATTATATTGTAGTATCCATGCAGTATTCCAGATATGATCTCATCCATGTATGTCTGCCGCAAGACTTCACAACTTTTATATTCCATACCTGCTTTTAATACTTGCAACATCAGCAGGCTTCATGCACAAAAATACTAAATTTTCCCTGTTCAGCTTATTTTATTGTCTCTCACAAATTAAACAATATCCTCAAACATTATTTCCCTTCCATAACATCATGTTAACTATGCTAGACTGTTTGGATTTCCAAAATATCCTGTTATTATTTGTATTGCAGCATTACTCTAAAGATAGACTTCAGGCTAACTGGTCTATAAGTTTCTTGCTTTCTGCTCCTTCCTTTCTTGAATAGAGATGTTACATTTATGGTATTCTAATCCACTGGAACTGAGAATTTTGGAAGTTTGCAACCAATGCACTCAATGACAACCTGACTTTAGTCCCATTTGTTTATCTATTATCTTTCCCTGCAGATTATGATAGCTTTAAGTATCTCCCTTTTCTCCAACTTGATCTTCTACTATCATTAGCATGCTTTTAGCCTCTAATTATTCAGTCTCTGCAATTTCATTATTTCTCATTATTAATTCCCTTGTCTATTCCTCTAATGAACCAACATATACCTTAGCGTTTCCATATTAATTGCTAGCTTACCTATAATTATTTTCTCCTCTTTACTTTCTTTAGTCGACTTTTATTAATTCTTAAGATTTCCCTATCCTAGCGTTTTACTATATTTTGCTACATTATTTGCCTTTTCTTTCAACAATGCCATTTTAAATTCCTTAGAGAGATCATTCTTCTAAAAGTCCTTATTTCTCAATGGCATATATCTTTGTTGTTAATAATGACATACCTCAAATGCCTGTCCCTTCTTATTTATTGTCTTGCCTTTAAATCCATTTTCTCACTCAACCTTAGCCAACTCTGCTCTCAAACCTTTTCAAACACGTTTATATTTAACGGATATATTACTATATAAATACTGTTTGTATAATATACCACTGTTATTTTATTTACTTTTTTCTTTTGGTTATTTTATAACTATCTTTATGTTAATCATTTTTCACACTTTCCTACTTTTCACTATAAAAAAAAACTATAATAAAATGTTTAGAAGTATATATAAGAAAAGATGGTAATTATTACCTATCTCTTTTTCAAGAATGTTGTTTTAATATGTACTTATACTTGTACTTACACTTCTAATAAAAAATATTCCAAAAAAAACAAAAAAAAACAATTTTTTAGGCTCTCACAGAGTTGTTTCTCACTCTCAGAGTGAATATGACATTCTATCAGGTTAAGACCATTATTTCCCAGAGATCTTTTGCTATGAGATGATCAATTAATCCTGTCTCTTTACACACAAACAGATCTAAAATAACCAATTCCTTCATTGGTTCCATGATATTTGGTTTAAGAAACTATTCTGAATTCACTCTCAAGGCTATTTTGTAAATGTTGATTTCTCTCTGCTATGTGGAGATTAAGGCTGCATAAGATTTTTATGATTTTTAAAGCACCCTTCTTTCCTGCCACTATCCTATCCCTGGTTAAGATATGTCATTGGTGATTGCAGATTGTTGATAGTGTGGGATTTAGCAACATCGATACTGCTGAATTGCAAGATAGATGGTTAATTTCTCTTTTGTTAGAAATGGTTACTAACAGGAACTTTTGTGGCGCAAATGTTAATCATCATCTGTCAGCCTGATGCCTATTTTGCTGCAGATCTTGCTGCATGCAAAAATGGATTGCTTCATTAACAGAGTAATTACTAATAGGAGTGAACACTGTGTAATCACTGTCAAACATCCCCGCTTTTGACACGATGCAAGGATAGCTGTATATGACTGTGCCTACATCACTACCCCGAGAAAATCCTTCAGTTACATCCTGGTTTGACTATCCCCAACAACATAACCATTTTCCTTGCTGGAGGATAGGATTGTAATCAATAGAGTATTTTATCCTTGATACACATTAACTTTGCTTTTATCAGATTCCTAAATACCACATTCAATTAAATGCTGTCTTGATGTCATTCTCACTTCATGTTTAGAAGTCATGTGAATGTGTATGGTTCAAGTTTGGCCAAGGAGCTGAAGAGGTCTGGAGCTGAATATCATAAAGAAAACAAAATTGGGCATCAATTTGTAGGTCACTGATGAATGTGCCACTTGATAGCACAGTCCATCCACTAACCTAGCGCAGAGCGATTGGGCAGACAATAGCTGGATTAGATTTGTCCTACATTTTACTAACAACGGATGTTTGCCAATTTTCCACAGATGCCAGTAGATGCCTTTGCTGTAATCATTATAAAAATTTAACTGCCAGTGCAGCTAGTTCCAAATCACATCTTCAGTGCAGCATGGGGGCGCAGCGTTAGAGTTGCTGCCTTACAGTGGCAGGGATCCGGGTTCGATCCCAACTACGGGTTCTATCTGTATGAAGTTTGTACGTTCTCCCCATGACCTGCGTGGGCTTTCTCCAAGTGTTCGGTTTCCTCCCACACTCCAAAGATGTACAGGGTTTGTAGGTTAATTGACTTGGTAAACTTGTAAATTGTCCCTAGAGTGTGTAGGATACTGTAAGTGTGCGGGGATTGCTGGTCGGCTCGCACTCGGTGGGCTGAAGGGCTTGTTTCCATGCTGTATCTCTAAACTAAGAACTCCAACCAGATGTTTTCTGGTCTCGCAGCCTTCAACCTATCAAGTGTTCTCAAATGTTTCTTGTTATCATATGGATAAAACCAAATGGAGAGAGATCATTTCCGTGATGCTTGGGATTTCAGCAGGAAACATGATGGATAATTCACTCTTGCTGAAATATGACAGAAAATGGTTCACACTTTTCAGTGACAGTAACATGCTGGTCACAGTTATTTCTGAAGACAGGGTGATCTTGAAGTTCCTTGCTTAGGAACCCTTGTTCCCTTCAATTTGAAAAAAATAAACATAACAGAAGAAAGAATGTCAACCAGTCCTTACTTCAGGTGCTGGTGGATATTCTGCTATAAGACTGGAAAGCATGGTAGTGCAGCAATTAGTGTTACTGCCACACTGTTCCACTGACCCAGGTTCAATCCCGCTTTCAGGTTCCATTGGCATACAGTTTGCACATTCTCCCAGTGATCATATGGATTTTTGACAGATGTTCCAGTTTTCTCCTACATCTCAAAGATGTGTTTGTAGCTCGAATGTTCAAGAAGGAACTGCAGATGCTGGAAAATCGAAGGTAGACAAAAGTGCTGGAGAAACTCAGCGGGTGAGGCAGCATCTATGAAGAGAAGGAAATAGGCAAGGTTTCGGCCCGAAACGTTGCCTATTTCCTTCGCTCCATAGATGCTGCCTCACCCGCTGAGTTTCTACAGCACTTTTGTCTACCTTGTGTTTGTAGCTCAATTGGTTGCTGTAAATTACTCAGGAATGTAGGTAAGCAACAAAAAGAGGAAATTGATAGGCACTTGTGAGAAAGAGTTGCATGGTAACAGGGAACTAAGAGGGGTAGAAGGTGAAGGGGGGGGGGTGGGACAGTTGGGATTGCTCTTCTGGGCACCAGTATGGATCCAATGGGTCAAATGGCCTTATATCTCATAGGATGCAAAACAGAAGGCAACCATACAGTTTTCAATGATCAGCCAGGTGTTTCCAATGTTGTAGACAAAGCCTGTCTTTCGTTTGGAGCTGGTCCGCACCGTTACACTGACTTGGTGTCCATGCAACAACTCCCAGTAAAATGTAGAATGTTGTAGTACAGTACTGCCACTTGAACAGGTCCCACAGCACCAAGGGAAAGTACTTGTTATTTCACAGCTTGCATTATTGTTAAAATTGTACAGGTTCACATTAAGTGAACGCACAGAATGCCAAGTCCATTCCCATTACATGTATGGTATCTTGAATATCAAATGTGTAAGAAATTCCTTCCTCTCTGGACCTGTACAAACTGGCATTGCTTGGTGCATTTTAACCAATAATTGTCTCTGCCCTAAAATTACTAAGGCACAGAGTCTGCACCGTTACCTTCACCACTACACTTGGTACAAATGCAGCAGATGATTCAATTGCAGCATTTATAAGTGAGCTTGTTCAGTATCACAAGTCTTTTAAATTAAATATGAGGAGAAGGGCGAGGAATCAAACTAAGGGGGTGAATAGTCTCCTTCCATTTTGTGATCATTCTGCGATTTTATGAGTATAAATTAATCCAGTTACTATGTCTCAGTAGACAGATCCATGTGTTTAGGAAAAAGATGAAAATGTTAATTATGCTAATTTATATGAGCCATACGCTTTAGTTTTACTTTCTGCTAGTTTTTGAAATACTGCCCAAGTAAACGAAATACAGGCAACAATTTGCATACAACTTTGTAGTTATAAATTATATCAACTGCAAAATTACTGTTTTTCATCCAACAAAAGTCCACATTGACAGGCTGTAATTAACATCGCCATAACTTTCAACGTACTATACACATATATGATTTACATTAATCTCAACACAAACATCTAATTTCTAATTAACACGGGCATCCCCCGCATTTCACGGGGGGATTGCATTCTTAGAAAACTGTCCCTATCACGATTGTCCATATCATCTGCGCATACACAAAAAATGTGAGTTGAAAACAAAATTGTATTTGTATTTTTTACATAAAATTAGTGAAAACTAATTTTTATTTTGTATCTCAGATTTCTTTGATATATGATTTGTGAATTACGCAAGGACACATCTCTATTACCCAAACTGCTGCTAATGCAGGGATTACCTGTACAATGGAAAACAGCATGTTAGGGTCGGCCCATTTGCAGAGCTTTTAGCAGTCTATAACACTGTTTCTATTAACTCATACCAGCAATTACTACCATCATACACTTGCTTATGTAACACAGTCTGCTAAAACACATTAAAACACATTAATTTCTGTTGCTCAACAGAAATAGGCCACCCACACAAAAAAATTGCAAGACAAGGCTAACCAGCTTCATAGCTCGGTGAAAACAGTTCAGTCGATTATAAAGGTTTATAATAAAGGTACTCCTGTGATGTTAATATTTGCATGCATAGGTAGATATTGGAGAAAGTACAGATTTACAAATGAAAAATATTTAGGCAAATGTTCAAGTGGCAGTAAAAAGTTTGACCAACCAAACAAGACATCTGCATGATACTTACTTGCCAAGGAAGACCAGGTTGCCTGGAGACAGGAGAAAAGACAAAATTCTGCAATGTAACCTTTAGCTTGAGTAGTAGAATGTTTTGAGCAACCTGGTGTTAATATCATTCAGCCAATTGCCATGTTTGGATTGTTGTGGAATGATTCTTTATTTCTACTGCATTGAGACATTTAAAATGGATGAAGTATAGCAAATAATATCACCTATTAGCATGATAAGCTAAAGAAAAGGCCATTTGTTAATCCTGCCACATTCACATAGAATTCCTGTAAAATTACTCCACGAGTTCATGAACATATAACTGAGGGGGTACACAAAAGGCTGGAGAAACTCAGCAGGTGCAGCAGCATCTAAGGAGCGAAGGAGATAGGTGACGTTTCGGGTCGAGACCCTTCTTCGGTCTGAAGAAGGGTCTCGACCCGAAACATCGCCTATCTCCTTCGCTCCTTAGATGCTGCTGCACCCGCTGAGTTTCTCCAGCCTTTTGTGTACCCTCGATTCTCCAGCATCTGCAGTTCCTTCTTTAACACATATAACTGAGGGGATTGAGAGAAAGGGCCAGAAGAGGGGGAGGGGAAGGAAGGAGATGTGCGTAAATGGCTAAGAAAGAGAATGGCTTTACAGTGATTTAAAATTAGATTAAGCTGTAAGCCAACCATGCAACATGTAGTGCAGAATTACAATGTAGATGGCGAATATAGATGTTATAACCTCTTCAGTATTTATTTCAGGTCCATGTATAACTGCACATGTATAAAATGAATTGTTCACATCAATGATTTTTAAACTTTGTTTTTTTCGTAAAAGGTTAAGACTAACTGGATTCAAAGTTTCAAAACTGAGATCAGTGTGTGATGCAAATCAACAAACCAAAACAGTCACAAGCAGGGGCTTAATTAGCCCAAAACGCATGGCTCAAATTATAAAGTCATCAGTTCTAAACATCACGTCTGAAGTGGAATAACATACAGTTATAGCAGAAGTGAACACTTTTATATACCCAATTAGCTGCCACGTAACCACACTTTATTTTTTTATGTCACAATGTGCTGGGATAGCTCAGCGCATCAGGCAGCATCTCTGGAGAACGCGGATAGAAAACATTTTGGGTCCGGACCCTTTTTCAGATTTCATTATTGATATCATTATAAGCGAACTTTCATCAGCTCAGCAGCCATCAATTCTACAGACATCCGTCTTTCCCATTAGAAAAAACATTATTAGAGTACAGTTACTGGTTTATTGGCATTGGTTTATTATTCTCACTTGTACCAAGATACAATGTAAAACTTTATTTTGAGTGCTAGCTGGAAAACCATACCATGAGGACAACCATAGCATACATGAGTTGAATGAAATAGTGCAAAAGGAGAACAGAAGCAGATTCCAGAATACAGTATTACAGCTACAGAGAACGTACAGATACAAAAGTGAGTGTTTGCTACGAGGTAGATTGGAAGGTTAGGAATACATCCGTAGCATTTTAGTGGTCCATTCAAGAATCTGATAAGAGCAGTGAAGAAGTTGTTTTTGAATCTGGTGGTATTTGCTTTCAACCTTTTGAATATTCTGCCTGTTTTTTTTTTGGGAGGGGGGGTGGGGTGAGGGCGGCGGAGCAAACGGTCCTTGGGTTTGTTGTCTGCTGTTCAGAGGAAGAGCAAAGCATAGATGGTGTCATTTGAGCTGGTTTGCATGGTGGACTGTGGTGCTTACCTCTCTGTGATTTCTTGCCGTCATGGGCAGAGCAATTGCCATACTAAGCTGTGATGCAGCCCAATAATGCTTTCTGCAGTGTATCTGTGTAAACTGTTAGAAATAATTGGACACATGCTAAATTTCCTGAGTCTTCTGGGGAAGTAGAAGCATTGGTGTGATTTCTTGGCTGGAGCATCAACTTGGCTTGATCAGGACAAATTGTTGGTGACATTCACACCCAGGAGCTTCAACACCATTGATACAGACTGGGGTGTGTACTCCACTCCACTTTCTGAATTCAACGACCAGCTCTTTAGTTTCATTGGCAAGAGGGAAGTGTTGTTGTCTTGAAACTTACACTACCACGCTCTCTATATTCTTCATGTACTGTCTCATCATTGTTTGAGATCAGTATGGTGGAGTCATCTGCAAATGTGTTAATGAGTTGGAGCATAATTTGGCCACAGTCATGAGTGCATAAGGAGTATAGCAAGGGTCTGAGCACAGCCTCATGGGCACCAGTGTTGTGATTTATCATGGAGAAGTATTGCTGCCTTTTCTTACCGATTGCAGTCAAAGTGCCAAGAAGTCAAGTTGAGAAATAAATGCTCATAGCAATTTTATGATTTTTGAATTAAGGTACGCATTCATAGATACATTTCTCTAAACTTCATGATACAATAAAGATAAACATAAACAATCACAAAATTATGGCAACAAACTTATACGAGATGTAGATTGACTTTCCAGAGTTAAACCAAACAAGTTTATACAAGTTCAACTTAATATGAAAAAGCAAACCTTTCATCCTTTCCCTCAAACATGAAATGAATTGAGCCTCACATTTGTCAAGATTACATAATCTGCCTTGGACCCCCAAACAATGCTTCAAAGAAGACAGGCTACATGCAATTATTAATCTCAAGGTACAGTTAAATCGCTATCCATGAGAGCTAAATGTTACGTACTAGAAAGAAGGAAAATGATTGCAAAGCTAACAGCCAAGGCCCTATGAGATAAAGGAGACAGTGTTTCCTTGGAGGATCGTATTAAAAGGATGTGTTCATTTTGATGTTGTGCCAAAACGCATTATAATCCTCCCTGTTATGAAGTTTTCTTATACATTTCCTTTCAAAGTTCTTCCAAATCCTATCTAATAACATGGCAATTTGTCTTGCCCAGTTTATCAACACATGTGATGCTATAAAATGTCAAAAAATGGTTCACACATTACTGTTTATATGCTTGTTTATACCGATGTGTAGTGCTAATTTCATCATCTCCTGATAATCAAATCTCCTCCTGTAGCTTTAGGATTCATTTCTAATTTTTAAATCAAATCTTTCCTGCAGTAGCTCTGGGAAAAAGTACGCCCATTTTAATCTGTGGGACGAGGTAGACTTTCCGATCACAGACAATGTCAATATTGAGCCTAATTCTCCTTCACAGGCACTTTCGGCCAAAGACTACGAAAACATCACTTATGCTTCCTTTATCTGTCAAATTCACTTTGTCAACTGGTATATGCCATCTTTATTTTAAATAGCAACTATGTGAATGTCTACTTTTGTACTATGCAACTGATAACACTAAACAGTTCAAAATGAGTTAATGAATAGTAAAACAATACTCAAAAATCACTTACTGGCAAAATGAAACTACCACTGGCAATATTTAAAATCGCTATTACAGGTGCACTCATTGTCTTCAAAGAACCCAAGTGAATACATCAAAGCAATATATATCAGAATATTTAAGATATTATAGTTCAGGTACATGATAACAGCACACCCAAGAGGGTGTCACACTTCATAATATTTTGCATCTGTATAAAAACATTAATGATTGCCGTATTTGACCTTTCTAATGCATGGCCAACTTCAAAATACCAATTAAAAGTATTTGATTCAACGACCAATGGCATATGGAAAAATTGAGCTATCAAGATATATTTATTCAAATTTAACATTCACAAAATGTAAATCCTATCATCTATATAGGAGGATATAGCTAACAATACTCAAATTTTGAATTTGTAAAGTAAAACCACAGTTAAAATAAAATTAATATCTTAATTTTAGAAGATTGTTTAGAGTTTCTCATTTTGAATCTGAAAGAGAAGAAGAAAAAGAGGGAGATAGATGGATACAAGAGGAGATTTGAACTTTTACTCTATTCTGGAACAGCATCACTATTTGTACTTTAAAAAATAATCTTAATTCACAAAAGTATATCCAAGAAATACAAAAAAATGCATGGCTTTCTTTGCAATCAATGCTATCCATTCTATATATTCAGACCCATCTTTCCCAACACCAGGAATGGGTAGAAACTCTGTAGTGACACTTGGTGCCTGCACACCGATTCCACGTGCAGCTTGATGCAACCACACACAAAGATGGCCATCTCAACAAGAGCAACCTTAGTTTGCAAGGTAATGAGATAAATTGGCAGTTGGATCTTCAGATGAAAGAGAAAATGGCTTGGGTGACTGCCAGGGTGGTGGAGTGGGTTATGGGTCATGTCTGCACTAAATAGAACAACACCAAGATCATCTTGCACCCGATGACCAGGTGCTTGCCAGTTATTGAGAGAGAGCCTGTCTACTTGCCTGTCTACTCTAGCAAAATATTGTTATCCGTCTCAGCCGCTCTTCGTTCTTTGAATTTCAAGTTCTAAATATCACCTGTGAGCTGTCCTGGACCAGCCACTGGACCAGACCAGCAATGGCCATGAAAGCACATCAACATCATGACTTAGATGGCTTAGGAAGTTCAACATGCCCCAACAACCCTCACCAACCTCTACATCCAAGCTGTAATCCATTGCAGGAAAGTTTTGATCTGAGTGTCCCCACTGCCTGCATCATCCTCCTTCTTTTGTCCATATCCTTCCTGATGGATTTGGCAAGGGTTTTATACAGCACACTAAAAAAGATAGGTTAGACTGGGCAACTCTTCTTTACTCCAGACTTGATGGGGAAGCTATCTGTTTCCCATCCATTGATTTGGATTGTGCTACTTACGTCTGTATAGAGCAGTTGGATCCAATTCCCTTCCCAAAGCCCATTATGGCGAGCAGCATACCATGTACATGAATACATCATAAATCATGTACAATCTAGAATTGTACTGATTTACACTACAGAGAAAGGCATATTTTAACCTTTTTAATGTAGTTTATGCTGTTCAAAATACATTTAGTTAGCGCCTTTTTTTGTTTTGACGGCTGCGCGAGGTGGGGGGGGGAAGATTGTTGTTACTGAGGAGTACTGGATCAAGAGAACAAGACACTCTATCAGTTACCATTATCAATGTCAACCTTAGTTTGCAAGGTAATGAGATAAATTGGCAGTTGTAGCTGAATCACAGCCTAAACAGATATCCACTTTTGCACACATTCCAACAAGTACCAGTTTACCTACTGGTACCTAACAACTGTAATTGACATACTTTCTCTTTCTAATTCCCTGATGCTAACACAAGGTCAGCAACTAAGGTCAGTTAACAGAGTGCAAACCAGGAAATGAACTGGAGACTTCCAGGTTGTATGATTCAGTTACATGGTGCCGTTAGTAATCCCAATTAGAGGAGTTCATCACTTCTCTGTATGTGATGTTATTTATGATGTTTCATAATTTCCACTGTATATGCATACGGAAATGCATAACGAATATTCTGGAAATAACTACATTCATAGGGAATGCCAGTAAATATGAAGTTAATGGAAGTGTTCAAAACTAATGAGGACCTTTTCAAAATTAACCCCAAAATGAGATGCTTCTAGGCTTTGAAGCAGCAGGTTGTGTGCATTTTGCAACATAACACTGTAAAGCATAAACCTTTTATGTCACTTTTTGTTTATCATCTAGAATACAAATAAGGTGCATGGAGTAGTTTCCTTGTATTAATATGCAATGACATTTCTGTTTGCAATTATTCCCATAAACAAATTGCATCAGCAAAATAAACGGGTGCTGCAGTGAGCCTCGGGAGCAAATTAATTGCAGATCAACTTAACAGGTCTGAGACTTGAGAGGAAAAATGCACATAAAAGGTTAGTCTTGCACTATGAAAATTGCCACGCAACCGCTACCCGAGGTGTACATGTTCAGAAATAAATCATTTTTTTATCATCCAAAGAAAAATCTAGACTTCTGATCAATGTAAATGTACCACTTACATAACATACAAATCATGGCAAGCACTATTTTTCTGTATCAAAAATTCATCTGAATTACTTGATGACCAACAGCAAGTCCTCCAATCAATGAACAAAGCCACAAAGTTATATTGGCTTTAAAAATCCAACCATTATAATAATAAAACCTGAAGCTATTATTATATTAACAATTTAACAAATAATCATCCTTGATTTAAAACCACTTTATGGTTGAATTTCTTCATTTTCCCCACTGTCTGACAATCCTATTATGTTGTCTTACTGTCTGATTGTCTCTGACTCACTGAGTTGCTGGAGTTTACATTATTTATCTTTGAATAAAATTAGGTATGTTAATCCCAAATTTCTTAGGCCCCGTAAATAGGTAAATGGTGGTATATAAATTGATTGCTTGGTTAAGTTTTTTTAGTTTTAGTTTTAGAGATACAGCGTGGAAAAACAGGCTCTTCGGCCCACCGGGTCCACGCCGACCAGCGATCCCCGCACATTAACAATATCCTACACACAAGGGACAAATTTTACATTTACCAAGCCAATTAACCTACAAACATGTACGTCTTTGGAGTGTTGGAGGAAACCGAAGATCTCGGAGAAAACCCACACAAGTCACGGGGAGAACGCACAAACTCCGTACAGACAGCACCCGTAGTCGGGATCGAATCCGGGTCTCCAGCGTTGCATTCACTGTAAGACATTTGCTGCGCCACCGTGCTGCCCGTGTGTGAGCTACAAACCCAAAACTGGAATTTGCACATTGATGTGACCAAAGATCTGACAGGCTTACAGCTCATTGGCTTTTACAGCATCCTGTTATTAAAAATGGTAATGGTTGATCTAAAAAAAAATAATTCCTAGTGTTGTGAAAGCAATTGATACTTATGCTGCATTTTTGCAAAATATTGTGCATATACAAATTTGTAGATATACTTTAATTTTCTTTTCTTATCAGTCTTCCCAAACAAATGAGTCAAGCATAAAATTGTTCATGAATCATGATTTGATAACTATTCAGAAAATATCCAACAAGAAGCCTTCAGCAAAATGACTTCTCAAATTTCACCACAGTAAGGTATTTTAAAATATTTTCCAAGATATCTCCATGTTGAAGTGAAAATCAGTTCATTATATTCTTTAAATATTACATTAAAATTGCTAGTTATATGCTGATACCAGAAACAGATTGCAAACAGCTATAATTATGTCACCATTAGATCAGCAAGTCTAAAATTCATGACTGCAGTGGATACCAACCACATGATGCAGTTCAGCAACTCATTTAGCTTTTTCAACAATGCAGCTGATCTAGGTGTCCTTGTGATTTATATGTTCCAGCGATGAGTGGTGTGCCAGAGAAATGGCAAATGCTGTGGACCTGTTGCAACGGTAGGCAAACAAGGCTGTCATTGAGGCTAGAGTTGATGTACGGCATGATGCTGGATGGCAGTTTTATGAGTTAAAATAATCAGAATTGGATGTGAGGAAATAAGAGGTGTCGCAAAGCATTCTGGATAACAAATCATCAATTTAATGACATTAAATGCCCTATTCAGTAAGAAATTGTACGTGCTTCAATCATTTTAATATTTAAGTGACAATTTTTGAGATGAAAATGGAAAATGATGGATCCACTCAGCTGGTGAGGCAGAATCAGTGGATAGAGATAATAAAGACGTCATTGATCTGAAACATTAATTCTGTTGCTCTCTCTACAGATGTTGCTTATCAGCATTTTTCATATCATTATAATTAGGATAATCTAACCGTATTTCTTGCGTATGATCGAGTTGTTACAGTCAATTGCACAATTTAACTACAGCACATGATGCATTCTAATTCAAATCCAGGGGAACTTCCATAATGCAAACAGAAACCCACAAAGTACAAATCTTGGATTATTCCATTCGTTATAATTGCAATCAAAAAAACATTTATGATACTTCATACTCTCTCCTACAGCATCTTGGTCATGTTCACAACAAAAATAATTTGACATTTTTAGCTACATAAAGAATATACCATAAAAGATTTCACGGGGCCATTAAAATATTTTGCAAAATAGGAAAGGTTTTTCAAAATTTATATTTTAAAATCGTTTTTATTAACTCCCTCTGTTGGCGAGGCACCAATTTTGAACATTTATTAAAAATCTATGATAAGTGTGTAGATAACAGGAAAAATAACAGCATTAACACAGGTGCAAGTGTAATCTTGGAGAGACAAGAAAGTAAACATCCACTACCAGCCCAGATCCTGTGTAACCATGGACTGTTTTGATTCAATTAATAGTCAATGTGCTCAAAAGGCATTATAAGCAGTAATAACTGGTATTCCATACAGAGAGTGCATCATCAGTAACATTCAGGTGCAGTTTCCAGAAACAATTGTACCTAATTTTATTTAAGTTATAAAATTACAATGAATATAATTTGCCTGAATTTTCAGAAAGCTTCTGTTATGATCCTCACAATAATCTGCTGCAATGGATAAAGTAATATGTTAATGCCTATAGCAAGAAAATGTTGTCTATAGATACAGTTTGTCTGTAAGCTGCTTACCAGCTTCATCCTCCAGGAAGCAATGTTAACATTCTTACTCCATTTGATATTTCATAATGGACTAGATATGCATGTTTGGTGATTGATCTCCAAGTTTACATTCACCCATAGCTTCATATTATGTTTGCACTGTGTGTGAACAGATTTAGAGCTATAAATAAATGCACATCACAGGAAGTAGAAATGTAGCCAACAAATACAGAAAAACTGAGAGTTTTACTGGATCACATTTTTAAAAGCTTAAAGGGGCTGACCCACTTGGGCGACCTAATCCGTGAGTTCAGAAGAGTGTCTTCGACCTTCAAGCTCGAGGGCACTCGCCTGGAAAGCCTCGAGCTGGATTGACCGTCCACGTTGAAACCGCGAGCTCGATCGATCGATCGACCGCGCATACACACACACACCGCAAAGGCGGGGGCCAGGAAAGCGGGGGAGCACTGTCTGAAATTCACACCCGTGATGAAGTAGAAGGTAAAACGGCTGCACAGTGTAAGGTAAGTCCTTTAGAGAGTGCGAGGGGGAGAGAAGAGGGGGAGAGAAGAGGGGGAGAGAAGAGGGGGAGAGAAGAGGGGGAGAGAAGAGGGGGAGAGAAGAGGGGGAGAGAAGAGGGGGAGAGAAGAGGGGGAGAGAAGAGGGGGAGAGAAGAGGGGGAGAGAAGAGGGGGAGAGAAGGGGGGAGAGAAGAGGGGGAGAGAAGAGGGGGAGAGAAGGGGGGGGGAGAGAAGGGAGGGAGAGAAGGGGGGGAGAGAAGGGGGGGAGAGAAGGGGGGGAGAGAAGGGGGGGAGAGAAGGGGGGGAGAGAAGGGGGGGAGAGAAGGGGGGGAGAGAAGAGGGGGAGAGAAGAGGGGGAGAGAAGAGGGGGAGAGAAGAGGGGGAGAGAAGAGGGGGAGAGAAGAGGGGGAGAGAAGAGGGGGAGAGAAGAGGGGGAGAGAAGAGGGGGAGAGAAGAGGGGGAGAGAAGAGGGGGAGAGAAGAGGGGGAGAGAAGAGGGGGAGAGAAGAGGGGGAGAGGGAGTGGAGACACTTTTAAGATGTTTAATAAAGTTTAGCGGGCATTTTACCTACCGGTCGGTTTTCCTTGGTCCTGAAAACTCCAAGGAGCCAATCAAAATGCCCGGTCAGCGAAGGAGATTGCCTACAGCTGCCCTCGACTGTCTGTAAGTAAATAGCGACCCCACTCCACTGCACTACGAGTTAAAAAGACCCATGCTGACCAAATTTTACTCGCGGAAAACTTTTCAACATGCTGAAAATTTTTCCGCGATCTAGCTGAGGCCACAAGTATTCAGGAACTTCCCTCGAGCATGAAGGAGAGTTCCAGCAACCTCGTAGGTCCTCCTAGGACCATGTGTCGACCATGCTGCGAGTTTGAAGGTCAAAGACACTCTTCTAAACTCGCAGATTAGGTCGCCCAAGTGGGACAGCCCCTTAACATCCAATGCATCAAAGATATATAGAGTGCAAAGAGGGCCACAAGATTTCCAATTTAGCTGTATTGCTACTCAATAAGGCAAGACTGCAGTGATTTTTTACCCTTGCACCAAAGGAGATTTCACCATAGCATTTTAAGTTTTTTGTACCTATCCAATTCCCTTTAGTTTCGATCGACTTTTTAGATAGTGACTTTTAGACAAAATTCTGTGTGGAAATATATTTATTTCAACTCTAAGCTTTTTCCTCCTGTCTTAAAAATTTGGCTACCATCAAATTAACAGTGGAAGCATTTTTTCCCCCATCAATTTCAATCATTCAAACTTCATAATGTTGTATAAAATTATTAAAATACCTTTTAATCTACTTAACGTTCCCATTTTTCAAGTCTCCCCCGTTCTTGTACCCGTCATTGTGCTGGCAAATTTCCTCTGCATCCCCTCCAATGCTTCAAGCTCCTAAGGTGTGATGACTAGAACTGGACACAACATTCTATCTAACATACAAAAACAGTGATTTATGATAAATTAATATAATTGACTTGCTATGTATTTTATACTTCTATTGATAGTAAAGCCACACATTGAAAACATTTAATACCATTCGAATTTATAGAAACAGAACAGAACCCCCAAAATGTCTAGTTAGTTTTATACTTTTCCAGGCTAATACAGTCTTTAAGAATGATTAAGCTACTATTCTTCAGGAATGGCTGCAATAATACAATACAATACTGTTTATTGTCATTTGAACCTCAAATGAAGTTCAAACGAAATTTGGTTTCTGCAGTCATACAACAAGAAAATAACCAAGACACACACCAACACAATTTACACAAACATCCATCACAGTGAATCTCCTCCTCACTGTGATGGCAGGCAAAGTCTTGTCTCTCCCCTGCTCTCCATTCTTCTCCCGATGTCAAAGCCCCCGGCGGACGATGGCAAGTCCCATGGCCATTAAGGCCACGCCAGGCGATGCAAGGCCCTGCCCAGGTCTTGATGTTGGATCACAGACAATTGTCTTTTTGGTCATAAGGTCACGTGATAGGAGCAGAATTAGACCATTCGGCCCATCAAGTCTATTCCACCATTCAATCATGGCTGACCTATCTCTCCCTCCTAACCCCATTCTCCTGCCTTTGTCCTATAATCCCTGGTTTACTCCCAGAGATAATAGATTTATACATAAAAAGGTCAATCTGAAGACGGGTCTCGACCCAAAACATCACCCATTCCTTCTTTCCAGAAATGCTGTTTGTCCCGCTGAGTTACCCCAGCATTTTGTGCCTACCTTCGATTTAACCAGCATCTGCAGTTCTTTCCTGTACATAAAAAGATCAAGGTGCAGAAAAAACAATACTTTTTGCTAAAGTTACGTTTCCCAAGATTATTACTTTTTCTTTCAACATACTTCCTTTTTAAAAATTATTTAAGATTTTAAATGGCATCGTGCAATTCCAAACATAAAATTGATAAAAATGCCTTTTCATAATCCCACCTTGGACACAGTAATTCAAAAGACTTTACAGAAACAATAGATCATAGTTATTTCTTGCTATTTGAACTATGCTGCTCATTTCCAAAATTTCAAGTTCCATGCATATCGGCATTCCCAACAAACAAGCAATGCACAATACATCACATCTCATACAGCAAATAAAAGTAACAGATGCAGACACAAAAGATGAACAGCAGATTTGATCTTGCTAGCTTCACACTGGACGACTTGGACAACAGGAACACTTAATCAGGATGCTGTTCAATGAATATAGCTCTACATTCAGCACAATCATCCCATCCAAATTCAATGTCAAACTCAGGGAACTGGATCTCTGTTCTGCTCTATGCAACTAGATCTTCGACTTCCTCATCGGCAGACCTCAATCAATATGAATTGTTAATAACTACTTGCGAAGCATCAGTGTAAAAGCACATCAAGGCTTCATGCTCAGACCATTTACTTCGTGCTTCTGCTCCTTCCATACCCTGGATGTTATATCCACAAACAGTTGCGACATCATCTTTAAATTTGTTGAAGATACCACCATCATTGGGAAAATGATGTAATCATTGCAACAATGAGTTAGAGTACAACAGGAGATTGTCAATCGAGTTGAGTGGTGCTAGAACAACAACCTTATTCTTAATGTTTAGCAAGACCAAATAAGATGACTATTGACTTCAGGAAGGGAAAGCAGAGGGACGATAAATCAGTTTTTTCATCAGCGGGACAGCAGTGGAGAGGGTCAACAGATTCAAGTTCATGAGTGTACACACCTCTGATGAACTGTCTTGGGTCCAATATAATGATGTAACTGCAAAGAAACCTCTCCAGCAACTTCACTTCTACAGAGGTTTGAGGAGATTTGGCATGTCACTGAACAATTTATTGAACTTCTGCAAGCATACAGTGCATTCAGAAAGTATTCAGACCCCTTCACCTTTTCCACATTTTGTTACATTACAGCCTTATTCTAAAATGGATTAAATTCTTTTTTTTAAATCATCAATCTATACACAATATCCCATAATTTAAAAAAGTGAAAATAGGTGTTTAGAAACTTTTGCAAAGTAATTAAAAATAAATAACAGAAATATCACATTTACATGTTCAACCCCTTTACTCAGTCTTTGTTGAGGCACCTTTGGCAGCAATTACAGCCTCGAGTCTTCTTGGGTATGACGCTACAAGCTTGGCACACTTGCATTTGGGTAATTTCTCGCATTTATCTCTGCAGATCCTCTCAAGCTCTGTCAGGTTGGATGAGGAGCGTCGATACAGTTATTTTCAGATCCATCCAGAGATATTCGATCGGGTTCAAGTCCGGGCTCTGGCTGGGCCACTCACGAACATTCACAGACTTGTCATGAAGCCACTCCTGCATTGTCTTGGCTTAGGGTCGTTGTCCTGTTGGAAGGTGAACCTCGGGCCCGGTCTGAGGTCCTGAATACTCTGGAGCAGGTTTTCATCAAGGATCTCTCTGTACTTTGCTCCGTTCATCTTTCCCTCGATCCTGTCTAGTCTCCCAGTTCCTGCCACTGAAAAACATCCCCACAGCATGATGCTGCCACCACCATGCTTCACCGTAGGTATGGTATTGGCCAGGTGACGAGCGATGCCTGATTTCCTACACTCGTGACACTTCGCATTCAGGCCAAAGAGTTCAATCTTGGCTTCATCAGACCAGAGAATCGTGTTTAGGTGCTTCGGCAAACTCTAAGCGGGCTGTCATGTGCCTTTTACTGAGGAATGGCTTCTGTCTGGCTACTCTACCATAAAGGCCTGATTGGTGGAGTGTTGCAGATATAGTTGCCTTCTGGAAGTTTCTCCCATCTCCACAGAGGAACTGTGGAGCTCTGTCAGAGTGACCATCAGGTTCTTGGTCACCTCCCTGACCAAGGCCCTTCTCTCCCAATTGCTCAGTTTGGCCGGGCGGCCAGCTCGATGAAGAGTCCTGTTGGTTTCAAAGTTCTTCCATTTATGAATGACAGAGGCCACTGTGTTCTTCGGGACCTGCAATGCTGCAGAAATTGTTTTATACCCTTCCCCAGATCTGTGTCTCAACATAATCCTGTCTCGGAGGAAGGTCTACGGCCAATTCCATCGTCTTCATGGCTTGGGTTTTGCTCTGACATGCACTGTCAACTGCGGGACCTTATACAGACAGGTGTGTGTCTTTCCAAAACATGTACAATCAAGTAAATTTACCACTTGTGGACTCCAATCAAGTTGTAGAAACATCAAGTATAATCAATGGAAACAGGATGCACCGAAGCGCAATTTTGAGTGTCATAGCAAAGGGTCTGAATACTTATGTAAATGTGATATTTCAGTTCTTTCTTTTTAATTATTTTGCAAAAATTTCTAAACATCTGTTTTCATTTTTTTATTATGGGGTATTGTGTATAGATTGATGATGAAAAAAATGAATTTAATCCATTTTAGAATGAGGCTGTAATGTGGAAACGTGGAAAAAGTGAAGGGGTCTAAATACACTGTATGGTGAAGAACATACTGACTGGTTGTATCACAGCCTGCTTCAGTAATTCAAACTCTCAAGTAAGAAGAAGGCTGCAGAAAGTGATGGATATTGCCTGGTTCATCATAGGTTCAGACCTCCTCACTATTGAAGGGATCTACAGGAAGCAGCTAGTGTCATCAAAGACCTCTGTACCTTCCTGTCCACATTCTCATCTCACTGCTACTGTCACAAAGAAAGTACAGGGGCCTGAGAACTCCAGGTCCAAGAACAGCTTCTTCCCATCAACTACCAGGCCAGGCTCTTGAACTACCCTGAACAACCCAAACTACCATGGACTTTGTACTACTTGGGTTACATTACGTATTTTGGCTTGCACTGTCTCATTTGCCTATAATGACTGATAATTTATTGTATACTTATTTGTCATGTTGTTGCATTTGATGTGCCAGTATTGCAGCATCCAGGATTGAACTTGAGTGCTTGGCACTGTAAGGCAGCAACTTTACCACAATGCTAATGTGGTGCCCTATTATTTTCTTCTCAGAAGGTCTCATGAGTCTTTAGTAATTTCATCTTCAAAGCTAGTGAAAATAGACAAAACCTTGATAGGCAAAGGGGTTAAAAGGTTACCAAGGGTATATGGAAATGCAATAACAATCAGACTATATATAATCTTATTAAATGGAGACCAATGATCTATTCTTGCTCCAAATTCATATGTTTGCTTGCTCGTATTATGAGCTTGATTCTCTGAATTGCTTATCCAAGAAGAAAAAATGCCGATAACAAAAGTGGTCATATCCCTGATGGTCACAGGGAACTACCTTTACCTAAACCTAGTTCATCTCCCTTGGCATTATGGACCTGGAGGACAAATAAAGGTTTGAAAGCTAGAAATAATTTGTTCAATACCCATTATATGCCTCAAGCAATCCATTCGCAGAGAGACAAACATAAGTGTTACAATGACATTACCAGTAAGATAATGTGATTACATTGTGACATATATAGACAGAAATATGGACAGAGGTTATGAAAGAAAAATGTATAGAAAAAATGCTGTCATGAATTTTAATATATTACAAATGTCTTCTTGCAGGTGAGCAAATTAATTCAATATTGAAATTCTGATACTCATGAAACATTCAAAGATTATCTTGTGGTTCAATTTAATTGTAGTTTCATAACTTACTCACATTCATCATCTATTCCCCAAGCATAAATAAATCAGAAACCAAGTACCACAGTGCATTATTAATACACAGTTCATTCACCGTGTCGCCCAGACTAATAGGGCATAGGTCTCTGAACTGCTAATCTGGTCTCTAAACAGCTGTCGCTACCTGCTTGGATTACACAAAACTACCTTTAACATTGAGAACGACCAGTGTAAGAAATTGAACGGTCACAACTGCGATGCAGCAATTCAAGACACCCAGAGAGGAACTAATCTATTGAAGGGCTCGTTGGTCTAGGGGTATGATTCGCGCTTTGGGATTTAAATAGCAAAAATGTGAGAGGGCCTGGGTTCAAATCCCGGACGAGCCTCATTTTCAACTTATTAGGTTGCTCGTTTTCAGAACAGAGATAAAAGTGCGCCAACTATCTGTCAGAAACGCTACGCCTCTGTGCAAAATCACAGCGCCAGGAACATAAGGCTAAAATATACAATTAGCACCCAGAGAGTTGTGAATCTGTGTAATTCTCTGCCACAGAAGGTAGTGGAGGTTAATTCACTGGATGTTTTCAAGAGAGAGTTAGATTTAGCTCTTAGGGCTAAAGGAATCAAGTAATATGGGTTAAAAGCAGGATACTGATTTTAGATTATCAGCCATGATCAGCGGTGCTGGCTCGAAAGGCCAAATGGCTTACTCCTGCACCTATTTTTCTATGAACAGAAAGAGAAGATCGGGATACCGTGCACAAGTTTTCATTGGGTCAGTGCTACAGTTTGCAGTTTCAAATTCTTGGAAGTTAACATCTCATATGATCAATCCTAGGCTCAGCAGGTAGATGTGACGACGAAGGCCTGCCAGCACCTCTTCTTTCTTAGAAGTTTAAAGAGATTTGGCATGTCCCTAATAAACTTCTCCAACGTACTGTGAATAGTATCCTGACTGGTTGCATCGTGTCGGTAACGGTAATGTACAGGAAACACAGACTCCAGAGATTGGTAGACTCTCCCCAGTCCATCATAGGCACAGCCCTCCCTACCATCAAAAGCATCTGCATGAGTTAACGCCTCAAAGTGGCTATATCTATCTTCAAGGATCCCTACCATCTAATGCATGCCCTCTTCTCACAGCTACAGGTACAGAAGCCTGAATTCCCACACTACCAGATTCACACTACCAGTGATGGACCGGGCAGAGTCCACTAATTTCTGTACTTTAGAACATCCTTTCTGAACTTCTATCTCTAAGTCACTGTTTAAAATCTCTTGCTTGACAAAGCTGATGGAATAATGTGGCTCACACATATCTGTGGCTTTGCTTTATTACTGATGACATACAAATAAGAGACCCCAAAGTCTGCATATGCTGGTCTCTCCACATGATACAGAATCTCACTACAAAACCTCGATCTGTTGAGTTCCTTCGGCAATTTGTTTTTTAATATAAAAGTTGTATTGAAATGACAAACATATCTTTTCCATGAACCCTAGAGAGGAATAAACCTCAGTTGAAAAGCCAACTCTTTGAAAAGACATCAAGAACAAGTTCAAATGTTAACCTGAATTATGGTGCTCAAGTTTCTAAAGAGAAACTTGAAGCTGTAACCCTTTAATTCAAAAGACAAATAGAAAAACAAGGTTAAGCAGATATAAGATTGATAAACTTTGTGATGGGTGTAACTACACAATCAAACTATATTCAATTACATTCTTTGTGTATATTTATGAAGACATTTGTTGGCTCATTAATACTATTTTTTTCCAAGCAACAATCCATTGCTATTGGTTAAGAAGTAAAAAAGATAATTCCAGTCTAATAGACAATAGGTGCAGGAGTAGGCCATTCAGCCCTTCGAGCCAGCACCGCCATTCAATGTGATCATGGCTGATCATCCCAATCAGTACCCCGTTCCTGCCTTCTCCCCATATCCCTTGGTTCCGTTAGCCCTAAGAGCTATATCTAACTTTCTGTTGAAAACATTCAGTGAATTGGCCTCCACTGACTCCACTATCTTTAAGAGCCCTATCTAGCTCTCCCTTGAAAGTGTACCGAGAACCGGCTTCCACCGCCCTCTGAGGCAGAGAATTCCACAGATTCTTAACTCTCTGTGTGAAAAAGTGTTTCCTCATCTCCGTTCAAAATGGCTTACCCCTTATTCTTAAACAGCGACCCCTGGTTCTGGACTCCCCCAACAATGGGAACATGTTTCCTGCCTCGAGCGAGTCCAAACCCTAAATAATCTTATATGTTTCAATAAGTCCCCTCTCATCCTTCTAAACTCCAGAGGATACAAGCCCAGCTGCTCCATTCTCTCAGCAAATGGCAGTCCCGCCAACCCGGGAATTAACCTTGTAAATCTACTCCCTCAATAGCAATAGTAATAATAATTGTTCAATTGATGCATCATGCATATTCATATATTCCGATAACAGCACACAGCAAGATCTGATCACAACACCAATGTAACTGTTATCTAATTGAAAGAACATTATTTCTCTTATACAATACTATTAAAATAGATTAAAGCTGCTTCAATTACCATGAATGCTGCAGATAATCCCAGTTTCCATAATTACTGGCCAGTCTATTTATTGGCATGAATATTGTTTCCAAAGTCAATGAAAAAAATAGAATCTTACCTTTGTTTATGATAGCCCTTGAGATCAAAAGATTTATACATTTCTGGGACTATATATCACTATTTTGCAGATTAGCATGTTTAGAATTTAGAATCAATGACATGAGTGGAAGAGAAGTAACTTCAACTGGGTTTTTCCATTTTTCACACGAACACTCATGTGACTCTTTTCAGCCATATCAAACGTTGGAAAAAACCATTAAGAGTCAAGAGTATTTTATTGCCATATGTCCCGAAAAAGAACAATGAAATTCTTACTTACAGCAGCAGCAGAGCAGGTTTAGAAACACATTTCTCAATAGATACTACAGTAAACAAACAGGAAAAAAATAAATTGTAAACTGATAATGATAAATTTGTTAAACATATAGAAAACAGAAGAATGTGTAGGGTTCCCACATCACTATGCTGATCCAGCAAAAGCATTGTGAAACATATGAAGAGAGCAGCCTGCAGAAGTTTATACTTTATATTAATAATAAATTAAAGTATACCAAAGTATAATACTTTTAAATAAAACAATTTTAGTGAAGTATGTCGATTATTTGCCAGGTTTCTGCACCTGGACGTTCAGGCGGGACATTAATATGTCAATGTGCACACTCATATCTTCTTACTCACAAATTAGTTATTCATGATTTCATCTCCCTGCCAGCAGCAGCATGGGAACACAAAAAAAACGATGACCCCCACAGCTTTAAAAAGTATCGCAGTTTTGCACATCACGTCAAATTGTCAGCTAAACTCCTGAGTAATATGAGTTTCTCAGCTGCTCGGATGCCATTGTCAAATCAACTATCTGATTGAAACAAAAGGCAAAAGGAGTACAATTCTTGAAACGGTTTCTTACAGTGACGCTAAAATTGTCACTGATGATCCATGATGGGGTTATGGTGAAAAAGGAAAGGGCATTTAGCATTAGGGTGGAGATATAAATCATAAAAATATTCTCATGATTAGAATGTAATGAAGCAAAAAAGAAATTGGCTGTTACAAATCCTTTTGCAAATTAAGCAGAAGGATGGGGAGCAAGTGCCAGCAGCCCACTTCACATACGCAGCTCCACACATCAAAAAACATAAGCATTACTGACCAAATTATGTTCAAGCCACCGTAAAGGACATTTCAGGCTGTAAATTCTATGATATGCTCACCTAGTGCTTCCCAATCACCCACACAGTGCAAGTCAGGAGTGCGATAGAATATGATAAATGCTGAACAAGCGCAATATGAAAAAAGTTAAAGAATGAATGAACAACTTTTATTTTAATATTAAACAATCCCCAGCTCAGACGTTCAAGAACTATTCTTCTAATTCTCTCAAAATTTGATCCTGATTACAATCAGCTTAGCTGAAGAAATCGTGCTCATTCACAAACTTTACAAACATTTTGAAAACCACTGGAGACCCAATACTAAAACATCAAGCTAAAGTAGGCCTTGATCTCCAAGGCGCATTAACATTGCTTCTCAGTTCATAAATCCATAAGATATAGAATCAGATCCACGCCCTAGGGCCCACAGAGTCGACTCCACCATTCAATCATGGCTGATCTATCTTTCCCTGTCAACCCCATTCTCCTGCCTTCTCCCCGTAACCCTTTCTAATCAAGAACCTTTCAATTTTTACAGCCGTCTGTGGCAATGCATTCCACAGATTCACCACCGTCTTGCTAACTAAATTCCTCCTCATCTTTCTAAAGGTACATCTTTTTATTCTGAGGTTGTGCCCTCTGGTCCTAGACCCTCCCACTTGTGGAACCATCCTATGTGTCTTGAAGCATCCACACCCACTGTATCCAGGTCTTTCATTATTTGGTAAGTTTCAATGCGATCCCCCTCATCCTTCTAAACTCCATCGAGTACAGGCTCAGAGCCGTCAAAAGCTCATCACATGTTCTTAGTTAACATGATCATAGTTTGACTTTTGTGTGTGACCATAGCTTCATAGTTTGTTCTTATAATCGAATAAAAAAGGATCACAAAAAAAAGAGAGCAAATCAGGGCAGTGACTGAATGTTACAACTACTTTAAAAGACTTGAAAATCTGGTCTGTTTTTAAAGAACAGCAAAATTAAAAACAATTAATCCAGAATATAATCATACCATTCAGTTTGATAGATTTACACGCGTTTAGTTCACTTACCCTATGCTACTCAACAATACAAAACAATGGTTAAAAAAAAAACACAATTACACTAAAGTTAAATTTAAAATCTTAGTAGTGACCTAATTAACAAAATGGGATTATCTGTCAATTTTTTTTTAAATTATTGCTTAATAATATCTAAAACCAAAGAAAGGTAATTTCAGAATTTTGTTATTTCACTCATTCTTAAATGACATGGTTAATTTTGTAGCTATTGTGATTGGCTTTTCAAATACAAAATAGTATTTTTGGGCAAAAAGCAAACTGCTGGCGGAACCCAAACCTGTTCCTGTAACTCAGTTTTTTTGTTACCCTCAATTTCAATGGCCAGTAGTGAAACTAGCAGCCGTGTTCATAAGACAATAATGTCTGATTTTGAGGGAAAGTTACATGCAAAGAGTTTTTTCTTCCAACTTTGTTTTGTTTTGCAAGACAGCTTTTGTTTTCTGCTTGTCAATTTCAAAAGTAATTTTTAGATGGTTCTATACTTCCTGATCAAAATTGTGTTCTAACTAATTTGGCTTGCATATTGCAAAAAGATCTTCTCAATTCATCACTTGTGTTATATCCAATTTATGTTATGGAAACAAACGTTACAGCGGAATTACCTGTACTCTATATTGTGGTTATATTCTCAAGTTTTATTACAGCAAAGTTTAAAAGTTAAATTGTTAGCATACCTAAATTGTTGTAAACTAAATATTGTTATGAATGTTAAAATGCTAGATTGAAATTACTAAGAAAATCGAAGCTGTTGTTTAAAGAAATAAAACAAGTAGAGGAAATGGGATATTAAATTTCTGCAGTCTGCATTGTCCGTTTGTTCTACATCAGTAATGTTCCAAGAATACACTATTTTGCGTCATAGTTTCAGAGTTAAGAGCACTGATTTATGAGATGGCCAATCCTAGGTTTAGTTGAATTTCCAGATAGTATTGAACTGTTTTATGTAATGTGCAGTACAGAGCCATGTTTGTATATATCATGTACCATCAACCCTTGGTTCCATCAACCCTTCAAAGGCTATAAATTAGTTTTTCAGTTAAAATTTAGCATGGAAAATATTTGTCAGCAAAACTAATTATACGGTCCTCACGGATCAATTTTAGAATCTTAAACAAAATCATACTGCTGGAAGAACTCAATGAGTCAGGCGGAATCTGCAGAGGGAAATTATCAGACAACGTTTCAGGTCGGGACTCTTCCTTAAGACAAACCTGCGAAAAGATTCCCGACCCTAACCATTGGCGGTCCATTTCACACAAGGATCATAGCTACTATGTTCCCACATTTAGATGGAGGAACCTGCAACTCATCAACTGCAATAATAACCTGTTTATATAGTGTGTTTTACATAGCACCAACTGACTTAACAAGTTGTTTAATAGAAACATTGTCAAATCAAATTTAATAATTAGGGATTGGAAAAATTACATTTATAACAGTGCCCTCCATAATGTTTGGGACAAAACCCCATCATTTACTTATTTGCCTCTATATTCCATGATTTGAGATTTGTAATAGAAAAAAAAAATCACATGTGGTTAAAGTGCACATTGTCAGATTTTAATAAAGGCCATTTTTATACATTTTGTTTTTTTTAGTACCCCCTTTTCAGGGCACCATAATGTTTGGGACACAGCAATGTCATGTAAATAAAAATAGTCATGTTTAGTATTTTGTTGCATATCCTTTGCATGCAATGACTGCTTGAAGTCTGTGATTCATGGACATCACCAGTTGCCGAGTGCCTTCTCTGGTGATGCTCTGCCAGGCCTGTATTGCAGCCATCTTTAGCTTATGCTTGCTTTGGGGACTAGTCCCCTTCAGCATATAAAAGGCATGCTCAATTGGGTTCAGATCGGGTGATTGACTTGCCCACTCAAGAATTTACCATTTTCTAGCTTTGAAAAACTCATTTGTTGCTTTAGAAGTATGTTTGGGATCATTGTCTTGCTGCAGAATGAACCGCCGGCCAATGAGTTTTGAAGCATTTGTTTGAACTTGAGCAGTTAGGATGTGTCTATACACTTCAGAATTCATTATGCTACCACCATCAGCAGTTGTATCATCAATGAAGATAAGTGAGCCAGTACCTTCAGCAGCCATACATGCCCAGGCCATAACACCCCCATGTTTCACAGATGAGCTGGTATGCTTTGGATCTTGGGCAGTTCCTTCTCTCCTCCATACTTTGCTCTTGCCATCATTCTGATACAAGTTCATCTTCGTCTCATCTGTCTGCAAGATCTTTTTCCAGAGCTGTGGTTGCTCTTTTAAGTACTTCTTGGCAAACTGTAATGTGGTCATCCTATTTTTGTGGCTAACCAGTGGTTTGCATCTTGCAGTGCAGCCTCTGTATTTCTGTTCATGAAGCCTACTGCGGACAGTGGTCATTGACAAATGCACATCTGAGTCCTGAAGAGTGTTTCTAATCTGTCGGACAGGTGTTTGGGGATTTTCCTTTATTAACTAGAGAATTCTCCTGTCATCAGTTGTGGAGGTCCTCCTTGGCCTGCCAGTTCCTTTGCGATTAACAAGCTCCCCCGTGCTCTCTTTCTTCTTGATGTTCCAAACCGTTGATTTTGGTAAATCTAAGGTTTGGCTGATGTCTCTAACAGTTTTATTCTTGTTTCTCAGTCTCATAATGGCTTCTTTGACTTTCATTGACACAACTTTGGTCCTGATGTTGATAAACAGCAATAAAAGTTTCCAAAGGTGATGGAAAGACTGGAGGAAAGACTAGGTGCTGAGAACTCTCTGCTACCTGCATTAAGGAGGCATTTAAACACACCTGAGCAATTACAAACACCTGTGAAGCCATGTGTCCCAAACATTATGATGCCCTGAAATGGGGGGGGGACTATGTATAAACACAGCTGTAATTTGTACATGGTGAAAGCAAAATGTATAAAAATACCATTTGATAAAATCTGACAATGTGCACTTCAACCACGTGTGACTTTTTCTATTACAAATCTCAAATTGTGGAGTACAGAGGCAAATAAATAAATGATGGATCTTTGTCCCAAATATTATGGAGTGCACTCACTGTACATGGTTATCAGGTGTACTCTCAACAAAAATAAGCAAAAAGTGAAGGATAAGAATCTAAATAAACATCACACATGAAACATAAATTTATATGATGTTATGATTTTTATGTTGCAATTTGATAGAAAAAAAATGTGATGTACAATCCTTTTCAGCCTTTACAAAGTATTAGCATGATGCTCTTCAGATATAATAATTTTCCATTATTTTTTAAGAAAAATGAAATCTGAAATTATTTATCACTGCACTGGATAACATTCTGTCACCTGTGTAGCTTTACTCATCCCGGGGTTAAACATTTTATTAGCAGCTCTCAGAAAGCAGATAGTCTTGGACACACCTGCTTGTGCCAATCAATAACTTAAATAGAGATGGTAAGAAAGTCAAGAGTGTTTTATTGTCTACTTAAATAAACAATTAGAATAATAATCTAAGTAGATTTAAAGAAAGTAGGAGTGATTCACCTCTATCAAATCCTGCCAGCTCCAGGTACAAATATACACAAAATAAGTCTAGACAAAGCAAATCTACCTACAAATAACATGCTAAAGGTTGTAATCTGTACACTTTTGAAGTCACATTCATTCCATAAATTGAATTACCACAAATACTATATATGTAACATATTGCACAAACATAGATTATTATATTTTGATTTCACAGGGTTGGTTTAAAGTATTTTGCTTCATTAGCTCAAAAAATACTTAGAAGCGCACTGTCCTGCTTACACCTTACAATTTGTAATTTTTTTTTCTTCATCTACCTCATTAAAAAAAGGTAAACAAAGCTGGTCTTATATTGTGAAAAACAGTCACCGTAATAGTAGCGCCCATGGGCCTGTCCCACTTAGGCGATTTTTCAGCGGACTGCCGGCGACTATCAAGTTGCCAGCAGTCGCCTGTAAAACCGGGAACTGGAACGGTGACTGTCAGACTGGAACACACAAACACATTGCTTCCTTCATCAGCGCGTGTGATTTTTTTAGACAGCGCTCCCCCCGCTTGCCCTGTCTAAAAAAATTCACATAATGCAAAGCCGAGGTGATACAGACACACACCAACAGGAAGGTTGGCGCTGTAAAAAGACGGCTAAAGCACAGTGTACGTTAAGTCCTTTAAAAGAGGGGGGGGGGGGGAAAGAGGGGGGAGAAGGAGTGGAGACAACTTTTAAGAAGCCAGAGATACACGGCTGTGAAGCTCGGCGGACATTTAACATTACTGGTCGGTTATCCTTGGTTCTGAAAACTACTGCTTACCTTTTTTTTCCAGATGAGCCAATGAAATTCACCGGTCAGCACCGGCTGCAACCTATGAGAACCTCCGAGAACCTCTGACCTCCTGGCAACCCACTAGGACTTCCTGCCGACCCACCTACAGCTCGAGAATCCTCGCTACTCTCCATGGCGGCTGCACTCTAGTTGCCGATAATTTTTCAACATGTTGAAAAATTCACGGCAACCATAATGAGGCTGTGACTAGTTCCCAGAATGCGGGAACTACTCACGACCATGAAGGCGACTCCCCGGCAACAACCCGCGAACATGTGGCAACCATGTGGCGACTGCATAGTCTCCTGCAGTCGCCTAAGTGGGACAGACCCATCAGATCCCTCGAATTGAAGATCTGTTTTTCTGTCTATCTATCATTTCTAACGTAGGTTTAGCATGTTCAGTGGGAAAGAAAGAGAACATTTTGGAGTGGGGCGCCCAATATTCTCTATTTTTGATTCAGCTTCTGTAGTGCTCTGACATTTTGATGGGATGTTTTTTGCAAAATAACCAAAATCTGAAAAAGCTTCACTTTCTCTTTCCCTCAATGCTGATTTGCATGCTGCAAAAAGCATCCGTAAGAAGAAAAAAAACAAAAAACTCATAATCAGTTATGTTCATATCTTTTTCAAAGCACTAATTAAACATCTGGAAAAACAATCAACTGCCAATTTCCTTATTTTTTTGTTTAAAATGTGTCTATTCCAACAATTCCTGCCATCTCAATGTACAACTCATAATTTTCAATATAACCCTTGGAATTGTTTCAACGTGTTATCATTTTAAAACAAAAGGTCACAGTGGCAGAGTTGCTGCCTTATAGTGTCAGAGACACAGTTCGATGCTGACCACAGGATCCTGTCTGTATGGAGATTGCAGGTTCTCCCTGTGATCATGTGAGTTTTTTCTGGGTGCTCTGGTTTCCTCCCACATTTGAAAGGGCCTGTCCCACTTAGGCGATTTTTAAGGAGACTGCCGGCGACTAGGTTGGAGCCATACGGTCGCCGGGGTGTCACCTGCACGGTCGTGAGTAGTCTTCAGTCGCCCAAAGAGTCGTAGCATTTTTCTGATCGCCGCTGAATTTTGAAATGTTCAAAACTTTTTGGTGACCGTGGGCTTGTCGTAGCTGGTCTTCTCCTGACATAGGTGCTGTCGTAGGATTTCGTAGGTTGTCGCCGGTGCTGACTTTGATGAATTCCATTGTCGTAGTTGCCGGAAGTCGCCTAAGTGGGACAGGCCCATTAGTCCAGTCGCCGGTTTTTCGGCGACCTGCTACAACTATGACAGTCACCTAAAATAAATCGCCTAGTGGGACAGGCCCTGAAAGGCATGCAGATTCTGTAATTGACCCAGTGAATCGGATAGAATTAGTGTAAGGGATGATTGTCGGTCAGCATGGTCTAGATAGTCTGTTCCCATGCCGTATCTTTAAATTAAACAAAATGCATCTCTTTTCATTTCAGTCACACTATTAAATTATTTTGCCAAATGAAAGATTCATTGTAAAGCTTCTTATATAACTATGTGACAGATGAGCAAGAGCAGCACTAAGCAAAAAAGAATCTAGCAATCATCTTAAACAAGGACAACATAGAAAACCCTGTAACAAAGAATATTTTTTAAATCTGTCATATTTTATAGGTAAATTCAAAAGATTATTCTGAGAACCAAAACACATATTACACAACATCCAATTTTCAGAAATCTCCATTTATTGCAATATGTCTTCAAAAATGTGTCACCTTCATGAACGTTTTTGTCCATTAATTATGGAAATGTAGTATTTTGAATAGATGATTTTCTATATTGAGATATATGAGGATATGATATGAGACATGAGTAAGTTTATTAGCCAAGTATGTACACATACAAGGAATTTGCCTTGCTCGCATACAGTAACACGACATACAGTAACAATTAAGAATAACACATAAAACATTATAGCAACATGGTGACATTAAATTCAGGGTGATAACTCAACTCAATAAAATGTAATTCAACTTCCGCTAGAAAATATTCCAGTACTACATTTGCACCAACTTAACAGGCTATTTCTTCATGTCATAATTCCAAAATAGTACCCAGTGATAACTTTCAGTGATAGAATTGTAATTAGCATCTTAGCACACCTCAGTATTCATGCTACAAATTGTCAAAAAACACCAGCTCGTATGGGTTAGTATGGGTTTCAGGTGAAGGTAGGAGAATGGGGTTAGGAGGGAGAGATAGATCAGCCATGATTGAATGGCGGAGTAGACTTGATGGGCCGAATGACCTAATTCTGTTAGGCATTGACAATTACAAATACACACTGCTGATCAAATTCAATACTGCAAAGAATCAACTTCCAAATTGGCTATTTTGTCCATAAACCAAAAAAGGAGCTTCAACAACATGACACATGATTTGCTGCTTGATTTATTATCCCTGCAGTTTAGAGTTAGTGTCAATTTAAACACTGCAAGAAAGGAAAACTTTCCCATTTTTTTAAGAATGATGCCCACTACTTTGAAAAAAAAGTGTTGCAATGAAAATCTTAGAAACGGTAATTTCTAAAATATGACAATATTTTTTAAGACAGTTTGCAAATAGTAAAAAATAACAGAAATTTCCCATTGTAATGTAAAAATATGAGTAATATGCCTCAACAGTCCTTCGCACTTAACCAACTGTAGTTAGTTAAAACTCAGAATTATCCCGTTATTTTCAGTGTATCATTTAGAAATACATGCATTATCCACAAAATAAATTTAACATTTTTAGTATGTGACCTATGTGGCAATCCACATGGGAGAAGTGGCATGTTGAGAAACCTGAAAGACTGACTCTGAAAAGGGCACCGGAAAGGTGCACATTTTTTTTTAAATGACAAGGTTATTTTCTGCATGCTAATTATCTACCTTTGGCTTCCTATTTAGCATTACTACTTCCTTTGCATACAACTGCAAAAGCTATTGAAATCTTGCACATACATTTACATGCTCAACTCCTGGAAGCTATACCTTTATAGCATGCTGAAATAATGCAGTAGCACAGAATATTGCAGAGATTTTAAAAGCAGAGTTTTACCATTCTTATTGAGAAACGTAGAGCCGCCCTCAATTATAAGAAAGTAAGTTTAGTCACGTTATGAAATGTCTTTCATTCATCTCACTGTAAAAACTATAGAATCTTTCTACAGAGGACAGTGACTTCAACAACAAAAAAATGCATTTGTCATTGAAATTCAATGACATTTTACCATAAAGTAACTTTAATCACACTGCACTGGTTGGTATACAGGGACAAATCAGAGAGTGGATACATTTATCCAAAGATCTATGAATTAAAATCTGCGCCACATACTTTTCTATTAAAAGCTCAATTTAAACAGTACTTAACCAATGCAGCCATATTTATCAAGGGGAAAATCCCTAAAACTAAAAACAACAAAAAAGTTTGTATTTAAGAACTATGTGGAAATAAAGAACAAAGCACACTTGAGAAAGTCTCCGTCTTTAAAACAATTATTTGTCCTGTATTTCTGATGAGCAGACATAAGGATAATTTTAATCAAAGGATTTGCTAGACAAAAGTACTATTAAAAGTCTCATCTTGTATTTACGTATGTATACGTGCATGCGTGTGTGTGTGTCTGTATGTGTTTTTCTACCTTTGTCAAAACGCTACGAGGTAGCACATAAAACTTTACATATGCGAGTCAGACTTTTCCCCTCCACGCAGTAATCAGGTTCACTTAAGATTTCATCCTATATTTCACAAGTTATTGACGATTCAAGTTTTTAAAAAAGGCAATAAATGGTTCTCATACACAGCCCTTTTCCCAGATTTTCCACTGATGATGTCACAATGCCACTCACAGTGCACCAATCACAACGGCCTCTCAAACTGTCGAGTGCCATGCCCCCCCCCGACCCCCGCCCCCTCCCCCTCCGGGCTTTACACCCCACCCCCCCCCCCCCCCCCCACCGCTTTCCCCACCCCCGGTTATTCACATCCCCCGCCCCCTCCTCCCAGGTTATTCATGATTAAAGGGGTTATTTTAAACAAAACCATCTTTTAAAACACCAGCTTCCAATGACATCACTTTGCCCCCCCCCCCCCTCCAAATGGTACAGTGAAACAGAATATTCCACCACCCTCCAGTGATGTCAGGGAGATGCCCTCATCTCAAAAACAGCCTCATCAGCACACCGTTGGCGAAGCAGATCCAACGGGTCTGCACTTGGTCTAGTTAGCTTATAAAGGTGCACTGAAAATGCTGTATTGAAATAATGTCACTAAGTATCCTAGATTAATAACCATGACCTTGACATTCCAGCATGGAATATATACATACGACTGCTAATATAAAATTATGAGGGTTAATTCACATACCAGCTTCAACCCTACATCAAAGCCTCTTTTAACTGCAGACCTGGTTAATGTGTACATTAAAAACTACATTCTCAGAGGTCATACTGGAACTACCTCACCCAAAGTTCAAACCAAAAACTGCAGAATGAGAAACATTTTGCTGTTCAATTTCAAAATAAAGCAAGGACACAAGTGAAAGCTCCCAGAAAGCAAGATATAAGTAAAAAACTCTTTAAAAATCTCTGTGGATAATGCAAGAAATGTTTTCGATTAAAGATAAATGTAACTAAGAATTGTGTACATTTGTATCCTAATATTATCCTTCAATCATCACGAAACAAAATTTTACAACACCGTACTGATTATTTAAACCAGCAAAATATAAGACTGGGTTTTGCGTATTTATTACAAGTCAATTAGCCAAAAGTAGCTATGGAAGTAGTTCCCTTTCTATGGTTTAAATGCACAATGAAAATGTTCTGACTCGTATTTAATGCTTAAATCTGTGTAACTTTATTGATAATTTTGGAGTTTTCCAGAGCCATTAAAAAAACTCAATGACTAGCAAAAAATTGTAAAATAACTTCAGTTCACAAATCATCAGTGAAATCTATTTTGACTGGGTTGTGAAAGTTATTCAAACTAATGGACACAATATACAGATGCATTCTTAAAACAAAGATCTACTATGGAGCATTATATGAATTGAGGGAAATGCTTGTCTGCAACCTTGGGGAAGGAAATCTGTCTGTTGGAAACTGCAAGATTTCAAAAATATATCATGGAAGTATTTGCAACAGTTTACATGGGATTACATGGACTGAATGAAAACATATCTTTATTGCCAAAGCAATTAGCATTTACCAACACATATTCTTCATAACCATAGGTTGGGTTTTTCTAGAAAAATCTGGTTATTTGTAAAGAAAGACAAGAGAAGGAGTAGTTATATGTAGAGATTAGAGGACACGTTTATGTTTTTTTTTAAGATGTAGCATTTAATTTGGTTCAGACTTGCTGAGGAATTTTAGTATTCAAAATAGTGACAAATGTCACTGCTTGCAAAAGATTTGTTTTTGTTCAACCAGTCAACTAATCTCTCATGTCAAGTACAGTAATGTCAGTACTTCAATGGTCTATCTTGATTTTGTCCTCAAATCTCTGGACATTAAAGGAAATAATTCAACAACAAAAAATCTAATATGTTTTGCAATTATGAAAAGAAGGTTTATTGCCTTTGTTTTGGAATTAGTGACATATGGTCATCGATTCAAATTTGTCACATTGAAAGTATAAGAGGTTAAAGATTTAATTTCATTAAGACTTATACTGCAATTAAAAGCAATCCATGAAATGAATCTTTTTGAAAAAGGCAGTAGGATTAATATAAAACTATCCTATCCAAACCAGCACCGACACAAAAGATCAACCGTCATTTTTCTTTGTTCTAAAGTAGAAAACATATTTAAGTTGCAACGCTAATGCAACAAAACATTTCAAGGTGCTTTACAGGAGTACTATAAAACAAATCAGACACTCTGAAAAAGGGTCTCGACCTGAAACGTCACCCATTCCTTCTCTCCAGAGATGCTGCCTGTCCCGCTGAGTTACTCCAGCATTTTGTGTCTATCTTCGGTTTAAACTAACATCTGCAGTTCCTTCCTACACACTTAATCACATGCATTTCTGGTTTTACACCACAGGGTTCCTAAATCTAAAATCAATGTGTTTGCTGGAGTACTGAAACTTGCACCAATTTATACCAATCAATCAACAGTAATTTCCATTCCACCAATTCCCAAATATTTGTAGCTATTCCCTGCAAAACATATCATATGATACCGTACCACGATTTTATTTCCTTCACAAAACATTCTGAGGGAGGGATGCTTTTGTCAACACTATAAATTGTAATGAAATATGTAGGCTGATAGAAACATTAAGCACTGAAGGCTATAAAGCTTCCGATAACATAAAGCTTGCAGTACCATTGAAATGTCGGTGCGAACATCCCTTTCCATTGATGCTACTACCTTAAAACTACCAGACTAATTTTAAAGATGGACACAAACTGCTGGAGTAACTCAGTGGGTCAGACAGCATCGCTGGAGAAAATGGTTGGGCGATGTTCCTTTCTTCAGACAGATTATAGTGGGGGGAGGGGGGGGAAACAGGAAAAAAAGCAGGAAGGCGAGTAAAAAAAAGACAAATCAGGGCCAGTAGTAAATGAATTCAGGCGAGGAGGTTCCCTGGTAGGCTGGAGACAGGTGTGAGCCCAAGAGAGGTACACAGTTGTGAATTATGGAACTAGTTAACTGACTTTTTGCAGAGGAAGGGGAAAAAGGGGGGGGAGGGAGGGTGTTTGTAGAAGTCACATAAGCACCTCCCCTTCCCCCCCCCCCCGCCCCTCTCCCCGCTGTGCCTAGCCAACCTCCTTGCCCATCACCTGTTTTTATCCTGTTTTGCTTGGCTTCCAGATTTCCCCCCACTCTCCCTACTACAGTCTGAGGAAGGATCCCAAGCCGAAATGTCACTGATCAATTTTCTCCTGAGATGGTGCCTGACCTGCTGAGTTTTTTTACCAATCTTTGCTATAAATCAGCATCTGTGGTTCTTTTTTTATTGTAGACTAATTTCAATTACATTTCATTCATGTGTTTAGAAGGAGTTTTGTAATAAGCGGGCTTCCTATTTCACCCATAAAGAGCTAAACAATTTATAGAGCATGGAAACGGGTCGATCAGCTGGAGTCCATACTGACCATCAAGCATCCATTTACACGGTTCCTACACAAATCCAATTTTATTCATCCCAACACTGCCATCAGATTTTACCACATCCTCATTAGGAAGATAATTTAAAGTGGCCAATTAGCCTACCAAACATCTTTAGGACATGGGAGGAAACTGGAACAGACAGAAGAATCCACTCAGTTCACTGGATGACCGTGCAAACAGCTCCAGAGGTCAGGATCAAACCAAGGCCACACCTCTACTAGCTGCACCATTGTGCCACACAAATTTGTCACCATATAACTTTAAAAAACTGACAGGAACCAGTCCAAGCCATTTTCTCGAGAATCTCCAGAAAGCGACACAGTGGCACAGCTAATAGAGCTGCTGCCTCACAACACTAGAGACCAGGTTCAATCCTGATCTGCAGTGCAGATTCTAATAAATTTGCACATTCTACCTGTGACCTCTGGGGTTTTGATTTTTTGTTACACTGGTAGGTTAATAATAAACCAATGCCACGAATTGACCACTTTAATTTCCCTTAGTGTGCAAGTGTATGTTAGAATCTGATGAGAATGTAGTGAGAATAAAATGGAACTGACATTAGCTTATTGCAAATAGGTGGTTGATGGTTGCTGCAGATTTGGGGGCCGAACGGCCTGCTTCTGTGCTTTACATATCTTTGTCTCAATGTCTCTATGGTTTGAACAGTACATCTTAAACCTTTCTTCAGGACAAAAAACTGCATTTGGCTACAGTGTAAAAGTCAAAGCTTTTCTTGAAAATGAGTATCATTCAATGATCAACAGTTTCAACATTGACATTGCTTTATAAAGTTGAACTTTATTTTACAATAAAGTTGTAAAGTTTAACGTTTATTTTTGCAACTGGAGTATGATGCAGTTCAACAGTCACATTTAAACACTGCAAGGTCAGATTATTTTTAAACTGATATTTGTAATAATCAATTCTAATACAATTTTCAAAATTCTGTATTCATTCCAAGCTTTAATGTTCCGAATTGGAAAGTAATATAGTCAATAGTCAGATTTATTCGTCACATACACAATAAAGTGCAGTGAAATGAACTTGCCAGCAGCGGTACAATAAAAAAAGAACACACAATACACAATTAAAAAAAACACAAACATCCACCACAGCATTCATCACTGTGGTGGAAGGCACAAAGTTTAGTCAGTCCTCCTCCATTTCCCCCCGTGATGTGCAGGCAAGGTAAGTCCCGAATCGGTGCTTCCCTACCGGAGACCGCGGTTTCAAGATGGTGTAGGCCGTAGGCCCACGGTCGAAGATCTAAGTCCCCGCCACGGTTAGGAGCACCGCAGACCACGGCTTCAAAAGATGTTGTAGGCCGCGGGCCGGCGGTGGGAGCTCTTCTCCTCCGGGGTCCGCAACAAGGGATCTCAGGCTCCGGACACCGGGCCAGCTGGAAGCTCCGCAGACCTTCAGGCTTCAGGCTGCCGCGGGCCAGCAATCGGAGCACTTACTTCTGGCGACCCCCAGCGAGTCCACGCTGCGCCTGCTGCTGAAGCTCCGGGCCCGACTCCGGGAAAGGCCACACCGATCCTCGTGTTAGGCCGCGACGGAGGCAACGTGGAAAAAGTCGCCTCTCCGTGGAGGAGGCGACCGAAAGCGGTTTCCCCCTTACCCACACCACCCCGCAACACAAGACACACCGAGAAACATTAAAAACACACATTTGGGCATATTAAAAAAACAAAAAGAAGAAAAATGACTTGCACGCTGCTGGCAGGGCAGCCGTCTCGCAGCGCCCCCATCAGTAAATTCCAGAAATTCGCATGCGCAATCCCCATACGCAAATGGACACTAAACAGCATTACCTGATTTAAATAATTATTAAAACACAGTATTAAAATGCTACTTTACATCTTTGTGGTTAAACCACACAAGATGCACCACAGAACAGCTGCTGGTTTCCAGTGTAATATTTATCTTTAAAGTCTGACTACCCCATCTTTCTCTAATGTCACTCTTCCATTTTCTAGGTCAGTTCAACTATCCTCACTCTCATCTGTTCAATTGTGACCATATGCAGTAAGGATTTTTCAGATCTTCATCGGTCAAGGCAACAAGAGGTGAATTCAACAAATAAAATTAGATCAGAGAGTTTATCAGGGGAGAAACTAAAGAAACAATTCAGTATTAGGCTTGTACTACAGAGAACTGATTAATTATTATATAAGAGTTGATTCTACAAATCTCCAATCTTCGAGAGTGAGCCCTAAAATATAGCAAAAAAGGTTTTCTTAAATTCAGCGAAAAATGAAAAATTCAAGGTCACTTTCTGTCATTCATTATGTCAGTTGAAGAATTACACTTGCATTGTGTAAAGGTTCACACATCATAAAATCCCTGCCTTTTTCTAAATATTACTCCCAAAAGAACCAATCTGCATTCCGATTAAGAAGTCATTCCAACATTCCCAAAAAATGTTACTTCACAGTCTTGAAAAAAAAACTAGGTTAGGATGTCAGCTCCTCTTAAATGAAGCTAACTATGCACGTTCAAATACTACACTTCACATCCACTGCAGCTCTGTTCCATATGCCTAGCTATCATGGGGGTCTGAAACATGCATTTTGATTTTTAACTCCACCACCTGTGAAATAAAACAGCAAACAGTGCAACTAGTTGTTAAAGAAGGAACTGCAGATGCTGGAGAATCGAGGGTTACACAAAAAGCTGGAGAAACTCAGCGGGTGCAGCAGCATCTAAGGAGTGAAGGAGATAGGCGACGTTTCGGGTCGAGACCCTTCTTCAGACCCAGAAGGGTCTCGACCCGAAACGTCGCCTATCTCCTTCACTCCTTAGATGCTGCTGCACCCGCTGAGTTTCTCCAGCTTTTTGTGTAACCCCCAAACAGTGCAACTACTTTGGATGGATGGCAGATGTCTGACTATACAGTTAAAGGCAGAACACTTAACAGCACTGATGTACAAAAGGAATCTGGAATCCTAGTCCATAGCTCCCTGAAAGTCTCAACACAAGTAGGTTGAATGGTAAAACAGACATATGGTATGCTTGCCTTCAACAGTCAGGGCATTCAGTATAAGTCATGAAGTCACATTGGAACTTTATCAGCAAGGTTTCATTGTAGTGTTGTGTGCAGTTCTGGTCGGCCCATTGTTGGAAGATTGTAGAGGCTTAGGGGAGGGTGCTGTAGAGGTTTACCAGGATGCTGCCTGGATTAAAAGGTATTAGCTGTAAGGAGCAACTTGGATTGTTTCTCCAGAGCGGAGACTGGCAGGAGACCCGATTGAAGGTTAAAAATAAAAGGCAAGCATAGATCAGGTAGTGTCAATCTTTTTTCCCCCCCCCAAGATGGAAATCATCTATACCAGATGGCATAGCTTGAAAGTGAGAGGGTAAAATTGTAAAGAAGATGCGCGGGGCAAGTCGTTGTTGCACAGAAACAGCGGTAGGTGCCTGGAACATGGAATATGAATCATGTACAAGCAAAAGGGATCAGTTTCAATTAACATCATGTTCAGCATGTTGCGGGCTGAATGGTTTGTTCCTCTGCTGCACTGTTCCAAATACAATGATTGCTATCGAAATTGCAACACGTTTCAATTAACTATCCAGAGAAAGCACAGCAACTGCCTCAAACATTGATAATAAGCTGAATAATGTGTTATATTTGTACTATAGCCACATACTCAATTTGATGCTGAATTCCAAGTCCAAATGTCTGAGCTTCCAAAAGGTGCAGAGACAAATCTAACTAATGATAGAAGATAAACACAAAAAGCTGGAGTAACACAGCAAGACAGGCAGCATCTCTGGAGAAGGAATGGGTGATTTCAGGTCAATGTCTTTAGATGCTATGCTTCAGCAGAAATCTGCCCAAATGTTTTTAAAATGTGCTCTTATAAATCAATTGCAGGATTTGGCATACCAATTAAATAATGTAAGTCATATGAATCTAGTAATTGACTTCTTACATCAATAAAAGCATGGGAACATTCATTTTTATATAAACTAATCTAATCCTTCTCTCCTCTAAATCTACTGTTAGTTTTATAGAATTCACCAGAAGACAAATGTGTTCAGTGCTATAAAGGACTTTTGTTGCCATCCTCAACAAACAGGGTAGTAATGTGATGTCACATATACTCTGAGTTACAATATTCCCAAAATATCATAACTTTCACTAAAACCAGAATTCTCCTAATCAGAAAAGGCAAGTGAGTGCAATTAATAAAGATGGGGAATTAAAAAAAACAGTTGAAAGAAAGGGTTAAGGGGGGGGGGGTGTCTTGATAAATGTATAACATTTAGAGACTTCAAGTCAGAAATTTCAACCAGCCGTGAATTATTCTCCTTGGCATTTTATGTGACACTTTTTCCAAGATTCACTGTAAAAATAAGATGTATTATCTCACGATTTGAATTTCAGCTATCATATCCTCTGCATTTTGTTTTTAAATTGGGACAAAATTTTACCGTAATTATCTCTCATAATGATAAATCTGTCTCATTCAAGATGCATAAAGATTCGCAACTGATGCTTTGGAACTGATTAAATCTAACTTGAAATGGCCATGTAACAGTACTGAGATATATGCACATTTTAAAATCATGATTTGCTCAGTTGAACATTGATATACTCCCCCGCTTCACTTTACATACGAGTCATCCAATAGAAATCGAGAATGGTTTTCCCCATTTCATTTTGCAGCAATCAGTTTTAATAACTAGCCATTATTATTAGGGATGGCAGATATAACTTTCAAACAATAAAGATTATAACAATGTGCCTCAACTTCCCCAAAAAAAAGCACGAATACAAACTTCAAAGTTACTCTGTGACAGCAGCTGAACAGGAAGTTGTCAGGTTCTACTGCATAACTGTGATGAGATAACTGATCTTGGGCAGGATGATGGTAGTATGCCACAAATACACCAACAGTCTTGGGACAAGTAGGGGAAAATGAGTCAGCGGTTCTACTCCTGATCTTTATCTTGTGAGCTCAATTAGAATCATACATGCAATTTAGTGAAGGCAACCAGGCTGAGCTGCGATGCCTTCAGGCGGCCAACACAGCCTGCACTCAGGCTTGAATAATGGCCACTTGTGTAAGGCATACAGTGCCCTCCATAATGTTTGGGACAAAGACCCATCATTTATTTGCCTCTGTGCTCCACAATTTGAGATTTGTAATAGGAAAAAAATCACATGTGGTTAAAGTGCACATTGTCAGATTTTAATAAAGGCCATTTTTCTACATTTTGGTTTCACCATGTAGAAATTACAGCAGTGTTTATACATAGTCCCCCATTTCAGGGCACCATAATGTTTGGGTCACAGCAATGTCATGTAAATGAAAGTAGTCATGTTTAGTATTTTGTTGCATATCCTTTGCGTGCAATGACTGCTTGAAGTATGCGATTCATGGACATCATCAGTTGCTGGGTGTCTTCCCCGGCGATGCTCTGCCAGGCCTGTATTGCAGCCAAATTTAGCTTATGCTTGTTTTGGGAACTAGTCCCCTCCAGTTTTCTCTTCGGCATATAAAAGGCATGCTCAATTGGGTTCAGATCGGGTGATTGACTTGGCCACTCAAGAATTTGCCATTTTTTAGCTTTGAAAAACTCCTTTGTTTCTTTAGAAGTATGTTTGGGATCATTGTCTTGCTGTAGAATGAACCACCGGCCAATGAGTTTTGAGGCATTTGTTTGAACTTGACCAGATAGGATGTGTCTATATACTTCAGAATTCATTATGCTACTACCATCAGCAGTTGTATCATCAATGGAGATAAGTGAGCCAGTGCCTTCAGCAGCCATACATGCCCAGGTCATAACACCCCCACCACCATGTTTCACAGATCAGGTAGTTTCTTCGCCACACTGCAGGAAGTGTGTGTTTCTAAAAGAGTGAAGAATGAAGATGAAATTCACCAGGATGTTGTTTGGAACAGAGCTTTTAGTTACAAGAGATTGGAAATGCTGGATATATTCTCTATGGAGCATAGGAGGCTTGAGGGGTGATTATAAGATTATGAAGGCATATATATGGTAGATAATTAATCTTTTTTCAATGGTTTGGGACTCCAAGACTAGAGTGAAAGTTTTTATAACTCTATAGAAAAATGCAGTGGAGAATCGCAAAAATATAGGCTGGCTGGAGAATTTCTATTAGCAGAGACTAGATGTTTATTTGAGGCATTGCAGAATGAAGGAAGATTTAATTTAGGTGTACAAAATTAGGGTAAGATCAGAAATCATGAACAGGATTTATTCCCCTTGTTAGTGCTTCATAATTAAGGAACATGGACCAATAAGGAGCCAGATTAGGAAAATTTTCATTTAAGATTTGGAATTCTGAAACTTGCCTTCTGAAGGATTAGTGGAAGTAGAAATGCTCATCATATTTAAAAGTTACTGAAAGCACATCTGAAGAGCAATGCTGTGTAAGGCTACAGAGCAACATCTGTGAAGTTTATGATGTCCCAAAATGCACTGGGAAGTTAACTGAATACTTTCATTTTTGTCCAATAACAATGCACAAATAGCCTCTTGTGTAAATTTCAGTAAGAACGAGTCATCTTGTGGCAACTTCAGCTGACAAAAAGATGACTAATTATTTTCAGACACTTAGTCTGATGAGTCAGAAACTTAACTAATAGTTTGCTTCAACACAACTTAATAAGTAGTGTTCTAACATGCCCTGTAGTAAATACACCATAGCTATTCTTTCTCTGGATTAATATCTGTTAATATTTGTCACATTTACAGGCTTTGATTCTTCAACAGTAACCAGCACCCAAAATGGGAACAGTCCATTTATTTCTCCATCCTATTCTATCAGCAAAATCATGTCTAATTTCTGATCTAACTCTATATAACTGCTTCCCCATTTCCTTAATCCATCAATTTTCTATTTGAAATTATTAATTTGACATTGTATCAATTGCTGCTCATGACAGCAGCTTCTAAACCTTTATTTCCACTTCAACTGTGGAAACAGTTATGGTCAAGAGTTATACAGTAAAGGAAATGGGGCCTTTGCCACACCGAGTCTGCACCATCAAGCACCCTTTGAAAATAATCCCATTTTATTCTCTTCACAATCCCATCAACACCCACTTCCAGATTCCATCATCACCTATGCCTTAGTGGCAATTTAGATTTGGATAGTGGCTGGTTAACACACCAACCCATGCATCTTTGGAATATGGAAATAAACAAGGGCCTCTGGTCATAGCGAGAACATGCAAAATCAATTCAGACAGCTCCAGAGGCAAGGATGGAATCCAGTTTGTTGGAGGTATGAGGTAGTAATCTGGTAGCTATGCTACAACTATTTTCTTTTATACTTTTAATACAACTCCTAACTTCAGTCTCAATAGGGTCTAATTTTGAGACTAATCTCTGGTGTTCACACAGAGAGTCTTTTTCATCAGAGAGTTGTGAGTCTGTGGAATTCTCTGCCTCGGAGGGTGGTGGAGGCCAGTTCCCTGGATACTTTCAAGAGAGAACTAGATAGGGCTCTTAATGATAGCGCAGGGGATATGGGGAGAAGGCAGGAACGGGGTACTGATAGGGGATGATCAGCCATGATCACATTGAATGGCGGTGTTGGCTCGAAGGGCCGAATGGCCTACTCCTGCACCTATTGTCTATTGTGTTAGATTTCCCAACAAATGGAAACAATTTTGGATAGTTCCTTGCACTCATTTCAAAAGAACAGACAGTACACACTGAATACCGCCTGTAGCTGATAACCCCACCATAATGTAGCACTAAGTAGACAAATTTCCCTCTCTTGGTCCTAAATCGGAGAATTAAAAAGCGTTGCATCAATTATGCAAATGAGAAAAATCTTTTCCCAATATGATTACACAATTGAATGTAGAATCTCATAACAAAAGGTTACCAGATAGAATTCAGTATGGGAATAACATTTTCACATTTAAAATACTGGAAGATTATTGCAGTAATGGAGTTAGCCAAGAACTTTTACACCCAGAGAGTTGTGAATCTTGGAATTCTCTGCCACAGAAGGCAGTGGAGGCCAATTCACTGGATGTTTTCAACAGAAAGTTAGATATAGCTCTTAGGGCTAACGGAACCAAGGGATATGGGGAGAAAGTAGGAACGGGGTACTGATTCTGGATGATCAGCCATGATCATATTGAATGGCGGTGCTTGCTCGAAGGTCCAAATGGCCTACTCCTGCGCCTATTTTCTATGCTTCTAAGACAACAAAACAATCTTTGTCAAATGAGAGTTTCAAAACACTTTTGAAAGGATGGACTGAAGCATGATGCCCAGATAAAGGCAAAAGGCAGCTGACAATATGAAATGTCAATGGAACAAACTGTTAAATGAGGACACATGGTTGCATTGAAAAGACAAATTTAGGAAAGCTTCTCATCGAATGTTCTGTCATTGTGTGTATGAAGTTAACTGCTGGAAGTTTTGTGGCTTAGGTAAAAAGATTAAAGTGCTTGTCAACTAGTGTTCTACCGGCCAAGACTGCTGAGCCAAAACAACAAAGATACCTTTAAAAAGTTGGAAAATGTCAATGAAACCTCAATTATTGTGAGAAAGGGATTGACAATTTCTTAGTATTCATGGGTTACCATTAAAAATAAATTTAAGTAGAATATTTCAGGTCTTGTACCACAAGAGTATAGCATTAAAGACTGCGAGATTATTTTTTACAAATCAGTCTCAAACAATGTAACTCGATTTCATTTATTTCTATTTGAATGAACAATATGGTATTAAACATACATATTTCATCATATCCTCTTGCATTCAATCGGTGGGAGTCATCACAGAAATTCTAAAGAAACGTATTACAAGGGTGCTTAAATTTAACAAATAATTGATTAGCAAACTTTCCACATAAAGTTACACTTTTGCTGAGTTACGCATAGAAGAATGAGTACACAACTGAACTTCTTTTACACAAATCTTCAGCAGAGTGGAAGAGAAGCAATTACGGTAGTTAAATTGTGGCTTAAGCCTTGAAGAAACATTTTAAATTGGATCTTCTTCTAAGACAGTCCTTAAGGATCAAGCATAATTTGTTGCCACTCCACTTCTGCACATATTGAGGCGGCTAATGAAGCCAATATTGTCCGCAGATACTAACATTTTTGGAGCTGGAACTGCTTGCTATGATAGGCAGGTAGATAATTTGTGAAGTGGTGTGAAGCTGCATGCTTAACATCTGCAATGTCACAGAAAGCTGTGACATTGCAAAAATCCAAATCTCAGAAACATAAAATGTTATGTATCACCTCTGCTTGGTGGACCATATGTTTACGACAAGGTTTGATGCCTTTGGTTTTCATGCATCTTTTTCCTTAGATAATGCATGCACACTGAAGGCAAACATTAAATTCTAAATTTGGTGAGAGGTAGCTCTAAAAATATGGGAACCATGCCATCCCTATTCCTGGCACTATAACAATCCACACACCTGCCCACGCTCGCAGCTGCACACCAGTTCTCGATCCCGGGTATGCTGCAGACCCGGCTTCCAAACACACACCTGGCCACATTCCCTGCTTTGTACCCAATCTTGGCACACAAATGATGTGCCCAGTAAATATATGATGAATGTATTTCAGTTAATCCAGTGAAGACCTGAAAAGAAATTACATAAAAAGCTAATTGAAATTGTTGAAATCTAAATGGCTGTATTTCTTCCAAGGTTTGTCTTCAACAGAGAAACCAAATGCAGATTGGATACCATTTAGTTTAGTTTTGTTTATTGTCATATGTACTGAGGCACAGTGAAAAGCTTTTGTTGCATGCTAACCATTTTGCAGCATGATTCTGTTTGTCAGACCCCAAGCTTCCAGTTGCCAGTCACTTTCTCTGTCCTCAGGCCTCCCATGCAGTTCCAACAAGACTCAATGTAAATATGAGGAACAGCAATTCATCTATTTTCTGGGAATGCTGCAGCCTTGGGGTCTCAATATCGAATGGAATAATTTAAAGTAAATAGCCTGCTCCATTTGTAAACATTGGCCAATTCAGTTATAAGGCTATCTAGCTCTAATCTGCACTTGGTATTTTACTCTGAACAGATACGGTCTGTTGTGCTGGGTACTTACAGCATTCTCCTTTTGGCTTCAGTCTCCAGCTCTAACTGCCCTCATTAAGCTATCAACCATAGGTCTCAGTGAATATTAGAATAGCCTCAGCAACACTGACCTCTCCTATACATCCCTCTCACATCCTCTCAGCAACATAAAACTAAAATGAAGGGTTTTCAACCTAAAATATTAATCATGGTTCTCTCTCCAAATATGATACATAAACTGCTGCGTATCCATCATTTTCATTTGCGTTAATAAAAGCAATTCTATTGCCTCTAGTCCAAGTGGCTTTGAGATAAGGTCAAGTAAAAACATTCAACTGAGAAAATAGGAAAACAAATTCAAAAATAACTTCAAGGTAAATAACAATGAACTGGAATTTATATTTTTCCAACAGAAGAAAATCAAACAAACATCACAAGCAAAGTTATCATGGGTACCACACTAATGACATTATATCGTACATTTATTTTTTATTATTCCTTTTAAAGACAAGCATGGATGATTAGAAAGCACCAACTTTTTTTCTCTATTTCCGCTGCGAATGTAGCCGAATCGTTAAAAAAAATACTAAGCAAAAGGATTAACAAATGAAATTCACAGCATTGACAATAGTTATTGAAAGTACAGTTTATATGCAAGGCTGCTAATGAATTCTTTTGTACAATAATAATTCCACAAAAAAATGTAAACATTTTTGTGTCTGCTTCAAAGCCAGTCATAAACTGTGGGTTACCATATTTTCAAAACTGCTATAACCATGCTCCTTCAAACAATACTGCAGCTCCCAAAACAGAGCTCATTTCAAAGATGGGAATTTAACCATTAGACATAAAGTAAATAAACTATCTTCTCTCCATCTCACATGCATGCCTTGTACGTGCACACATATGTGGATATGTTGAAAATATGCTTCATACATGATAATTTAGAATTTTCACAACTGGTTATCTAGTTAGAAATCGCCAAACAGTTCGTAGCCAATTTATCAATAGCACATCCATGAAAGTGCAAGTTGCAACAGTGCAAACATGCACTAAAACAATTATTACTCACTACTAATATTTCTGAAGTTTGAATTGTGAAATAACAGCTAACAGCTGCTACTGTCATTAGTTTGATTTCCAGTTTACTTTGTTACTGCGTTATTTTAACCTTGTGTATATCATTAGTGAGGCCACACTGGAATACTGTGCAAACTTTTGGCCAGTGCTTAGGAAAAGGTTTCAGGCAATTGCAAGCCCAATGGATAACCGCACACAGTTACATCCCAACATCAGAACATTTTCAATGGAAAAAAGGTTGAGGAACTTGTGATCTTGGTTTTCAACATGGACAAGAATGAATAAAAGCATTGCAAGCGGACTATTATATTTGAGCTACAAATAAAAAAACTGGGAAAAAAAAAAATTACAGACAAATAATCCATTATCTACTATAAAAATTCAGTGTGCTCACTTTTACTCAGACATTATTGCTGTAGCAATGTCGGACAATTACAGGCAGCAATCCAAAAATTGCTTTGTGAAAATGTACTCTCTCAGCCTCACACATCATAAAAATCCATTGAAGTGCACAAGGAGTTTATTTAGGAGCTATTTGAGGACACTTAAGTAATCCAGGATTAGCAGTACTTTAAATGACATACTTCAATTAACCTCTCAAAGATTTAGCAACTATAATCTAATCAAGAATATATCAGATAATCTTTGAGGAACTCAGTTTTATTGAGTTTCTTAAAAATGTAAAATTTATGGTATTTCTTTTTCTCCATCTTTTTTTCCTCACTTATACTTGCTCCAACTACGATAATTCTCAAAATTAATACTTGTTTTATACATTTCAAATATATTTGATTACGTGATAAACACAAAATAGTTCACTCCGGTCCATGATACCTTTTTCCTCTTTGGGTCTGACAAGCTCACAATATGAAAACATGGACCAAAACATTACCCAGATTTTACCGAAAGATAACATCCATTGGCAATAGGCAATAGACAATAGGTGCAGGAGTAGGCCATTTGGCCCTTCGAGCCAGCACCACCATTCAATGTGATCATGGCTGATCATCCACAATCAGTACCCTGTTCCTGTCTTCTCCCCAGATCCCCTGACTCCGCTATTTTCAAGAGCCCTATCTAGCTCTCTCTTGAAAGTATCCAGAGAACCGACCTCCACCGGCCTGAGGCAGAGAATTCCACAGACTCACAACTAAAAAAGTGTGAAAAAGTGTTTCCTCATCTCCGTTCTAAATGGCTTACCCCTTCTTCCCAAACTGTGGCCCCTGGTTCTGGACATCAGGAACATGTTTCCTGCCTCGTGTGTCGAAACCCTTAATAATCTTATATGTTTCAATAAGATCCCCTCTCATCCTTCTAAATTCCAGAGTATACAAGCCCAGCCGCTCCATTCTCTCAGCATATGACAGACCCGCCATCCCGGGAATTAACCTTCTGAACCTACGCTGCACTCCCTCAATAGCATGAATGTCCTTCCTCTATATATTGCTAATATAGTTTCTCATATGCTGTGATGGTAGCCAAATTTATTGACAAATCTTCAAGAAATCAGTTATATAAACCTGCAATAAAGGAATTAGGGTTCCACCGTGTCTTTCCAATTTCATGCTTGCCTTCAGGCTCAGGAAGATATTTTTCAGAATTCCCTTTCAGAGGTGTGGGAGGGTGTTTGGAGAGATAAATTACCTTTTCTTATTACTTTCTTAGTTTTCCTAATAATGTAATACATTCATACACCTAAATTAATCAAGATAAACTGTTAATTTCAGATTATTTTATGCCTGCTCAGAATTTCTTTAGTTTAAGAAGCACCACACAATCCTGTGAATTTGTGCATTAATAAAGCACTACTTTCATAAGAAATCTTACCAAGCACATTTGCTCAATTTTGACCATTTATTAATAGGTAATGTATTTTCTGTTACTACAGATAATCATACTCCATTGATGCTGTTTCATCTAGTAAATTGAGCCAGGGTGCATTCTAGGTTCAGAGACCAGAACAGAAAGTGCTGCATTCATACTCATTTTACTGCCAGCCTCTCCATGATATGAATCTTTGACAGATAAGATCAATATTAAATCAGATTCTGACTCAATACTTTGCTACTTTAAAAAAAACTGTAGAGCAGAAAATCACAGTCAAATATTTTTTCACATTTGAAGTAAAATATCACTTAGCTAAAATAGAGATTATCTGTCCATAGAAACCAGAACAGTTTTAGTAGCCACTAGACAAAGTGGGACCCGTTGGGTCCCAGTCACACGGGAGGCCTGGTCCCCCAACACAACCCATTCACCAACTCAATAATCCACCACTCACCCGTTCCCCCAACGAAACCCGTTCCTCCAACGCAATATTCCACCACTCACCCATAGCCCCTAACTCTGCAGGCACGGCTCATTTCCCCTCATCCCCAAGTACTCCTTCCCCCTCCACAGTCCATCCATAGGCTTGACGGAGCTAACCTTACCTCAAAGGGAACATAGCAAATTTAGTTTAGAGATACAGCGCAGAACCAGACCCTTCGCCTCACTGAGCCCACACCAACCAGCAATACACTAGCACTATCCTACACACCAGGGGAAATTTACAACTTTACTGAAGCTAATTTTCTTTCCCGCTATTATCACACTTTTGAACAGACCTCTCGTGAGCTAGGATACATTCCTGATCTCAAAATCTACATAATTGCAGCCCCAGCATTTTTATTTTTAAATCACTTTCTCTATGGCTGTATTTCTATATTCTGCTGTTTATTTTTTCACTGTATCTCAGAACGCGTGACAATAATAATAATCTAATAATATCATATATTTTAAATAAAGCATAATCTAGAAAAAAAAGAATATTCATCCCTTCTTCTGAACTTCAGTTCCAAGTCAGCTTCTGAAATTTTGCGCAATTAGTGCATACACGAGGATACATTTCTTCCTCAGCAAGATGTATATATATTCCTGTAGATAGGAGTTATCAGGAGGATGCACAGCAGTTGTTTTCTATTATTCTTACCGCATATTGATACAAGGAAAAGTAAAGTTGCAAAAAACATTGGCTTGACATGTAGCTTTGAAGTACCTTTTTAAAAAAGGACATAAATGTTGCAGAAAACAGAATAGATAAATCAGGTAGCTTGCATAAGTAGGAAACTATAGTTACAAGCATACATTTGTTATTGGGTCTGTTATCTAAAACCGAGATATCTGAAAGGAAGTTAAATTATTTTTTTTAAATACTAAATAGCTTTGATCATATAAACAAAGAAAGACAAAATTCTATACTACTGCCAAGGTATCGTAAACCAAAAAATATCACCAAGGCAGCAAAGACATTAGGAAATCAGTCTTCATACAATGGAAGGTGGGAAGTTCTCTACCACAGGTAGAAAAAGTGGATATATATTTAAGCAGAGTACATTGGACTTTGAGGAGCAAGCAGGTAGTGGGGTTAATTTTAGACTGGAATCGCTACATATGACACAACAGTCTCGTTCTGTCCTTATGTTTCTTTCTGTATAATCCTTCATGGCTCTGTGCTCCAATGTAGGTTTGAGACATAAATTGCTCCTGATCAAAGAGTACAATGAGGTAAGTGGAATAAAGGGATATGGGGAGATGGCAGGCACAGGTTATTGATTGGGGACGATCAGCCATGATCACAATGAATGGTGGTGCTGGCTAGAAGGGCCGAATGGCCTCCTCCTGCACCTATTTTCTATGTATGTTTCTATGTCCCACATGGGCGACCTAATTGGTGAGTTGAGAAGAGTTTAGGAGAGTTTGAAAAAATGTCATGTTGAACTATGTAGACCTCCTTCGACTATGTTGAAAACTAGCTTCGACTAACTTCGGGAAAACTGGACACCGAATAGTGGAGAGTGAAGACGACCTCCTTCGATCTCCTTCGACCATGATAAAGACCATCTACGATTACCTTCGACTACCCTCAATTACCTACGACTAACATGCCGACCTACTACGACTAAACCTACGAGTAAAAAAATTAACGATTTGTTTCCATGGCGGGCATTTTTCAACATGTTGAAAAATACGCCGTGACCTAGCTGAGGCCTCGAGTACACGGGGACCACTCTCGAGCATGACGGAAAGTTACAAAGACCTCCTACGACCTCGTGTCGACCATGCTGCGAGTATGAGTTGAGGGCAAACTCACCAGAACTCGCGGATTAGGTCGCCCAAGTGGAACAGCCCCTTAATGGTTACCATTACATTTAGAAATCACAGAAACCTTTTAAATTTGTTGTTTTGCTTTATTGGAAGTATAATTTTTAAAATAGCAGTGCGAATTAGAAATGTTTGAACCAGTATTGGCCTCTTTAGGGACATTACTCAAACAAGTAAACGCAAGGAAATTAATTGTAAATGACTTATTATTGAATTTGTTCATTGGACATGGACACAGTATTTATTATTCATTTCTAATTTCGCACGGTCTTTGTCCTTAAACTTCTTAAATCCTAGGATACTACAATGAAGAATATGACAAAATATGTCAAAGGAGGTATTCCAACCATAATAACAGTCAACGGGTTCGATTTCACTCTAATGATTCAGCCCAACTCCAGAGATAAAGATAAGTCTGACACGAAGACAGTGAATTATAACAATACTTAGATTAGATCTCCCATTACATTAGAGCTGTTTTGGTATACAAATCTAATTTATATTTCCTAGATTGTTAAGTGAAATAATTTCTGTTTTAGTATGAATGCAGTCTATGAATACTTAAGAACAAAATCATTGCCTCATACTTTATTTGTTGATTTGCTTTCCAGTACTGTGATGCAAAATTGTTTATCTCAAAATGAAAACAGAAATGTCAACAAAACACATTCTTCAACATAAACAGAACCATCATTAACAGAATTCCACAATAACTAGCATGACAACAGATAATGCATACACATAGCTTCCATCCAACGTTTACCCATTTTTGTGGCTTTTGTAAAAAAAAGCGTATTGTTCAAATACCACATTATTTAAAAGCAAAACGATCTGACATGCAGACAAGGTTTTATTTAGTGTTCAACCGTTAAGTTTTATTTTCAAAGCCCAAAAATGGAAATTGGGAACCAGTGCTTTCTCAGGGCAAATAGAAATTGTGATCTCAAAATCCCATTCAGGATTTGAATGTAGTTGTGGACAGTCTACATACCATACCATAGTAATATATAAAAAGCCACAACACACAATTATGAATATGAAAAATACATAATTATGCTATCATCTATATATAACTAGAAAGTGGGACCCGTTGTACCCCGTTCCCTCAACGTAATACAGCACCACTCAAATCTGTTTCCCCAATGCAATATTCCACCACACGCCCATAGCCCCCAACTGCGCAGGCACGGCTCATTTCCCATTATCCCCCAGAACTCCCTCCCCTCCCTCTTCTTTCCCCTCTCCTCCTCCCCTGCCCCCTACTCTCAGTCACTCCCTCGTTCACCTAATAAACCGGTCTGGAGCGGCGGAATGGGGAGGAAGGAGCGCGCTCCAGGCCCCGTTCGTGTCTGTGTCCGTGTCTTTGTCCAGCCGCGCTCAGGGCCCTGGGCTGTGGTTCAAGCCTTGGAGCTTTTTGACATAGTTCCGTGATCACGCACACACAAATGCAGAATCACAACCAAGATGAGAGTTTTAGTAATATATAGATTGCTAAAACACGCATCTTGTTTGTGCGCTTGTGATTTCCCAAAACTCCGGCAAAATGGTACACGATAACACTCCCCCACCTTACTCACCAGTGTCCTGTGGTGACCAAGTTTTGTTCAGATTTATAGTATATTTTACAAGTTATTGACATGTTAAACTTTACAAAAAAAACACTTTACAAAACCACTTTTCCACTCGCCCTGAACATCAGCCACGTTCGACGTCACAATGGGATTCCAAATTTAATTTACATTTAAAAAATCTCGATTTTCATTGACATTGATTTTATTCTTTAAAAAAAACTTAGTTTTAATCCAATTCTTCCTTTTTCATTAACAGCCAACATTGTGCTATTTTAAAGAAAACACGATTTTCATTGAGAATTTCTTTTTTTTTTTTAAAACATCGCGATTTTCATTGTTTGGGGGATGCGATACGGGGAGGTTTCATTATTTAAAAAACATCGCGATTTTCATTGTGGTGGGGTGGGATTGGGGGAGGTGAGGAGTGGGAGAGCAGGGTGATAGAGGGAGAGGAGGGGGGTAGGGTTGGGAAAGTGGGGGAGGTAAGAAGGGGAGGGAGAGGAGGTGGGGGGATAGAGGGAGAGGACAGTGGGGGAGGTAGGGAGCGGGGGATAGAGGGAGAGGACAGTGGGGGAGTTGAGGAGAGAGAGTGGGATAGGAGGGAGGTGAGGAGTGGGGGATAGAAGGAGAGGAGAGGGGTTATGGAGGGAGGTGAGAGAGGGGAGGAGGCCAGGGGAAAGAAAAGGGAAGGTGAGTGCTGGGGGATGAGGGGGAAGGGAGGAGGATAGGGTTAGGAAGAGGGATGGTGAGGTAATGGAGGAGGGGAGGGGGAAGAGCGAGGAGGTGAGGGAGGGGTGAGCGGAGGAAGCAGAGGAGGGTTGGTGGAGGGTGTGGAGAGGGAGGATACTGGAGGAGGGGAATAGGGGACTGAAGAGGGCGAGTGAGATGCGTTCACATTGATCTTATATTTTACAAGTTACTGCCATTTTAAACTTTTAAACGCCTGTGCAGTTGGGTGAGAGTTGCCGTGACTCGTGTCACAACGCAGATCTCTGACGTCACAATGGGAACCCATCAGCCGCGCCTGTGTAGTTGGGGGCTATGGGTGAGTGGTGGTATATTGCGTTGCGGGAACGTGCCCAACGAGTCAGCACTTGGTCTAGTACTTATATTCCTGAGTGAGTATGCTACTTGTGTAATCTAAATGTATGATGTGTCCTCATATGTTACGTTAATGTGCAACAAAATATTCAAATGAGATATTTACACAGAAACACGTTTATAACATTAAATTTTGCACCTCTTAGGCCTACTTGAGTATACTAATGGAGGTTTACCACTGACAAAAGATACACTTCCAAGACTATAATCAAGATATAGGCAATCTTACAATGGCCTTGCATATCATTAATGATCGAATTTCTCTCTGATAGAATGATGTGATTCCTTTAAAAGTAACATGAAATGCTTGTCTAAATTAATTGTCCCAATACCCTAAATAAGGAGGAGTGAATGAAAGCTACTTATCCAGCACAGGTGCCAAGTAACCTATGGATTACAAAATACTTAATGGTTTGAGCAACTCTCTATTGTCACACATCAGGAGAGACTGCAGTCTATGTATGGTTATCAAAGTATAATACATTATATTACTGAATTTTCAAATAGAGCTCATAAGCTGCAAAACATTTCAAGTCATATTGTCCAACGTGAATGCATTATAAGAAAAATGAAATACTGACAGAAAGGAAAAGACTTACAGATTCATCCAGTATCCCAGGCAAATGTGTTATGTTCAAGGCTCAAGCGTGTTTAATTTAGAGCCAGGATTTTGCCATATATGCCATGTGCTTTATCATGCTTTTTTGATGATTTCACCAGGATAATGCCCTTTTCACGATAGAGTGCCTAAATCAGCCTTTTTTTGCCGTTTAAAAGCGTGCTATTTTCTCTAGTTGTACCGTGATTACAATGACGTTTTATATGTTAACACGATAATATTAATGATATTATTAATGTGTTAACATAGTATAACTTACAAGAAAATTTCCACCACTGGGGTGAAACCGGTGACGGCACTGTCTGTCATTCATTCGTTCGTGCCGCTGCCCGCTGGTTCAGTCTTCTCCAAGATCTAATTAAGAAAGAACTGCAGATGCTGGAAAAATTGAAGGTAGATAAAGAAATGCTGGAGAAACTCAGCGGGTGAGGCAGCATCTATGGAGAGAAGAACTATGTGACGTTTCAGGTCGAGACCCTTCTTCAGACTGATGTTGGGGGGGGGGTGGAAGAAAGGAAGAGGCGGAGACAGTAGGACTAGGAGAGCTGGGGAGGGGGAGGGGAAGGAGAGAGAAGACAAGGGCTATCTAAAATTAGAGAAGTCAATGTTGATATCGCTGGGGTGTACATTACCCAAGCTTGTCTCCTCACTGCATTTATTGCTGGCTCCAGTCGCAAATCTGAGTTTGAGTGATCTGTGCAAGGCATTCATTGATGCTGGAATTCCACTGTGGAAATTGGAAAACAAATCTCAGAGGATTTTTAGAGAAATACTTGGAGGAACATATACCAAGCAAGGAAAAATTATGTTGACAGCAACTTCAACATTGTTGTGCAGAAAATTAGAGATGAAGTTGCATGCAACAAAATATGGATTTCAATAGACGAGACCACCGATGCTGTAGGGAGATATGTTACCAATGCGGTCATCGGTACACTGCGGGCAGGTCAACCTTCAAAGGAGTGTTTGTTGACATTGGAAGTATTGGAGAAGTCAAACAGCTCAACTATTGCTCAGTTGTTTACATCTTCAATTGCTGCACTTTGGCCAGAAGGTATAAAACATGAGAATGTTCTTCTGTTTGTGACTGATGCAGCTCCGTACATGAAAAAAGCTGCTCGTGCTCTTAAAAGTTTTATTTCCCAAAATGTTGCATTTGACATACTTAGCTCAAGGACTTCACAGAATTGCCAAGCACATATGTAGCTTATTTCCAAATGTCGATCACCTAGTTTCCAATGTCAAGAAAATCTTCCTCAAAGCACTGTCACGTGTGCAGTTGTTCAAGGAAATGGCACCCGCGATTCCGCTACCTCCTCAGCCCGTTTTGACTAGGTGGGGTACATGGCTCTCTGCTGTACTCTACTATGCAGCAAATTTTGAGAGAAAAAAGAAATTGTCAACTGATTTGAAGAAGAATCTGCTGCAGTCAGGATCATCGGTGAAATCGTGCAGAAAAAGTCCCTCTACCGCGATCTTGTGTTTATTGCTTCCAATTTTGCAAACTTCCCACAAGCTATCACTTCCCTTGAGAAAGGTGGCAAAATATTAGTGAATAACTTGCAGGTTTTCAACAAAGTAACTGACGATATTCGTAAAATTCCTGGCGATATAGGTAAAGACATACAAGGAAAATGTGTGAGAGCTGACGAAGATCTTGAAGAAATACAAAACATAGCTAATGTTCTCAAAGGTAGTTGTAATGTGCGAGATATCAACATGAATATAGAGTCTGTAGCTTGTTTCGGGTATGCACCAGTGACCTCAGCTGAGGTAGAAAGAAGTTTTTCACAACTGAAGAATATTCTGTCTGACAGACAGCATAGTTTAACACCAGATAATTTGAAAAAATGCGAGTAATTATGTGCAACCAGGCAACTTTGATCATTTAATGTAGTATACCTTCATATTATCATTTTAACCATATGTTGGTGATGGAATTACATGCCTTTTTATGCCTTTTTTGTCAATAAATGCCTTTTTTGTAATTTTATTATGCCTTTTTGCCTGCCTAGTTCTGAGTTTTTTTAGTGCCTAAACATCCTGACTCTATTAATTATCAAATGTACTGAAAACAGAACAATTAAATTCTTACTTGCAGCAGCATTACAGGGCTGTAAACACAGTACTCTTAAATAACATAATGAACAAACAAAAAAAATGTTACTTCAATATTAATGCAAAAAAGCTTGAAGTTCTGAGTGCAACCAAGACAATTCATAATTCATAGTTTAGTTGGTGGTTGTGGTGTTCATGAGCCTGATAGTTGATGAGAAGAAGCTGTTCTTGAACCTAAAGGCCAGTTTTCAGACTCCTACTTTCTTCCCAATGGCAAGGGTGAAATGAGAGCATGCCCAGGATGGTGTGGATCTATGATAATGCTGGCTGCTTTTAGATCCCTTCGATGGTGGGGGGGGTCAGTACCCATGATTGACTGTGCAGTGTCCACCACCTTCATTCCTGGCATTCGAATTGCCGAACTAGGCCATGATGGTACCAGTCAATATGCTCTCTACTATATACCTGTAGTTCCACAGAGTATTCACTGAAAATCCAAATCTCCTCAATCTTCTAAGAAAGTAGAGGCATTGATGGGCTTTCAATATAATTGCATTAATATAATGTGCCCAGAACAAATCTTCAATGATGTGCACACCCGTCATCTTGAAGTTGTTGACTTTCTCCAGCACCGACCCGTCAATAACGACAGATTTGTTGATCCTTGACCTCCCTCTTCCAAAATTAACAATCAGCTGCTTGGTCTTACTGACGTTGAGAACAAGGTTGTTTGTTCTGGCACTATTCAATCAAACAATCCATCTCCTTCCTATACTCTGACTTATCTTTAACTGTAATTTGTACGGTGGTGTCGTTGGAAAATTTAATGATGGAGTTAGAACTGTGACTGGATACACAGTTATGGGTATAGAATGAGGAGTGCAGGGCACTGAGCACACAGCCTTGAGGTTCCCCTGTTGTGATGGTTATCGAGGTGGATGTGTTGTTCCAAATTCGTACCGATTGTGGTCTGTTGATGAGGAAGTCGAGGATCCAGCTGATGTGCAGAGACCCAGTTCCCTGAGCTTGGTAACATGTTTAGAAGGGATGATGATGTCGACCGCCGAGTTGTAGTCGATGAACAACAGCCTGACGCGTGTTCTTACTATCCAGGTGGTCAAGTGCAGAGTTGAGAGTCAGCGAGATCCCATCCCCCAATGATCTATCGTGGTGGTCTGCAAATTGTAGTGGGTCCATGTGCTTGCTAAGGAAGGAGTTGATATGCACCCTAATCAACTTCTCAACCCAATTCATTTATCGCACTACCAACCTGATCTCCCGGTGGCTCAGCACTTCAACTCCCCCTCCCATTCTGAATATAATCTTGCTGTCCTGTGCTTCCTCCATTGCCAGTGAGGCCCAGAGCAAATTGGAGGAACAGCACCTCATATTTCGCTTGGGTAGTTTACACCCCAGCGGTACGAACATTGACTTCTCAAATTTCATATTGTTCTTGCTTTCTCCCTCCTTCCCCTCCCTCTTCTCAGCTCTCCCACAAGCCTACTGTCTCTGCCTCTTCCTTTCTTCCCCCCCCCCCCACCAGCTCCCGACATCAGTCTGAAGAAGGGTCTCGACCTGAAACGTCGCTGATTCCTTCTCTCCATAGATGCTGCCTCACCCGCTGAGTTTCTCCAGCATTTTTGTCTACCTTAAATACAACCAATAATCATTACCGACTTGGTAGAACCCACAACTGTTTTACACAGTAACAATTATTCTGTTTGATTTATTTCACATAATCTCATACTGCGCTGTCCAGTATATTTCCTTAGAATAAGGATTTTTACCAAAATAAATTGACATTTCTAAAGCTCATTTCAAATGCTGAAATATTCTTCATAATGTGCAAAACAAAAATACTGAACAGAAATAAAGATAATAAGATGGTTGAAATCACAGGGAAAGTTTTTTGATGAACCAAAAGTAAAATGGGATTAAACGGAGAGATGTGTAGGAAGGAACTGTAGATGCTGGTTCAACCAAGGATAGAAACAAAAAGCTGGAGTAACTCAGCGGCATTTTGTGTCTATCTTCGGTGGGAACCTGACAGAGAGATTGGCAGGAAGAGTAATAATATCCAAAAAAAAGGCCCGCGACAATGGATGTGAAATAGGTTATGAAAAAAACAGAGGTTTCACGTAGACATAGTGATATCACCAAGGAATATGATATGGTTGTAGAGAGATTTAAAAGTATTGACAAGGTTATGGCGAAACAGTATTGCGTGTGGAGTAATGGAAACACGATTGAGGACGTAGGAGTGACAGTCAAATGAATCATAACTTGCTGAGGCTGGTGATGAGAAACCAAGCCTTCTGGTGATAAAGGCGTAGATTTTTGATTTTGGTAGCAGAACATATCAGGAAAAGATGGAGCTAAATGTTACTGGGCAAATGCTAATAACAGAAAGGATGTGGGGAAAAGTTGCACAGCAATCAGGTGAACAACATATCATGGTTCACATTATCTAACTTAGATTATATAGTAAGAAAAGTGATCAAGCCAAGACTTAAAACATGTAGGTATTGGTAGAATGTATTGCTTCCGTTTTCCCAGCTCCTGTGCTGAAGGAAACTCAGCTCAAGTACGATTTCATCAAGGCTGTGTAATTGAAATGTGTCGCAAAATGTTGTTATACAGATAATAAGGGGAAGGTAGGAGGTATAGTGACTGAGTTAGCTTTTAACAGTAAACATAAAATAAATATGATTATTATATTAGCAATGAGACTGCTGGAATTATTTTCAAAAAGTTCGCTTCCACATAGTTCTGTTTAAATGTTCACATTATGCATAATTGAGAACCATAAAGATAAAATTCACACAAACGAGAAAGATCACAAACTGCAACCATTGACATTTAGATGCCCAATTATAACAAATTTTAAATACCAGAAATAAGTAATTTAATTTTTTTAAATACGATTATCTGAGATTGGGCTTTACTCTTTGCCGTTCTATGCTTCCCTCTTCTATTTTTCCCCAAAGCTGTCACAAGCACATATTCTACCTATGTGCACAACTGTAGTGAGTGTGATGTCAGTCACATCAGTAATGATGCAGGAACGGCAATTGTTTCCCTGGAAACAAAAGAGGTATGCAAACTGGTTCCAAATGGTATGTATTTATGACAAAATGAATAAGTTATAATAATGGCACAGATTATAATTATGGACCTGAGTACCAACAGCAGTGAATTTTAGATTTAAGAGCATAGGGTGGATTGTTGCTGGTGTTGCATCAACTAAACCTTGCAACATTACCGCAAAGCCTTATTTTTCCAGCTTTGGCTCAAAATATTGTCAATAAAATAGAATAACAGCAAATATTTAGTTTGTCTACGGTAGAAGATAAAAGCTAGTTTATGTAAAAGAGAAAATTCTTGCAAACTAACTGCGAGTTGCTTACAAACAGTGATGAGAAAATTTCATGATGGATAATAAGGAAATAGTTGAGCAATTAAGGAACTAATTTGTGTCCCTCTTCGCAGAAAGAAAAATAAATTGAAAGATATCAGTATTAATGAAAAACTCCATTAGAGAAGTTAGTGAGACTGAAAACATAACTCGTGGATCTGATGATCTAAAGCCAAGACTCTTCAAAGTTGTTGTTATATAGAAAACAAGTCTCTGGTTAATTCTTTGGATCTGTAACAATATCTGTGGATTGGTGGGTGGCCAATGTGACCCTACTATTTAGGAAAGAGTGAGAAAAAATATGGAATACCAACCCATTAGCTTAACATCAGTAGGAAAATTATTAAATTCTAAAATGAAGGGTGGTATAATGGATGACCTTGAAAACCAAAATAGGAGGAAGCAGATAAAGCATGAGAGAAGAATCCATGAAAATCTATGAAAGGAAAATCATGTTTAAATAATATAATGTAATTCTTTGGGGGTGTAATGAATAGAAGATAAGTGGCAACCAGTGGATGTGCTGTATTTGGACTTCCAGGAGAATTTCGATAAGATCCCACACAAGAAATTGGCTAACTTGTGTTAAAGGTCAAAATAAGGAGCATGCCACATGAGACTGAGAACTTCATGTTCATAAATGATAGGAGAAGAATTAGGCCATTCGGCCCATCAAGTCTACACTAATATTCAATCATGGCTGATCTATCTTTCCCTCTTAACCACATTCTCCCGCCTTCTTCCCATAATCCTTGACACCCGCACTAAGCAGAGAAGATAAATTACTTCAATCAGAAGGTGTTTAATCTAGGAATTCTGAAAACAAAGATCGATAGATTTATGAAAGTTAAGAGAAAGTTGGAATTGTATTGGTTTATCATTGTTACGTGTACCGAGATACGTTGAAAAGCTTTGTTTGCATGCTATCCAGTCAAATCATACTATACACAATCACAATTATACTGGTGCCCAAGAAGAGCAAGGTGACATGCCTCAATGACTATCGACCAGTGGCACTAACGTCGGTGGTGATGAAGTGCTTTGACAGGTTGATCATAGCGCAAATCAACTCATATCTCGAGAAAAACCTGGACCCACTGCAGCTCGCTTACTGCCACAACATATCAACGGTGGATGTGATCGCGCTGGCTCTCCACTCCGCTCTGGACCACTTGGACAACAAAAACTCATATGTCAGGCTGTTATTCATTAAGTACAGCTCGGCATTTAACACAATCATCCCCTCCAAGCTGGTTACCAAACTCCCAGAACTGGGTCTCTGCGCATCCCTCTGCAATTGGATCCTCAACTTCACAGACCACAGTCTGTTCGTATTGGTGGAAATGTGTCAGCCTTGATAACAATCAGCAGGGGAGCACCTCAAGGCTGCATGCTCAGCCCCCTGCTGTACTCACTCTAAACTCATGACTGTGTAGCCTGTCATAATGCGAACTCCATCATCAGGTTCGCTGACTGTTGTGGGACGTATCACTGATGGAAGTGAGTCAGAGTATAGAAGTGAGATCGACCGGTTGACCAAATGGTCTCAACATCAGCAAAACAAAGGAACTGATTGTGGACTTTGGAAGGGGTGGTATGGGGACCCATAGTCCCATTTATATCAACGGATTGGTGGTGATGAGGGTCAAGAGCTTCAAATTCCTGGGCGTGCGTATCTCCGATGATCTCTCCCGGTCAGAGAACACGGATGCAATTATAAAGAAAGCACATCAGCGCCTCTACTTCATGAGAAGATTACGGAGAGTCGGTATGTCAAGGAGGACTCTCTCGAACTTCTACAGGTGTGCAGTAGAGAGCATGCTGACCGGTGGCATTGTGGCTTGGTTCGACAACTTGAGCGCCCAGGAGCGTAAAAGACTGCAAAAAGTTGTAAACACTGCCCAGTCCATCATCAGCTCTGACCTCCCCACCATCGACGGGATCTATCGCAGTCATTGCTTCAAAAAGGCTGCCAGCATCATCAAAGACCCATACCATCCTGGCCACTCACTCATCTCCCCGCTGCCTTCAGCTAGAAGGTACAGGAGCCTGAAATCTGAAACATCCAGGTTCAGGAATAGCTACTTCCCCACAGCCATCAGGCTATTAAACTCAACTCAAACAAAACTCTGATCATTAATAGCCCTTTGCACTTTATCTGTTATTTATATATATATGCAGTGGTATATGGTCACACTGATCTGTTCTGTATTTATTCATGTCTACTATATTCTGTTGTGCTGAAGCAAAGCAAGAATTTAATTGTCCTATCTGGGACACATGACAATAAACTCTCTTGAATCTTGACAATTAAGCCACACCCAGTGCAACAAATAGTACAAAGAGAAAAATACCAGAGTGCAAATTATAGTATTACAGCATTGTAGCATTACAGTTACAGAGAAATAGTGCAAGGTCCACAATATGATAGGTTGGAAAATCAGGACTACATCTTAAGGGAGAACCGTTTGGTAGAAGAATCGTTTGGGAAGAAGCTGTTCCTATGTTTGGTGGTCATGCTTTCAAGCTTTAGAATATAGAAAGCGCAGGAAAAGTGCAGGAGGTAAGGCAGATCAGCTGTGATCTTTATGAATGGCAGAAGGTTGAAAGGCGAAAACAGTGTACAGCTCCTATGTTCTAATGCAACAGAGCATTCTGATAACCACTGGCAGAAAATGAAAGAAAATGACCCATTCAGGTCACATATTTGCTTCCCTTTGTGCTTGCTAGAAAGTGGCCCAGGATTATGCCATCATTGGTGCTCAGGTATTTGAAAGCAAGAAAGTAGGTTGAGATATTGCTGGATAATAAATATGCCCAGACAACTGATTTTATCACGTTTATGTCCTTTATAAACAGTGCTTGGCAGTGGCGTCCCCCACAATGTGCAAGAATCAACTCAACATGAAGAAAATATAGGGCCGCAATTTTCAGGTGCAGTGAAGTCTGCTTTTAAGTTATTAATTCAAGTTGCGAATAATTCAATTATATAGCAAGAAAAATGTAAATAATTTGCAGTAGCATGAAGCATCATGAAAAACATGTTTAAGTATTAACTATTAACATAATAAACTGTAACTCCCATATATTTATTTTTCTTTCAAATAGAGAGAGTTGCGATGTCTCCATGCTTTACCATCACTCAAAATTCGCAATATGAATTAAATTATTGTCTTAAATTATTAAATGATTTGCCTGCTCAGTCTCGGATTTTCAGAAATCTAACACACATATTAAAAAATGACTGGGGTTGATTGAGAAGCACTGAAGTAAAACCAGAGCTATTCAATTTTTTGGCATATGCTACCCTACCCGTTTTCAAGTGTTCCGTCTCATTAAGTGTGCCACTCAGACCTTTCTGGTCAGCTCTCTGCCAGCATAACTCAAAGTCAACAATGCATCAACATTCCCTCAAAGGAGTACCACATATTTCATTGGCTTTCATCCCATTTCCACAAAATCAAAATAAAATCCTTTCTTGGCACTGTCATAAAATGGAACGTTCCACCTCAGGGGTAGAAAATAGGTCGAAAAGAAACCTCAGAGATTCTGTTCCTGAACGAGGAAAGGGGTATTTCAAGGAAGCCAGCCATAGAATCACCTTGACTGCAGCTGTGCGCAATCTGTAAATTAGACCACCTCCTCTCTCCACCCACAAAGGAAAACAAGGCTGAAACAGTATGGCAAAAAAAGTTTCTCGACATCACATACGCAGAAATATTTTCATCTCTCCTTAATACAATGACATTCCAGCAGCAAAATGAAACCCATCACAAGATTATGTAATGTTCACAACATTGGAAACATTGATAAGATTCTCGCACAGCCAAGGCAGATGATTCACTCTGGATCACTCTTTTCACATCTTTATAGCTAAGTGCAAAGCAGCACAGACAGAAGTCTAGAGTAAGCCATGTGTCTATTCACTCAGTCCCAAATTGATGAACAACACATGAGAGAAAAAGACCAAATTACAGGGTTTAAAGGTGATGCCACAGAATATAGCAAATGCTATAGCCTTTCAACATATCACTGCACCACAACACATCACAGATTAAGCAACAGTTAACAAAATAATAACCACATCTGTAATATGATTTGGTATATCTGCTCTCAACTAATTATTGTGGTTTAATTGGATTGCCCAAATAAAATATTGGAGTAGAAAGAAAAGAAATGCTCTTAAAGTAGTCATTCCCATTCTTTTTTATTTTTGACTTTTTCAGATTCTGACAAGAAAGCACAAATTGCACCCGAAAAAATGTCTCAGAAATGAATGAGTCTACAGTTAGGCAATGACAACACATTCACCAATTGTTGAAAAAAATCCTAGCATAGAAATATAAATGTTGGTCTTAATATACGCGTGTACGTCAGTCATCATGGCACAGCAGATTTTCTAAAAAAGGTACTTCAAAAATTAACCAGTCCCCTGCATATGCTGCATATTAAAGGATTTTCTAGCGCAGAATGAACTACAACTTCCAATATCAACAATTATAATAAATGATATTAACATAATTAACATGCACTTTATCACTGGCTCATCTGTAAATAATGTGAACAATTATCTCAGAGTCACTTTAAAAAGAAACTGTCTCAATGTGAAAAAGTACAGCACATAAAAATACTGATGACACTTGCACAGATAAGGATGCTGCCATATTTGTACCTTTCAAAATGAAAATGTAATCGCACCTTACTGAGAAAAGTTCATTGTACCACAGAAACACAACAGAAAGCCTATTCACGTAAAAATAACAAACACGTTTCTGTGATACATTGTTACTAAACAAGACAAGAATAAACAAAGAACTGAAACTGACATTTCCTCTTTAGCTATTGGTAAATATAGTAATGTACATCAATTGACAAATGTTTAGCCTCCTCTTCGTTTACAACCTCTATTTCAGCGAATCCAAAACTTCATTTTAATAAACATTTTATGATTAAATTACAAAAATGTATCTATGGCAATAATATCGATTCGAAATAATAACGTGATGTAGCTATACTTTTTAATTAAAATCGCGCACGTCCTCAGGTCACTGTTACAAAGCAGTACAGATTATCGCAAGTCACCAGAAGAACCATGATCGTTGTACGTAAACAGTAAATGGATTATGAAAATGATTCTAATCTGATCAACCCCAGACTATGTTAGGGATGGTTTCAGTTCATTTCAGGGACTGAAAAATAACTGACTGCTGAACTCTGTACATTGAGCGCAGAGTGCTCATGCAGTGCGTCGCGAGTTAGTTACTTTAACAAGCGTGTAGGGTCCATTCTCGACAAACAGTCCCCGGAACTTCTGAAAAAAACTTCTTATGGAAGGAAAAAACAGAGGTGTGGTGGACAGGCTATGGAGCCGAGACCAGGCCGAGTTGACAGCGCCAGCCCGGCCTGACCCCCTCCGGCCAAACGCCGAATAAAGGGACTGCACTGACATCTCCAGCAACTGAAGGGGGAACTGAACAGGAAACCTCCATTGGACAATGAATCCAAGTTGTGGGTTGTGTGAGGAGAAGGGCGACAGAGAGAAGGGGGCAAAGCAGGGAAAGGAAACACTTCTTCCCTGACTGGACCACTGACAGCTGTCAAAGCCTTCACCCTGAAACGGACCACCTCAGGGGGGCAAACCTTCCCCCTGCTCGCCGCAGAGAAGGTGACCGTGATCCGGTGTGGAGAGGGGAATGTGAGGTGAGAACACGACGTTACACATTATACACCGACAGCAATGGGCGAGAGAGAGAGGGCGGGGGGGAGATAGAGGGGGAGAGGGAGAGATAGAGGGGAGAGGGAGAGGGGGGGAGAGAGAGGGGGGAGAGGGAGGGAGGCGATGCGTTACTTTAGCCTTGGTGACGATGTGAGTGGCCAACTTGACCACGGCGAAGTTGCCCTTGCCGATGGTCCTCTCGATCTCGTAGTAGCCGATCCTGGCCGAGCCGGCTTTGTGCTGCTGCTGCTGCGGCGGCGGCTGCTGCTGAGGCGGCGGCGGCGGCGAGGGCTGAGGGAGGCTGCCGTTCCTCGCTGCACCGCCCGACGCCATCTTGTCGAAAACACCAGCGGGCGCGCGCTCGCGCGGGGCGGGCGGGAGAGCGGGAGGAGGAGGGGGAGGGGCGTGGACGTGCGCGCGCCCGCGGGGGGGGGGGGGGAGGAGGAGGAGCCGCGCGTCACCGCCGCCGCCGCTGCTGCTGCTGCTGCTGGTGGTGGAGGGGGAGGGGCTTCCCGGCCGCGCGGGCGCGCTCCCTCCTCCCCTCCCCCGCGCGCGCCCGCGTCCCACTCACCCCCCCCACCACCATCCCGTCACGTGACACCCCCGAGCCTGGGAGCGTTGACGTCAATGCAAATGAGCCGAGAGTCTCCTGAAGGTTATTTCCGATAAGAGACTCTGCATTGCACTTTAAGGGTGGTTGTATTCACAGGCGCGGAAGAGCTGTTCCCTCTTGCTTGCAGGGCGAATATTCAGAGGCTGCAAAAAGGTGATCAAAGGCTCTAGGAGCTGCCTACCCTTGCTTGTGCAAAAGGTGGTCAGAGCCACAGAGAGCTCCTCACCCTTGCTTACAGGGTTAGCACTCAGAGGTTGTAAAGGGTGGTCAGAGGTACAGTGCTAACCCTTTGGAGCCCCCTGCTTGTGCAAAAGGTGGTCAGAGACGCGGAGCTGCACTCTGCTTGTGCAGAAGGTGGTGAGAGGCACAGATAGCTGTCCCCCTGCCTCCATGGTGAACACGAGGAGCCTGCAAACCATTTGCTGCTATCCTTCACAATCCTATGCATTTAAAAAAAAACATTAAACAAACTCATCTTATTACACCAGTTCTGAGTAACTACAAAAACTAAATGCAAAACAACACCTTTTTTTCCGTAAGCCAGCATCTGCAGTTCCTTGTTTGTCTCAAATGCAAACTACAGCAGTTGCTGGGAAATCTGGAAATACTTTGCAAGATAAACAGCGTCTGTGGAGATTGCCGAGTTAATGTTTCAAGTTACTGACCTTTCATCTGTTCCGATGTAACGTCATAGAACGGCAATGATGACCATGCTTCTCCAAAGACTGCAGTTGAGAAGAACACTTGTTTTTTTTCCATCCAAATGTGTTTCAAAATGCTGAATATGCCAAGTGCATAAAGAAAAAATAATAATGTTTTAAGTGAGGTACACCTCTTGGTTTGCAGCCTTAGTTTATTCAGCCTTTTTCACACAGAGAGTTGTGAATCTGTGGAATTCTCTGCCACAGAAGGCAATGGAAGCCAATTCACTGGATGTTTTCAAGAGCGAGTTAGATTTAGCTCTTGTGGCTAACGGGATCAAGGGATATGAGAAAAAAGCAGGAACACGGTACTGATTTTGGATGATCAGCCATAATCATATTGAATGGTGGTGCTGGCTCGAAGAACCAAATGGCCTACGCCTGCACCTATTTTCTATGTTTATTTCAGCTGCTAATAGACCTTTTATGTTCTGTACATTTCTATTTTTGTTTCAAAATGCAAACATTTGCAAACTTTTTGAACGCAACGTTCTTCCCTTGCTCTTTTTCATGAAGGCTCAAGCTATTTTAAAAGCCAGTGTTACCATTCAATTCTACTTGCCCTGGGGTCATGAGTTAAATCCCACTGTGACAGCTTGTATAACAGAATCCAATAAATCTGAATGATTGCAGGCTAGCACTAGAATATAACCATGCTTTTGAATTGTCATTAAATACCCAGCTGGTTCACTAACAACCTTGAGGCAAGAAACTTCCCCCCACCACCATCCCTATACATAACTTCAGATTACATGGTTGTCTCTTAATCCCCTGTGGACAAGTGGAAAGGAGCACTAAACATTGGTTTATTAGCATCAGACAAACACCAAGAACAAACCCCATGATTTCCCTAATTTCACAAAGCATCTTTACAGTGGCCTATTATTTGTCAGTTACCAGCAGCGGGGTAAAATGGAAACTTCTAACAATGTAGAAACAAATAACTGCAGATGCTGGTAGATGCACAGAAGGACAAACTGCTGGAGTAGCACAGAAGGTCAGGCAGCACCTTTTCCAGCTTTCTTCTCTCCCCACTACAATCTGTCTGAAGTCGGGTCTTGACCCAAAGTGTCACCGTTCATACGTTTTTGGAGCAGAATTAGGCCTTTCGGCCCATCAGGTCTACTCCGTCATTCAATAATGGCTGATCTATCTTTCCCACTCAACCCCATTCACCTGCCTTCTCGGAGAAAACCCACGCAGGTCACGGGGAAAACATACAAACTCTGTACAGACAGGACATGTAGTCGGAGTCAAACCCAGGTCTCCAGCGCTGCAAGCACTGTAAGGCAGCAACTCTACCGCTGCACCTCCATGCCGTAGTGTGGAGGAGGAGAGGTGCAAGCTCCAGCCTCAACTTCCCTGGCCTAACCCCTCTGCCTTGACATTGTAAATGGTGCTGAAGAGACATCTCTACATAACAGTGGGAACACAAAATGGGAAATCTCTGCTTTCCTTACTAGGTTTGGGTCAAGTACAGTATAAAAGCTTTGTTTTGCACGGATTAGATATACCAAACATAAATACCATCAGGTCAAACTCAAATACAATAGAAAGAACAAAGGGGAAGATACAGTGTGCAGCTTATAGTTCTCAGCATTGTAGCCCAATATAGCACAACCATATAGCACATCAGTTCCATAGACAAAAGCCAAAGTCTACAATGGCCAAATCGGACAGTAACCTAGCTTATGGAAGGATAATTCAGAAACCTGATAACAGCCCAACGGCAAGAACATTGAATTTTCCAATTTTAGGTAATCTGTTACAAACACCCCACCCCCCCCCCCCCCCCCCCCCACCCCCACCCATGCTTCCCCCTTTCTCTCCTGCGCCCTCAATCTCTCTCCCATTCCCTTCTGCTAAGCCACACCTGGACTCACACCTATGTCTCTCCTCCCCCTACGCACCTTCCCTGTCCTCACCTTTTGCAACTCTTCAATCAGTCTGCCCCTCACACCTCCTGCTTTCTTCCAAACATCTGCCTATTAAAAAAAACCCACTCACTTTTGCCCACCTATTAGCTGCCAAGCTTTGGCCTGCCTCTCCTCTCTTCCAGCTTTCTTCCCCCCACCCTCCCAACCATGAGTCTGAAGAAAGGTCTCAACCCAAAATGTCGTCTATCCATGTACTTCAGAGATGCTGCTTGACCCACTGAGTTCTTCCAGCATTTTGTGTCCTTCCCTGCTTATGCATGTTGTGGACAACATTATCAAAAGTGGATTACGCACAAGCATGCCAAATGCAGGTGAGATGTCAAGTGGCTGCATTCGTTGTCATTGATTAAGAGTCAGTGGAGGTGACACAAGATTGCATTCATGCTGATACTGCAAAGCCCATACCACCTTGAGCAGCACAGACTGAATAGACAAGGAAAGAAACCAAGACACCCTGATCTTGAGGTGGAGCAGGCAGCGTGTGCCAATGCGAATGCAATGATAAAGTCACAATGGGAAGAAACAAAGCTAACAGAGGACTCAGAAATGTACTTGAACAGCAGCAGATATAAATCACAGGTCATTATAAGACCAGTTTAAAACAAGTAATGCCTCCAGGAGTGGAGGTTCTAATGGACACAGCGCCAGGACTCAAAGTTGGAGCAAAGTATTCACCCTGAAGGCAAGGTGTGAATAATATTAGTGACAAAGACTGGTGTAAATATGGTCACCAGTAATGGGCCTGTCCCTCTTGCCGATTTTTTAGGCAACTGCCGGCACCTGTCATAATCGTAGCAGGTCGCCGAGAAACCGGCGACAACCTACGTCATCCTGGCGACAACCTACGACAGCACCTACGTCAGGAGAAGTCAAGCTACGCTCATTGGCATTAAACCCACTGTCGCCAAAAAGTTTTCAACATGTTGAAAATTTAGCGGCGACCAGAAAGACGCTACGACTTTTTGCACGACTGAGGAGACTATTCCCGGCGACCACCCGTGAACATGTGGCGACAAACTAGTCACCTGCGGTTGCCTAAAATATCGCCTAAGTGGGACAGGCCCATAAACATGCAGAGGGTTTAAGGAGAACACAGACCGTGACTCCTATCATGCATGTTATCAGTCACCTATGTCTGATCAATGTTGCTGAGGAAACACCAAGTAACCATATAACCATATAACAATTACAGCACGGAAACAGGCCTTCTCGGCCCTTCCAGTCCGTGCCGACCATTTATTTTCCCCTAGTCCCATCTACCTGCACTCAGACCATACCCCTCCATTCCCTTCCCGTCCATATACCTATCCACTTTACTTTTAAATGTTACAATCGATCCTGCCTCCACCACTTCTGCTGGAAGATCATTCCACACAGCCAGTAAAGAAGTTCCCCCTCATGTTACCCCTAAACTTCTGTCCCTTAATTCTCATGTCATGCCCTCTTGTTTGAATCTTCCCTACCCTCAATGGGAAAAGCTTATCCATGTCCACAAAAGTGAACAAGTCCACAAAATAATCTGTTAAAGAAGGAACTGCAGATACTGGAGAATCGAGGGTTACACAAAAGCTGGATAAACTCAGCGGGTGCAGCAGCATTTAAGGAGCGAAGGAGATAGGCGACGTTTCGGGTTGAGACCCTTCTTCAGACTTCTTCACAAAATAATCTGTTGAGAAAACAACCCAACAGTATTGTTCATAACTTGGGCAAAGGGATTTCAAGGTCCAGACAAACGGTGGGGTTTGTGTGCTCAGCAAGAATATAGATGGGGGTGATCTAATGAAGGACAACCCCAAGATACAACTCTCAAAATGGAAAGCAATGGACGGATTGATAGCAAAGGCTAAAAACGGAAAAGAAGGAGAGGAGAGGGGCAGTTTAGTAAATGAAAGAAAGTCTGGATACAGGACAACACAAAAACAAATATAGGTGAACAGAGAGAGCTAAAAGGTAACCAAAGTAGAGATTGTTGTCATTGCATTCAGATTCAATTTCAGATTCAGATTAGTTTATTGACATATACACCAGGGTGTAATGAAATTCCTTGCTCACATGAAGCCCATGGAATAAACAGTGTACACATAGTAATGATAAAACAACAATAAATACAATGATGAGTGCAAAACAGCAGAATGGTGCACGATTAGAGTGCAATCTGATGTATTGCAAAAAAAAATGTAAGTGCAATAATGGAATGGAACATTGGCTTTCTGTTGACTGGATAACACGCAACAGAAGTTTTTCACTGTACACATGACAATAAACTAAACTGAACAAAACTGAACAACTACTTTTGGATAGGCATATGGATATGCAAGGAATGGAGGGATGTAGGTTTCAGTCCAGTCTGAAGAAGGGTCTCGACCCGAAACGTTGCCTATCTCCTTCGCTCCTTAGATGCTGCTGCACCCGCTGAGTTTCTCCAGCTTTTTGTGTAACCCAGGAAATGTTAACTCTGTTTCTGTTTCCACAGTTGCAGCCTGACTAACACATTCTGTTTGTATTTGTGATATCAGTAAGGAGTGCCATTAATGGGAACATATACAGACAGAAACGTAGAAGCAGGTATAACGGCAGTTACCTTGTTGATTCTGATTTTTTTTTTTGTCAATGTGGTGTCCATATTTTTGAAGATTTACTGCAACGTTATGCATTTGTTAAATACGGAAATCAGAAAAGATTGAATCACTGAAATTGATGTGTGGATCAATTGTTTCAGCACTGTTTCTTAAATTAGTTGATGTTAAGCACTGGTGGGGTGCAACACTCCTGAAATTCTACCATAGCCTTAGACTTCTGATACTAAACTAAACTAAAGTTACATAAGAACTACATGTTCATATGGAAATGTTCACTCACTTTGTACTTTTGTTCATATGTTCCAATCAGTTGGTTCCAGAGATAAATAAATAAATAAATTAGATTGAAATTCCTGTAAAAATCCACAATTAACGTAAGTTATACATTATTAATTGGCAAATTCATTCCTAACCAGGGACTCTGTACCTTATAATAATGTTTACAGCACATTGTGATGTAAACTTAATTTTACAGTAAAGAGAGGAGGTTTGGAGGGGGGGGGGGGGCTTTCTGGAGCACTAGTATGGGTGTTGTGGGCTGAAGGGACTGGTTTCCAGAGGGCTAGTATGGACATTGTGGGCTGAATGGATTCTTGGGCTGGCAGCTCAGTCACTCAAGCCTGTTGCGCTGGCAGTTCACTCACTCACAGCTGGTGGGCTAGCAGTTGGCTCACGACGATTTCTTGAAATTCCATTTCAAGCAGGGTGCAAGGCCACCAAATTCAAGTGCAGTTTCTTACCACTTCAAGCAGAGTGCAAGGCCACCAAATTCAAGTGCAGTTTCATACCATTTCAAGCAATATGCAAGGCCACTAATGACTGCGAGTCGTGGCCTCTCCGTCCTCCATCTTGCAGATACTGAGCCACGCCCACACTTCTGCATTTTATAGTGCCTTCCCGCCCCCCCCACCAGAGGGGGCGTGGCCTTCATGGTGTGATTGACAGGAGAGAGAATCTCAACATTTTTAAAACACTACTAACTCTTTTATTTTTAATCGATGGGAAAAATCCTCAGCACCTGATGAGCGGAGGGGGACTCTGAGTAAGATGGCCAAAAATCACAGCCATATGTGGAAGCGTTTTTTCTAAAATCAATATAAGGCGCAAGCAGGAAGTGGTCAAGATTAGACTTTTAATTATATAGAAGGCAAGGCACCTTTAATTAGGCAAGGTAACTTTAATTAGCCAAGGCAACTTTAATTAACCAAGGCAACTTTAATTAGGCAAGGCAACTTTAATTAGGCGAGGCAACTTTAATTAGACTAGGCAACTTTAATTAGACAAGGAAACTTTAATTAGGCAACGCAGCTTTAACATTTCCAAACCAAAGGCAACGCAGCTTTAGCATTTCCAAACCAAAGGCACCGCAGTTTTAGCATTTCCAAACCAAATGCAACGCAGCTTTAGCATTTGCAAACTATATTTTCAAACCGCATTAAGGGCACTGACAGGTCAGTAAAAACTCTCACAGTTTAGTAGACATGTGTTCAGGGAGATTAACAGCTCAGAATGAGAGACATGACCCTCTCGCTCCCCCATCTTGCAGAGACTGACTGAGGCACTCAACATTTCCGGGTTTTATAGTCCCTCCGGAAGGGGCATGGCCTTCAGGAGAGAGAATCTCAACATTTTTTAAACACTAATAACTCATTTATTTTTCATCGATGGGAAAATCCCCTTGTCCTGCGCAGCGGAAGGGGACTCTGAGTAAGATGGCCAAAAATCGCAGCCATAAGTGGCAGCATTGTTTCTAAAATCAATATACAGAACAACAGGAAGTGGTCAAGATCAGACTTTTAGTAATATAGATTTTAGGCAATAATGATCCTGTGTGGAAAGCAAAGGACCCCTGTTTCGCAACGCTCGATGATGTCATATTCCTGGGTACAGGTTACATCAGTAATGGCTCCGGAAGAGTTTGGAGCTCGTTCATATTTATTTTTCATTGTGATGATAAGTCCATTCTTTGTTGGAAAAGTAACATGACGCAAAAGGTTGTAGATGCCGAAATATGGAGCAAAATCAATCTTTTGGAACAAAGATTGTTCCTCCAAAAATAAAGAAGAAAGCTGTGCTGGCGTAACTCAGCGGGTCAGGCAGCATCTCTGGAGAACATGGATAAGTGACGTTTCAAGTCGAGACCCTTCTTCACACATCCCCTTCAGTCAGTGCCTGTGGAGAGAAATGGATAGTCGATGTTTCGGGTTGACACCCTTCCTCTGGACCACTGAGGAACGATCCATGGCTGTAGTAGCAAGTCTGGTTGAGAACATAGTTGATGAGACGGGAAGTCGCAGGAACCACAGAGGGCGAGTAGTGAAAGAGGGTCTCACACAAATCCTGTCGGAGAGCAAGATTCTTCATCGTATGAACCATTAAAACCAGCAAACCAGTTAATAAAAAATCAATAGCATTTAATGCATAAATTTCTAGGAATACCAAGTCCAAGTGCATCAACAGTTTTGTTAATAGAAGTCTGCAGAAGGGGCCTGACCGAAATGTCACCTATCCGGTTTGTCCAGAGATGCTGCCTGACTTATTGAGTTACTCCAGCATTTCATGTCTATCTTTGGCATAAATCAGCATTTACAGTTCCTTTTTATTGCATTAACAGCTTTGCTTATTTCTTTTCTTCATTCCCCTGTTCCACTTTATTGGCAGCGGCAGAGATTTACAAATTAATTTGTTTGCTACTTTTCAATTAAAAATCCAGAATTTGGTTCAACTGTTGATTTAATAGCTGGCTTACACTGTTGCGATAAAGATTGAGATATATCCACCTCCTTGTTGGTCTTCTGGCTTCCTGCTCAAACCCCAATTTAAGGTTTTCCAGAACAATGTTGGAGGTGTAATTCCCAGAGAGGAGAGTAGAAATCGTCAACTGGCAGAAAGGTTGCGGGGTCCAAGGATTCTATATTAATTCTGTTTTGCAATTGTTGGTGGTCATTTGATTATCATTCCTTCAGAAAATATGAATGTAATCCTGTTCTTCTATTCTTTGTGTTGATAAAACAGGCATTCCAATATGTGATAATTCATTTTCTGTATCAGAATTGTCATTTTTTCAAATACATTTGAATATTGAATGATCCAGTTAAAGATGGGATCTTGGGGCGCTGCGGGTAGAACATTGGCGTGGATTAAGGATTGGTTAAAGAGAGTGGGAGTAACTGAGTCACTTTGAGTGCGAGCCTCTGACTTGTGGTTGCTTTAGAGAACAGGGATGTGCCTCAGCTATTCACAACAATTATCAACAAGGCAAAATGTATAGGAAGCAACTGCAGATGCTGGTTTATACTGAAGTTAGACACAAAATGCTGGAGTAACTAAGTGGGTTAGACAGCACCTTTGGAGAAAAGAAGCAGTCTGAACAAGGGTTCTCACCTGAAACATCACCTGTTCCTATTCTCCAGAGATGCAGCCTGATGCGCTGAGTCCAGCATTTTGTGTCTACAACATCAACGAGGCAGCTGTGTTTAATGTATCTAAATTAGCTTCTGAGGTTTCAGGGGACATAAGCAGTTTATGGGGTCATGCAGATGCAATATAAAAAAAGGCAGAGTATTTTTTATAATGTTGTGAGACTGAAAGATGGTAGTCTTCAAAAGGTCCTATGTGTTGAAAGTTGAAAGGTTTAGCATTGCAATTGGAAAGGCAAGTGACATGTTGGCCTTTAATGCAAGAGGATTTGAATTAATGAGTGAGAAATCTTGCATTAATTATATAGAGCCTTGGTGAGACTGCATTTGTTGTAAAGGTCTGGTCTTCCCACCTAAGGAAAGCTTTACTTGCAGAGAAGGCGTGCAGCAAAGATTAACCAATTGGATTATTATGGTGAAGATGCACACAAAATGCTGGAGTAACTCAGCAGGACAGGTAGCATCTCTAGAGAGAAGGAATGGGTGAAGTTTCAATAGACAATAGGTGCAGGAGTAGGCCATTCGGCCCTTCGAGCCAGCACCGCCATTCAATGTGATCATGGCTGATCATCCCCAATCAGTACCCCGTTCCTGCCTTCTCCCCATATCCTCTGACCACTATTTGTAAGAGCCCTATCTAGCTCATTCTTGAGAGCAACCAGAGAACCTGCCTCCACCGCCCTCTGAGGCAGAGAATTCCACAGATGGGATGAGATCCGTCACAAGACTGAGAGTCAGGGGAAAATGGAACTAGAGATATGGATGGGTACAAAGAGACTGTAAGGTGTGAAGATGACAGATCAAAGTAGACGATGATCAAGGAAATGTAGAATGGTTGATTGTTGGCTTAGTTTAATTGCAAATTGTGGAGATTGGGCCGGTACTCTCTTGAATTTAATGAATGAGGGGCAATCTCACTGAAATAAACAAAATTCTTACCAACGAAATGCAGATGGTGTTTCCCACTGGCTAGGATTTCTGGGACTAGGGATTAAAGTCCCAAAATAAGGGTGTGACTTTCAGGATGAAGGTGAGAAGAAATCCCTTCACTGGGTGAAGTTTTTAAATTTTCTGTCTATGAAGCCTGAGAGGGTCAGCAGCCAAGTGACTCCACGACAGAGATCAATAGATTTTTAGATGTAAATAGATTCACGGAATATGAGGTTTGTGCAAGAAAGAGGTACTAAAATAGAGCCATGATTTTATTGAATGGTAGAGCAGGCATCAGGGGCAAAATGGCTTACTTTTACTTCTATCTCTAAAGTTTGTACAAGATACAAGATATATTTATTTGTCACATGTGCCAGTTGGCACAGTGAAATGTGGTCACCATACAGCCACACAATAAAAAAAAGAACACAACACGATAGAGTTCAACATGAAACATCCCCGCACAGCAGAACCAAAGTTTCCCACTGTGAGGGAAGGCACCAAAGTCAGTCTCTTCCTCGATGTTCACCCGTGGTCGGGGCCTCCGGATTGCACTGTGATTTGCACTGTATCGGATTGCACTGTGACTTGCATTGTTAAGGTCTGGTTACCTAGTGTAAGTGGTGCAGCGGTAGAGTTGCTGCCTTACAGCGCCAGAGACGCGTGTTCGATCCTGTCTGTACGGAGTTTATACGTTCTCTCCGTGACCTGCGTGGGTTTTGTCCAAGATCTTCGGTTTCCTCCCACACTCTGAAGACGTACAGGTTTGTGGGTTAATTGGCTCGGTATATTTGTAAATTTTCCTTGGGATAGTGTTAGTGTGCAGGAATCGTTGGTCGGTGTGGACGCGGTGGACTGAAGGGACAGTTTCTGCGCTGTATCTCTAAACTAAACTAAAGCGACGATTTATTGTGTTGTTGTCTATTGTATATTTATTAGGTGTGTTGTGTCAATGGGTCCAAAAGCTGCAGCAAGTAAGAATTACATTGTTCTGTTCTCTGTGCAGATGACACTTTTGACTCTAAATCTTATTTGTTTACAGGCTTACATCTTTTAAGAATTGTTGACTATTAATAGCATTCCAATCAGAATCCAATGCCCTGGTGCAGATCTCTTTTGATGTCCTCATAGCTAGTAGCGGAATAATCTTCATAAATGGATGGAATTTCCTGTAACTGTTCAGTAATTATACAAGATAAGATTTTTATCAGGTATTTACATTTTTTTGAGTTAAATATTGTGGTTGCATTTTAATTTAATCTGGTTCAGACATGGATCCAGCAATTTTAATGTTGCTCCGGAGGTTTGATCTCTCTTTCTGCAAAGTTTGGTGCAGTGCAGTTTCACATACTTTGCGAGCAGAGTTATCCACTCGCTTTGATAAGGCTTGTTTGCCTGTGGTATTCCACAAACCATTCCCCAGACGTGAAAGCAGACGTCGACCGACCAGCAGTCTTCTGACAAGGCTTCCTTCACAACCAATGGTAGACTTCTGATTTATATGGCTGCCCTTTAGAGGATAAGAACGATTAGATTTCCAGCAGTAATGTTTGTGACTTCGGGATATCGTAAAGCACTTTACAGCTAATTAAGTGTTTTTGAACTGCAGTCCCAGTAGCAACCGAGGGAAACAGGGCAAGAGTGCACTAAAGGCAATGAAACTCCAATGAGATGTTGGGCTGGAAATTCCGTCACACAGCTCTAGAAAGCAAAGTCATTCCCTTGAAAGTCAGCTTAGGTCCCTAATTTGAGGAAGGACATCCTTGTGATTGAGGCAGTGCAGCGTAGGTTCACGAGATTGATCCCTGGGATGGCGGGACTGTCATACGATTAAGATTGAAAAGACTAGGCTTGTATTCACTAGAGTTTAGAAGGATGAGGGGGGATCTTATAGAAACATATAAAATTATAAAAGGACTGGACAAGCTAGATGCAGGAAAAATGTTCCCAATGTTGGGCGAGTCGAGAACCAGGGGCCACAGTCTTAGAACAAAGGGGAGGCCATTCAAGACTGAGGTGAGAAAACACTTTTACACCCAGAGAGTTGTGAATTTGTGGAATGCCCTGCCACAGAGGACAGTGGGGGACAAATCACTGGATGGATTTAAGAGGGAGTTGGATAGAGCTCTAGGGGCTAGTGGGATCAAGGGATATGGGGAGAAGGCAGGCACGGGTTATTGATAGCGGACGATCAGCCACGATCACAATGAATGGCAGTGCTGGCTCGAAGGGCCGAATGGCCTCCTCCTGCACCTATTTTCTATGTTTCTATTACAGCACTTTCTCCCTGTGACCTGCGTGGGTTTTCTCTGGGTGCTCCGGTTGCCTCCAGACTCGGTGGTCCGAAGGGCCTGTTTGAAGAAGGGTCTCGACCCGAAACGTCCCCCATTCCTTCTCTCCAGAGATGCTGCATGTCCCGGTGAGTTCCTCTAGCATTTTGTGTCTATCTTCGGTTTAAACCAGCATCTGCAGTTCCTTCCTACACTCTTTCCGCGCTGTGCCTCTAAACTAAACTCTAAGGTCAGAGTCACTCTCCCCCTCCTAACGTCAGATTCATTCCAGGCTGCAGCAGCTGATCTCTGCTACATTGTGGAAGTCCTTCTAACTATACTCCAGCACAGAATACTCCACCTGCTTCTCCTTCATCCCATCGGAGCCCACGCATTAGTCCAGATCACAGGCTTCCCTGAATTGCAGGCATTCGTAACCTGCACTCATGTTCTCACTGTGACTTCCCTGGCAACTTTTGCCTTGAGTGGTAGTTCACAGCTTTGCTGTATCTCCCTTGTCCCAAGCATTAAGAACATAAACATTGTTCTTCACCAGCCTACCCAGGTCCATCTGACCCCACTAGGAGCACTCTCCCACCTTCCTCCCATCTTATATCATCCATTCATTCAGTAGCAAGGCCATCACAGCTGTTGCTTACATTATGGAATGTCCCTTTAAAAACCAACTGCAAAGACTTTACTTGCACCGTTACATACTGGGAGCTGCCAGAAGTTGCAACATGTATTTGCAACGGTAGAGAGCCCTGTGCCGAAACCAACCAACTGCGGCAGGGCCCAACAAAGTGGTTCTGTGAGCCACTACCAAAGTTCTCACTCACTTTAGTGCCGCAGACAAACAACACTAGAGTGATTCACAACGTGGTTTTGATGATACAACAAAATTGGACCGGGTGGGATCGTGAATACGGGGGGGGGGATGAAAAGAGGCTTCAAGGGGATATGGACGAGCTGCGTATGTGAGAGAGAACATGGCGGATGGAATACAACGTGAAGAACTGTGACATTATCCACACAACAAGAAAGTGGAGTGTTGGTTAAATGGCGAGAGATTGTGAAATGTTACTGCTTAAAGGGACTTAGATGTTCTTGTACCTTGTGTCTAGTATCTTCCAAAGAGTCCACCCAGGTCTACACTTGAAATTGGCCAATTTTATACTAGACAATTTTTACATTTACCAAGCCAATTAACCTACAAACCTGTACGTCTTTGGAGTGTGGGAGGAAACTGAAGATCTCGGAGAAAACCCACGCAGGTCACGGGGAGAACGTACAAGCTCCGTACAGACAGCACCCGTAGTCGGGATCGAACCCGGGTCTCTGGAGCTGCATTTTGCTGGAAGGCAGCAACTCTACCGCTGCGCCACCGTGACTGTCCTTATCATCATAAAATAGAATGAAGCCTATACATAATCTGACTGATGAAGGCCAATGGGCCAAAAGCCTTCTTGACCACCCTATCTACCTCTTTCAAGGAACTATGTACCTGCACTACAAGATCCCTCTGCTCTACAACACTTCCCAGAGCCCTACCATTCACGGTGTAGGTCCTGCCCATGTTAGACTTTCTAAAATAGAACACCTCATGTTTCTCTGTTTTAAATTCCATCAACTGTTCCTCAGCCCACCTGGCCAAACGATCAAGATCCTGCTGCAATTTTTGCCAACCATCTTCGCCGTCTACAATACCACTCACTTTAGACCCATCGTTTTGTTTGCTTTTGATAAGGAATCCAGTTACTTGTCACTTAACCAGCTTCCACGCATCATGCATGATAAGCCAAAAACCCAGTGACCTTACTCAGCCCGGAAGGTCATCCATGTGAGTGCAGGCACAGAGCCGTTACGAGGGTGGAGTGCCCAGCATGGTTATCAGCTCCGAAAAGTCACGACCATTGCAGCTGCAAACCCTCACCTTTCTGTCCTGCGACTATGTGCCATGCTCCTTATCAGCTTTCAGTGTTGCAACTTACTGTATCTGTTCGACAGATACTGATGCATTTTAATGTAGGCCGTCATCGACACTGGGGGAAGGGAGGACACTGTGTGATGTAATGAGGTACTTATATGCAATTTACATAAAGGTGGTTTTATCAAAAATGTTGCTTAGAAATTCAATCACCTAGCATTTTTTTCAGTTGCAATTGAAATCTGATTTTTTTCCCCCCACTGAAATAAACCACAAAAATGATCATTTTTGGGGTCATTTGATGTTACCTAAATGCAACCAAATACATGCAGGTATGAGTCACCCTTGCCCCTGATGTGATGTTGTTCCCTAGACAATGTTCCTTTTAAACAGTACAGGATGTCATCTATATATTATATATAATACATAAAAACAGTTTTTATCCACGAGTAGTTGCTCTACTCAACAGCCAAAAATCTGTAGCCTCCCTTGATCTGGTATTTTGTTGGTTCACATGCTTGATCAATGGTGTTTTATCATTAATGTTTTATTATTATTAATGTTTAGTGTTTTCTGAGTAATTTGTAACTGTCACTGTATGTCATGTTGTTACTTGTGGGCGGAGCACCAAGGCAAATTCCTTGTATGTGAATACTTGGAAAATAAACTTACTTACTTATATGCCAGTTCTAGACCTACCCATCGAAGAACCAATCAAGTTGCTACTGTCAGGCTGCTACTATAATTAGAGGGCACAGCCGGTAAATCTGCCACCTCACAGCTCCAAAGACCCAGGTTTGATCCTGACCGCGGGTGCTGTCTGTGTGAAGTTTGCATGTTTTTCCTGTGACCATGTGGGTTTCCTCCAGGTGCTCCGGTTTCCTCCCGCATCCCAAAGGTGTGCAGGTTTGCAGGCGATTAGGCATCTGTTAAAGTAAAATAGTATCAGTGGGAAATTGATGGACATGGTGGGTCAGCATTGACAGAACACAGGCCTGATCCACACTGTGGTTGCCTCATTCCACTTTAAGGTGGGTTAAGGATGTGCAACCCTCATTCAACACATCCTTTCAGCTGCACTCAAGTTCTGAGATGGACACAAAATGCTGGAGTAACTCAGCAGGTCAGGAGTTGAAGAAGGGGGTCGAGCTGAAATATCACCTATTCCTTTTCTCCAGAGACCCGCTGAGTTACTGCAGCATTTTGTGTCTACATTCAGTATAAACCAGCATCTGCAGTAACTTCCTGCTCAGGTTTTCAGATCTGTGCAACTCTACAAGCCGACAGCAGTAACTTCCATTTGTGATGTATCTTTAAAGTGATGAATGACCCAGTGTGTTTCACAGGGCAGTTACCAAACAGAAAATAGAAGGAGTGTTAAAGAAGGAACTGCAGATGCTGGAGAATCGAGGGTTACACAAAAAGCTGGAGAAACTCAGCGGGTGCAGCAGCATCTAAGGAGCGAAGGAGATAGGCGATATCTCCTTCGCCCCTTAGATGCTGCTGCACCCACTGAGTTTCTCCAGCTTTTTGTGTAACCCCAGAAAATAGAAGGATATGTTTGGGTTGATGTGCAAAGGTTAAAAGAAATGATAGAGAGAGCAGATCAGACAATGCTTGTGGAGAAGTTAGCTGAATTAACTTGTTCATATTGGTCAAAGAGATAGATGTTAAAGAGGGGCAGAAAATGATTCCAGAGTGTAGGGACTCAGTGGCAGTATACTTGGCCATCAGGGGAGAGATGAAAATGCAGAGGACAAAATTGGAGGAATGCAGAGATGTTATCGGGTTGACGGAGATGACAGAGGAAGAGAGGGGCAAGATCCTGGAGGTCTTTGAAAATAAGAGTGAGAATTTTAAATCAACCCACTGCTTATCTGTGTAGTTAGTTCAGTGTGGAGGAGATGGGGCAACAGACATTTGGGTAACATCAGCTATGAAGAGGATTGAACCAAGGAGGCACTTCACACCTACAATTGTGGATCAGATGCACTGCCTGCAAGCTATAGACCAACACCTACACTACATGTGAAGGAAGGAACTGCAGATGCTGCTTTAAACCGAAGATAGACACAAAAACCTGGAGTAACTCAGCGGGTCAGGCAGCATCTCTGGAGAGGAGGAATGCACTACATGCCCCAGCAGGGCCAGATAAATCACAACTGCGATGCAAGTGTGGAAAACCTAAAATCAAAGCAGTGTGTGGTGAAAATAAGCAGAAAGGTTTTGTGTGTTTGTAAAGAGAAAGGAATAGATTACTTTTTTTTTCATGTTTGTCTTTGCTGCATACAAATTCCACAGCTGTCTAATTTAAAAATTGAGATCATGTGAATTGGAGAAAGCAGGAAAGGGAAAGACGAACCGCAAAGGGAAGTAGAAACTGGCACAGATATGGGTCAGGAGAGCCAACAGAAGTTTAGTGGCATATGTACCGAAATGGAAGAATGAAATTCTTACTTGCAGCAGCAGCAGCACAACAGGTTTGTATTGAGGAATAGTGGACATCTTTAAAGGGTAACAGATTCATACAGCGTGGAATCAGGCCCTTCGGCCCAACTTGCCCACGCTGACCAACATCCCCCATCTACACTCGTCGCACCTGCCTGCGTTTGGCCCGTATCCCTCTAAATCTATCCTGTCCATGTATCTGTCCAAATCTTTAGAAATACAATGCAGCAACAGGCTCTTCTGCCCACCTAGCCCGTGCCGACCGGCGACCACCCCATGCACTAGCACTATTATGGCCCCAGAGCAGAAGCATCCACGTCGTGGGGCTGGAAACTGGAAGTATCCCGAGCTAATTCCGCTACCACCATCACCTATTGCAACAAGTGATGGCTCCCACTGATTGTCGCCGGAAGCTCGCGTCCTTTTCAGGACAGACGATGACGGCGATGTCAACATTTGTAACAAGATGGACACGAAAAGAAGAAGAAGCACTGTTGTCACAGTTAGAATGAGTTAGATTTAACTGAGACCCACCTGAAGTGGGTAGAAAAGATAACATGGCATGATTTCACAGATTACCACTTTGCTCTTAGGGACCGAGAACAATATTCTTCCCTTATCTAAATAATTTAAACAGATAAAAGATGATCGTTATCACCTTAACTTTGCTCATCTGAAAATGATCCATTTATTCGTGATGTGTTATATGATTCCATAGTCGCCCCGTCTGTGTCAAAACATTATGCTGAACCCCATGAGATCAGGCAGGCAACATAGGGACGTACCGATGAATGAAGTGGTTTAATTTAGCAACATGTCACCTGGGCTGAAGGGCCTGTTCCTGTGTTGTTCTGTTCTCTGTTTCTCGTGATTTATTAATCTTCTGCTACGGACATTATTGTCTGTTCTGATGTCCGTATCAGAAGATACTGCATTAGCTGTGTTATGGAGTACCATGCTGTGTTATGGAGTACCATGCTGTGTTATGGAGTACCATGCTGTGTTATGGAGTACCATGCTGTGAAAGAACCAGGAAAATGAAAACTTTAGATAGACACAAAATGCTGGAGTATCTCAGCGGGACAGGCAGCATCGCTGGATAGAAGGAATGGAAGCTTTAGTTTAGTTTAGTTTGTTGTCACGCGTTCAGTGAAAAGCTTTTGTTGCGCGCTGTCCAGTCAGCGGAAAGACAAAGACTTTCTTCCCTCCATTAAATTTCACTTTAATTACATTGCCCCAGAAATGTTCAAAGCAAACGCTCAAGACTGGCTGTCTCTCACGCAAACGCTGCCTGGGTAGGTTGCTGCTTTTTTGCTGTATTAGTAAAGTCTGCAGTGTAGGTGGCTGTGAATTGGATATGAAATTCTGTTTTCAGATACTGCAGTAGCTGTGTTATGAAATACCAGCCGTGACAGAACCATGCAAAGCCCCCTTCCATCCGTCTCCACCCTCTTACACCACCCTCCGCTCTCTGCCCTGTGCCTCACCTGGACTCGCACCTCTCTCTCCCCTCCCCCTTCCCCTTCCACCTACATTCCTTCCTCTAGCTTCACAGTTGGCAACTCTTCCATCCTCTTGTCTCACGCCTTCTGTCTTTTGTTCAAGAAGGAACTGCAGATGCTGGAGAATCGAAGGTAGACAAAATTGCTGGAGAAACTCGGCGGGTGCGGCAGCATCTATGGAGTGAAGGAAATAGGCAACGCCTCGGGCCGAAACCCTTCTTCAGACCCTTCTGCCTTTTCATCTCTGGCCTTTGTTCAACCATCTGCCCATCAAAACACCCCTCCTCTACTTACCCCTCCTCTCTTCCAGCTTTCTCCACTTCACCTCCACCCCCACAATCTGTCCGAAGAAGAGTCCCACCCCAAAATCTCACCTATCCATGAGATGCTGCCTGACCAGCTGAGTTACTCCTGCACTTTGTGTATTTTTTTAAATAAACCAGCATCTGCAGTTCTTTGTTTCTACTATATCCGTCTATTGCGAGGAATCTATAACACTGGCACGCAGTTCAAAAACCAGCCTGCTATCCATTTCATTTTCTATTGTTCATTCTTAATTCCTGAAGCTTTATCTGTGTTTATGTTCTCACTAGATTCCATGCTCTTTAAATATCCAACAATTTTTCACACAAAGTGGCGGGGGGTGGGGGGGTGTATGGAACAAGCTGCCAGAGGAGGTAGTTGAGGCAGGGACTATCCCAACGTTTAAGAAGCAGTTAGACAGGTACATGGATGGGACAGGTTTGGAGGGATATGGACCAAATACTTCGGCAGATGGGATCAGTGTAGCAGGGACATACTGTTTCCATACTCTATCATTTTCTATGACTCTTACATAAACCCCTGGGTCAGTACTCTGTCAGTGCGGGTCAGTACTCAAAACCAACTCTTTGCTCTCCTTGTGTCCTGCGGATGTTACGTTCTACTCAGCGGCTTCCTAAATGAATAAATCCTTGGATCCATGTTCCTGATTTTCTCATTGCCGTTTTTCCTGTCCGCTGTCTTGTCATTCTTGAAACCAGCAGAGATGCCATTTCTTTTGTGCCATTTTTCAGGTGCGTTTTCTACATCTGTCTCACAGGATGTGCTTTCGGTTTCCATGGCAACCGCTGTGGTGTTAGGCGTATGTTAGCGAAGATAATTTCTGCAGTCTGCTTCTCCCACTGATATTTCTTATTTATGTATCGAAGGTGATGACAGACCCAAACAACAACTGCATTCAATCTGCATTTTCAAAGTCCAAAATCATTCAAGGAGGTTCATGAGCGAGTTATTAAAATAAATCATTGAGGCAATTGAGGGAGGATGTTTAGTTGAGTTTAATTTAGTTTAGAGATACAGCGCAGAAAAAGGCCCATCGGCCCTCCTAGACCGCGCCCAACAGCGATCCCCGCATACTTACATCAACCTTGTAAATTTACAATTTTACCAAGCCAAATCAACCTATAAACCTATACGTCTTTGGAGTGTGGGAGGAAACCAGAGCAGCCGGAGAAAACCCACGCAGGTCATGGGGCGAACATACAAACTCCACACAGGCAGCGCCCGTAGTCAGGATCGAGCCCGGGTCTCTGTCGTGAGAGGGCAGCAACTCTGCCGCTGCTCCACCTTGCCGCCCTAAACCTCCAAAAACTTGGCAAAAGAGATGGATTTTGAGGCACATCTTAAAGGAGGGAAAGCTTTGTAAAATAAGCGAGACACAAGGAACTGTAGATGCTGGAATCTTGCATAGGATACAAAGTGCAGAAGTAACTCAGCGGGCCAGGCAGCGTCTCTGGAAAACATGGACAGGTGAGGTTTGAGGTTGAGACGCAAAATATCTGTTTTGCTTCCCAAACAAGTAATGATTCAAGTCAAGTCAAGTCACTTTTATTTCTATAGCACATTTACAAAACAACTCTCGTTGGCCAAAGTGCTTTACATTGGTGGAGGTACTAACGTTATGCAACAGTGGTTCACAGATTAAGTACATACATAAATACATACATATAGCCCTCACTCAGAGGACGTCAAGAAGGGCTTGAGAGTAATGATGTGTGTTTAGTCTCGACTTAAAGGAGTCGATGGAGGGGGCGGTTCTGATGGGAAGAGGGATGCTGTTCCACGGTCTAGGAGCTGCAACCGCAAAGGCGCGGTCGGTCGCCCCTGAGCTTGTGCCTAGACCGCTGGATGTTTAGTAACCCCAAGTCGGCCGATCTGAGGGACCTGGAGGTGGTGTGGTGGGTAAGCAGACTGATTTGCCATGTTGAAAACTATAATACACTCAATAAAACTGCTATCAAATGCAGCTCTGCACAAAACCGAACATATGTCAAAGAAAACACGAAGGCTGAGAGTAAATTTCCCCTCCTGCAGGAAATTGCACCTCTCTCTGAGTTATTTTGAGGTTCCCCAGAGAATTCCAGATGCTCCAGAAAAGGATCCTGGTTTTCCTGCTTTCCCAGACTTCCTCCTTGTCCAGCCCTCCCGCATCATTCAATGCAATAAACCGCACCACAGAGAGAACAATGGAGACAACCTGACCCACTTTCACAATGGGAATGGTCCTTCATGCCTTCTGTCTCGCTTACTGTAAGGAACCAGTTTCTTAAAAGAGTAGTGTCTAATTTAGTTAATAGTCTGAAGAAGGGTCTCCCATTCCTTCTCTCCAGAGATACTGCCTGTCCCGCTGAGTTACTCCAGCATTTTGTGTATGTCTTCTAGTTTAGTTTAGTTTAGTTAAGTTTAGGTTAGAGATACAGCACGGTTTCTCCCAGTCCTCTGGTGTGCTGCTTTTTCTGGCTACTTTGTACGCATCATCCTTTGCTTTGATACTATCCCTGATTTCCCTTGTTATCCACGGATGCAATACCTTCCCTGATTTATTCTTTTGCCAAACTGGGATGAACAATTTTTGTAGTTCATCCATGCAGTCTTTAAATGTCTTCCATTGCCTATCCTACCTACATTAGTGACAATTCACAATTTTTTATCCAGAGCCAATTAACCTACATACCTGCATGCCTTTGGAGTGTTGGAGGAAACCGGAGCACCCAGGGAAATCCCACATAGGTCATGGGGAGAACGTACAAACTCTGTACAGACAGCACCCATAGTCAGGATTGAACCCTGGTCTGTGGCGCTGTTTGGCAGCAACTCTCACCGCTGCAGCACCGTGCCGCCTCATTCGTGGTGAGACTAAACACTTCTTCTTCTTGCCTACGGCGTGCACAGCCTAAAGTTGTAGGACAACTTGTTCTATTCGATCTTATTTGATTGTGCACGCCGGGTTGATTGCATTTGTTGAAACAGCGCGGACCACGTGAAGGTTGCAATCTTCCACCCACCCCAGACTAAACACTGGGGAAATACAACAAATCAGATTATACCATCAAAAAGAGGGCAGCACGGAGGCACAGCGGTAAGAGTTGCTGTAAGAGACACGGGTGTGATCCTGACCTTGTTTTCTTTCTGTTTGTGCGGAGCTTGCACGTTCTCCCTGTGGCCGTGTGGGTTTTCTCCGGGTGCTCCGGTTTCCTCCCGCACCTCAAAGATGAGTAGGTCTATAAGTTAATTGGCTTCTGCAAATCCCCCCAGTTGTGTCGGACACGAAGCTCGGATAACAGAACCAATGTACGGGTGATCGTTAGTCAGCGCGGGCCTGGCGGACGGAAGGGCCTGGTTCCACGTTGTATCTCTAAACTAATCTTAAGTAAAGTATTAGCAATATCCTAATCTGATTACATCATGTGGTGTGGAGAGATTTGCTCTTGCATTTACAAGCAGTGACATTATAAACGTGTCCTTATACATCATGCATACAATACCGTTCCTTCCTGCAGGAACACTCACCTATCCCTGTTCCCCTAATTCTTCTGCGTATCACTAAAATAAATATTTGAATTTTAATTGAATTTTAAAAGCCTGATTCAAGGGATTCTCTTGAATCTTGAATTCCAATTTGGTTCTAAGGAGATCGTAGGTGTTCAATCAGTCTGAAGAAGGGGCCCGCCCAAAAACATCACCTGTCCATGTTCTCCAGAAATGCTGCCTGACCTGCTGAGTAACTCCAGCACTTTGTGTCCTTTAGTTTATCAACCAGTATCTAGAGTTCCTTGTTTCTACCAAGATCTTAGGTGTGTTGTTCTGCAGAGCGACCTTGGGATGCAAGTTCATGGTTGGCTAAAAATGATGACATGGATAGAAAATAAGGCATTTGGCATGTTTGCCAATGCTGAGCCATGAGTATAAAAGTAGGGATATCCAGGTGTAGCTATACAAAGCTGTACAAAGTTAGACTGCACATGGAGTGCCGTGTGCAGTTCTGGGCGCCACACTACATCATGGAAGTTGTTGCATGACGAAGAGCGCAGAGGAGAACTAGGACCAGAGGGCACAGCCTCAGAATTAAAGGACGTTCCTTGTACGTTCTCCCAGTGACCCCGTGTGTCTTCTCCGGGTGCTCTGGTTTCCTCCCATACTCCAAAGACTGAAGAAGGAGTTCGGCCAGAAACGTTGCCTATTTCCTTCGCACCACAGCTGCTGCCTCACCCGTTGAGTTTCTCCAGCACTTTTGTCCACATCCAAAGACATGTAGGTTTGCAGGTTTATTGGCTTCGGTAAAAGGTATGTAGGATAGCGCTAGTGTATGTGCTGTATCCTAAAGTGAACTCAAGACTAATAGAGTCTTGGGATGAGAAAAGAAGGTGAAAAGGCTCGGTCAAAAGGGAAGGTGAACGAGACGGCTTGTGCAGATATAAATCACGAGGCAAAACTAACTTGACTTTCTGCCAATAATTGTTTTGCAATTACGCCATCTTGCAGCTAATTTTAGTGAGAGTTAACATCAGTCTCAAGTTGGATGTTCCTGCGTTGAAACAACTCGAACAATAAGGGCTGACGCTTCGAGCCACCTTGCCCTATCGACACACGGATATTGGAAGGAGATGCATTGTCAAGGGCTTCCTGTTTGCAAGAATCACAGTCGCTGCATTGTTGTACTGTTGTAGCGTCCAGGGGCGAGGGGAAGCTCTCTCAGACACTTGTCCTGCTCAATACACTTCAAATTGTAGGTGTCAACCGTTAAAGCTTTCGGTTTTTTATTAGTTTTAGAGATACAGCTCGGAAACAGGCCCACCGGCCCACTGAGTCCACACCGACCAGCGATCCCCGCACACTAACCCTATCCTACACACACTAGGGACAATTTACATTTATACCAAGCCGATTAACCTACAAACCTGTACATCTTTGTAGTGTGGGAGGAACCTGGAGAAAACCACTGGAGGTCGCAGGGAGAACGTACAAACTCCGTACAGACAGCACCTGTAGTCAGGATCGAACCCGGGTCTCTGATGCTGTAAGGCAGCAACTCTGCTGCTGCGCCACCGCGCCACCCAATGCTGGATCAAATATTAATTTTTAAGTCGGGGAAACATATGCATTCACGAACCAAGGGTGATAACAGATATGGAGGAAAAGTGGACATAGAGAGTTAGATCACAGATCACCCATGGTCTTATAGAATGGCAGAAAATGCCCGAGGGCCTGAAATGTTATCCCAATATTCTTTTGTAGAGACTGCATCCAACTAAAAACATGAATCAGAAGCCACCTCCCAAGTGCTTATGGCCCTGTCCCACGGTACGATTTCATTCCAAGAGTTCTCCCGCATTTGCCCTGATTCGAACTCGGAGATTTACGGTAATGGCCGCTCGTCGGTACTCGGGGCTCTCGTGGACATTTTTCAACATGTTGAAAAATCTTCACGAGTCTTCCCGTGCTTACCTGCCGTTAGTGAGACTTCCCGAGGTCCTGCCGTTAGCATTACTAGCCGCTAAGAGACGTCCCCGAGCTCCGACGTACCCGCTACATTCATTCTCCGTGCTTACCACCAGTTTGATTTTTTTTTAACTTGGGCGAGCTCTTGGAATGAACTCGTACCGTGGGACAGGGCCATAAGGGTACTGATCGCAGGTAGGATGGTGACTGGGTTATGATGTTTGATTTAGAACATAGAACATAAGACAGGACAGCACAGGACGAGGCTCTTCAGTCCACAATGTCTGTGCTGTACATAATGGCAATTTAAACTAATCTGCTCTGTCCATATCCCTCCATTCCCTGCATATCCATGTGCTATCTAAAAGCCTCTTAAATGCCACTGTTGTATCTGCCTCCAACACCACCCCTTGCAGCAGGTTCCAGACTCTCCGCCCCCCCACCCCCCCCCCCCCCCACCCCCCCACATCCATGTTAAAAAACTTGACCACACATCTCTTTTAAATGGTGTGACCCTCATTTGGAAACGATGCCCTCTAATCTTTGACATTTCTACCCTGGGGCAAAGGTCTCCCCTTAGCCTCCATACCACTGGATAAATTAATCCATGTTGGTCCAACCACTCCTCGTAGCTGACCCTTTAATCCAGGCAGGCAGCATTCTGGTAAACCTCTTCTGCACCCTCTCCAAAGCCTTCATTCACATCCTTCATGTAATAGGTGAACAGAATGCATGCACTACTCACACAGTGATGCAGCAGTCGAGTTGTTGCCTGAAGGGCCTGTCCCACTAAGGCGCGTTTATTTGCCCATTTCGGAGAGTGTCATGGTCCTGTTGTCTTGCTGAAAATTTGGCATCCTTCGACTATGTAGAGAACCTCCTACGAATATGTAGAAGACCTCCTTCGACCATGTTGAAGACTAGCTTCGACCAACTTTGATTTAATCACCAATGCTCTCGGGAAAATTGGACACCCAATAGTGGAATGTGAAGACGACCACCTTCAACTTCAGACGACTACACCGAGAGCAAACTACGGCAAGCTACAAGTGGCTACAGCTCACCTTCGATGACCTTCGATGACCTTCAATCACCTATGATAACATGCCGACCTACTATGACCTTACTTCGACTAAACCTACGAGTAAAAAAGTATTGATTATTTTCCATGCCAACCAATTTTTCCTCGACCACACTGAGGCCGCAAGTAGTAACCACTATGCGGGAACCCCTCTCGAACATGAAAAAGACTTAACTGTGACCACCTGCGACCACGTGTCGACCATGCTGCGAGCTTATGGCGAGCACAAACTCGCAGATAAACTCGCCATAGTGGGACAAGCCCTTTACAGCAACACCGGTTCCATCCTGACCTCAGGTGCTGTCTCTACAGAGTTTGCACGTTCTCCCCGTGACCGCGTGCGTTTGCTCCGGGTGCTCTGGTTTCCTCCCACATTCCAAAGACGTGCAGGATTGTAGGTTAATTGGCTTCTGCAATTTGTCCCCATTGTGTAGGATAGAACTAGCGTATGGGTAACCACTGGTCAGGCCGGACTCTGTGGGCCGAAGGGCCTGTGTCCACGCGGTACTTCTAAACTAAACTAAACTACTCCAAATGCGGGCTAGCCAAAGTTCTGTAAAGCTGCAACATGACTCTTATATTCAATGCCTCAACTGATGAAGGCAACCCTACTATGCACCTTCTTTGCCACTGTCTACTTGTGCTTCAACACCTCCAAGCCAAACATGGGAAGGCACAGCATTCACCGCTGCTTCCTTCCACTTCACACCTGCTGCTGCGAAATGCTCACTCCCAGCTCCAAAATAAGATCATCTTTGTTCTCCCAAAATCTTCATATCTCAAATGGTGGAAAACTATTTATTTTTGGAGTGAAGCCACATGTTTACAAGTTTTCAAATAAAGTTGATTTATAGTAAACTAACAAAGTATTAAAGATCTGAAGATTCCGTTGGACACAGTTCAAAATCAGTGATTTTGTCCCATTATAACTTCCACTAAACTTCTTATCAGGGAAAGGCTGTTGTAATGATATCAGACCCCATGAGTTTCAATGCTACAGAGAAATTCCTTTTATGGTTTATGTGAGCAGGGCAGTCATGCCAGCATTCCTGAAACAGGGAAGTCAATTTGGGCCAGAAAATCTCATTTTCATGAGTCTATTAGAGCATTGAATATAGGAGTAGGGAAGTAATGTTAAAATTGTACAAGGCATTGGAGAGACCAATTCTGGAGTATGGTGTACAATTTTGGTCGCCTAATTATAGGAAGGATGTCAACAAAATAGAGAGAGTACAGAGGAGATTTACTAGAATGTTGCCTGGGTTCCAGCAACTAAGTTACAGAGAAAGGTTGAACAAGTTAGGTCTTTATTCTTTGGAGCGCAGAAGGTTAAGGGGGGACTTGATTGAGGTCTTTAAAATGATGAAAGGGATAGACAGAGTTGACGTGGATAAGCTTTTTCCATTGAGGGTAGGGAAAATTCAAACAAGAGGGCATGACATGAGAATTAAGGGATAGAAGTTTAGGGGTAACATGAGGGGGAACTTCTTTACTCAGAGAGTGGTGGCTGCGTGGAATGAGCTTCCAGCAGAAGTGGTGGAGGCAGGATCGATTTTAACATTTAAAAGTAAAGTGGATAGGTATATCGACGGGAAGGGGATGGAAGGGTATGGTCTGAATGCAGGTAGATGGGACTAGGGGGAAATAAATGTTCGGCACGGACTGGAAGGGCCGAGAGGGCCTGTCTCCGTGCTGTAATTGTTATATGGTTATATATGGTTATTATTGGATTGCAGAAGGTAAAATCAAGGGTTTCCTTCAGGTGTAGTGAGACAGATACATGGATTGGACAGGTTTGGAGGTATATGGGCCAAGTGCGGGCAGGCGGAACTAGTGTAGCTGGGACATGTTGGCCGCTGTGCGCAAGTTGGGCCGAAGGGCCTGTTTCCACACTGTATCACTCTATGACTCTATGGCTCCATGAGTCACAAGAAGATTTTAATAGAAAGAGCCAACATCAGAGGCTGGAGTTGAGGGAAATCTTTGCTTTTCCACACCCGTTTATATGTCCAGTCCAAGCAGATGTGTTTGAAGGTACAGCCTCAGAACTCAGCATGTATTACAAACCCTCATTAACCTGATTAGTTTAATTAACCATGCTTAATGGGCGTGTGATGTATCAGGCAGGGAGCCTGTTTCCGCGCTGTATCTCTAAATTAAACTATGCCTACCACTTCACACACTGTACCTTCAGGCCACCCAGAACTGTTTGACTCCAAATACCTGCTAACTCACTTCCCTGTGCTTGGTAAGCTGATGACCTATGCCCCAGCAATGCTTTGATTGTAATATCCTTCTTCTTAAATGCACTGGGATTATATCTCACTGAGCCTGAGGGCACATATTCTAGAGTTTGATTGAGTTAGACATAGCTCTTAGGGCTAACGGAATCAAGGTATATGGGGAAAAAGCAGGAACGGGGTACTGATTTTGAATGATCAACCGAGATCATATTGAATGGCGGTGCTGGCTCGAAGGGCTGAATGGCCTACTCTACCTAAAGGGTCGGTTTCCACGCTGTAAGACTCTATGAATCTAGGACCAGCTGAGTAACTCCAGCATTTTATGTTTTGCTTATATTATGAATATTCCCTTATAGAATAAAAATCATTGATCGACTGGTACTGTTCACTGGCCCTATCTTCAATCCAATTAATTGCATTAAGGGTGCATTCATTAAAATTACTTAGTAATATCCTTCAGTAAATATGATCATAACATTGGATAATGAAAGCTCAGTTAAATGCACTTGTACTCAGTGCCATCAATTCCTTCTTACAATGATCACATCAGTGAGAGAGAATGACATTCTGACTGGAAGAATACGTTTCACCACTTTAATTATGAGTCAATATCCAGATGGGTTGTCATTTATAATGTAACCAATGCAACTTAACCAGGCTTTGAACGAGTTCTGAAGATAGACACAAAATGCTGGAGTAACTCAGTGGATCAGGCAGCATCTCTGGAGAAATGGAACAGGTGACGTTTCAAGTCTGTCCCTGACTCTGAAGAAGGGTCTCGACCTGAAACATCACCTGTTCCTTTCTGCAGAGATGCTGCCTGATCCAGCTGAGTTACTCCAGCATTTTGTGATCATCTTCGGTATAAACCAGCATCTGCGGTTCCTTCCCACACACTTCACAATTTCTGACTTATTTTGTCACAAAGGTTTTGAATTCCTCAAACAATGCAGCTTCCTCCTATGAGCGATGATTTCTCAGAAGATAATTCATCTGTTCTAGGTAAAAAATATATATATATATCTGGGAAAAGATTATCTCTTGCAATGCTATGAGTAAAGTCCTGTTTCATAGCTGTAAGTGCACTGTAACCAAGGGAACGGCCTCCACAATTGTCTTAAATCCTTAAAGCACCAGCACGCTCTAATTTTCCATGTGGTGCGCCCCCCCCCCCCCCCCCCCCCGTTCGCTTGTGAAGCTCACACTCCAACGATATGAATATTGACTTCTCTAACATCAAGTAGCCCTTGCTTTCCCTCTCTCTCCATCCCACCCCCCCTTCCCAGTTCTCCCGCCAGTCCCACTGTCTCCAACTACATCTTATCTCTGTGCCGCCCACTCCCCTGACATCAGCCTGAAGAAGGGTCTCGACCCGAAACGTCACCCATTCCTTCTCTCCAGAGATGCCGCCTGTCCCGCTGAGTTACTCCAGCATTTTATGTCGACCCCCCCTGTTAAAGCTCAGCTTGGTTTCCAATGTTGACCTCAGTCAGAAATGGAGTTAGCATTTCCCTTGACCCGGGCATGTGGAAGAGAGACCCAACACCCCCGATGTTCTCAGTTCCCCAATGGGGAATGCCAACTTTTAATATCGTGTCTCTCCAGCTAAGTATCCTGATTATGCATCCAGGTTAGGACACAAAGCGCTGGAGTAACTCAGTGGGTCACTCGGCATCACAGATATGTAACGTTTCTGGTAGGGACCTGTGTATCTCCTTACCAAAATCCATAAGCAGGAATACCCTGGCAGACCCACTGTTTCTGCCTGCTCCTGCCCCACCAAACTCATCCCGAAATACCTCCATTCTATTCTGTCCCCCCTTGTCCAGTCCCTTCCGACCTATATCCAAAAGATCTCACCGGCTGTTTTTTTAACTTTTTACCCATGTCCTCCACAGATGCTGCCTGACCTGCTGAGTTTCTCCAGCACTTTGAGTAAGATTCCAGCATCTGCAATTCCTTGTATTTCCAGGAAGATTTATTTTTGGGAGCCTTGCCTCCAATTGTAGTCAGACTGAGCTGGTCCTTACATAAAGATATCGGAGCGACGGACCAGAGCTCCATCAGAATCCTCAGCGGCAGAGTTTCTGCCTCACGGCGCCAGAGACCCGGGTTCCATCCTGACTACGGGTGCTGTCTGTACGGAGTTTGTACGTTCTCCCCGTGACCTGCGTGGGTTTTAGACAATAGACAATAGACAATAGGTGCAAGAGTAGGCCATTCGGCCCATCAAGCCAGCACCGCCATTCAATGTGATCATGGCTGATCATCCCCAATCAGTACCCCGTTCCTGCCTTCTCCCCATATCCCCTGACTCCGCTATTTTTAAGAGCCCTATCTAGCTCTCTCTCGAAAGCATCCAGAGAACCTGCCTCCACCACCCTCTGAGGCAGAGAATTCCTCAGACTCACTACTCTCTGTGAGAAAAAGTGTTTCCTCGTCTCTGTTCTAAATGGCTTACTCCTTATTCTCAAACTGTGTGGCCCCTGGTTCTGGTCTCCCCCAACATCGGGAACATGTTTCCTGCCTCTAGCGTGTCCAAGCCCTTAACAATCTTATATGTTTCAATGAGAACCCCCTCTCATCCTTCTGAACTCCAGAGTGTACAAGCCCAGCTGCTCCATTCTCTCAGCATGTGACAGTCCCGCCATCCCGGGAATTAACCTTGTAAACCTACGTTTTCACCCGCTGCGCCACTGTGCCGCCTCTTACTGACCCATCAGCATCCTTCAGCATCAGAACCGAACCACATGTACCAACGGCACTCTTTACGTCAGTGTCCCACCCTTTACAATTGTCTGCAGAAAGGAAGTGTTGTGAGTGAATGGAGACAGGTAGAACAGCAGCAGGACATTCGGGTCAAGTCAATGATGCTGCCTTGCAAGTGTGGCTGTGGGCATGGGTAAACTATTCTTGCATTTAACAATCTATTGCCTTTTAGGGAACAACACAGCAGATCTGGTTTCAGTTCCACTGAGTGAGGCGTCTGGCCCACAGGGTACAATGGATGGACCCCAACATTGACTTGAATTGCCCGCTCCTCTGACACTCAGAGGAGTGTAGATGATCCACATCTCTCTACGTTTCCCTCCACCCCATTCACCCATCTACCAAAACACTCCCCTCTCCCCTCCATCACCCCTCCATCACCCCTCCCTCCAGCTCTCCCACCACCCCTTCATCCCTTCCCCTCCCTCCATCCCTCCATCTCCCCAACCTTCACCCTTCCTCCACCAACCCCCTCTCCTCCCACAACGCACGCCCCTTTGCCCTCCCTCCACCCCCTAAAACCTCTCCATCTCACCTCCCTCCTCGCCCTACCCCCTCCCCTCCTCCCTCCACTCTTCTCCCCAATCTCCCTCTCTGCACAGTCTCAGCCAGCCTATTTGACAGTGAAATATTTGTCACTTGTGCTGTGGTGACGCAGGTTGCCTGGGTAACTGTGAAATTAACCCGAATAATCTCACCGTTACTCCTAGCAACAAACTGCGTTAATTTAAGTGGGGAAAGAATCCAAAGGAACAAAAAAAAGTCCAGTGGCCAACGTATCGCAAACAATGCTTTAATGAAGAAAGAAGAATCTGCAGGCAAACAGTTTCATATTTAGTGCTTGTTACATGGTTACAAATCAGCTTCCAAAATTAAAATATTACTACCGTGTCCTTTTGATCTTAAGTCGCCAAACACCTATAGGTTTAAATAACTGGTGTGTGTGTTTATCCTAATGTAGCTGGCATCTCATATTTAATAATTTCAGATTAAAACATTTCATATGTGAAATTTTAAGAATAAGGAGTAAGCCATTTAGAACGGAGACGAGGAAACACTTTTTCTCACAGAGAGCGGTGAGTCTGTGGAATTCTCTGCCTCAGAGGGCGGTGGAGGCAGGTTCTCTGGATGCTTTCAAGAGAGAGCTAGATAGGGCTCTTAAAATTAGCGGAGTCAGGGGATATGGGGAGAAGGCAGGAACGGGGTACTGATGGGGGATGATCAGCCATGATCACATTGAATGGCGGTGCTGGCTCGAAGGGCCAAATGGCCTATTCCTGCCCCTATTGTCTATTGTCTATTGAAGCAATTAATTAAACGTTAAATGGAGCTGTGGACGGATTTGACTGGTTAACTACTGCAGGTGTAGTTTATAGAGGCAGTGTTCTGTTGAGGACGGAGAGGATGGTGAAGCCATCTGCTGGTTAGCTTTAGATAGAACAACGAATACTGCTGGAAACACATGGACCTGCAGATGCTGGGAATCTTAAGCAAAAAAGTGCTGGAAGAACTCGGCAGGTCAGGCAGCATTAGTCTGAAGGAAGGACCTGACCCGAATCATTGCCTGTCCATTCCCTCCACGGACACTGCCTGACCCGCTGAGTTCCTCCAGCCCTTTGTCTTGTGCTAATGATGTTGGGGGTTTCTGTGACACAACACATTTGCGAAACTACCCTTTGATTCCAAAGATAGACACAAAATGCTGGAGTAACTCAGCGGGACAGGCAGTGTCTCTGAAGAGAAGGAATGGGTGACATTTTGAGTCGCGGCACCTTCGACAAAACCTGATTCCAAAGTTTCACAGTTTCACTGTCACAATTAAATTAAGTTAAAAATAATATTATTAATAAAAACTGACCAGGCTAGGAATACCCAGTCAGCATCTGTGACATAGAGACACAAAACTATCTGCTCCATCCCAAGAAATCGTAAAACATTGCAACTCTGAACCATTGCATTGGGTTGCATTAGTATTGGTGTTATTAAAGTATTGCATTTTTGTTTGTTATATATTATTCTTGTGTATTGTGTGTTTGGACCCGTTGTTCTGCTGCAAATAAGAATGTCATCGTTTCATTGACGGTACATGTAACAATTAAACACTCTTGACTCTAGTTAGTTAAACAGTCACACATTTAGGAAGCATCTCTGGAGAACATGGATAGGTGATATTTCACGTCTCAGCCTCAAACCTCACCTGTTCATGTTTTCTAGAGATGCTGCCTGGCCCGCTGAGTTAAGCCCCTGTCCCACTTACGTGTCCGTGGCACGCTAATTACGCGACCTCGTGGCCGCGTTGAGGCGCACGGGCATCGTATGGCCACGCGGGGCCGGTCCCACTGAGAATCGCGGAGGGGTATATAGTTGTGCGCGACATCACACGGGGCTCTGAAATGTTTGTAGCAACGAAATCTTCGCGCACCAACGGCCTGTGGCGGAACTGACGGCCAAAGTGGGACAGGCCCAAGACCCTGGCGCGACGCAATGTCTCACCTTCAACAGCAGCAGTGGCAGGCAAACAATCGCCGAACTCGGCCTGGGGCTCACGGCCGTTGCGGTCCGGATCCGCCCCCACTTCTACGCCCAGAGCGGGGCCAAGAAAATTGAAGATAGACACAAAATGCTGGAGTAACTCAGCGTGTCCGGCAGCATCTCTGGAGAGTAGGAATGGATGATGTTTCTGGTCAAGACCGTTCTTTCAGACTGAAGAAGAGTCTCGACACGAAACATGACACGTTGCTTCTCTCCAGAGATGCTGCCGGTCCCGCTGAGTTACTCCTGCATTTTGTGTCCATCTTCACGCGCTCCAGACGGGTGTGTAAGCGAATGAAATTGCGCGCGACCTTTGCGGGACCGTCACGCCTCAACGCGACCAAGATGTCGTGTAATTAGATTGCCAAGGACACGTAAGTGGGACAGGGGCTTTACTCTGGCACCTGGTGTCCTTTTGTGTATTCAACCCAAAGTCCAATTGAATCGTAGTCAATGTTGTCTTGTGTCGGAGTAACTCAGCGGGTCAAGCAACATCTCTGGAGAAAAAAAGATGGGTGACGTTTCGGGTTCTTGGTTCTTGGTTACTTGGTCCTCCAAAATATTCCAACTGGAATTTAAACTGGAGGTGGTGAAGGAAGGGGTTTAGCCAGAGAGGGATATTGGGAAGAAAGTGCCACTTTAAATTTAGTTGCATCTGGCTGGGCAACCGTGGCTTGGTGGAGATGATTCCATGCTATAATAGTGCGTGGAAAGAACGGGACCTTTCTTCAGACTGAGACCCAGCAGCCAGTTTACACAGAGCAAGGTTCGAAGAATGTGATTTAGTGAGACTAGCAGAGATACTGTAAGTAGTGAACTGGACACCCTGGTTTTCTTTACCGTATCGCTTCCACCCATCCGATTCTGCAGACTTTGTTTCACATCTCACCCAAAGGACAGCATCGCCAAAAATACAACACACCTCCAGTTCTGCCCTGATTCTGCCCTGTGTTCAACAAAGGAAAGATACCCATGAGTCATGCATGACGTCAACTGGAAATTATACTTCGTGTCGCCATACCTCAACATTTTCTTCTAATTTACATGAACAACAAAACACACAAATATACAATGTATATTTTTTATTCCTCCAATACCTGCCATAATGGGCAGATGATATTGTTATTGATATATTATTGTCACGTACACTGATATAGTGTCCTATTCATAGAGTCGCACAGCATGGAAATAGGCCCTTCAGTCCAACATCCTGCCTGACCTTAATGCCCCATTTGAGCTTGTCTAATTTGTCTGTATTTTCCCTATATTCCTCTAAATTTCTACTATTCATGTACCTGTCAAATTCTAAATGCTGTTATAATACCTGCCTCAACTACCACCTCTACAAATTGTTCCATATACCCACCCACCCTCTGAGTGAAAGGTTATCCCTCAGGTTCCTATTAAACCTTTCCCCTCCCACCTTAAACCTATGCCCTCTGGTTCTTGACTCCCCCATCCTGGGTAAAAGAGTCTCTGCATTGACCCTATCTGTTCCCCTCAAGATTTTATACAGCTCTATAAGGTCACCCCTCCTCCTCCTTGCACTCCAAGGAATAAAGTTCTAGCCTAGCCCTACATCTCCCAATGGCTCAGGCCCTCAAGACTTGGCAACACTTTTTCTGTGCAATTTCTAGTTTGTTCAAATGCCATCCAGCCAAATAAATTGCACGTGAGTACGATCAAGCCATACGCAAGTACAATTAGTGCAAAGAGAAAAATAACAGTGCAGAAAATAGTGTTAAGGGCCTGTCCCACCAGCATGCAACTCTATGCGATGAGCGCGACCTAACGTGGTCGCTTGAGCCGTTCGGCGTCGCGGGGCCGGTTCCACTTCGATCGCCGGAGCCGTGCGGAATTGTGCGGAGTTCGTCCCAACATCACGCGGGGCTCCGAAAAACTGACTATGTTCAAAAATTCTGCGCGGCAACGGCTTGTCGGCTCGCAGTCGCCTCGACGCATTACACACCGTCTCGATGTCGTGCCTCCGTGACCCTCTCTGCAGGTGCCTCCGTGACCCTCTATGTGTGTGGCTCCGTGGCCCTCTGTGTGTGTGTGCCTCTGTGCCCCTCTCTGTGTGCCCCTCTCTGTCCTGGCGAACTTACCTTTAAGACTTCGCTCCAAGTTCGCCTCACTTTGCGCCGCATTGCGCCACTCACCCGACCTCCGCGCGGCCCTTGCTGCCTGTTTGGTCGCGCTTGCCTCATGCAGGCACATGCTTGTGGGGACGGCCCTATACAGGGATCACCCGACCTCCGCGCGGCCCCCACTTCTAGTTTGATCGCGCTCATCGCATGGAGTCGGATGCTGCTAGGACAGACTCTTTAAAGCTTTAGAGCGCTACAGAGAATTAGCCAGTGGTCCACAATGAGATTGTTTAGGAGATCAGGACTACACCCTAGTTTATGGGAGGTACACTCACTTTCACCGAGCACACTGCTAACAATAACCAGTTTCCTTTATCATCGTTACTTTTTTGCATCTTTCATTCTACATCTCTCCATATCACCATCTACATCTCTCGTTTCCCTCCACCCTGACTCTCAGTCCGAAGAAGGGTCTCGACCCGAAACGTCACCTATTCCTTTTCTCCAGAGATGTTGGCTGACCCGCTGAGTTACTCCAGCTTTTTGTGTCTATTATGGAAGGACCGTTCAGTTGTCAGATAACTGAGGGGAAGAAGAAGCTATTACTGAACCTGGTGGTACTTGCTTTCTGCCTGATGGGGAGACGGGAGAAGAGGGAATGACCGGTGTGAAAACTATCCTTGGTCATATTGGCTGCTTTCTTGAGGCAGTGTGAATTGTAGATGGACTCAATAGTGGGAAGGTTGTACTGGTGCATATGAACTCAACCTGACTTCATCTGAATAGCGCTAGAAAAATAATCCAGGTCTTTTCAAACCGATCGCCTCCATATTACATAGATCATGCTCTGCATTACAAGCAGAATTTACCGCGATTGTTGCATTTTAATTTCATTATCCAGCCTGTTGATGAATAAAAGGGCAGTTTTGCAACCCTTGGTGAGAGTGGAGCAGGAATGTATCAGTGCAGGACGGTGCTAAAATTAAAAATATTCTAACTCAACACAGTTCTCGGCTACAGTGGAGGTAATTTGCAAATCGTGCCGGTTACTCTAGTCCAACGACAACACCATTGTGACGGAATCACTCTGAAGCAGGGTCCCGACCCGAAACATCGCCTGTTCATTTCCCTCCACAGATGATGCCTGACATGTCTATGAAAGTAAGCATGCAGGTACAGCAGGCAGTGAAGAAAGCGAATGGCATGTTGGCCTTTATAACAAGAGGAATCGAATATAGGAGCAAAGAGGTCCTTCTGCAGTTGTACAGAGCCCGAGTGAGACCACACCTGGAGTATTGTGTGCAGTTTTGGTTCCCTAATTTGAGGAAGGACATTCTTGCTATTGAGGGAGTGCAGCGTAGTTTTACAAGGTTAATTCCCGGGATTTCGGGACTGTCATGTGCTGAGAGAATGGAGCGGCTGGGCTTGTACACTCTGGAGTTTAGAAGGATGAGAGGGGATCTCATTGAAACATATAAGATTGTTAAGGGCTTGGGCACACTAGAGGCAGGAAACATGTGCCCGATGTTGGGGGAGTCCAGAACCAGGGGCCACAGTTTAAGGATAAGGAGTAAGCCATTTAGAACGGAGACGAGGAAACACTTTTTCTCACAGAGAGTGGTGAGTCTGTGGAATTCTCTGCCTCGGTGAGGGCGGTGGAGGCAGGTTCTCTGGATGCTTTCAAGGGAGAGCTAGATAGGGCTCTTAAAAATAGCAGAGACAGGGGATATGAGGAGAAGGCAGGAACGGGGTACTGATTTGGGATGATCAGCCATGATCACATTGAATGGCTGTGCTGGCTCGATGGGCCAAATGGCCTACTTCTGCACCTATTGTCTATTGTCTGTTGTCTATTATTGTTTATCGAGTTCCTCCAGCACTTTGTTTTTTTGCTCAAGGTTCCAGCACCTGCAATGCCTTGTGTCTCCAACTTAACTCATCTTCAGTTATGTGCAACCATCACTCCACTCTTTGAACAGATATTTGCTGAAGATTGACCCAAAATGCTGGAGTAACTCAACGGGTCGGGCAGCATCTCTGGAGAATATGGATAGGTGACTTATTGGGTCGAGACCCTTCTTTGCACAGTGAAGGGGTGGTGACCTGAAACAAGAAACGGCCAGGATAAATCAGAGCCGGCAACAGATGACGTTGGGCAGGGAGGTTCCCTGATAGGCAGATTGTTGGCTAGGGATGGTGTGATCCCAAGAAGGATACATCGTTGTGTACCGTGGAACTGCTCTTTTAGTGGAGATGGGGAGATGGGGAGGTGGGGGGGGGGGGGGGGGGAGATGGGGGCAAGGAGGGGGGAAAGAGAGAGAGGACTGCTTGAAGAAGTTACCAAAAATTAGAGAATTCAACGTTCATACCGGTGGGTTGTAAGCTACAAAAACAAAATATGATACCATTTTAGAAGTTAACTTTTTTACTGTACAATGAAATGTTAACATGCATCATATTCCCTGTCCCACCTCTACTAGTGAATGACACAGATTCTAATGGGAATTTATGAATTGAAAGTCTAACATCATGATACACAAGTTGTAACTATTTTGATGAGGGACACAAGTAACTGCAGATGCTGGAATCTTGAACCAAATAACAAAGTGCTGGAGGAACCCACCGGGCCAGGCAGCATCTGTGGAGAGAAATGGATAGGCAATATTTCATCTGATGTAAGTCAATGTCATTGGAATAATGTGAAATTGCTACTGTTTAGTTAATTGTCAAGTGTAGCGTGGTGCAGTGAAAAGCTTTTGTTGCGCGCTGAGCAGTCAGCGGAAAGACAATACATGAGCTGTCCATGGTGTACAAATGCATGATAAAGGGAATAACATTTAGTGCAAGGTAAAGTCCTAGTAAAGATAGTCCCAAGGTCTCCAATGAGGTAGATAGTATCTCAGGACTGCTCTCTAGTTGTTGATAGGATGGTTCAGTTGCCTGGTTACAATTCCGTTTGGTGGCAATAACCATCAATAGGTGAAACCTCTTTCACAGATACTTCACACAGTTTAGGCAGGGCCGACCTTAAGCCAATTGGACCAATTGCTCCCAATCGGGACCCGCTCCTAAGGGGGCCCCGCGCTAGAGTAATCTACTCTCGGCTCATCACGTACACTCAACAACACATTGCAATATATACGTAACACCACATTGCAGGTTCTACAGAGATTTATGTGGTTTCTGTAAATATGACTAAAAGACTAAGGGACATGGGCAGAACATATTTGAGTGGCGGTAAGAAGAGGGGTGTAGCCAAGGCAAAGAAGGCCGAAGCAGAAAAAGGCGAAAGGTGCATTAGATAAGTATTTCAGCAAAACTATCTTAGAAAATGCAGAAGAGCAAGTGGACCCACAACACAGTGAGGATGATGACACTGAAGGAAGCCAGTCTGAAGAAGTTATGCAAGGCAATCAAAGTGGGAATTTACAGTGGCTTGCAAAAGTTTTCATACCCCTTGAAATTTTCCACATTTTGTCACGTTTCAACCACAAACGTAAATGTATTTTACTGGGATTTTATGTGATAGACCAACACAAAGTGGCGCATAATTGTGAAGTGGAAGGAAAATTATACATGGTTTTCACATTTTTTTACAAATAAAAAACTGAAAAGTGTGGCGTGCAAAAATATTCAGCCCCCTTTACTCTGATACCCCTAAATAAAATCCAGTGCAACCAATTGCCTTCAGAAGTCACCTAATTAGTAAATAGAGTCCACTTGTGTGTAATCTAATCTCAGTATAAATACAGCTGTTCTGTGAAGGCCTCAGAGGTTTGTTAGAGAATATTAGTGAACAAACAGCATCATGAAGCCCAAGGAACACACCAGACAGGTCAGGGATAAAGTTGTGGAGAGGTTTAAAGGAAGGATAGGTTATGAAAAAATATCCCAAGCTTTGAACATCTCATGGAGCACTGTTCAATCCATCATCCGAAAATGGACAGAGCATGGCACAACTGCAAACCTACCAAGACATGGCCGTCCACATAAACTGACAGGCCAGGCAAGGAGAGCATTGATCAGAGAAGCAGCCAAGAGGCCCATGGTAACTCTGGAGGAGCTGCAGAGATCCACAGCTCAGGTGGGAGAATCTGTCCACAGGACAACTATTAGTCGTGCACTCCACAAATGGACTATTTAGTGCAAAAAAGGACCACCTACAATGATAGTAGAGTCTTTCCCCAAGAATGAGAGTGGATCACATTTTTCAAAATTTCACTGCAAACGAAAAACGTGAAATGGTGAAATTGTAGCTCGTCCATGGCTAATATACCCTGTATCAAGTGATAAAATCTTCTGATACTACTGCAAGCTTTTTGATAATAATGCAGCAAGTGCACTTGCAAGTTGTGGTTTTAATAACTGGCCGAACATTCATACAAGACTAGCTGAGCATGAGAACTCCAAAACGCATTTGCAAGCTATATCAATAAATGTCTGGATTTGGATTTACCAGTATCTGGATAGAAGCAGCCAAATGTAATCTTTTTATATTTGGTTTGAGCGAGTTCTCGTGGGGAAAGTTGGAGAGAATTAGCTTGCGGGGGAAACCAAGTAGTTAAATCGTAAAATCTGTGGTTTTATAGCAAGTCTTCCACTCAAAAAGGTCTGCAGTAATCAAAGCCCGAAAGGGTAGGATGCGGCTGAAGCCCAGAATTTAATGCCTGGACTGGTTTTTCGCCAATGGTTATTGGTTTTCCAGGATCTAGTTAATTAAATTACTTTTTTTTCATTTCACAGTCACTAAAACAAATGGTATTCAACCAGGTACTTTTCAGAGGTGATCTGCACATTTTGTTTGTGACCTGTAGGCTGACATGTATGCAATTTGATATTAAAATGTAGCTTAAATCTGTTTGGTCCATTAACTCCCAGGCACTTTGTAAGCACACATTTTGATTACTTTCCATTCTACCACAGAGATATGAAGTCTATAATAGACTTTATATATATATTTCTATGATTCTACAGACCTTGGCTGGGAACCTGGGGCTCACCAAAATTGTCCCCAGTTGGGCCCCGCGCCACCTAAGGCCGGCCCTGAGTTTAGGCTTCTTGTTCCAACTCTTGTTAGGCAAGGATTGGTTTGGATTTCTACATCCTTGGCTCAACAGTGTGTGGATTGTGCTGTAATGTAGGAAACACAACTGCCAATATGTACAGAGAAACTTCTACAAAGGGTAACCTGATAATAATCAGATAATTGGATAGAAACCAGACAATCTGTCTGAATGTCACTGGTGGAAGATTATTGATGCTGGGTTGGATAATTCCACTCCGCTGCAAAATAGTTCCATAAGTGATTGGCGCAGAATTAGGCCATTCGGCCCATCATGTCTACTCCATCATTCAATCATGGCTGATCTTTCTTTCCCTCTCAACCCCATTCTCCTGCCTTCTCCCCATAACCTCTGACAGCCGTACTAATCAAGTTCCATGGGATCTTTCACATCCACTGACATAAGCACCCAGAGCCTTGGTGTGATAGATCATCCAACAGACAACACTGACGATTTGGTGACATGCCGAACATCTATAAACTTCTAAGAAAGTTGAGACGTGGGTGTGCCTCCTTTGTGAATCCATCTCTACGTGTTGATCCAGGGCAGGAGAAAAGTTCTCCTACAAAACATTGCCTCTCTTTGGCACCATAAGGTCATAGGGAATAGGAGCAGAATTAGGCCATTCAGCCCGTCAAGTCTACCCCGCCATTCAAGCATGGCTGATCTATTTGTCCCTCCTAATGCTTTTCTCCTGTCTTCTCCCCATAAGAATCTTGATTAGTATCTTGATCAATTAAATCTTGAGAAATTTAATCTTTGCTAATCACTTTGGTCACTTTTTTTTCTTGTTTATTATACTTTGGCCTCCTAATTTGAGGAAGGACATCCTTGTGATTGAGGAGGTGCACGAGATTGATCCCTGGGATGGCGGGATGAGGAAAGATTGAAAAGACTAGGCTTATATTCACTGGAGTTTAGAAGGATGAGGGGATATCTTACAGAAACATATAAAATTATAAAAGCACTGGACAAGCCAGGTGCAGGAAAAATGTTCCCAATGTGAGGCAAGGCCTTAACCAGGGGCCACAGTCTTAGAATAAACGGGAGGCCATTTAAGACTGAGGTGAGAAAAAACTTTTTCACCCAGAGAGTTGTAAATTTGTGGAATTCCCTGCCACAGAGGGCAGTGGAGGCCAAATCACTGGATGGATTTAAGGGAGAGTTAGATAGAGCTCTAGGGGCTAGTGGAATCAAGGGATATGGGGAGAAGGCAGGCACGGGTTATTGATTGGGGACGATCAGCCATGATCGCAATGAATGGCAGTGCTGGCTAGAAGGGCTGAATGGCCTCCTCCTGCACCTATTTTCTATGTTTCTATGTTTCTATATTGTTTACAGTATTATATTGTTATTATATTGTTGAGAGTATGTAAACAAATGTTGTGCTGCTGCAAGTAAGAATGTCATTGTTCTGTCTGGGACTTCTTAGGCCCTCTTCAGTCATGGCTGACCATGGGTGTCTCCAGGGTTGGAGGACGCCTGTGCGTGACTTTGTTTAACGTGGGGAGACTGGTGCACAGACAGCCACCCCACGGTCCTTGACAGATCTGGGTCAGGATCCAGTGGCATGGAGTCCAAGACGACCGGAGACCCTTTTCTGCCGCAGCCTTCATCCGCCTACCCAGCCGTTGTGACGCTCCACAAAGGTCAGCCATCGTCCTCCGCCTGTTCCACCGTTGAGGCCTTGGTTGGATCGCTCTTTGTCAGAGACCTCCCCCTCGACCGCACCGCCATGGGTGGCCCTCCTCCAGACAGCATCGATCTCAGGATCTCAGGACCACCCAAGCTTCTCCACCACGACAAGGTGACAATCCATGGAGAAGAGTGTATGTCTGGGACATACGACGATGAAACGCTCTTGCCTTTTACACAGGTGTAAACCACCTTTAAGATCACAATTCATAAAAAATTCCAATCAACTCTGATGGAACAGTAGCTGTTGATGCTTGTGGGAATAAGTGTGAATTCTTCCGCTCTGCTGTAAAGTCCCTTTATTGGCCTTTATTTAGGCAGTAAAGCTGTGTGGTATTAGAGTGGGGCTTACCAGAGTGCCATTATTACAGTGTATAGTTTCAGGCTCCAGCTAGTGTAGAGCCAGGTTGCCTGGTTACCTTATAAGGCTTATAGGTTTCATGAACACATTTGGTTCTATCAACCCTGCCGCATGCTTTCAAACCCCACGCAGGGACAAAGAAACTCCAGCCTCTCTCTTTACAGAGTCCACGCATTATTTTATTTTCCTTCTTGGCAAATGTGTTCGGTATTTTCCCTTAAATTTCCTGGCAGCAGGTCTGAGGCAGATCAGTGTTGTGACTTACTGTAATAACGTCACCCCTTCCTTCTGTCCAGAGATGCTGCCTGTCCCGCTGAGTTACTCCGGCTTGTTGTGTCCATCTATAGAATGGGTATGTTGGTAGTTTTTAGTTCAGTTTGGAGATACGGCGCGGAAACAGGTCCTTCGGCCCACCGTGCCCGCGCCGACCAGCGATCCCCGCTCACTAACACTATCCTACACACACTGGGGACAATTTACATTTATACCAAGCCAATTAACCTACAAACTTGTACGTCTTTGGCGTGTGGGAGAGAAACCGGAGCACCCGGAGAAAACCCAATCAAGTCACGGCGGGAACGTAAAAACTCCGTACAGACAGCACCCGTAGTCAGGATCGATGGTTCTCTGGCGCTGTAAGGCAGCAACTCTACCAATTCAGACTGAGATTCAGCCACTAACCCTCCTCTCACCCTGCTCCTCCTTTTGAACAGATACTGTCACAACGTTTAAAAACGATTTGGACAAATACATGGATCGGAAAAGTTTAGAGGGATGTGGGCCAAACGCAGGCTGGTGGGACTGGTGTGGATGGGACATCAGTTATCAGTCAATCAGTTATCGGTGTAGTTTATTGTCACGTGTACCGAGGTGTGGTGTAAAGCTTTTGTTGCGTGCTATTGAATCAGCGGCAAGACAATACATGATTACAATCGAGCCATTTACAGTGTACATGATAAGGGAATAACGTTTAGTGTAAGGTGAAGCCAGCAAAGTCTGATCAAGGATAGTCCAAGGGTCACCAATGAGGTAGAGGGAATGTTGGTCAGCATGGGCAAGTTGGGCCGAAAGGCCTATTTCCACGTGTATGGACACTATGACTCTGTTCCTTCTATAAATCGAGTGACTGGAAATACAGCAAAAGAGATGGAACTTGCATCAATTGGTGAGGTTTTGGAGATGGTTTCAATGTGTGGGGGCGCGCTGCCTTCAACATGGCTGTGGCCTTTGATTCTGCAGCCTCTGCAAGTCCTGCATTGTGTACACCATCCTCCTCCCCCTGAACATCAGGCCCAGAGGTACTGATCTCATTTCCTACAGAGCTGTATAAAAACAGAACTTGCATTATTCCTGGCATGTAGATGAATCATGATAATTATTGAGGAGGGTGCACGATGACTAAAGACTTCAGGACAAAACGAGATGTTGAGCCCTGGCTCAGAAATAGCTCGCGGCTGCACGTAAACAAAGGATGTGTGAAGTCTCCTGGTGTCTCGGTGCATGGGGAGATGTGGGGGTGGAAGGGGCAGAAAGGAGACTGCTGATCATTGTCACCATAGACAAGAGACGCACTCTCCTCCCTACTCCAGGATGATTCAAAGACTGCATAGACTCGGTTTATACTCTCTAGAATTTAGGAGATTGAGAGGGGATCTTATAGAAACTTACAAGATTCTTAAGGGGTTGGACAGGCTAGATGCAGGAAGATTGTTCCCGATGTTGGGGAGGTCCAGGACAAGGGGTCACAGCTTAAGGATAAGGGGGAAATCCTTTAGGACTGAGATGAGAAGGAATTTTTTCACACAGAGAGTGGTGGGTCTCTGGAACTCTCTGCCACAGAGGGTAGTTGAGGCCAGTTCATTGGCTATATTTAAGAGGGAGTTAGATGTGGCCCTTGTGGCTAAGGGGGTCAGAGGGTATGGAGAGAAGGTAGGTACGGGATACTGAGTTGGATGATCAGCCATGATCATATTGAATGGCGGTGCAAGCTCGAAGGGCCGAATGGCCTACTCCTGCACCTAATTTCTATGTTTCTATGATTCAGATGTCCCGTCACCTGCTCAGTGCCACCACTAAGTATACTTGGGTCACAAAGTTTCCAAAATGTGCAGGAAGGAACTGCCGATGCTGGTTTAAAACTGAAGTCAGAAGTTTAAGTCTGAAGAAGGTCTCGAACCGAAGCGTCACCTATTGCTTTTCTCCAGAGAAGCTGAGTTACTCCAGCTTTTTGTGTCTATCTTCACAATGTGTACTCATTTTGGCTTTTAATTTTGCCTTAGTCAAGTCGCCATTGACATAGAAACATAGAAAACAGGTGCAGGAGTAGGCCATTCGGCCCTTCGAGCAAGCACCCCCGCCATTCGTTGTGATCATGGCTGATCATCCACAATCAATAACCCGTGCCTGCCTTCTCCCATACCCCTTCATTCCGCTAGCCCCATAGAGCTCTATCTAACTCTCTTTTATGTCTGAAGAAGGGTCTCGACCCGAAACGTCGCCTATCTCCTTCGCTCCTTAGATGCTGCTGCACCCGCTGAGTTTCTCCAGCTTTTTGTGTAACCCTCGATTCTCCAGCATCTGCAGTTCCTTCTTTAACACAAATCTCTTTTATGTCATGTTGGTGCTTGTGGGCGGAGCACCAAGGCAAATTCCTTGTATATGAATACTTGGCCAATAAACTTACTTACATACTTACTTTTAAATTCATCCCATGAATTGGCCTCCACTGCCCTCTGTGGCAGAGAATTCCACAAATACACAGCTCTCTGGGTGAAAATGTTTTTTCTCATCTCAGAGTACACAAACACAAGCCAATTAACCTACAAACCTGTACGCCTTTGGAGTGTGGGAGGAAACCGAACATCTCGGAGAAAACCCCACGCGGCCACGGGGAGAACGTAGAAACTCTGTTCAGACAGCACCCGTAGTCAGGATCGAACCCGGGTCTCTGGCGCTGCAAGTGCTGTAGGGCAGCAACTCTACAGCTGCGCCACCGTGCTGCCCTCGTCTTTTGGCAACGGCCACTGAAAGGTCTGAGTAATGGGAAAGATAATTCACGTTTCAACTTTCAACAGAATATAAACTTGTGCCAGATATTCCTTTTGCAAGGGTTTCCCCATCAGTGGTGTGGAATGGCTGGGATATAACTAAACATCTGTTTGAAAAGTATCCCAACTTGAAACATCAACTAAAATCAACATCAACAGGAATATCTTCCCCAGAGATGTTGCCTGACCCGCTGAGTTGCTCCAGCACTTTGCGCCTTTTTTTTGTTGGCCAGCGTCTGCAGTTCCTTGCGTCCACTCGCTGACCTTCCCCGGGCACCCGCCCGTATGAGAGAACCCACGCCGCCCAGTGTTCCAATCTCTCCGTGCAACGGGTTTATCTTCCCCCAGCACTGGCCCTCGCTCAGTCAACCAGTGAGGCATAAGGGGAAGTGAGCTTCCTGGACAAGTGTCAGAGTCTGCCGCCCACCTGTGCAAAGTGGTTAGTGTTCTCAGCTTATGGGAAGCCTTGTGAATCATGGCCTGACTGTTAACCGTGGGCTTGGCCTGGTTTCTGGACACTTTCAGCCCCCATCTCTCCGCCGTCTCAAATCGACGAGTTAAATCCTGTGAATCCCCCACAATTTCGCTTACTCATAAAATGTAGCGTTTAAAACTTTCACTTTCTCATGGCCACACACCTCCGCTGACCCCAGTGAGGGGGGAGGTGAGGGGGATTTCAACTTCAGCCTTGAAATATACAACGTGGAAACAGGCCCTTCGCGCTGACCAACGATCACCCTGTACTATCCCACACACTAGGGACAATTTACAATAGCCAATTGACCTGCAAACCACTACGTCTCTGGAGTGTGGGAGGAAACCGGAGCACCCGGACAAAAACCCTGGAAGTCAAAAGAAGAACGGACAAACTCCATACAGACAGCACCCGTAGTCAGGATCGATTCCAGGTCTCTGGGGCTGTGAGGCAGCGACTCTACCGCTGCGCCACCGTGCCACTGTGCGGGCCTCCGAGCTGCGATGAATAGACCAGGTCCCCACACCTACTTTCTGTCACCCGCTCCCTCCATCCCATTCTCCTCTATCTCTCCGACGGACGGACTTCCCAACATGTTGGAGATGTCTTCCTTGTCCTAAACTTGGATTCTTCTCCGACACCATTGACAGGTCTGTCAACAATGTCGCCTCAGCTTCCTGCACTGCCGCTCCCGCCTCTCCTCCCACACAGCACGGCGGTAGAGTTCCCCGCTGTCCTCACCTTCTGCCCCTTCAGACGCCACCTTCAGCGCATCTTCCTGTGTAGCCCCTGCCACCTTCAGCACGGTGACGCAGCGGGTAGAGCTGCTGCCTCACAGCGGCAGAGACCATGGTTCGATCCTGCCTTAGGGTGCTGTCTTTATGGAGTTTGCATGTTCTCCCCGTGACTGCATGGGTTTCCCCCAGGTCACAGAGTCATAGTGATACAGTGTGGAAACAGGCTCTTCAGCCCAGCTTGCCAACATCGGCCAACATGTCCCAGCTACACTAGTCCCACCTGACCACATGTGGTCCATATCCCTCCAAACCCGTCCTATCCATGTGTCTGTCTAACTCTTTCATAAATGTTGGGATACTCAACCAGGTGCTCTGGTTTCCTCCCACATTCCAAAGACGTGCAGGTTTGTAGATTAATTGACTTCTGTAAATTGCCTGCTATCTCATGTATCTTCCCCATTCATCCCAGCTCTGCAATTGCAAACTCTTCCTTTCCCAATTTTCTGCCTCCCCATTGAAACTTCAAATCAGTGTCTCTCTCCACAGATGCTGCCTGACCTTCTGAGTATTTCCAGCACCTTCATTTTGAATTCAGATTTCCAACATCTGTAAATTGTCTTTCAGATTATCCGTGGACTTGATGTCTGGTGGACTTGCCCGTGTGCTCTGTCCAGGGACCATCTCCCAGGAGTTCTCCTCTCTGGCTTCTCTTATGGACCAGGAAGGTCCCAAATAACTACCTGAAGTAGTCTTCACAACAATCCAGCCAGGAGGAAAAATGAGATGCGGAGGAGATCTCTTTAGTCACAGGGTGGTGAATCTGTGGAATTCATTGCCACAGATGGCTGTGGAGGCCAAGTCAATGAGTATATATTTAAGGTGGAGATTGATAGATTCTTGATGAGTACGGGAGTCAGGGGTTATGGGGTTAAGGCAGAAGAATGGGGTTGAGAGGGAAAGATAGATCAGCCATGATTGAATGGCGGAGTACCCTCAATGGGCCAAATGGCCTAATTCTGCTCCTGGAACATGTGGAAAATTATGAAATGCTGCAAAATAACTGACGTTGCCTGTTGCCAGGGTGATAATCGAACAGAGCAGTTGTAGAAACCAATAAAATCTAATTTCAGAATCAATAGTTGGAAAACTAGTAATAAAACACAAAGTGCTGGAGGAACTCAGCGGGTCAGGCAGCATCTGCGGAGGGAATGGACCCTTCTTCAGGCTGATTCTACAAATGTTCACTCAATAGACAATAGACAATAAGTGCAGGAGTAGGCCATTCGGCCCTTCGAGCCAGCACATGTTCACTCATGAGAGAACAAATGCAAGGGTTTTGCTACATATGTAGAGCTGCATGGAGACAATAATTCCTAACTGCCCGCAAAAACGTGAAATAAGATGGTGTGCCCTTCAGTGGAAAAGCTAAGTTTACTATTCAGCCACCACATCTCTTCCGCCACCTACTGGAGGAACATACAACTGCAAGGCCTGCTGGTTGCCTTCGCATTACCAACCATGTCTATATATTGGAACAAGGAACTGCAAATGCTGGTTTACCTAGTTGGCCACAAAGTGCTGGAGTGAATGAGCGGGCCAGGCAGCATCTCTGGAGACCATGGATAGATTACATTTTTGGATCGTGACCCATCTTCAGACTAAGAATCAGTGTGAAGGCAGTGCAGCGTAGGTTCACGAGATTGATCCCTGGGATGGTGGGGCTGTCATATGAGGAAAGATTGAAAAGACTAGGCTTGTATTCACTGGAGTTTAGAAGAATGAGGGGGTATCTTATAAAAAACATATACAATTATAAAAGCACTGGACAGCTAGATGCAGGAAAAAAGTTCCCGATGTTGGGTAAGTCCAGAACCAGGGGCCACAGTCTTAGAATAAGGGGAGGTCATTTAAGACTGAGGTGAGAAAAAACTTTTTCACCAGAGAGTTGTGAATTTGTGGAATTCCCTGCCACAGAGGGCAGTGGAGGCCAAATCACTGGATGGATTTCAGAGAGAGTTAGATAGAGCACTGGGGGCTGGTGGAATCAAGGGATATGGGGAGAAGGCAGGCACGGGTTATTGATTGGGGGACAATCAGCCATGATCACAAAGAATGGGCGTGCTGGCTCGAAGGGCCGAATGGCCTCCTCCTGCACCTATTTTCTATGTTTCTATGAAGAAAGGTCCCGACCCTTTGGGTCTCGACCCGAAACGTCGCCTATTCCTTCGCTCCATAGATGCTGCCTCTCCCGCTGAGTTTCTCCAGCATTTTTGTCTACCTTAGATAGACTTTTGTGATTTATTTTGGAAAACAAATGTTTGCTCCTGTACACTCATGCTCAGCTGCTAAGGGTCCTGAAATAAAGTGATTGGGTTTGCAGGATGTAACTACTCCACACACCCACTCGGGAAGATTTAATAGATGCGTCTGTCTGATTTACTGTTCTGACGGTCCTCTGCAGTGAGTCACTGAAGCAAGATTAATCATTAGCTCCGTGACTCAACAGTAACTCAGAGAGATAGATAAAAGATTGCACATATCATGAGGCATTGTTCGAGAGTATAACTCATAGTTCCTGCTCCCCTTCCATACCAATAACTCTCAGACATGAAATAAAGATTGCTCGGTAGATTTTATTAACTTAGAGTGAGGGGGAAGAGCTGAAAGCGAATCTCTCTTTCTTCAATCTACTTGTACCCAAACTATCATAGAAACATAGAAACATAGAAAATAGGTGCAGGAGTAGGCCATTTGGCCCTTCGAGCCTGCATCGCCATTCAATATGATCACGGCTGATCATCCAATTCAGTATCCTGTACCTGCCTTCTCTCCATACCCCCTGATCCCTTTAGCCACAAGGGCCACATCTAACTCCCTCTTAAATGTAGACCATGAACTGGCCTCAACTACTTTCTGTGGCAGAGAATTCCAGATTCACCACTCTCATCTCGGTCCTAAAAGACTTCCCCCTTATCCTTAAACTGTGACCACTTGTTCTGGACTTGCCCAAGATCGGGAACAATCTTCCTGCATCTAGCCTGTCCAACCCCTTAAGAATTTTGTAAGTTTCTATAAGATCCCCCCTCAATCTTCCTTGAAGCAGAAGGTCATTCCGCCCATCCAATCCATGTTATCCCCGGCCAAGCAATCCTCTGCCTTGAAGACAGACACAAAAAGCTGGAGTAACTCAGCGGAACAGGTAGCATCTCTGGAGAGAAGGAACGGGTGACTTTTCGGGTCGAGACCCTTCTTCAGACTCAGTCTTCAGTCTGAAGAAGGGTCGAGGCCCGAAACGACACCCATTCCTTCTCTCCAGAGATGCTGCCTGTCCCGCTGAGTTACTCCAGCTTTATGCGTCTATCTTCGGTTTAAACCAGCATCTGCAGTTCCTTCCTACACAATCCTCTGTCCTGTTTAGTTCTCACAAGAAATGGCTAGAAGTTAGGTTTAGATTTGTCACGTGTACCGAGGTACAGGGAAAAGAGTCAAGAGAGACAAGAGTGTTTTATTGTCAAATGTTGTGAAAGATCACAGTGAAATTGTAAAGGGCCTGTCCCACTTACGCGATTTTTTCGGCGACTGCTGGCACCCGTCAAAGTCGCAGCAGGTCGCCGAAAACTTTCAACGTGTTGAAAATCCAGCGCCAACCAGAAAAAAGTACGACTCTTTGTGCGGCTACTCACGAGAACATTTATACGTTCTCCCAGTGACCTGTGTGGCTTTTCTCCGAGATCTTCGGTTTCCTCCCACAATCCAAAGACATGCAGGTCTATAAACGAGTTCGGTATTCCGAAAAACCCAAGGAATCATGGGATTTGTCAACGGTCATTCACGATAAAGTGAAAGCGAACAAAGCGCTGGCTGCATAAACTGTATAAATTCTTATCTTTATTCATAATTTATGTGTTAAAAATATATTTAATCTGAAGAACGGGGGTGCCAGGTAGCGGGAGAGTGGGGTGTAACAGTGAGAGAGAGGGGGCAGATGCCAGTGGGAGACAGGTGGAGAGACATTCTCGGCAGCTGAACTGTTGCATGTGTACAGACCTATGTTTCATTCATAGTCAGGATCAAACCCGAGTCTCCGGAGCTGCAAACGTGGTTGAATTGCTACTGAACCATCCCCGTCCCCTCCCAAGTGTCCCAAGCCCGTCCGTGGGCGGCCGGAGATGTCCGGGGTGATCCTGGACTGAGGGTCACTGGCCTGGAGCAGTGGCGGCCAGCCAGCATGGAGATGAAGCACTAGCTCCAGCTCAACCCTGCCTGTCCTGCCGGGTTAACCGACAGTCCTGGACTGACAGTCCGCGCTGGCTGTAAGCCTGGGGCCACCACTGCTCCGGGCCGGTGTCTTTTAGAAAAGAGGTGAGGAGGAACTTCTTTAGTCAGAGGGTAGTTAATCTATGGAACACATTGCCCAGAGGGCTGTGGAGGCCCAGTCAGTGGATATTCCAAGGCTGCCAACTCTCACGCATTGAGTGTGAGAATCACGCATTTCGACAAATACTCACGCTCTCACGCTCATCACAAATTTCTCACGCTCTGTCGTGAGAAATTCTGTGATCAACGAAAATTTCAAAACTCATCAACTGCATGGACCGCGGGTGTTGGAGAGCCGGGGCTGAGGGAGGGATGGAAGCAGAGGCAGCGGTGGGGTCAGATGCGGATGGGGAGCCGGGGGTGTCGAGTGTTTGCCGGGCTGGCGAGTGTTTGCCGGGCCATGGAGCAGCCTCAGTTCAAGAGTCCCTGGCCGTCAGAGGCGTCGGAAGCGTTGCGCCGCTGCCATGAGAGTCTCTGTGCCAAATTCGCCCAGGTGACCGGCATGGATCAGGCTGCAGCTTGGTGCATCCTGGAGGACAACCAGTGGCTGCTGGAAGTAAGTACCAAGCACTGGGTAGAAGCAGTGGAAGATAGTGGCCTTCAAATGGGGGTGGTTGGAGAAAGCATCCTGCTTGCCTGCTAGATTTTCACTTACTGTAACTGCAGGAAAAATGTTCCCGATATTGGGGGAGTTCAGAACCAGGGGTCACAGTTTAAGAATAAGGGGTAGGAAAGTTAGGACTGAGATGAGGACAAACTTTCTTCACGCAGAGAGTTGTGAATCTGTGTAATTCTCTGTCACAGAAGGCAATGGAGGCCAATTCACTGGATGTTTCCAAGAGAGTTACATTTAGCTTTTGGGGCTAGCGAAATCAAGGGATATGGGGAAAAACAGAAAAGAGGTACTGATTTTAGATGAACAGCCATGATCATATTGAATGGCAGTGCTGGCTCAAAGGGCCGAATGGCCTATTCCTGCACCTATTTTCTATGTTTCTATGCTTGGGTATATGGCAATAAAACTCGACCACTTGATTTTGAAGCATTCATACATGGTGGAGGTATAATGTAGTTATAGAGTGATACAGTATGAAAACAGGCCCTTCGGCCCAACTTGCCCACACCAGCCAACATGTCCCAGCTACACTACCTGCTTTTGGTCCATATCCCTCCAAACCTGACCTATACATTAGATTAGATTAGATTCTTTAGATTAGATTAGATTCTTTATTTGTCATTCAGACCTTTCGGTCTGAACGAAACTTTGTTCCCCTGCAGTCATACATATAATTTTTTTTAATAAAAAAAATGACAGAACACACAATAAACACAAATTTAACATCCACCACAGTGAGTTCACCAAACACCTTCTCACTGTGATGGAAGGCAAAGTCTTAAAGTCTCTGTCTTTTCTCTCTTTGTTTCCCTCTGCGCTGAGGCGATCCAGGCTTCAGATATTGTGACCCCACCGGGTGATGGTAAGTAAGTCAGTCCCGCGGTTCAACCGAGCTCCGCGAACGGGCTGGTTCAACTCCGCGGCCCGGGGTGGTCGAAGCTGCCGCCCTCCAGACCAGCGGACAAAGCTGCTGCGGGAGCTCATAAAAACAGGTCACCAACCTGTAAGCTGCGAGCTCCCGACGATGTCGTCCACTGGGCCTGCGGCCAATTCCACCGGGCCCACTGCCACTGCCACTGCCACTGCTGCGGGACTGAGTCGGGTCGCCGCTGCTGGAACCGCCCCGGGACCGAGTCGGGCCGCCACCGCCGTTGCTGCTGCTGGAACCGCCCCATGACAGAGTCGGATCGCTACCGCTGCTGCTGCTGCCGCCGCCGCCGCTGCTGGAACCGCTCCGGGACAGAGTCGGGTCGCCGCCGCTGCTGGAACCGCCCTAGGGCCCGAGGCCGCCAGCTCCGCCATTAGGCCTCGGCGCAGACGGAGACGGGGAATACGACAGAAAAGTCGTAACAGACGAACTGCAGGCGGGTTGCAGCTGTTAAGCCAGCGCCGCCATCTTGGAATCTTGAAAAAAAAATGTATCAGTCTAACTGTTTCTTAAATGTTGGGGTGGTCCCTGCCTCAACTACCTCCTTTGGCAGCTTGTTCCATACACCCACCACCCTTAAAAAGTTACCTCTTAAAAATACTTTAAACAAAAAACATTGAAACCATACTTCTACAATGCACTAAAACATGATTTTAATACATCAAATTTCAAAAAGTCCCTACCGTGGATGGGGGGACATCCTCCTCCCACACCCTCCCCCCACTCGGTCGCTCCACTCCCTCACCGGCTATCCCCAAGGCCAGTGATCACTCAGCCCCCCCACAGTTTCAAAAACGCTCCGCGGCCCCTGGTTCAGACGGAGAGCACTGCCAGATGTGAGTGGGGAACTGAGGCCAGCTGTCCGTGATGTCCGGATCCCAATGCTCAGTGCTTCGTGCTTCAGAGTTGGCTAATGTTATTGATTTGTAATTAGCCTGATTTGTAATTAGTTTACAAAACCTTAATTTATTAATCTGGAATATCCAGGGGGATGGGATAAGTGTAATATTAAAATGACATGCAAGGTGTCAGGCTGTCTGTCACAACATACAGCCCCAATTATTTCCTTCAGTTAAATATTGGGAAGGCAGCACTATTGTCATTTGCCACTCAACTATTTTGTTTGTTTACCTCACTGACTATTTCTAAACCCCCCCCCACAAATTCCGTTGACAGGTTAAATCGAAATGTCCCCAATCTCGTTGTTTTATTAATTGAACACATAGATGAACATCCTCAAGGAGTGTAATCAGATGGAAACTGATTCAGATGCGATGTTTAAGAGCTTGATCAAAGAAGGGGCATATTTTAAAGGAGTGACAGAGATACTTGCAGGGGAATGTGTGGGGAGGTTATTATTTGTCTTTAGTTTTAGCTTGAATCAGGACATCTGAAGATTCAAAGTTTAATATATCAATTGTGCTGATACTGACTCCAACCAACCACGCAATGAATATCATCCATTCTGGAGGTTTTATTTTTCTGATGCCATTTAAACTTCACTTGGATTTCAATCACTTCAATGTAAACGTAATAGGGAATGGGGAGCACTGGAACAAAAATTTGCCCTCGGTACATATTAACTGTAATATAATAATGCATGCATGTTGGTAGGTGCAATCAAAACAAAGATCTTTTTATCATTGTTATGTTATGAATACCACAGAAAATATTATGCACTCTCATATTAACACATTTAAAGGAATAATATTGTTTAAATATATAGTTATTAGACTTTGCATTTCGGAAAAGTCCCAGCTGAGAGGAAGACAACAAAATACTGAAAATATTGGGGGTGAAAATGATTCCAGGACAGTTTGTTAGGAAAATGAAAGAAATGGTAACAGAATACTTATACAGCTGAGTGAATATAATTTTATGGATGAGAAATTGTTTCAACCAATTGATGACTTATTTGACAAAGTAACTAGCATGCTAGATAACAAGGATGGTTAAGTCCAGGGGGTCAGATATGGGGCTCTATGTGTGGCCCGATATGTTGTCAGCGCAGAGGGGCTAGGAGCAAGGCAAGTGTGCATCCAGAGTCAAGGTCTGGAATAGTACTAGGTGTGCAGTCAAAGCTGGAACAATGGGAGTGTTCAGCACTGAGAACCTAAGCAGCTAAGCAGCTATGATCATGGTAGAATAGGGGGCCAGGTGTAAGGTTGGACTCATGGTCAGGAATGAGAGAAGGTATGCACTGGAGTCAGGGTCAGGAGTAGTACCAGGTGTGCAGTGAGACCCAGGTTGGTCAACATGTGCAGTGAGACCCAGGTTGGTCAACATGGGCCAAGTGTTTGATTATAATCTGATTTCCATACATGAATACACTAAGATCATTCATGTGCTGCACGTGTTGGTCAGAGCCTGGCTCTACTGTGGAATGTAATTAGGAATGTAATTTAGCCTAACCTTATTCGTAGCTAATCCAATTTAAAGCATAAATATTGCATTCAAGTGTAAGTTAAAAGATTTGCTACAGTATGCACCAGATTGCACAATTTCAAACTGAAAAACGCAAAAGCTCCGTAGCAATGAGAGAGGGGACACCCCCTTCTCAGCACCCTCCCCCCCCCCCCCCCCCCCGGTCTTACGCTCCCTCGGACTTGATCTCGCGCAATTTCTCACTCCCAACTCTCACCCAATGTTTGCAGCCCTGATATTCTTAAGGCAGAGATAGACAAAAACATGATTAGAACGGGAGTCAAGGGTTATGGGGAGAAGGTAGCAAAATGGGATGAGGAGACAGAGATCAGCCATGATTGAATGGTGGAGTGGTGGATTGGATTTGATGGGCCGAATGGCCTAAATCTACTCCTATAACGTGAACTTGTGACATTGACCTTAGACGTCAACTCTGTTTCTGCTTCCAAAGACACTAACCTGCCGAATAAAGTTCTTAAGAGCTAAAAATTTATTTTTGCTGCTGCAAACAAAAAATATTAAAGCCAGCTTGTTACTTTGTTTAATAAGGTTAAGTGTGGATGGAAACCTTCGCTTGTCCATTTTGATACTGTGTCAATATAAATAGACTCCACAATGTAACTAGCAGCCTGTATTCGTGAAGAGACTGTTCACTATCACCAAAATCCATTATAAAAAGGTTAAGTTTTAATGAGGATTTACTGTGTGACGGTTCCAGAGACACAGTCCAATGTTTGCAATGAAATAGAGGTGAATAGGACAAAGATAGACACAAAAATGCTGGAGTAACTCAGCGGGACAGGCAGCTTCTCTGGAGAGAAGGAATGGGTGATGTTTCGAGTCGAGACCCCTTTTCAGAATTGGACGATCTCATAAGGTCATAAGGAATAGGAGCAGAATTAGGCCATTTGGCCCAGCAAGTCCACTCCGCCATTCAATCATGGCTGATCTATCACTTCCACCTAACCCAATTCTCCTGCCATCTCCCCATAACCTCTGACATCTGTGCTAATCAAGATCTGTTTCCAATTCGGCAACGTTCAGGGATTTTAGCTTTCCCGGCGGTCATTTTATTTTGAGGAGATAAGAGTGTATTTGGCAGATCAATTTCCCTCCTGGGATAAATAAAGTTCCATCGTATAGTGATGAAAAGGCATGATCACATTGATGGCTGGAAGGAAGAGCCGAATGATCTACCACTACACCTAGTATCCAAGGTGGACAAAAGTGCTGGAGAAACTCAGCGGGTGCAGCAGCATCTATGGAGCGAAGGAAATAGGCGACGTTTCGGGATGAACCATTGCCTATTTCCTTCGCTCCATAGATGCTGCTGCACCCGCTGAGTTTCTCCAGCACTTTTGTCCACCTTCGATTTTCCAGCATCTGCAGTTCCTTCTTAAAACACCAAGTATCTATGTATCTAATCGTTGAGGCTCGCTGCACTGCCGCCGCACGGCCGCTGGGGGGCGCACAGAAGGCGGGCACTGCCGGTCTGATTGACGGCGCTGTCGGCCAATCACAGGGCGGGGCGCCGAGGGGCGGCGAGAATAGCGGGTCGGCGAGGCGGAACATCCGGTGAGCGAGTGATTGACGGGTCGCGGCGGGCGGAAGTGAGTGGAACGTTGTGTCGTCCCCGGGCGCGAGTGGAACGTTGTGTCGTCCCCGGGACCTGGACCCGGAGATACAGCGGTGGCGGCTGCAGCCCCAGCCCAGCAGGTACCCCGACCCATGCAATGTACCCCGACCCGTGCAATGCACCCCGACCCGTGCAATGCACCCCGACCCGTGCAATGCACCGTGCAGCCCTCGGCCTGGCCTGCAGGTACCTCTCCCCACCCCCCCTGCAACTCCGGCCCGGCCTGCAGGTACCCCGACCCGTGCAATGCCCCCTGCAGCCCTTGGCCTGGCCTGCAGGTACCTCTCCCTTCCCCTCTCCTCTCCTCACCCTGCAACCCCGCAGAGCAGCGAGACGTACCTCGACCCATGCAACGCACCCCCGTCCTCCTCACCCTGCAGCCCTCGGCCTGACCTGGCCTGCGGGCACCTCTCTCCTCCACCCCCATTTATGCAATGCACCCATCCCTCCTTTCACTCTGCAACCCCGGGACGGAGCGGCGGCTGCAGCCCTTGACTCGGCCCAGCCCGGTCCGGCCCGCAGGTAGCTCTCCCACACCGCCATTCATGCAATTATCTCCATGTTTAGGCCTGGAGGAACCTCTCTCTCCATCGCGACCTGTGCAATACACCCTCCCTGCCCTGCAACCCCCGCCACAGACAATGCTGTCCACACCCCACCCACCCCGCCTGTACATGCACGATGCACATTTTGCAGCCCAAATTATCTCCAGAGATGCTGCCTGTCCCGCTGAGTTGCTCCAACATTTTCATTCCTACACATTTCTCTTCAAAACGTTTTGCTTTCCAGTCTTTGCGCCTTCCTCTCCCCCTCCCCTCCACTCTTCCTCAATGTGGGTCAACAATTGATGCAAACATCGTGCGATGGGAATCTGGGACTAGATTAGCCATTTAAGGGATATACAAATGGATGCAAAATCATGTCTGCAGGTACATTATGCCAACGAGGGAACAGCCACATAGGTGACATTCCCAGCTGCTTGTGAACGAAGACCCGGGCTTTTAATTTCCCCAAAACACTATTTATTTTGCAATATCTCATTCCAAAGACACTCAACAGCTTAATATGTATTTATAAATATGTATCAATGTCTGAAGAAGGGTCTCAACCCAAACTGTTGCCCATTCCTTCTCTCCAGAGATGCTGCCTGTCCCACTGAATTATTCCAGCATTTTGTGTCTACCTTCAATTGAAACTAGCATCTGCAGTACTATCCTGCAGCTAAATAGGTATTTTTGTCGCTGCATGCCAAAAATACCGAAGGCTGTTTGTGACAATTTTAATAGGTGTTGATCAATGTGATCGTTTGTCAATTTCAATGCCTTGTCAATTTCAATGCCGTGTCAATTTCAATGCCGTGTCAATTTCAATGCCTTGTCAAGTTCGAGACCCGAAGGGGAGGCCACAATATGGCAGGTTTGAGTATTTGAAGGTGCCGACTCTGTAATTTGGGTCTTGGGACCAGTCTTAAGACAAAGAAGACGGAACTTTACTTGCAGGTATTGAGTCCCTGATATAACTATTGATATTCAGTCCCAGATGTAGGAGCCCCTGATAATGATTCTGACAATTTCCCACAGGGAAAGTATTCAAAGCCTGACACCAACTCTTGTGTTCAGGGTCCGATGGTAAATAAGAAGCCAAATCTGAAGAGTGGTCCTGACCTGAAATGTCATTTAGGTTAAGAATAAGGGGTAGGCATTTAGGACTGAGATGAAGAAAAACGTTTCACACAAAGAGTTGTGAATCTGTGGAATTCTCTGCCACAGAAGGCAGTGGAGGCCAATTCTCTTGAGGTTTTCAACAGAGAGTTAAATATAGCTCTAAGGGTTAACAGAATCAAGGGATATGGGGAGGAAGCAGGAACGGGGTACTGATTTTGAATGATCATGATCATATTGTATAGCGGTGCTGGCATGAAGGGCTGAAAGGCCTACTCCTATTTTTGATGTCATCTGTCCATTCCCCCCACAGATGATGCCTGACCTGCTGATTTCGTCCAATAGTTTGTACTTTGCTACAGATACAAAGTAAACACAAGCTTCAAAATGATACACTTTAAATCCTACTTATATTGGGAGCAAATTCTTACAAATGTACCCAGTGGGTCAGGCAGCGTCTGTGGGGGGAAATAGACAGTTGAGATTGTTGTTGGGGCATCTGCCAGAAGAAGGGAAAAAACCCTGGGTGCTCCCGTTTCAATAGACAGTAGGTGCAGGAGTAGGCCATTCGGCCCTTCGAGCCAGCACAGCCATTCAATGTGATCGTGGCTGATCATCCCCAATCAGTACCCCGTTCCTGCCTTCTCCCCATATCCCCTGACTCTGCTATTTTTAAGAGCCCTATCTAGCTCTCTCTTGAAAGCATCCAGAGAACCTGCCTCCACCGCCCTCTGAGGCAGAGAATTCCACAGACTCGCCACTCTCTGTGAGAAAAAGTGTTTCCACGACTCTGTTCTAAATGGCTTACTCCTTATTCTTAAACTGTGGCCCCTGGTTCTAGACTCCCCCAACATCAGGAACCTGTTTCCAGCCTCTAGCTTGGTAGGGAGTGGATGAGAAGGTGGGATAACTAGTGTGAATGGGTGATCGATGGCCAGTGCGGACTCGGTGAGCTGAAGGGCCGTTTCAATGCTTTATTTTTTTTACCAGATGCTGCCTGTCCTGCTGTAATTGTGATCTGCAGTATTTATTTCCTGAACCACTCCATCCCAGTCCTCATATGTTCTTTGCAGCCTGTCCTTCTAACCAAGCTGATGGGCACCTGTCCTAAAACTTTCTACAACATCGGAGGCCATTCAGGCCGTTGAGTCCATGCTACCTCTCAGCAAACCAATCCCATTGGACCCATTGTGTAGGAAGGAACTGCAGATGCTGGATTAAACCGAAGAAATATGTTAAATGCTGGAGTAACTCAGCGGGACAGGCAGCATCTCTGGAGAGAAGGAATGGGTGACGTTTTGTGAGCAGTGTGGGGCCCCATATCTGAGGGGGGAGTGTGCTGGTGTCGGGGAGGGTCCAGAGGAGGCATGGTGGCCTGAACTGAGCACAGCGGTAGAGTTGCTGCCTTACTGCGCCAGAGACCCAAGTTCGATCCTGACTATGGGTGCTGTCTGTACGGAGTTTGTACACTCTCCCTGTGACCGCGTGGGTTTTCTCCAGGAGCTCCGGATTCCTCCCACTCTCCAAAGACGTACAGGTTTGAAGGTTAATTGGCTTCAGTAAAAATTATATATTGTCCCCAGTGTGTAGGATAGTGCTAGTGTACAAGGTGTTTGCTGGTCTACGCAGGGTCAGTGGGCCGAAGGGACTGTTTCCGTGCTGTGCCTCTAAAGTCTAAAGGGGGTTTACGAGTATAATCTGGTGATGGGCACGGTGAGGATTAATGTATGTGGAGCGATTGAAGGCTCTGGTTCTGTACTGACTGGAGTTTAGATGGATGGGGGGGGGGGGGGGGTCTCATTGAAACTTACCAAATAGTGAAAGTCCTGTATAAAGTGGATGTGGAGCGGATGTTTCCACTCGGAGAGTTTAGAACCAGAGGGCACAACCTCAGAATATAAAGATGTGCCTATAGAAAGGAGACTAGGAGGAGTTTCTTTAGCCAGAGGGTGGTGAATCTGTAGAATTAATTGCCAGGCCAAGTCGCTGGGTATTTTTAAAGTGGAGATTGACAGCTTCTTGATTAGTAAGGGTGTCGGGGTTCTGGGGAGAAGGGAGGAGAGAGCGATTGTGAGGGGGGGGAAATGATCAACTGTTTGAATGGTGGAGCAGAGCCGATGGGCCAAATGGCCTAATTCTGCTCCAATGCCTTACGAACGTCTAAGATCGGGATTGAACTCGGGAACCTGGAGCTATGAGACGTTGGTACTACCTGCTGAGCCACCAAGGCAGAGTCAAATTTTGTGGGGCAAGCTCGTGGATGCAGAGGCATTAGTCTGCTCTGGCCAGTTACGCACATGCGGGTTTGTCTTATTTCTGCCGTTTAGTTTAGAGATAGAGTGTGGAAACGGGCCCTTCGTCCCACTAAGTCCACACCGGACACTAACACTGCCCTGCACGCAGTAGGGACAATTTTACATTTTATACCCAGCCAATTAACCTACAAATCTGTACATCTTTGGAGCGTGGGAGAAAACCAAAGATCTCGGAGAAAACCCATGCAGGCCATGGGGAGAACGTACAAACTCCGTACAGACAGCACCCGTAGTCGGGATTGAACCCGGATCTCTGGCACTGTTGGGCAGCGACTCTACCGCTGCGCCACTGTGCTGGTCTAAAGGACATCCCCTTAAAAGTTTGGGGAAAATCAAAAATAAGACTGGATGTTAACACTACCCTGTAAACGTGTTTGGTGTAAAAACGAGGAACAGCAGTTGCTGGTTTACAAAGAGTTGAGTTTAGCTTATTGTCACGTGTACCGAGGTACAGTGAAAAGCTGCTGTTGCGTGCTGACCAGTCAGCGGAAAGACAATACGTGGTTACAATCGAGACGCCCACAGTGTACAGATACATGATAAAGGGAATAACGTGAGCAATGTGAAGTGCTGGAGTAACTCTAGATCAGGCTCCAGGGATGCTGCCTGACCCACTGTAAGACTGCTTGGGGTTTTTTTTAAATCAAATTCTTTGCCGTTAAGATTCATTGCTAGTCAACCTATTCCTGTGCCGATTCTGTTATTGAAACAGTGATTTAATCGGGAGGACGTCGGTGATTCCTGACGGAACGACGAGACTGGGTTAAGGTCTACGCGGAACATCACAAACCTTGAGGTGAATAAATGACTGTTGTTTCCGCTTGAATGCAACAGTGCAGAGAAAGCGCATTGAATGAAATGGTTGTAAAATGTCGGCACAGTAATGCAGTGGCCATAGCAGCTGCCCCGGTGTCGGTCGCACCTGTCTGTGTGGAGTTTGCATGTTCTGTGGGAACTCTAGACTCTCCTATATCCCAGACGTATGCAGGTTATTAGGGGAGGTCGGGGTGGAGTTGATGGGCAAGTCATTGTCAATGCTGCTAGGTTTGTCACATTTGCAACTGCCCAGTGAAATTATTTTTGGATATATTCATCGGCGGGCACTCGAAACAAGTACGACTGTCCTCTCCTCGCCATCCCATCCCTATATGGAGGACGCCTGTGCGTGGCTTTGTTTAACGTGGGGAGACTGGTGCACAGACAGCCACCCCACGGTCCTTGACAGATCTGGGTCAGGATCCAGTGGCATGGAGTCCAAGACGACCGGAGACCCTTTTCTGCCACAGCCTTCATCCGCCTTCCCAGCCATTGTGACGCTCCACTAAGGTCAGCCATCGTCCTCTGCCTGTTCCACCATTGAGGCCTTGGTCGGATCGCTCTTTTTCAGAGACCTCCCCCTCGACCTCACCGCCATGGGTGGCCCTCCTACAGACGCCATCGCTCTCAGGATCTCATGTCCACGCAAGCTTCTCCACCACGACAAGGTGACCATCCACGGAGACAATGACACATGCGGGCGCCACCATTAAGTCCAAAGTCCGGTCGGCCCGCGCACTCGATGTACTGGAGCAGTTTCCGGGGACCAACGTCCCCCTCCTCTCCCGCCCGTCTTTGTGTCCCAGTGGCGCCTCCTGCAGCCTATCTGAAGGCACTGCAGGCATTACCCCGGTTCACCCTCCTACCCGGCGTCCAACGTGTCCGGCCCCCTCTCATGGTTACATCGTCTGATGAGCTGTCGGGCGAGTTCCCGGTCCCGTCGACCAACGAGAGGGACCGGGACCGGGAATGAGGGAGGGGACCTTGCTGCCATATGCGAGGACACGTTGTCAACATTGGGCTGAGTTTATCGCTCTGATTCCCGGGAGAACGCTGAGCCTCTGTGTGGGAGCGAGAGGGAACGGGTCAGGCAGGGATCCATCTGCTTCGGGGAAGCACGTTGACTGAAGGCAGGACTGGGACCGGCCACGGGCTCCAGCTCCCGAGAGACAAGGTGTGGAAGACGTTGCTCCACAGGTTGTATTAATTCTTTCCCCTCTCACCTTAAACCAATGTCACCTGGTTCTTGATTCCTCTACCCCGGCTCAAAGACTGTGCATCCACCTAATCTTTTTCACTTCATGATTGTGTACACTTCTGAACGATCACCCCTCAGCCTCCTGCGCTCCAAGGAATAAAGTCCCAGTCTGCCCAACCTCTCCCTACAGCTCAGTCCTGGCAACATCCTTGTAAATCTCTGCACTAAACGCCTTGTTGGACTATCGTCCAGCCTGTTGTATTGGTAGCTCATGGTTGTCTGTTGCAGTTGTACAAGACATCGGTGAGGCCACATTCAGAGCGTTGCGTTCAGTTCTGATCACTCTATGTCATAGTGAAGATGTTGTCAAGCTGGAAAGGGCGTAGAGAAGAGTTAATGTGGATGTTGCCGGGACTCGAGGGCCCGAGCTAAAGGGAGAGTTTGCGCAGATTAGGTTTAGAGGGATATGGGCCAAATGGTGGGACTAGTGTAGATGGGGCATGTTGGTTGGTGTGGGCAAGTTGGGCCGAAGGGCCTGATTCCAAACTATATTGACATTATAACTCTATCTGTGTCAAAGCATGACGTGATTTGCTGATTAAGATGGTCCATGTAAAGTCTCTGCCTCACAGCACCAGAGACCTGGGTTCGATCCTGACTACGGGTGCTGTCTGTACGTTCTCCCCGTGACCGCGTGGGTTTGCTCCGGGTGCTTCGCTTTCCTCCAAGGACCTGCGGGCTTGCACGTTAATTTGTTTCAGTAAAAATTGTAAATTGTCTCTAGTGTGTAGGATAGCGCTAGTGTGCGGGGATCGCTGGTTGGCGCGGACTCGGTGGGCCGAAGGGCATGTTTCCGCGCTAAACTAAAAGCTAAATTTACTTGGAACCGAACATTCTCTGCACTAGGGGTCAGGATGTTCACCAGTAACATGAGATTTTTCTGTAAATTGGCTTTTAAGAACCAGAAATGTAATTTCCTCAGAACATGTTGTGCAGCAAAGCAGATGGTAATAGTTTCAGCATTTAACTTTAAGTTGTTGGCAGTGCTTGAGATGGGGATGAGAATAGTTTTAGTTTAGTTTGGAGACACACAGCGGGGAAACAGGCCCTTCAGCCCATCAGATCCACGCCGACCATAGATCATTTGTCCTCACTGATTCTGTGTTAACTCAGTTTCGTACCCACTCCCTACACGCTGCAGGCAATTTACATAGGGCCCATTAACCTACAAACCTGCACGTCTTTGGAGTGTGGGAGGATACCAGAGAAAACCCACGGGGTCACTGGGAGAACGTGGTGTTTCTGGCCCTGAAAGGCAGAAACACTACCGCTTGATGCAACTTTACAGGCGCATCAGACGGACAAGGCAAAATTAATATGAAATAAATTATCCGTTATTTTTACGCACGTTCTCCCCGTGACCGGCGTGGGGTTTTTCTCCAAGATCTTCGATTTCCTCCCACACTCCGAAGACATACAGGTTTGTAGGTTAATTGGCTTGGTGTAAATATGTATTGTCCCTAGTGTGTGTAGGATAGTGTTAGTGTGCGGGGATTGCTGGTCGGTGTGGGCTGAAGGGCCTGCTTCTGCCCTGCATCTCTAAACTAAACTAAATAAACTAGGGCGCTGCCTCACACCGCCAGAGAACCGAGTTCGATTCTGACCTCGGATGCTGCCTGTGTGGAGTTTGCATGTTCTCCCTGTCACTTCCCTGTGTATCTAAACGCCCGATGCACTGATGCTTGGGAAGGTGTGACTGCAGAGGCTGCTTTCAGGGAAAGCCGCCTCTCAAACTGTTGAACTCATCACGGATATCTTGGTCTCACATTTAGATCGGGTTGTAGCTGAGTCGCCGGAGCCCCACGGGGACGCCGGGCCCCACCGGAGCCGCAGACCCCCTCCCTCCACCCGGCTTCACCCCTGGCCTCCACCCCCGGGACAGCATGAGTCAAGAGGTGCTCAACTCAGCCGCAGTTCCTCTCTATGCCGAGGACATCCAGGGAGATGGACGCTGGCACTCACTGGTAAGTGGACCTGGCCCTGCCTTACACTGCTGGTACATCTGCAACTCTGGGGGGGGGGGGGGGGGGGGGGGGGGTGTACATACACACACGCATATATACACATATTTATATATATATTATATATGTATGTATATTTGTGTATGTGTGCGTGTATACATAAACACATAGGGATATACACTATTTTATACATATGTATGTATATTTGTGTATATATATTTGTTGGTGTGTATCTATTTGTACATTGTGTGTGTACACACACGCATATATACAGATATATTTATATAATATATGTATGTATATTTGTGTGTGTCTATATCTGTGTGTGTATGTATACATAAACACACATGCATATATGCACACAATATATTTATATGTATATTAGATATGTATGTATATTTGTGTATCTACGTGTGTGTGTATATATGTGTAAACACACCCACACGCACGCATATATATGTGTATATGCGTGCGCGTTCAGCCAGAGCTGTTGTCCGGTCTGACTATCTGCTGCCTCCCCCTATTCCTCACGTCCTTGGCCCCCTCGCTGGGTTGAACGTGCCGGTTGGGGAGAGACAGTTCTGGTTCCCGGCGAATCTACTGGTGAAATGTTCGCGACCCGTTTTCCTTCAAATGGAGTGAACTTGCCAAGTAGATTTTCACTCATCTTAGGTGAGATATTATAGTGTCATGGGGTCAATCGGAATAGGAGTAGAATGAGGCCATTCTGCCCATCCAGTCTACTCCGCCATTCAATCACGGCTGATCTATCTCTCCCGCCGAACCCCATACTCCTGCCTCCCCCCCCCCCCCCCATAGCCCCTGACACCCGTACTAATCAAAAACATGTAATGGGAGTAACGATATCAGGCGGGTGAAAGGCTCCTGATCTCAGCCCTAGAGAGTCGTGAATTCCCGTGGGCGTAAATAAGGGGCAGACAGTTTCAGACTGACCCTTCCCTCATCGGGGTGACTCTTTGATATTATACCAGACGCCAGCTTATTCAGACCAGAGATTGATCTGTGCAGGAAGGAACTGCAGATGCTGGTTTAAACCGAAGATAGACACACAAAATGCTGGAGTAACTCAGCGGGACCGGCAGCATCTCTGGAGAGAAGGAATGGGCGACGTTTCGGGTCGAGACCCTTCAGAAGGTGTCCAAAACGTCACCCATTCCTTTTCTCCAGAGATGCTGCCTGTCCCACTGAGTTACTCCAGCTTTTTGTGTCCTATCTCCAGAGATTGATACATTTGAGATTGGGAGAGTGGGCAGGGAAGTGGCAGGTGGAGTATAGTGCAGCAAAGTGTGGAGCCATGCATTTTGGTAGTGGGAATAAAGCCGTTGACTATTTTCTAAATGGGGAGCGAATCCAGAAATCGGAGGTGCAAAAGGATTAAGGATGGCTGGCGCAGGATTCCCAAAAGGTTATTCTGCAAGTCGTAAAGAAAGCTAACACAATGCTAGCATTTATTTTGAGAGGGCTTTTTTTTTTTTTTTTTTTTTGGAATATAGAATAGTTTCTTTATTGTCATTGTAACATGAACCATGTACAATGAAATTTAAAAATGTCAACCAGTCAGTGCAACATTCAAACCATAAAAGCTAACGATACATACAAGGTAAAATATTAAAAAAGATAAACAACTAAAATAAATATGAAATATGAAAATAGCACGCGTAAACACCCAACCCTACATCCTTCTGTCGATTTCACAGTGTACCAACCACAGTCCCTTAGTCCCCGCGTCCTTGGCGGCAGCGGGCTTATATTTAGTGTAAAATCGTGGAAGTAACGCTGAGGCTCCGGAAGGAGCTGGTCAGGCTGCATGTGGGAATATTGAGAGCAATTTTGGGCGTTGTATCTGAGGAAGGATCACTGTGATCCTTCCCAAAGATCACGGCCATTTTGTCCATGTCGCCACTCTGAGGGTAGACCATAGACAATATGTGCAGGAGTAGGCCCTTCGGCCCTTCGAGCCAGCACCGCCATTCAATGTGATCATGGCTAATCATCCCCAATCAGTACCCCGTTCCTGCCTTCTCCCCATATCCCCTGACTCTGCTATTTTTAGGAGCGCTATCTAGCTCTCTCTTGAAAGCATCCAGAGAACCTGCCTCCACCGCCCTCTGTGGCAGTGAAGTGGTCGATCGCCGCCACTCTGTCCAAGCCGTGACCCCGGGCTTAGTTCGGGCGTCCCTCGAGGGGGGGGGGAGATCACCATCACCCCATTACGTGTCAGTGCAGGCGGGAGGGGCCGAATGGCCACCTGGGGCTCTCGCGCCCTCCGTGTCCCAGGTGGCGTTAACCCTGCCTCCACTCGGTGGCGGCCATGATAACCTCGAGCATTATGGGATTACGCGGGTTTGCCGTGAAGCGGGAGCCACTGTCCGAGCACCGCGGTCTGAACGCTCTCTCCGCTTGCAGCACAGCCGCTTCGTCTTGGATTGCAAGGACAAGGAGCCCGACATTCTCTTTGTGGGCGATTCCATGGTGCAGCTTCTCCACCAGTACGAGGTACGTGTGTCTCCCCCAGCCTTTCCTTTCCCCCCCCCCCCCCCCCTCCACCCCTTCCTCCCCCTTCCTCCTCCTCCCCCTTCCTCCTCCTCCCCTTCCTCCTCCTCCCCCTTCCCCCTCCTCCCCTTTCCTCCTCCCCCTTCCTCCTCCTCCCCCTTCCTCCTCCTCCCCCTTCCTCCTCCTCCCCTTTCCTCCTCCTCCCCCTTCCTCCTCCTCCCCCTTCCTCCTCCTCCCCTTTCCTCCTCCTCCCCCTTCCCCCTCCTCCCCCTTCCTCCTCCTCCCCTTCCTCCTCCTCCCCTTCCTCCTCCTCCCCTTCCTCCTCCTCCCCCTTCCCCCTCCTCCCCCTTCCTCCTCCTCCCCCTTCCTCCTCCTCCCCCTTCCTCCTCCTCCCCCTTCCTCCTCCTCCCCTTTCCTCCTCCCCCTTCGCCCCCCTCCTCCTCCCCCCTCCCTCCTCCTTCCTTGATGATGATACTTTGTCACCTGTAACTAGTTGCAGTGAGATTCTTTATTTCTGCACACAAAGTACACAAAAGAGTCACAGGAAAGGCGTCGGTAAAGTTACAAAAAGTCCTCGTCCCCTCCTCGTCCCTCTCCCACCCCACACCCCCCCCCCCCCCCTCATTTTCCCCCTACCCCCTCCACATCAGCCACCTTGAGGCTGTGACCTCTTCCGCGGGGACTCCGACCCCACCATCTCGCTCAAGCGCTCGCCCCGTGCCGATCTCCGGGCCAGCGGCGTTGCCCGTGGGCGAGACGTTGCTGCTGCTGCTCCACTGGGCCGCGGATGACCCAGACGCTCGGCTGTCCCTGGTGTTGCTGGGAACACGGCCGTCTAAGGAAGATCCTTCCCCAATACACGCGAAGGCAAATAAGGGCGGACATCACAAGACTCGTAGTTTAGCTTCGAGATACAGCATGGAAACTGGCCCTTCAGCCCACCAGGTCTGAACCGACCATCGATTACCCCGTATACCAGCACTATCCTACACGCTGGGGCCAGTTTACAATTTACAATTTTTATGGAAGCCAATTAACCCGCAAACCTGCACGTCTTTGGAGTGTGGGAGGAAACCGGAGCACCCGGAGGAAACCCACGCGGTCACGGGGAGAACGGACAAACTCCGCACAGACAGCACCCGTAGTCAGGCAGCAACTCTACCGCTGCGCCATTGTGTCGCCCCTAACAACGTTAACATGACGTCCCACTGTGGTGGACGGTGTGTGGCCTGGCGTCTGACAATAGACAATAGGTGCAGGAGTAGGCCATTGGGCCCTTCGAGCCAGCACCGCCATTCAATGCAATGAGTACCCCGTTCTTGCCTTCTCCCCATATCCCCTGACTCCGCTGTTTTTAAGAGCCCTATCTAGCTCTCTCTTGAAAGCATCCAGAGAACCGGCCTCCACCGCCCTCTGAGGCAGAGAATTCCACAGACTCGCCCCTCTCTGTGAGAAAAAGTGTTTCCTCGTCTCCGTTCTAAATGGCTTACTCCTTATTCATAATGGCCGTCAAAGGAAGAGTCCTCCCCAATACTGTAGTCCGCGCTGATTTAACTGTGCCGCGCTCTTTGTCACGACAGATCTGGAGGGAGCTGTTCTCGCCTCTACACGCGCTCAACTTTGGCATCGGCGGCGACACCACACGGCACGTACTCTGGAGGCTGGAGAACGGGGAGCTGGAAAACATTAAACCCAAGGTACGGGGCAGAGGATTGGTCCCAAACAGACCCACAGGGTTGCAGCGTTCAACCTCACTTGAACCGGGTTATTGCCTTGAAATTACGCGACCTAAGCTGCCCGTTTGCGAACACCTTGGCCTGTAGTGTTAATGTTCCTTTCGGCAAGAAAATGCGCCCTCCTTACCTGGTCTGGCATCTCGGTGAGTGCTGGCTCGCCAATATGGTTAGTTGCCTCCTCAATGTTAGTTTAGTCTGGGGATTCAGCTTGGAAACAGGCCCGTCGAGTCCGTGCCAACCATGTTGGGGGTATTTGGGGATGGCCAATAACTGCCGATGTTGCCATTAAAGTCCGTATCCGGTAACTAGATACTTTAGTGTGTTATTGTCATGTGTACCGAGGTACAGTGAAACGCTTTTTTCTTGCCTTTAAATAAGACGTAACCACATTTTAGAATTTAAGTTCATACAGATTGGTGGAATATATGTTTTTTTTAGCGATACAGCACGGAAACAGGCCCACCGAGTCCACGCCGACCATCGATCACCCGTTCACACTAGTTCCGTGTGATCCCACTCTCTCATCCACTCCCTGCACACGGGGCCAATGGACCTGCAATCCCGCGCGCCTTAGGGATGTGGGGGGGGGGGGGGGAACGGGAGCATCCGGCGGAGACCCACGCGGTCACAGCGAGAGCGTGCAAACCCCCACACAGACAGCCCCCGAGGTCAGGATCGAACCCGGGTCTCTGGGGCTGTGAGGCGGCTGCTCGACCGGCCACCGTGTCCAATGTGACGGTTGAATGTTGGCGTTGAGTCGGGATGTTCGCCTCTTGCAGGTGGTCGTCCTCTGGGTGGGGACCAACAATCACGAGCACTCGGCCGAGGAAGTGGTCGGCGGGATCGAGGCGATCGTGCAGCTGATTAACGGCCGGCAGCCCCAGGCTAAGGTGCTGGTGCTGGTGAGTAGACGCTTCACTCCCCCCCACTGCTGCTCACATTCTCTTCCTGTTCCACTTTTCCATCCTGTTCTTTTTATTTCTAGACCCATTCTATTTTTTCTGTTCTTATTTTTAGTATTAGGCTTGTCTTCACTGGAGTTTAGAAGGAGGAGGGGGGGATCTTATAGAAACATATCAAATTATTAAAGGACTGGACAAGCTAGATGCAGGAAAAGTGTTCCCAATGTTGGGCGAGTCCAGAACCAGGGGCCACAGTCTTAGAACAAAGGGGAGGTCATTTAAGACTGAGGTGAGAGAAGCCTTTTTCACCCAGAGAGTCGTGAATTTGTGGAATTCCCTGCCACAGAGGGCAGTGGAGGCCAAGTCACTGGATGGATTTAAGCGAGAGGTAGATAGAGCTCTAGGGGCTAGTGGAGTCAAGGGATATGGGGATATCAGGTTATTGATAGGGCACGATCAGCCATGATCACATTGAATGGCGGTGCTGGCTCGAAGGGCCGAATGGCCTCCTCCTGCGCCTATTGTCTATGTTTCTATTACTTTTCTTTCTATCATATTCTATTTGTGTTTTATCATCTTTATTTCTATCCTATTCTTCTATTTTGGTTCTCCTATTCCTTCTGTCTACATTTTGTGAATGGGGTTCGGGGTGAGCTGACTGTACCAATAAAAAGACTCAGCGGGTCGGGCAGCATCTCTGGAGAATGAGGGTAGGTGACGTTTCAGGTCGGGGCCGAGAGAGCTGGACAATGTATGTGGGGGGTGGGGGGGCACAAAGCTTGCACAAACGGAGCTGCAAGTGATAGTTTGATCCTGGGGTGGGGTTGGGGAGGGGGGGATTCGCAAATGGGTGGATATAGTCTTCGAGTTCATCCAGCAGTTTTGACGGTGAAACAAGGCACTGCAGATGCTGGATTCCAGAGAAAGACACAATGTTAATACAAGGTTAATTCCCGGGATGGCGGGACTGTCATCTGCAGAAAGAATGGAGCAGCTGGGCTTGTGCACTCTGGAGTTTAGAAGGATGAGAGGGGATCTCATTGAAACGTATAAGATTGTTAAGGGCTTGGACACACAAGAGGCAGGAAACATCTTCCCGATGTTGGAGGAGTCCAGAACCAGGGGCCACAGTTTAAGAATAAGGAGTAAGCCATTTAGAACGGAGACGAGGAAACACTTTTTCTCACAGAGAGTGGTGAGTCTGTGGAATTCTCTGCCTCAGAGGGCGGTGGAGGCAGGTTCTCTGGATGCTTTCAAGAGAGAGCTAGATAGGGCTCTTAAAGATAGCGGAGTCAAGGGATATGGGGAGAAGGCAGGAACGGGGTACTGATTGGGGATGATCAGCCATGATCACATTGAATGGCAGTGCTGGCTCGAAGGGCCGAATGGCCTACTCCTGCACCTATTGTCTATTGTCTATAACGTGCTGGAGTAACGCAGCCGGTCAGGAAACATTGCTGGAGAACGTGGATGGGTGAACAGTATGAAACGTCACCTCTCCATGTGTTGCTGCCCGGCCCACTGAGATACTCCAGCTCGTTGTGTCTACCTTCTGTGGACAGGTGACGGTTTGGGTCCCGACGTGGAGCGTCACCTCTCCACGATGCTGCCCTTCCCGCTGAGATACCCCAGCGCGTTGTGTCTACTCGGTAGACCGCGGCGCGTGCCGGCGTTATGGTGTCCACATTGCACGCTGTCAACGCCTGCTGACCCTGTGCTCTGCTCTTACCCCTCCCGTCAGAGTCTCCTGCCCCGGGGGGAGAAGCCCAACCCGTTGCGGGAGAAGAACGGGCTGGTGAACCAGCTGCTGAAGAGCTCCCTGGTGAAGTTCCCCAAGATGCAGCTCCTGAATGTAGACGCGGGCTTCGTGCACTCGGACGGCACCATCTCTCACCATGATATGTTCGACTACCTGCACCTCACCCAGATGGGCTACGCCAAGGTTTGCAAGCCCGTCTACGAACTGCTGGTTCAGCTGCTGGAGGAGACACCGGAAGAGAAGCGGGCCACCCTGGCGTGATCGCTTCACGGTCCTTCCCCCCCTCTCATCGCCGGGTCGGAGCGGAGCCACCTCTCGAGTCCAGCAGCGACCCACCACTGCCTGGAGCCCCCAAGTAAAGGCACCTCTGTTGCATCATTACAAGTGTAGGGTTCCCTCCGAATTGGATGCATTCATTTTCCCATAGCAAAGCAGTCCATGCATTAGGCCACAGCGCAGCTAAGTATATACATTGCTCTTTTTACTGTCATTAGGTAAAAATGTCCTTCCTATTAAACATAAGTGTGTGTCTGCAGTAATTAGCTGGTGGTTTTCATGCGCTCATGAATCTCACTGATTTTATAGCTGATTTGATATAACGGGCCCCCTTCCAGCCAACTCTCTTTTAAACGTAGAGCAGCCAGAGTAGTTAAAATATTTCTTTCTGTATGGTGCAGAGTTTGCTTGTGTGTAAATAGTTTCTCCGCTGGGTGATGCTAGTCTACATTGCTGTAAGTAAATACTGCCCGGTGTGGAGTTTGCCATCTAGTGGTAGTGAGTGGAACACCAGGCTTGCACATTGACAATATGTCCTGCATTGTGTAATCGAGTATCTTGTGTTTGAATCGGAAGGAGAAAAGTCCTGGTGCCCGTGTTGAAACGTCAACTGGTCCTGATACAGTTTGCCCTCACAAGAATCGACGACTCTAGGAAGGGGCTGCAGATGCTGGTTTACACTGAAGACAGACACAAAAAGCTGGAGTAACTCACCGGGACAGGCAGCATCTCTGGAGAGAAGGAATGGGTGACGTTTCAGGTTGAAACCGTCCTTCAGACTCAAATGTCACCTGTCCCTTTTCTCCAGAGATGCTGCCTGACTTGCTGAGTTACTCCAGCTTTTTGTGTCTATCAGCCACCCTAACATGGGTTGCAAAGTGAGCCTTTAGTTAGTTTTAATCGCTTTAGATGCCCTCCTCCCAGCATTTTATTATAGTTCTGGTTCCCCCTTACTTGTGCTACGTGGGAAGTGATGGCTCTGTCCGTGTTTAGACTCCTGCATGACTTTGTCTGAATCTTCGAGTTAGTTACTGAAGACCCAGATTCTGGATGCTCCATTGCAGTTAAGAGTTTGCAGCAATTGCATAAAATGCACGTCTTCCCGCCCGCAACATATCGTAAAACTGCAGCGTTGCACAGGGTTGAGGTTCCTGACAACGTCGAACCAACCGTCAGAATAACGTGGCTGCCGCTGTGTTTACGGGCGTGGTTAGGTGACTAAATCAGTGAGGACACACGGAACTGTGGGTGCTACGATCTTGCGTGCAACACAAGGTGCTGCTGTAACTCAGCGGGCCAGGCAGCATCTCTGGAGGACATGGATAGTTTGAAGTACGGCTCCCGGCCTGAAACATCGCCCATCCGCGTGCTCCACAGAGGCTGCCTGACCCGCTGAGTTACTCCGGCACTTTGTGTCATGGTTAAGTCATTGATTTTGCAGGGCATTGAATCCAGGAGAATAGAAGAGTGTTTAGAATGAGTTAGGACTTGGCCCCTCTGATGAAGAATAAATATTTCATCGCCCTCGTCTGCGTGCTGACTCTGGCTTTACTAGGTGGCTTTTGCTTGGGTTCGCTGTGGGCAAAGAGAGAACACTATTTACCCTGCACAATGTCAGTGTATCTGCGGGCATCTTTGTGTGTGTGTGTGTGTGTTTGTGTCAGTGAGAGGAACATTCTCTGCGAGCCCCTCACATTCTACTTTAAGTTGGATTAGTTTGCTAATCACGGGAAGCATCGCTTGTGCTGATTTTAAAACTCTTTTTGTCGCTTAATCCCACTTTGCTCCACTGATGTTCTTTGCCGGGATCATGTAGCACAGACCACTGTAATGTAGCACTTAAGATACAAGGAACGTCAGCCAGAGATCTGGACACAGCTGTAGAATTACTAATTCAAAAACTAAATTAAGGTGGGATTTGTTTTGGAAGAAAGCTGGTCTCAAAAATGACTAACATAAATCTGAGTCAATCACCCCCATCAGGGACAGTTTCATAAGGAATGGGAGTAGCTTTAGGCCATTCGGCCCATCTAGCCTACTCCGCCATTCAATCACGGTTGATCCATCTCTCCCTCCTAACCCCATTCTCCTGCCTTCTCCCCGTTCCTTGTCCAGTGCGTGTTCCCCCCGACTCCCTGGGGGCATTAGATCTGGACAATAGCCCACAATAATCTGCATTGGCAAACTAACGGCAGTAGGTTTAGGAAGGAACTGCAGATGCTGGAATATAGACACAAAATGCTGGAGTAACTCAGAGGGACGGGCAACATCTCTGGAGAGACTCTTCGGTCACCCGTTCATTCTCTCGAGATGCTGCCTGTCCCGCAGTTTTACTCCAGCTTTTGGTGTCTTAACGGCAGTAGGGAACAAGATGGAAAGGCAGGCGGAGAGAGGAGTACCTGGGGCTTCTTTGGTAGGGAGAGAGTGCTAGTGTTTTAGTCGCAGGTTTATTTGGTTCACTGTGTTGGGCTTTCATTTTCCAGCGTGTATGCATTCCTTTGATCATTTTAGTGATAGACACACAGTTATAGGTCTATCATTCACAGTTAGAAGTGGACTCTGCAACAACTCCCCTCCCCCTCTTTGCCCTGGCTTTGTTAATCGATTAGCCGCCAATTGACCATTTGTTAATAGTGTCATGTTTAAACAGTTAAAACTCAATGTGACGTGGACCAGTCCCTGTAGATGTACAAGTCCACTGCCCACACATCGGGGACCCCCCCCCCCCCCCCCCCCACCCCTGTGTCATTCACCCCCTGGGAATCTCAAACCCAGCCCGAGTTTGCGGACTGGTTTGGGAAGAAATGAATTGCTGACCAAAGCACCGGCTTCCCAATGCTGCTACTAATCCATCGCAGGCTGGAATTCACATGTTTCACACCGACCTGTTTTTGTTCCCTTCGATGGCATGAGAAAAATTATTGTTTTTCTAAGAAATCTAAGAAGGGAAAATATTTTTTTTTAAATTTAGGTTCCTTATTTTTAAATCCTGATGGAAAATCCTAATTTGTAACCAAAGCCTCTGCACTGAGCCTGGTGAGGGAATGCAGGTTGATGCAGGCCGTGGGTTGCAGGATCCACTGAGACGCTGCGTACACTGTGCCTCCCAGTGGCTGAACCACCCCACTCCACCTAGAAGTGTACAAGTTATCCAGTATTAGCATTGGCAGCTTACCCCATTCACCCTGCGCTAAATCAGATACCGGCCAGCGTTCTGAAACACCCGATAAGCTTGTATTTTAACTCCCTTCCCCCTTTCAAATTCACAGGCCTGTTTTCTTATGGAGTTTCTGCCACAGACTGACTGCATCTGCCGGTGGGGTAGCCACTGTGGGGTTCATCTTGGATGCTTTTTCCACGCTTTTTGGAAAAGGTTGCAAGGGAACTGGTTCCCGGAACTGGGCCCAGTGTGGGCAGGGCTGACAGTGTGGGCCCAGGATAGGCCTGATATGCTTATAACGGGTTTGGTAAAGAGAAAAATGCGGTCTTTGCGAGAAGCACGGGTATGAAACCTCCACGCACACGCACGGGCACTGTTTAAATAAAAACACGCATTCCACAGTAGAAGGCTCCAGAGATGCTTCACTTAAGGAGGAAAGTAGACCAACGATAAACTAAATCCTTTACATACGTACGTGATTGGCTTTATAGACACCTCGAATGCGGCCGTTGCACTTTCTGTTTTTAGATGCCTGGTTTATCGTGATATTTATAACTTAATTCCGGCAAGTTGTGTGTCTTTGGGCAGCCCTGCTCTCGGGTCTCACCGAGACGTCACTCTTGGTTTGAGGGAAGAGCAGGGGGGTTGGTGTGGCGGAGGGACCCTGCCCAGTAGCAGCATTGCTCCCGAAAATCTAATGTGAAAACGACTTGTGTCTACTTTGACCCCGAGTTCTTCGGCAAAACGGTGAAGGCGTGAAGCCGAGAGTCACTCCAGCGAAGGGTGTCATTTGCCAGGGTGCTGCAGATTTTCCTGATGAGTCTGTTCTTGTGCGTGATGGATTCACAATTTGGTGTGTGTGTGTGTGTGCCAGATAAAGTAGTAGCTTCATGCAGTTTATTACCCTCCATCTACATTGAATGTACCTGAAAATGCCCGAGTTTAAAATACATTGCGTTGCAAGATGCATTACTTACCTCGCAACCTAACGATAAGACATTTTGACTTTACACTATTTTCTGAAATCTGTTTCCTGGGGAAATCCATAACGTAGATGTTGACGTCGAATTATAAGGGATTCCTGCACGTACTTCCTCCCTGGGTAGTTGAGCAACCTCTCAGAGTCACAGGTGGAGGCCATTTGGCCCATCGTATCTCCTGCTACTTGGAAAAAGAATCTAATCCCACCCGTCAGACAGGGTCCGTAGTCCCACAGTTTGTGGCTCACCAGGTTCACACCCAAGTTCTCCAACGTGAATCCTGGTAATAATGAACGGAGCAGCATTCCACGAGACTCTAAGCTCGTGATAGAGGGTGAACGTATAACTTTGTGTGGAGAAATTTTCCTTTTACAGAGTCCTTAATTCCGAGGGTTTATTCTCCTCCACTCCCCATACACAGATAAAACGATACATTATTTTTAAAACATATATGGCTGTAGAGGGCTATCGGAAACATGGGACCACGTGTTGTTGGCACACTACATGGATTGGGAAATATATCCTCCAATTGCTTTTTATGAAAATCTTTCCTCCCTGCTCATATTTTACGATTGGCATGTATGATCTCTGCATCAGACTATGCTTCCAGAAACACATTGTATAGTGATGCTTGATAAAACTGTGTTGTAGCCAAATACTTGTCTGTAATATTCACGAGTGAGGAAAGCATACAGTACTATTTGTGTCTCGAGTGACTCGCTGAATGGTAGTGTGTGTATATGCTTATTTAATAAACAAGAATGTGTAACTGTCATCAGAGATCTGAGCAGTGGTGTGCTGTGCTTCGATGTACTGTAATTTATGCTTCCATGTAATACTGTAATATTAAAAATAGTTTGAAACTTTGCAGCCGATTCTGACGTGTGGCGGGGACGTGATTCCACACTCGGGACTGATGTTTCACAACGGCCCCTGCATTCAGTATCGTTGCGTTGGGAACGTAGAATGCATCACTGCCTTGAAACGTACGCTGGCCCCCACTAAAATACTGAGTATAGAAGTTGGGGCTCACATTGCAGTTGCATAAGACGTTGGTGAGGCCGCATTTAGAGTAGACAAAATTGCTGGAGAAACCCAGCATTTATGGAGTGAAGGAAATGGGCAACCCTTTCGGGCTGAAACCCTTCTTCAGAGTTTTTTTTTTTTTAAAAGAGTATTGTGTTCAGTTCTGGGCACCATGTTATAGGAAAGGTACTGCCATGCTTTGAAAGGGTACAGGAAAGATTTACGAGGATGTTGCCAGGACCAGAGGGTGTGAGCTATAGGGAGAGGTTGAGTAGGCTGGGTCTCTATTCCTTGGAGCGCAGGAAGGTGAGGGGTGATCTTGCAGAGGTGTACAAGATCATGAGAAGAATAGATCGGGTAGATGCACATAGTCTCATGCCCAGAGTAGGGTTCGAGGACCAGAGGACATGGGTTCAAGGTGAAGGGGAAAAGTTTTAATAGGAATCTGAGGGGTAATTATTTCGCACAAAGGGTGGTGGGTGTATGGAACGCGCTGCTAGAGGAGGTAGTTGAGGCTGGGACTAGCCGAATGTTTAAGAAGTAGTTAGACAGGTACATGGATAGGACAGGTTTGGAGGGGTGTGGGCCAAGAGCAGGCAGGTGGGACTAGTGTAGCTGGGACATGTTGACCGGTGTGGGTAAGTTGGGCCGAAGGGCCTGTTTCCACGCTGTCAGCCCGTCTCCATCCGAGGAACGCACATCCTCCTTTTTCTCCACCCATATTTCAAGAGTTGTGCGGCGCGGTAGAGCTGCTGCCTCACAGCACCGGAGACCCAGGTTCGATCCTCACGACGGGTGCTGTCTGAACGGAGTTTGTACATTCTCCCTGTGACCATGTGGGTTTTCTCCGGGTGCTCTGGTTTGCTCCCACATTCCAACGATGTGCAGGTTAGCAGATTAATTGGCTTCTGTAAAATGTCCCTGGTGTGTAGGATGGAACGTGCTTGGGTAATTGCTGGTCGGCGCGGACTCGGTTGAACCCTGTTTCCACGCTGCTTCTCCAAACTAAAGTATTTAATTGTCACATGTACCGAGAACGGAACAATGAGATTGTCACACCAATAGATGACATAATACACACATGTTAAAAAGCAATATTAATGTGAAAAATTGCAAGAAAATCCCAATGTTTGAATAAACACCCTAACACAGAAAAATTGATATCTTATATTTATAATATTCTATTAGATAATGATGCACCTATGACGGAAATATGTAGGCAATCATGGGAAAATGAACTAGGGCAAACAATAAGGCCAGAAATTTGGGATGAAAGCTTACAACGTATACATCACTGTTCGTTAAATGCTAGACACTCTTTAATACAATTTAAAGTCTTGCACTATTCAAAAACAAAATTAAATCGAATTTTCCCAAGCATATCTCCTATTTGTGAAAAATGTCAGCACTCGGAGGCTAACTTAACGCGCACATTTGTAAGTTGTATAAAAATTAATAATTTTTGGACGGAAATTTTAAAGATATTTTCGGAAGTTGTCAATATCCCATTGGACCCCGATTCAAAATTAATAATATTAGGAATATTAGAACAAAATCAATTATTTACAACAAACCAAAGAAACTTTATCGATTATAGTTTAATAACTGGGAAAAAATTAATATTAAAATTTTGGAAAGGCCCCATAACCCCCACAATTCAAATCTGGACTACGGAAATGTTGGAGACCCTACATTTGGAAAGATTAAGATTTGCCTTAATGGACAAACAAGAACTATTTACTAGAATATGGTCTCCATTCATTGAATATTTGAAGGGGCAAACCGGTTCGGCATGAGAACCTGACTGAAACCTGAATCAAGGAATAGATGAAGAATTACATTTTATAATCCATGAACATATCTCCAATGATGTATAATTAGCTGATTATTCCACACTCTTTTAATTTTTTGGTTTCTTTTCTTTCCCTCTTATTATTTTCTATCTATATAAAAATTTAAAAAAATATATAGAAGTACAATTATCTTACAATTGATAATACAAACAATATTAATAATGTATGACTACAACATACAAAATGCTTTTTATTATGTATTTCTAATTTTAAAAATTATTTAAAAAAAAAGAAAATCGCAGTGCGACCAAGAAAGTTGATCGTCTGAAGTTGAATTGGTGTTTGTAGAGTTATAATAGTAATGAATGTATTTGTGTAGGCCATTTAAAAACAACTCACGTCGACCAAAGTGCTTCACATCAGTGCAGGTGCTAATTTGATACATACAACGGTAGACAGACCTAACGATACATACATAAACTGTTTACAGCGCCCCCCTCAGACGGGCTCAAAACGTTCGGGTGTAGAAATAGGTTTTGAGCCTCGATTTAAAGGAGTCGATGGTGGGGGCAGCTCTGATGAGGAGCGGGATGCTATTCCACAGTCTCAGTGCTGCAACCGCAAAAGCGCGGTCACCCCTGAGCTTAAACCTAAACCACGGGATAGTCAGTAGCCCCAAGTCGGCCGATCTAAGTGACCTGGAGGTCGAATCGTTGGTTAGAAGATTTTTGATATAAGGTGGGGGCAAGCCCGTTAAGGGCTTTGTAAACATACAAAAGGAGCTTGAAGTTAGTTGAAGTGGGGCACTGGGCCTGATGGCTGTTGGGAAGAAGGTGCTCCTGAACCTGGAGGCCACGGTTTTCAGGCTCCTGCACCTTCTTCCCGATGCCAGGGATGAGCTGAGAGCGTGGCCAGGGTGGTGTGGGTCTCTGATGATGCTGGCTGCATTTTTGAGGCAGTGCCTCCTGTGGATCGCATTGATGGTGGGGAGGTCAGTACCAGTGATGGACCGGGCAGTGTTCACCACTTCTTGTAGTCTCCGTTGCTGGACGTCGGAGTTGCTGATGCAGGCTGTGATGCAGCCAACGTGCTCTCGACTGTGCACCTTTCAAAGGTTTCTCTGCAACTCTGTTCAGCTTCATGTACAGTACTGATTGTCACGTGTACAGAGATACTGTGAAAAGCTTGTTCTGTGTGCTAGCCAGTCAAATCATACTCTGCATCAGTACAATAGATCCTCTTCTGGAACAGCATGCAGAGACCGCATTCTGATGCCATCTTGCAACTTGGCCCAAAGAGAGATGCAATTTCTAGTGCAGGAAAGAACTACAGATGCTGGTTTACACCGAAGATGGACACAAAAAGCTGGAGTAACTCAGCGGGCCGGGCAGCATCTCTGGAGAGAAGGAAATGGGTGACGTTTCGGGTCGAGATCCTTCTTCAGACATTTATTTTCTCACATTCAGCCCTGGCTGCACTGAATCAATGCAAGGTCATCATTCCTAAACTCATCTAGACCAACAGCTTTATTGCAGATTTATTAAATTACTGGAATCTTAATTTCCCCCTAATATCGTGGATCAAGGGATCAGACTCCTGAATATTAAGCTTTGCTACTTTGCCACACTGGAGAAGGATAAACACATTTTTATCAGTCAACCAGTTAATCCTTTTGCAACAGTCCAATAGTTCTGTAGTTATTGTATAGAAAGTGGTTGGTTATTTGTTATTGCATGTGAACCATTCATAGTAGAAATAGCATCACTAACCCCACCTTACTGTATGATTCATACTCACACCCACTTCCTACACTGGTCAGTCTTGGAAGCGGTAACGATTAACTAACTACTAACAACCTGCTGTACCGTTATACTATGTGTACCGATTAAAGTTGATCTTGAACTCCAGATTGTACAGTCTGCTTATTTACAGCAAGGAACAGCAGATGCTGGTTTATACTGAAGATGGACACAAAGTGCTGGAGTAACTCAGTAGGTCAGGCAGCATCTCTGGAGAAAAATGATGGGTCCCAACTCGAAGCATCAGCCATCCCTTTTCTCCAGAGATGCTGAATTACTCCAGCACTTTGTGCCTGTGTTCCGTTGCCATTGTTGTCCTGTTGTGCTTGTGTTTTCCTTGATTATATTCATGTATAGAATTGCATTTAATTGGGTAGCACGCACAGGAAAGTGTTTCATTGTTTCTTGGATACAGGTGACAGTAATAAAATTCAACCTCACTTTTGGTGGAACTATTTTTTAAAGCTGAATTTAAAATGTCAGAGTGGGGAACTACTGATACATTGATAGTTTGTTATCAATGCTTTACTAGGTTTAAGTTTCTTATCACATGTACCAAAGTGCACTGAAAAGCTTTGTTTTGCATCGAATCGGATCAGATCAGTTAATACAAATACAATCAAGTCAAACTCAGTAAGTAATTTAGTTTATTCGCCAAGTATTCACATACAAGGAATTTGCCTTGGTGCTCCGCCCACGTAACAAGATGACATACGGTGATGGTTACGAATGACTCAGAAAACACTAAACATTAATAATAATAAAACATTAATGATAAAACACCATTGATCAAGCAGGTGAACCAACAAAATACCAGATCAAAGGGAGGCTACAGATTTTTGGCTGTTGAGTAGAGCAACTACTCGTGGATAAAAACTGTTTTTATGTCTGGCTGTGGCAGCTTTGACAGTCCGGAGTCGCCTTCCAGAGGGAAGTGATTCAAAGAGTTTGTGGCCAGGGTGAGAGGGGTCAGAGATGATCTTGCCCGCTCGCTTCCTGGCCCTTGCAGTGGACAATTCATCAATGGAGGGAAGGTTGCAGCCAATAACCTTCTCTGCTGATCGGACGATTCGCTGCAGCCTCCAGCGAGTCTATCATTACAATAGGTAGAGCAAAGGGGAAGATACTGAATGCAGAATACAGTTCTCAGCATTGTAGCGGAGCTTTGTTCCAGAGACAAAGTCCAATGTTTGCATGGGGTGGAGGCGAATCAGACAGTACCCTAGCTTATGGAAGCCTGACATAAACGTAGAGAAGACTAAATGTGTAGGAAGGAACAACAGATGCCGGTTTACATCGACGATAGACACACAAAGCTGGAGTAACTCAGCGGGCCAGGCAGCGTCTCTGGAGAAAAAGCAATGGGTGATGTTTCTCGGCCTGATACGTCACCCGTCCTTTTTCTCCAGAGGCGATGCCTGAGCCGCTGAGTTACTCCAGCATTTTGTGTCTATAGAAGGGGAGAGGTTGTTCCTGAGTGTGGTGGTGCACGTCTTCAAGCTTCTCTACCTTCTGCCTGACGGGGGTGGGGAGAAGAAGGAATGACCAGGGTGGGGCGAGACTTTGATTACGTTCGTGAAGTGTAGATGGAGCACTGCCGAATGGAAACTGAAGTGCAGTTGTTGAACCTGAGGGATTCATGCGATATCAGCGAGGGATTGCAGTGAACCTGTAGCTCAGCTGCTTCTGGGGATTATTGGCTTGTTTATATTACAGGTCGTTACAGCGTTAATTTCCACTGAGACCCCTGTGTCATTAACAGGAAGAATTGAGGTCGTGGTTATGTTTTCACTACTGGTGAATGAATGATACAAAATCGTAGCATTAAAGCACAATTGCCAAAGAGGTAACAGTACATACATTATTATGTATTTGAAAATAAAGTGAAGTACTGACAGAGTGGCATAGTCTCCTAGTTTAGTTTAGAGATACAGTGCAGAAACAGGCCCTTCGGCCCACCAAATCCCTGCCATCTAATGATCCCTGCACACTAGCTACATCCCACCCAAACACTAATGACAATTTATAATTTTACCGAAGCCAATTAACCTACACTCTTTTTCCCCCTGTCCCACTTAGGAAACCTGAACGGAAACCTCTGGAGACTTTGCGCCCCACCCAAGGTTTCCGTGCGGTTCCCGGAGGTTTTTGGCCTCCGGCAACCACCTTCAACTAGCATCGCAACCGGCTTCGACTAAAAGATTACCGATTTTTAAAACGGAAACCACTTTCGACCATTAGGGAGACTGACAAAAACCTCCAGGAACCGCACGGAAACCTTGGGTGGGGCGCAAAGTCTCCAGAGGTTTCCGTTCAGGTTTCCTAAGTGGGACAGGGGCATTACTGTCTCCTCCCAGTTCTCCACTTGTCTTACTGTCGTCAACATTGACTTCTCTAACTTCATCCTTGCTTTCTCTCTCCATCCCCTCCCCCTTCCCAGTTCTCCCACCAGTCTCACTGTCTCCGACTACATTCTATCTTTGTCCCGCCCACTCCCCTGACATCAGCCTGAAGAAGGGTCTCGACCCGAAACGTCGCCCATTCCTTCTCTCCAGAGATGCTGCCTCACCCGCTGAGTTACTCCAGCATTTTGTGTCTACCTTTGTGTTAACCTACAAACCTGTACGTCTTTAGAGCGTGGGCGGAAACCGGAGCTCCCGGTGGAAACCCACGTAGGTCACGGGGAGAACGTGCAAACTCCGTACAGACAGCACCCGTAACCAAGATCGAACTCGGGTTTCTGGCGCTGTGAGGCAGCAGCTCCACCGTGCCGCCCTAACCCCATCCGTTACTGAAGTTGCACAAAAGCTTTTCACTGTACCTCAGTACACATGACAATAAACTACACTGAAGTCTGAGATACCATTTACATTTGTTGGACCGACAGGAACTGAAGATGTTCTGAAAAGATTGGCTTTTCCTGGCAAATGCTCACTCATCAATCAATGTTACTGAAACATGAGCTTTGGCTGTGACCACATTGCGGATGTTGCTGGGGTCTTTTTGGGCTCTTCCTAGATTGCAACATGAAGGCTACATTCTCTCTTGCTGTGAGGAACTATTGGTTTCCAAGCCAATGCGGCAAGGAGCAACCACTCCAAGCCTGTTTGTCTATTGACTCCCTATTTTTGAGCAACCACAAGATCACACATTAATTATGAAACCATTTCTCAATCATAAGTTTCAAAAAAACTCACAAGTTAGATATTTCTCGGCACTATCCCTTTACATCAAAATCTTCATAAACATGAATCTACACCCTGAGGTAGACACAAAATGCTGGAGAAACTCAGCGGGTGAGGCAGCATCTAAGGAGAGGTCGACACCCTCTTCCCCATAGCACTGGAAATTCTGATAATCGAGACAAAGGAGGCTTGGTTTCGTTTACGAACCAGGCCCTTCGTCGGGCTGTCCAGAAATCCCCGTACACCAGCATTACCCAACACGAGAGGCAATTTACCAAAGCCAATTAACCGACAAACCTGTACATCTGGAGTGTGGGATGAAACAGGAGCACCCGGAGAAACCCACAAGGTCACAGGAGGAACGTACAAACTACACACAGGCAGCACCTGTGGTTAGGATGGAATCCGGGTCTCTGGTGCTCCAAGGCAGCAACCAAAGATCATAGAGTGGAAGGCGACTCCGGACAGTCAAAGCCGCCACAGCCAGAGGGCTTTTCCACGAGCAGTGGCTCTACTCAACACCAAAATTCTGTACACTCCTTGAGCTCTGGTATTTTATTTCATTCTTCACATGTGTAAATTATAATGTTTTATTTTTAATTGTGTACTACTGTATATCGTGTTGTTACTAGCGAGCAAACCACCAGGGCAAATTCCTTGTATGTATATATACTTGGCTCATTAAAAAAACAATTCATTCATAGGTCTTCAAAATCTTAAATAGGAGGAAAATAAGAGAAAAAATGAAGTGAAGAACGACATTCAGGGAAGCATCTCCTTGATGCAGTGGGTGTGGTGAAGAGGGGAGTGGCCATGTGAGGCCATGGGGACACTGATGTCAATTCCATACCAGCCGCCTTTTGCCATGAAGGTAAAGCCCCACCCAAGCTGGGAAAGAAGGTGTGGGATTCCTATTACACTAATCTTCACAATGTTTCGGAAGCATCTGGATGAGCGCTTGAACAGCCAAAGAAAAGTGGAATACCGATCCAGGGACTCATAGAGTCACACAGCACGGAATGTGTAGGAAGGAACTGCTGATCCCACTCTCTCCGTTCCTCCCCCACCCTAGTTCTCCGACTAGTGTCACTCTCCCCCTGATTAATTTTATTGATTGTATGCCTCGTTGTCACCTTTCCCTCAGCCAACAGTGAACCATTTTCTTTGATCTGTCTTTTCCACACATTACCCTTCCATATCTCTAATCTCCATCTCCCCTGACTCTCAGTCTGAAGAAGGGTCTCGACCAGAAATGTCGACCATTTCTTCTCTCCAGGGATGCTGCCTGTCCCGCTGAGTTACTCCAGCAATTTGTGTCTATCATACAGCGCAGGAACGGGGTCTTCAGCCCAACTTGCCAATACTGACCCAGATGCCCCATTTACACTAGACCCACCTGCCCCCATTTTGACAGTGTCCTCTGGCCAGTGTCCTTTGACAGCTAGTTCCATATACCCTCTGTGTGAGAAAATTGCCTACTAAATGTTTCCCCTCTCACCTTAAACATATGTCCCCTGGTTCTTGTTCCCCAACTCTGGGTGTAAGTCTCTGTGAATTTACACTATCTATTTCACTCATAATCATATACACTTCTATAACATCACCCCTCCTCCTCCTCCTCCTCCTCCTAACCTGCCCAACATTACCCTACAGCCCAGGCTCTCATCTCCTGGTCTACTCTCTGTACTCTTTCCAGCTTTAACAACATCCTTCCTGCAGGGTGACCAAAACTTGACACCCTGTCAAACTTGACCAATATCTTGTATAACTGTAAGACAACATCCCAACTTCTTTATGCAATACCCTGACTGATGAAGGCAATGTACCAAAGGCTTTCTTCGCCATCCTAGCTACCTGTGACGCACGTTTGTAGGTACAATGTAGTGTCCTCTGAGCGAGGGCTTTATGGATGTAGTGATGTTTGTATTTAATCTATGAACCACCGTTGTTTGTATAAACTATTCTTATACCAATGTAAAGCACTTTGGCCAACGAGAGTTGTTTTTTAAATGTGCTATAGAAATAAAAGTGACATAGATCTCTCCGCTCGATAACACACCCCAGGGCTCTGCCGTTTACTGTGAACATCCTGCCTTGGTTTGACTTCCCAAAATGTAGCACTAATCTGCATTCAACCCCATTCAATAGACAATAAATGCAGGAGTAGACCATCTGGCCCTTCGAGCCAGCACCGCCATTCAATGTGATCATGGCTGATCATCCCCAATCAGTACCCCGTTCCTGCCTTCTCCCTATGTCCCCTGACTGCTATTTTAAGAGCCCTATCTAGCTCTCTCTTGAAACTGATCAAAGTCCTGCTGTAATTTTTGGTAATCATCTTCGCTATCTTTGATACCAGCCAGTTTAATTGCCGGTTACGAGTTACTAATCATGCCTTGTACATTCTCATCCAAATTGTTACTACAAACCACAACCAGCAATGGGCCCAGCACCAATCCCTGAGGCAATCGCACAGCCTCCAGTCCGAAAAAAACAACCTTCCACCAACACCCTCTACATAAATATAATGGGCAGTTTTCCAAATGGTTATTGATTAGACTGGGGTTGGGATAAACAGCTGCATGTCTCGGTGTAGATACACCCTTGTTCTTTAACATGTTCTTTCCGTACACGTGGGAAAATGGGCAGGGTTTGGGGTTAAAATCTCCCCGGTACCTCTGACAGTGTAGCACCCATAGATTGTTTGTACTGAAGTCTCCCCAGACCACATTGACTGATACACTGCCACCTGAAATGAGGCAAACGTGACACAGTGGTCAAATAATAAATCTATATCATGTATTTTGTTTGTTTTTTTGAACACTAAAATCCCCTCCGCAGAGTCTTGCAGACGGTTGTGAAGGAATTGAACCAGGGGGGGGTCAATGGGGGGGCTGCTTTTCGTGTGGGTCGGAGCTCAGCTGGAAGGCTCGGCTGGCGGCGGATGACGCCACGTTTGTTTACCCGGGGCGGCTTGTTGCAGCTGCAGCAGGGTAGAGAGGACGGGGCTGGAGGGAGCGGCAATGCAGGAGGTTGGGGCCGGGCAGTGATGAACAAGGAGCGGTGGTGAAAGTGACCGACGGCGACCACTTCCTGGTTGGACCTTTGTGTGAGCTGGCAGCGCGAACGCCATTGGTGGAGGCGGCGGCAAAGTGATACATTCTCCGGCCGATGTAGCAGTTTCCGCTCCTGTATCACAACAACAACAACATCATCGCTGCTGCTGGGTCCAGCACCACCACCGCCAGCCCGCTTCCTCCTTGACCCCCGAGGGCATGGCTTCTTCCCACTGCCCCGAGGACGCTGCAGCCCACCGGGGCCACACAGAGGAAGCCTGAAGCCCGACCCCAGTGCAATGCGGCCGCACCATTGCACATTACACGGCGGCTGCTGCACCATCTTCACCACCATGCCAACGCGGTCCCGCTCAGCCTGGGCTTTACTACTCAACGTCTTCCTCCTCAGCTCCCCGGGGCCCACGGACGTCGGCAGGGGGGTCCTGGGACAAGAGATTATCCAAGTCAAGGGTGTTTTCGACACAGTCTATCTGGTGGTTGTCAACAACAGCGTGCAGAAGATATTCGCTTTCAATCACACGGTTTCCCGGGACAAGGTATTTCGCGTGTGCGTGTGTGTGTGTTGTTTAACTTATTGCGGCTGCTCCTATGCTATTTCCATCAGGCAATTGCAAGTTTGGCCGCCCATCCCCCCCACACCCCTTTGGTGAAATCACAAGACGAGCACCGATGCTGTTATTGTGACAGTAACGGCGGCGGCGGCGGCCCGGAAGCAAGGGGTTGGCAGATCCTTGCAACCCGGATCCGATAGCGTCCGGCCACAGATAGATAGATACACAAAAAGCTGGAGTGTAACTCGGCGGGGCAGGCAGGCATGCAGGCATGCAGGCAGCGTCTGTGGAGAGAAGGGGTACATGGGGGGCGTTTCGGGTCCAGACCCTTCTTCAGACTGAGAGTCATGGGAGAGGTGGATGTGTGATAGACAATTGGTGCAGGAGTATTTAAGAAGGAACTGCAGATGCTGGAAAATCCAAGGTGCACAAAAGTGCTGGAGAAACTCAGCGGGTGCAGCAGCATCTATGGAGCAAAGGAAATGGGAAACGTTTCCTTCGAGCCAGCACCGCCATTCAATGCGATCATGGCTGATCATCCCCAATCAGTACCCCGTTCCTGCCTTCTCCCCATATCCCCTGATTCCGCTATTATTAAGAGCCCTATCCAACTCTCTCTTGAACGCATCCAGAGAACCTGCCTCCACCGCCCTCTGAGGCAGAGAATTCCACAGACTCACCACACTCTGTGAGAAAAAGTGTCTCCTTGTCTCCGTTCTAAATGGCTTACTCCTTATTCTTAAACTGTGGCCCCCGGTTCTGGACTCCCCCAACATCGGGAACATGTTTTCTGCCTCTAGTGTATCCAAGCCCTTAACAATATTATATGTTTCAAGATATGGAAGGGTAAGGTGTGAAAACTACAGATCAAGGCAGACAATGACCAAGGAAATGTAGAATGTTTAAGAAAGAACTGCAGACGCTGGAAAAATCAGTCTGATGAAGGGGGTCTCGACCCGAAACATCACCCATTCCTTCGCTCCATAGACGCTGCCTCACCCGCTGAGTTTCTCCAGCATTTTTATCTAAGGAATTAATGTAGAATGGTCTGAAGAAGGGCCTTATCCATTCCTTCTCTCCAGAGATGCTGCCTGTCCCGCTGAGTTTCTCCAGCATTTTTATCTAAGATTACAATAGAGGTAGCAGTGTCACCCAGATGCTGTCCGACCTGGAGTGGGAAACGCTGGAAACAAGAAGGGCAAGGAACAGACTAGCCATGTCGTACAAGATTTAAAAGGGGATGGTGGGCGTAACTGCAGATAGATACGTGACATACTCAACAAAAAGGAGAACAAGAAAGAGAAATGATCTGCAAATAGAAACCCCATTCGCCAGGACAGATATTTATAAGAACTCATTTTTTGTAAGAACCTTAAGGGAATGGAATGAACTAGACAACAATATAGTCAAATCACCTTCACTAGACAGTTTTAAGGGGGGCACTAACAGCATGTTAGTGTGCACAACACATCCAAGTTGGCGATATGCAGAGTACTGCCCAGCTGAGTAGAAATTCAGAAGATAAGGAAATGGAGAATGGTCTCATCCATTCCTTCTCTCCAGAGATGCTGCTTGCCCCACTGAGATGCTCCAGCATATTGTGTCTACCTTCGGTTTAAACCAGCATCTGCAGGTCCTTCCTACACATTTAGAATGGTTAATTGTTGGGTGAGGGGAAGGTGACAATGAGGCATACAATTAGTAAAAGCAATCTGTAGGACTAGTCAGAGAACTGGGGGGGGGGGGGGGGGGGAGAGGGAGGGGGAGGGAGGGGGAAAGAGAGAGATTTGAAGTTGGAGAAATCAGTCTGGTCTGAAGAAGGATCTTGTCCATATCTTCAATATCTTCAGAGCCTTCAAGGCTCTGCTGCCTGCTGTGTTGTAAGCGGCAGCAGAGCCTTGCGAAACAGAAGCAGGCAGCCTCCTGCAAGCATCTTGAGTTTTGGAGATATCTCATGAAATTAAGGCAGAATGGAAGGGAGAACATTCGGCACATCCTTCCCCAGACGTGGGTTTTCCAACAGCAATCCAGCCTCAACACCTCCCCAGGGGCTCTGATATCCGCTTTCCAATTACCTCTCCTATTCCCTTTTGACAATCACAATTGAAGTTCATAAATCATAGGAGTAGAATTATGGCCATTCGGCCCATCAAGTCTACTCTGCCATTCAATAACCATATAACACCATATAACAATTACAGCACGGAAACAGGCCTTCTCGGCCCTTCCAGTCCGTGCCGAACATTTATTTTCCCCTAGTCCCATCTACCTGCACTCAGACCATACCCCTCCATTCCCTTCCCGTCCATATACCTATCCACTATACTTTTAAATGTTAAAATCGATCCTGCCTCCACCACTTCTGCTGGAAGATCATTCCACACAGCCACCACTCTCTGAGTAAAGAAGTTCCCCCTCATGTTACCCCTAAACTTCTGTCCCTTAATTCTCATGTCATGCCCTCTTGTTTGAATCTTCCCTACCCTCAATGGGAAAAGCTTATCCTCGTCAACTCTGTCTATCCCTTTCATCATTTTAAAGACCTCAATCTTGGCTGATCTATCTTTCCCTCCCAACCCCATGCTCCCGCCTTCTCCCCGTAACCACAAAGGTCCTCCCATCGCCTCCGTGAATCTGGAATTGCATTGACTCCTTTCTCGTCCTAGTTCTTCCAGCTGTGGCCTATATTTTTGGTCTGAAGAAGGGTCCCGACCCAAAACGTCACCCATCCTGTTTTTTCCAGAAATGCTGCCTATATCCATGCTGCATGAGTCTATGACTCAAGAGAGTTACATTTAGCTCTCGGGGCTAACTGAATCAAAGGATATGGGGGGGAAAAAGCAGGAACAGGGTACTGATTTTAGTTGATCAGCCATGATCACATTGAATGGCGGTGCTGGCTCAAGGGGCTGAATGGCCTCCTGCACCTATTTTCTATGTTTCTTTGATTTTACCTGATACATAATGTGTAAGGTTGGAGCTCTCTCGGAAGGGCCTGTGTGGATGTAATGTAAACATGATTGTAATCATGTGCTATGTCAAAGTTTAATCACATTAAACTGTGATTGAATTTATGTCAACATGTGCAGAGCAGGGAATTCAATGGAAAGGAGACAAGATAACAGTGGTGTGGATAATGCTAAATGACAGTCTGGCATTTTAATAAGTACAGGTCCACCACCAATCTTTCCAGCAACTGATGGTCCGGCACCTCCTTTGATCCGGACAAAATCCAGAGAACGCAGTGTGGCCGGTTTCTACTCTGGGAGATCTCTACTCAATGAATGCTGATAATTTCCGGCTTATTCTTTAATTCACTAACTATTTAACCAAACGGACATCGCAAGATTGAGGGGATGGGTAGAGGGAATTCTAAGTCTTTATTCTTTGGAGCGCAGAAGGTTAAGGGGGGACTTGATTGAGGTCTTTAAAATGATGAAAGGGATAGACAGAGTTGACGCGGATAAGCTTTTCCCATTGAGGGTAGGGAAGATTCGAACAAGAGGGCATGACATGAGAATTAAGGGACAGAAGTTTAGGGGTAACATGAGGGGGAACTTCTTTACTCAGAGAGTGGTGGCTGTGTGGAATGAGCTTCCAGCAGAAGTGGTGGAGGTAGGATCGATTTTAACATTTAAAAGTAAAGTGGATAAGTATATGGACGGGAAGGGAATGGAGGGGTGTGGTCTGAGTGCAGGTAGATGGGACTAGGCGAAAATAAATGTTCGGCACGGACTGGAAGAGCCGAGAAGGCCTGTTTCCGTGCTGTAATTGTTATATGGTTATAAGTAGTATTCCCTGCCTTTGTTTAGACAGAAAAATGCTGGAGTAACTCAGGCAGCATCTCTGGGGAGAAGGAATGGGTGACGTTTCGGGTATAGACTTTTCTTCAGACCATCTTGATTTCTCTACCTTCAAGTAACCCCTGCGTTCCCTCTCTGTCTGTCCCTCCCCCACCCCAGTTGTCCAACTAGTTTCACTGTCCTCCTGATTAATGTTACTGATTGGACGCCTCATTGTCACCCTCCCCTCAGCCAACAATGAACATTTCTACAATTCCTTGAGCGTCATCTACTGTCATTTTCACACCTTTCCCTTCCATATCTCTAGTCTCCCTCTCCCCTGACTCTCACTCTGAAGAAGGGTCTCGACCCGAAACGTCACCCGTTCCTTCTCTCCGGAGATGTTGCCTGTCCCGCTGAGTTACTCCAGCTTTTTGTGTCTATCTTCGGTTTAAACCAGCATCTGCAGTTCCTTCCTACACATTCCCTACCTTTTGCATGGGATTCTCCCCCCGTGGTCTCTGGGGACGTGCCGGACAGCTGGGATGTTCTTTGAAATATAAGATAAGTAATTAAGTAAATAGTCTATAAGATACAGGAGCAGAATTAGGCCATTTGCTCCATCGAGTCTACTCCACCAGTCCATCATGGCTAGTGTATTTTTCCTTCTCAACGCCATTGTCCCTGCCTTCTCCCCGTAACCTATAAAGCCCTGACACTGGGTGTTAGTGAAAATCGTGCTTCTTCCCGTGGTTCGTTTGCTCATCTGGGAGTTGAACATCGTGTGGGGTGTCGGTGAGACCTTAATAATATTCAGGTACTTTTGTTCGAAAATTAAAAATATTCTCAGCAAACTATCTCCGCAGCCTGAAGGCCCACGGGACACCTACACGCCCTTAAAAGGAGTGCCCTCCCACATCGTTCCCAGGGTGGAGATATCAAAGACCAGACGGCATAGCTTTTAGTTGAAAGGGGCAAAGTTTGATGTGTGGGGCAACTTTGTTTTTACACAGAGGGTGGTGGGTGCCTGGAACTCGCTGCCAGAGGTGGTGGTGGAGGCAGTGACGATAGTGGCGTTTAGACACTTATAGACAAGCACATGGCTATGCATGGAGTGGAGGCATAGGGATCATTTCATTTGGCATCATGTTCAGCACTAACACTGTCGGCTGAAGGGCCTGTTCCTGTGCCGTATCTTGAAGCATTTTTCGGCGACTGCCGGCGCCATATCAGTGTCGCCAAAAGATTTTGAACATTTCAAAATCCAGCAGCGACAAAAAAATGTTGCGACGCTTGAAAAAACACCGCGCGTCAATACGGCGCCACGCCGCGTCAAGTGGGACAGGCCCTTAACGTTTCAGACTTTAGTTTATTGTCACATGCACCGAGGTACAGTGACACAGTTCTGGCTCGAAGGGCCGAATGGCCTCCTCCTGCACCTATCGTCTATTGTTAGGGTTGAGAAAAGTGGGGGCTCCTGTTGTCGCTGATAGAGTCTGAAGCCACGGGTGGTCTGTGAAAGGGATTAGTGTTGAGTGTGTGTGTGTGGATTAACTGTGTTCTGTCCTTTCTGCAGACAGAGGGGGTGCGTGTCCATGTTAACGTGATCTCTGAACAAGCCAAAAGCCCTGTGCTCTTCGTGATCCGGCAGCAGAAAGCGGTGGTCTCCTTCCAGGCACCACTCATGCTCAGGGGACTGTGAGTATTGCTGGAGCCCCCCCCCCCCCCCCCCCTGTGTAAGCCCACCTCCCCCCCACCACCCCCCCTTGCCCCTCCCCGTCGCTGGTAAACCCCCCGTGCTGCTTTTAATCCGTGGGCCCCCGTCATCTCAAGAACAAAGAGGGAACAATGGGGACCTAAGGGAACACTTGTGACCTTGTCCGCACCCTATAAGTGGTGACTACTCTTTGCATACTTTGTGTATGCAAATCCGAGAATCCCGCGAGCTGGCGGCGGTCCCGGTTCACCGCTGCGAGAAGACCAGGCTATTGGAGGAGCTTTTTGTAACTTTGCCATCTCCAGATATATGGTGACTCTTTGTGAAATGCCCAGGTGAGGTCTGCTGTATGGACTTTGATTTCTCTTACTGGGTTGTATGCAGAAACAATGAATATGTGTACACATGACAATAAAATATAACTGAATCATTCAATTTTGGAGTCATAGAGCCTTACAGTGTGGAAACAGGCCCTTCGGCCCAACTTGCCCTCACTGGCCAACATGTCCCATCTACACTAGTCCCACCAACCTGCGTTTGGCCCATATCCCTCTAAACCCGTCTCGATGTCTAAAATTGTAAAGGGTTGGAGGGATCAGGCAACTGGGACAAGCTGAGAGGGGGCATCTTGGTCGGCAGGGGCAAGTTGGGCTGACTTGCTCTGCCCAATCCTTTGCCGCTTCAGTCTTTCTTACCTCCCACACAAACCTCTCCTCTCTGCTCCTTGGAAAGCGAGCAAGAGGCCTTAGTGCCTCAGGCTGTTACGAAGTATATTCTGTTTGAACTGCAGCAGTCCATGTGGAGCAGGATGAATAATGCATCAACAATGCCGCATGTTCAACCAGAAACAGTCTGATGGCATCCAAACATCTCAGACCTGGCCACTAGGTTCAGTGGTACCGTGTAAATTAATTAAAGACCAATTACTGGCCATTCTGTCACGCTCAAGATCCTGCACGCTCACGGTATAATTTATGCCTGTTAATTCAGGTATAATTCTATTATAGAAACATAGAAAATTAGGTGCAGGAATAGGCCATTCGGCCCTTCGAGCCTGCACCGCCATTCAATGTGATCATGGCTGATCATCCAACTCAGTATCCCGTACCTGCCTTCTCTCCATACCCCCTGATCCCTTTAGCCACAAGTGCCACATCTAACGCCCTCTTAAATATAGCCAATGAACTGGCCTCAACTACCTTCTGTGGCAGAGAATTCCAGAGACTCACCACTCTCTGTGTAAAGAATGTTTTCCTCATCTCGGTCCTAAAGGAATTCCCCCCTTATCCTTAGACTGTGACCCCTTGTTCTGGACTCCCCCAACATCGGGAACAATCTTCCAGCATCTAGCAGACTCTTATGCCACAGACTGCTGTTGAGGCCAAGTCGTTGGGTATTTTTAAAGCGGAGTTTAGAAAGGTTCTTGATAAATACGGGTGTGAAAGATCACGGGGGGGGGGGGGGGGGGGGAAGGCAGCATTTTTGAAGAAAAGGAACAGACGACGTTTCGGGTCCAGACCCTCCTTCAGACTGAGAGTCACGGGAGAGGGAAAGGAGAGATATAGAAGGTGCACAGAACAAATGAATGAAAGATACGCAAAAAGCAACGATGAGTAAGGGAAGATAGAGCCCACAATGGTCCATTGTTGGCTGTGGGGTAGGTGATGTAGATCAGTGTCACTCGTGTTATGAGTCAAGCTTTAGTAGTTACGCCCACTAGCTTCACATTGACCCTCCTGGCCTGGTTCCCTTAGAATTCGAGAGACACGCAAGTGTGAAGCCATATTTGCAATGTAGTTAATAAAGTCTTTGGGACCTTTATCTTGGTGTAAGGCTTCAGTTATTTACAACAGCCGAAACACAACAAGTGATACAGGTGATGAAGTTGAACAGGGCGATAATGAAACTTGGGTGGGGGATGGATGAGGAGAGAGGGAAAGCAAGGGTTAGAGAAATCAATGTTCATACCGCTGGGGTGTAAGCTGCCCAAGCGGAATATGAGGTGCTGTTCCTCCAATTTGCGTTGGAGCCAGTTCCTTCACTCTGGCTGCTTGGTCCTCGCTCCAAGGTTTCTCCTGCTCACCGCAAGGTTCACTCAAGCCGTTGTCCTGCTGTTAAATCGTGGCGTAGCCTGCCTCACTGTATCTTTCCGCAGGTACCAGAGGAAATACATCTACCAGGATGTGAGCCGCACGCTTTGTCAATCGGAGGTCAAGAGTGAACTGCAGATGCAGTACTTCTATGTGGATGTCTCCACCCTGTCGGAAAAGAACGCCTCTGTCCAACTCTACGTCAAACGCATCAAGCACTTCATCCTCGGGTAAAGTGGCGCAGTATCATCGGCTAGATCTCCGTGTCCGTTAGGTTTCGGACTTAGACAATAGACAATAGGTGCAGGAGGAGGCCATTTGGCCCTTCGAGCCAGCACCGCCATTCAATGTGATCATGGCTGATCATCCCCAATCAGTACCCCGTTCCTGCCTTCTCCCCATATCCCCTGACTCCGCTATCTTTAAGAGCCCTATCTAGCTCTCTCTTGAAAGCATCCAGAGAACCTGCCTCCACCGCCCTCTGAGGCAGAGACTTCTGTCATTTTGCTGCGGTCTCCGCAATAGGAAACTGCTATTGAAAGGATTGGACTTTATTCCTTGGAGCGCAGGAGGATGAGGGTTGGTCTTATAGAGTTGTGCAAAAATCATGAGAGGAATAGATCAGGTAAATGCACAGAGTCTCTTTCGTGGGAATTGAGAACCAGAGGATCATGGTTGGTGAAGAGAGAATGATTTAATTGGAACCTGAGGGGTAACTTTTTTTACACAAAGGGTGGTCGGGGTATGAAACGAGTTGCTGGAAGAACTAGTTGAGGCAAGTACTATCACAGGTTTAAAAAACATTTAGACAGTTACACGGATAGGATAGGTTTAGAAGGATATATGGGCCATGAACAGGCAGGTGGGACTAGTGTAGATGGGGCTTGTTGGTCGGTGTGGGCAAGGTGGCTGGAAGGGCCTGTTTCCACATTGTGTGACTCTTTGCTGGAGTAACTCAGCTCGTCAGACAGTAACTCTGGAGGACGTGAATAGATGACTCAGCGGGTCAGGACCCTCCTTCAGAAGGAGTGAGTGAATGTTTTGTGCAGCAAACCTGTACAGTGGTGGAGTGGTAGCAGGTAGCAGGATTTGATCGTTATCATACTGTGGGCCCAGCACAGAGTCAACGGCCTGGGTCCTTCGTTCCCATTTAAATATATCTACAAACGGCGGCACGGTGGCGCAGCAGTCGAGTTGCTGCCCTACAGCGCCAGAGGCCCGCGTTCAATCCTGACTACGGGTGCTGTCTGTTCGGAGTTTGTACGTTGTCCCCGCGGGCTGTCTGGGTTTTCTCCGGGTGCTCCGGTTCCCACGCACACTCCAAAGACGTGCAAGTTTGTAGGTTAATTGGCTTCAGTAAAATTGTAACTTTTTCCCAGTGTGTGTCGGAAAGTGTAAAGGGCCTGTCCCACCTGGGTGTCATTTGCGCGTCATTTACGTGACGTCATTTACGTGTCACAACGCACGACCCGCACGTCATGACGCGCACGTGATGCGCGCATGGTGTGCATTACGCGCGCATGGTGCGTGGTGATGTAGGCAGTGACGCGCGGTCCCCAGGATTTTGGGATTCACAAAATCTTCACGTGCCACCTGCGTGACACGCAAATTGCACCCAAGTGGGACAGGCCCTGTAGTGTGCGGAGATCGCAGGTCGGCGTGGACTGGGTGGGGCCAGGGGCCTGTTTCCGCGCTGTATCACTAAACTAAACTAAACTAAGCGACCACAATGAACTCTTTGATTTTGTATAACAGCTGGTGAGACTCGTGTCTGCATAATGCCCTGAACATTTCATATTCATTTATCCAACAGAACTGCAGAACCGTTCAAGTTTAACGCAACGCCGTCTCAGCCACAGGTAAGGACAGACACATAATATTGTAAGGACCTGCGTTGAGGATCCTCCAGGGAGAATTTCCCCTCTGTTCACCGTCTCCGAGCGGGCATCGGGTGGTGCAGCTGTGGGTTTTTGTACTTAAAAAAAAAAAATGACTACAATGAGTTCAAAAATACAGTGTGTTTGGGGAAAAAAACACCTCTTTTAAACTTTCCTCCTCACTGCTTAAATCTATGTTCTCAATTATTTTAAGTTTTTATCTCAGGGGAGAAAAATACTCTGACTATCTCCCCCGGTCAGGTAGTTGTTACAAATTGGACGATCAGCACCTCATTCTGCTTCGGCAGCTTACACCCCAGCGGTATGAATATTGATTTCTCTAACCCTGTTACCCTTGCTTCCCCTCTCTCTCTGTCCCTAACCCCATCCTAGTTCTCCGACTAGTTTCACTGTCCCCCGATTAAATATTACTGATTATACACCTCGTTATCACCTTCCTCTCAGCTAACAATGTTAACATTTTACATTTCCTTGATCAACGTCCCCATTGATCTGTGTTTTCACACCTTACCCTTCCATATCTCTAAGTCTCCCTCTCCCCTGACTCTCAGTCTGAAGATGGTTCATAGAAACATAGGAGTAGGCCATTCAGTGCAGGAGTAGGCCATTCGGCCGTTCGAGCCAGCACCGCCATTCAATATGATCATGGCTGATCATCCAACTCAGTATCCCCTACCTGTCTTCTCTCCATACCCTCTGATCCCACTAGCCACAAGGGCCACATCTAACTCCCTCTTAAATATAGCCAATGAACTGGCCTCAACTACCTTCTGTGGAAAAGAATTCCAGCGATTCACCACTCTCTGTGTGAAAAATGTTTTTCTCATCTCGGTCCTAAAAGACTTCCCCCTTATCCTTAAACTGTGACCCCTTGTTCTGGACTTCCCCAACATCGGGAACAATCTTCCTGCATCTAGCCTGTCCAACCCCTTAAGAATTTTGTAAGTTTCTATAAGATTCCCCCTCAATCTTCTAAATTCTAGCCGAGTCTATCCAGTCTATGTTTCAACCCGAAACGTCACCCATACCTTCTCTCCAGAGATGCTGCCTCACCCGCTGAGAGTTACTCCGGCATTTTGAGTCCACCTTAAACGAATGTCATCATCATCGACGGTCACTCGAAATGAGTATGTCTGTCCTCTCCTCTCCATAGGGGCGTCTACTTGTGGGCCTGCAGATGTCTGTAGAGGCCGATCCGCGATCCACACACCAGGGGGCTCGACGTCTACCAACCCCCGCCAGTCTCCACTGCCCACGTTGCACCAATGTGTGCGGATCGCGGATCAGCCTCCACAGACATCCGCAGACCCACAAGTAAACTAATGCAAAGTTGGGATGTCTACTGTTGAGTTTACGATGTCATCATTGTCTCCCTCCTGTTCACCCTCAGTACTTTAGGTACAAGTTTTCTGACGGTGAGGAGTCCGTAATCGTGAAAGTGACCTCGGATTCCGTCTTTCCCTGCTCCGTCCTCTCGATTCAGGATGTTCTGGTGAGTAGGGAGCATCGGTGTCAGTGTCCCGGGCCAGGGTCTTGCATAATTCCTGCGAGTCTGTGGAATTCTCTACCTCAGAGGGCGGTGGAGGCGGGTTCTCTGGAAGCTTTCAAGAGAGAGCAAGATAGGGCTCTTAGAAACAGCGGAGTCAGGGGATATGGGGAGAAGGCAGGAACAGGGTACTGATTGGGGATGATCAGCCATTGAATTGCGGTGCTGGCTCGAAGGGTCAAATGACCTACTCCTGCACCTATTGTCTGTTGTCTATAAGGACCGTACATGCTCCTTCCAGCGCCAGGGACCCGGGTTCGATCCTGACTACGGGCGCTGTCTGTATGGAGTTTGCACATTCTCTCCGCGTGGGTTTCGTCCGGGTGCACAAGGCTCCTTCTTGCATAAGGACTGCACCCCAATCACACGTAGACTTATCCTGGAACAGAAGCATCAACTTGAACTGAATATTGGAACAAGCAACATAATCACTTGAGAGTTGAGCAACAGCGTTCAATGTGGATTTATTTGTCACATATGCAACTACAGAATGAAATTCTTTCTCCATCCCCTGCCATGTTTTGACCCCGTTGTTCAAAGTCCGGTCTGCCCGTGCGCTGAGGTACTGGAGCAGTTCCAGCAGACCACATCCCTCACCTCTCCCCGGTGCTGGGCAGTTAATGGAGGAGCCGTCACAGGCTTCTTGATCAGCGCGGAGTAGTGCAGCAGGTAGTGCTGCTGTTCCTCCGGTTCCGGGGGCCTGGGATTGATCCCGATCTCCTGCGATGCTTCTGTAGACCGGCGGAAGGAGAATCTGGGCGAGTTGGTGAACACTCGAGAGGGAATACATTATAGGGAAGCAAGCATGGGAATGGGACTAAGAGCTGGCAGGGATATGAGAGGCTGAATGGCCTCCTATTATAAGTTCCAGGAGCGAAATTAGGCCATTCAGCCCATCAAGTCTACTCCGCCATTCATTCATGGCTGATGTATCTTCCCCTCTCAGCCCCATTCTCCAGCCTTCTTCCCATGTAAGAGAAAAATAGAATTGTGGAAATTATGAAATTAGAGAACATTAATGGTAAGGTATGGAGGAATGCATTAAACGTGTGGAATTGCCGGGAGCTGGGGATCTTCTTTCAAACTAGAGTCTCTATGGATTGGGAGTTTATTTGCTGATGTTCGTCCCTCTATTTTTCTTTCAGTGTCCTGTCAATGACCTAGACAACAATGTTGCCTTTAGTGGTACCTATCAAACCATGACAAAGAAAGGAGCCATAACCATACAGGTAAACTATGCTGCTTGCATGAATAAACTGTGTTGGCGTTGAGAACCAGTGCATGTCCTTCTGTGGCTGAATTGGTAGCCCTCTTGCTTCCAGTCAGGAGGTAGTGGTATGAAGTCCCACCCTTGGCCCACAGGTCCAATCTTTAGACTTTGGAGATTCAGCGCAGAAACAGGCCCTTCAGCCCACCGAGTCTGTGCCGACCAGAACACTATAGGGCCTGTCCCACTGTACGAGCTAATTCAAGAGTTCTCCCCAGTTTCCCCCGATTCAAACTCAAGAATTATGGTAATGGCCGCTCGTAGGTACTCGGGGCTCTCGTGGACATTTTTCAACATGTTAAAAAATCTTCACGAGCTTACCGCGTTTCCCGAGTACCTGCTGTTAGCGTTACGAGCCGCTAAGAGACGTCCCCGAGCTCCGACGTACCCGCTACATACATTCTACATGCTTACCCCGAGTTTTATTTTTTGTTAAACTCAGGAGAGCTCTTGGATTAGCTCGTACAGTGGGACAGACCCTTGACACTATTCTGCACACTCGGGGCAGTTTTACTAAAGTTATAGCTAGGGTTACTTTTACTAAAGCCAGTTAACCAACAAACCTGCACGTCTTCGGAATGTGGGAGGAAACCGGAGCACCCGGAGAAAACCCACACGGTCATGGGGAGAACGTACAAACTCCATACAGACAGCGCCCGTAGTCAGGATCGAACCTGGGTCTCTGGCGCTGTACGGAGGAATCTCTACTGCTGCGCCGGGTTTTACCCGGATGCTCTGGTTTCCTCCCACGCTCCAAATACGTACAGGTTTGTAGGTTAAATGGCTTAAGTTGCCCCTAGTGTGTAGGATTTTGCAGGTAGGGAGATGGTTGATGGGCTGAAGGGCCTGTTTCCACACTGTTTCTCTAAAGATTGCATTTACCCTGTCGTGCCAGTGGTGACAGCATTACAGATATTGATGGGATGTGTTCAAATCTTCCCCCGGGTGGTATTTGGTTCACACTGCGTCTCCAGTGTCACCCCAATCCATCTTGATTGATAAGGAGTGGGAACATTGGGGGTTTATCAAGCAGTCTGTTGTGAAGTTGCTGCCAGAGTGATACGCAGCCACAAATCAGTTTTTGCAGCATTCAGCTTATAACGCAGTGGTATGAATATTGATTTCTCTAACTTCAAGTAACCCCTGCATTCCCACTCTTGCCATCCCTCCCCCACCCTCCCCATCGTCCCACCAGCTTTTCATTCTCACCGAGCAAACAGCCAACAATGTTTCCATTCCAAACAGCCAACAGCCTGTTTCCTTTACCATGGTTACTTTTTTGCATATCTTTCATTCATTTGTTCTATATCTCTTAAAAATAGCGGAGTCAGGGGATATGGGGAGAAGGCAGAAACGGGGTACTGATTGGGGATGATCAGCCATGATCACATTGAATGGCGGTGCTGGCTCGAAGGGCCGAATGGCCTACTCCTGCACCTATTGTCTACTGTCTATCTCTCTCTACATCATCGTCAATATCTCTCGTTTCCCACTCCCCTGACTCTCAGTCTGAAGAAGGGTCTCGACCCGAAACGTCACCCATTCCTTCCCTCCAGGGATGCTGCCTGTCCCGCTGAGTTACTCCAGCATTTAATGACCATAGCGTTTACACAGTCGGTCTAGTTCGCTTGCTGGTCAGTGGTCAGCCCTAGAGTGATATTGGTGGGAATGCAGTGCGGTGAATGTCAAGAGCAAGTGGTCAGGCTGCCTCTTATTGAAGAGAGACACACGGTGCTGGAGTAACTCAGCGGGTCAGGCAGCATCTTTGGAGAACATGGACACAGAGTGCTGGAGTAACTCAGCGGGTCAGGCAGCATCTCTGGGGAACATGGATAGGTGACGTTTCGGGTCGGGGCCCTTCTTCACTTCCATTCATCTTGACAAAGCTATTTATGAGAAAGACTACGACAGCTGACTTCCTGATCAGTGCGGGTGTCGGGGGTTACGGGGAGAAGGCGGGAGAATGGGGTTGAGAGGGAAAGATAGATCAGCCATGATTGAAATGGCGGAGTAGACTTGATGGGGGCCGAATGGCTCCTATAACATAAACTATGAACCATGAGAAGAGGAATATCGCCAGTGGCAAGAGTTGCAGATGTGACCCAAGGAGAATATCTCCACAACCATTAAACGGTCACCTTTGATGACTCTTTAAGTAAGTAAGTTTATTGGCCAAGTATTCACATACAAGGAATTTGCCTTGGTGCTCCGCCCACAAGTAACAACAGTTACGGATGACTCAGAAAACACTAAACATTAATAATAATGAAGAAACATTAACGATGGGTGGTGTGTGATGATAATGATTATTGGTAGAGGTTGTGTGTAAAGTGAACGCAATGAATTCCACGCCTTTCACGATCATCGAGCATTACTTGTTGCTGTCCCAACAGCGGAAGGATTTCCGAAACAGCAGTTTCTACGTGGTGGTGGTGGTGAAGACGGAGGACGAGGCGTGTGGGGGGGCCCTGCCCTTCTACCCCTTGAAAGAAGGTAGGAACGGAGGGAGGTGGGGGGGCGAGTTTACATATTTAATATTATTATTATTTGCGTACCAAGATACAAAGCTTTAGTTTGCTGGCTGTCCAAAGAAAGACTATACAGAATACAATCAAGCCGTCTGTGGTGGACAAAAGTGCTGGAGAAACTCAGCGGGTGAGGCAGCATCTATGGAGCGAAGGAAATAGGCAACGTTTCGGGCTTATGGAGCTTCACAAACTGAAGCATCTATGGAGCGAAGGAATAGGTGACGTTTCGTGTCGAGACCCGAAGGGTCTCGACTCGAAACGTCACCTATTCCTTCGCTCCATAGATGCTGCCTCACCCGCTGAGTTTCTCCAGCACTTTTGTCTACCTTCGATTTTCCAGCATCTGCAGTTCCTTCTTGAACAATCGAGCCATCGACTGTGCAAAGATAAAGGGTGAAGGGTCCAACATTTAATGCAACGATATAACTTTGCTCGTTCAACATGGGTGGCGCAGCAGTAGATTTGCTACCTTAATGCCCCTGTCCCACTTAGGAAACCTGAACGGAAACCTCTGGAGACTTTGCGCCCCACCCGAGGTTTCCGTGCGGTTCCCGGAGGTTTTTGTCAGGTCCCAGGAGGTTCTTTCAATTTTTTGAAATAATCGCCGTAACATAGAAGAAACGGAAACCACTTTCGACCATTAGGAAGACTGACAAAAACCTCCGGGAACCGCACGGAAACCTTGGGTGGGGCGCAAAGTCTCCAGAGGTTTCCATTCAGGTTTCCTAAGTGGGACAGGGGCATAACAGCGCCAGACACCCGGGATCGATCCGAACTACGGATACCGTCTGCACGGAGTTCGTACGTTCTTCCCCGTGACCGCGTGGGTTTCCTCCGGGTGCTCCGGTTTCCGTTCACATTCCAAAGTCCCTGGTGTGTTGGGATCCAACTAGTGCACGGCTGATCGCTGGCAAAAGCCGTTTCAGTCTTGGTTTCAGATTTCCTACGGGGCAGTTTTTTGTAATATTATCCGCAGTTTTGAGTTTGTTTTTTGCTGCCAAGTAGATTTTTGCTGTAGAGTGAACGAAAGACAATGTTAACGATTAAAATACTTTTTTCCCCCCAATAATAGTTTATTCGGAATTAAAAACATATACAAAACAAAAACTGTGCTAAAGCTCTTGTTACATTCTCAGTGTATGTACAGTACATTCATTAGTGTTATATTTAGTCGTCCATAAACATAGAAACATAGAAAATAGGTGCAGGGAGAGGCCATTCGGCCCTTTGAGCCTGCACCGCCATTCAATATGATCATGGCTGATCATCCAACTCAGTATCCCGTACCTGCCTTCTCTCCATACCCCTGATCCCTTTAGCCACAAGGGCCACATCTAACTCCCTCTTAAATATAGCCAATGAACTGGCCTCAACTACCTTCTGTGGCAGAGAATTAATGCCACAGATTCACCACTCTTTGTGTGAATTTTTTTTTTCTCATCTCGGTCCTTAAAGACTTCCCCCTTATCCTTAAACTGTGACCCCTTGTTCTGGACTTCCCCAACATCGGGAATAACCTTCCTGCATCTAGCCTGTCCATCCCCTTAATGATTTTGTGAGTTTCTATAAGATCCCCCCTCAATCTTCTAAATTCTAGTGAGTACAAGCCGAGTCTATCCAGTCTTTCTTCATATGAAAGTCCTGCCATCCCAGAAATCAGTCTGGTGAACCTTCTCTGTACTCCCTCTATGGCAAGAATGTCTTTCCTCAGATTAGGAGACCTAAAGTGTATGCAATACTCCAGGTGCCCTTGCCACTCTTGAGCCCCCCTGGGTTGAGACCCCTTCCCTTGTTTGAGTGGGGTCCCCACCAGACTCTGCCCCTCAATGTCCAACAATGGAAGGCCCTTAGACAGGTACATGGATAGGAAAGGTTGATATGGGCCAAACGCAGGCAAATGGGACAAGCTCAGATAGACATCTTGGATGGGTTGGGTGAAGGACATGTTTCCATGCTATGTAACAATAGGTGCAGGAGGCCACTCAGCCCTTTGAGCCAGCACCACCATTTAGATAGATTTAGATTTTACTCAGAGAGGCTCGAACGAAACTCCGTTTCTACAAGCCATACAACAGAACAATTCATAAAAACACACAAACAATTCAATTCGCACAAACATCCATCGCAGTGAATCTCCTCCTCACTGTGACGGAAGGCAAAGTTCTTCTCTCTCCCCCGCACCATTTCTCTCCCGATGTCGAAGCCCCAGGCGGGCGGTGTTAAGTCCCACGGCCATTGAGGCTGCGCCGGGCGATGTACGGCCCCGCTCCGGGTCGCTCCAACCCCGCGACACGGGCTGGAGCAGCTGTGTTGCGGGAGCTCCGGAGAGCGGTCTCCCACCTGGACCCGCGAGCTCTCGATATCCCGACAGTTCACCGGTCTGGAGCTGGAGCTCCGGAGTCGGGCCGCAGTGGCGAGCCACCACCGTTCCCCACGCTCCGAGGCCAGCCAGCCCCACGACGGTGAGTCCGCAGCTCCGCAGGCTCCGTGACTGGAGCCCCCAGGTCATCCCGGTCGGAGGCCGCTGGCTCCACGGTACTAGGCCCCAACGACAACGGAGACCCGACAGGGAAAAGGTCAGGTCTCCCGTGCAGGGAAGAGATTTTAAAAGTTTCCCCCACCCCCCACACATACACAGTTAGAAACGGTACAAAAAAAACACGAACAACTACATTTAACTAGACAAAAAATTAAAAAAAAGACAGACAGGCTCTAGGGGCCGCTGCAACGCGAGTCGCACCCGCCCACTCCCATTCCAGATGCCGCCCAAGTATCCAGAGAACCGGCCTCCACCGTCCTCTGAGACAGAGAATTCCACAGACTCACCACTCTGTGAGAAAAAGTGTTTCCTTGTCTCCGTTCTAAATGGCTTACTCCTTATTCTTAAACTGTGGCCCCTGGTTCTGGACTCCCCCAACATCAGGAGCATGTTTCCTGCCTCTAGCGTGTCCAAACCCTTAACAATCTTATACGTTTCAATAAGATCCCCTCATCCTTCTAAACTCCAGAGTGTACAAGCCCAGCTGCTCCATTCTCTCAGCATATGGCAGTCATATACAGATGAAAGAACATGCAGATTTTCTGTAGTTGCAGCCCTGCGGAACGCCTCGATCTGATGATAGACACAAAAAGCTGGAGTAACTCAGCGGGACAGGCAGCATCTCTGGAGAGAAGGAATTGGTGACGTTTCGGGTCGAGAAACCTACTTTGGGACCCAACCCGAAACGCCACCCATTCCTTCTCTCCAGAGATGCTGCCTGTCCCACTGAGTTACTCCAGCTTTTTGTGTCTGTCTTCGGTTTAAACCGGTGTCTGCAGTTCCTTCCTACACGCCGCGATTTGTGCATTTGTCTTTCACGCTCTTCTCCCCACTCCCATCGGCCGAATGGTACAGAAGTGTGAAAAAGCAGATTCAGGGACAGTTTCTTCCCAGCTGTTATCAGGCATCTGAACCATCCTACCATCAACTAGAGAGAGGTCCTGAGCTACTATCTACCTCATGGAAGACCCTTGGACTATCTTTGATGGACTTTACCATGCACAAAATGTTATTCCCTTTATCATGTATCTGGACACCGTGGCAGAATCGTAATCATGTGTTGTCTTTCTGCTGACTGGTTAGCACACAACAAAAGCTTTTCACTGTACACATGGCAATAAACTAATCCCTCTCCCTCTCCCTCTCCCTCTCCCTCTCCCTCTCCCTCTCCCTCTCCCTCTCCCTCTCCCTCTCCCTCTCCCTCTCCCTCTCCCTCTCCCCCTCCCCCTCCCCCTGCCCCTGCCCCTCCCCCTCCCCCTCCCCCTCCCCCTCCCCCTCCCCCTCCCCCTCCCCCTCCCCCTCCCCCTCTCCCCCCCCTCTCTCCCTTTCTCCCTTTCTCCCCCTCCATCTCCCCCACTCTCTTTCTCTCTCTCGTCAGATGAGCCAATGGGCTTGGGAAATCGGAGCAAGATTCTGACTGTAACTGTGGTGCCAGCTGTGAATTGTAAGTACTTCAGCTTGGAGTGTTTCCTTGGTTGGAGACAGTCTCTATAAAAGCAACTCGAGTGCCAGAGATGGACACAAAATGCTGGAATAACACAGCGGAACAGGCAGCATTTCTGGAGAGAAGGAATGGGTGACGTTTCGGGTCGAGATCCTTCCTCAGACGGTATATATGTAGGGAGTGGTTGGGAAAGTGGGATAACATAGAACTAGTATGAACGGGTATTGTGGTCTCATTGGGCTGAAGGGCCTGTTTCCAGGAAGAAGGGTCTCGACCCGAAAAGTTACTCATTCCTTCTCTCCAGAGATGCTGCCTGTCCCGCTGAGTTACTCCAGCATTTTGTGTCTATCTTTGGTGTAATCCAGCATCTGCAGTTCCTTCCCGCACACTTTACGTGCCAGAGATTTTGTGTTGGAGTAAACATTTGAATTTCAGTTTCATTTTTCATTGATTTTTCAAGCGTGGAAGATTGCATTTCCTGAAGGACATGAATGAACCAGATGGGATTTAGTGACAATTCAAAAGTATGATGACTTCAATGCCTCGTGCTCTACGTTCAAAGTTGCCCAGTGGCACTATTGGGATTTGAACTCATGACACAAGTTCAGGAATCATTCCCCCTGGTGTCTGGATTACTCATCCAGTGTTATAACTGTTTTTTCCCCAAAAAACCCCATCTTATCTGAGGATTATGGGGAGAAGGCAGGAGAATGGGGTTCAGAGGGAGAGATGGATCAGCCATGATTGAATGGCGGAGCAGACTTGATGGGCCGAATGGCCTATTTCTGTTCCTATTACTTATGATCTACTATGTTAGAAACATAGAAACATAGAAAATAGGTGCAGGAGGAGGCCATTCAGCCCTTTGAGTCAGCACTGCCATTCATTGTAAACATGGCTGATCTTCCCCTATCAATAACTCGTGCCTGCCTCCTCCCCATATCCCTTGACTCCACTAGCCCCTAGAGCTCTATCTAACTCTCTTAAATCCATCCAGTGACTTGGCCTCCACTGCCCTCTGTGGCAGGGAATTCCATAAATTCACGACTCTCTGGGTGAAAACGTTTTTTCTCACCTCAATCTTAAATTACCTCCCCTTTATTCTAAGGCTGTGGCTCCTGGTTCTGGACTAGTCCAACATTGGTAACATTTTTCCTGCATCTAGCTTGTCCAGTCCTTCTATAATTTTATATGTTTCTATAAGATCCCCGTTTGCATTAGCTGACGCTCTGAGTCAAAGATAAGAGAGTTCATATCTTATTAATCAACCCGCCTGTGTTTATGTACATGTCACATATGTGTATAACATTAATTTGCGATGTACCATATTTTGAACCTGCAACTCTCCCCTGTTCCCTCTTACAGCTCTGGCCTATGTCAAAGGAGTGCTCTTCAGCCTGGGGATTTTCCTGGCGTTTTACCTGCTCACATTGCTCATCGCTTGCTGGGAGCACAGCAGGTAACGGCACGGCAAATGTCTGCATCTTTCACCCACGGGCGATCCTACCACGGCCCATTATTTAAAAAAAATAACACGGAACCGCCAATTAAAACGTTGTTACATTTCCTGTCGTGGCGTCGATCTTGCTGCGGTCTGGCTGAGGGCTTGGAAAGGATGTTGTTTTCTGGTGGAAATCTCTTGAAAACTGCCATGTAGACTTGCAATGCTCATTCTACCTTTTAGACAATAGACAATAGGTGCAGGAGTAGGCCATTCGGCCCTTCGAGCCAGCACCACCATTCAATGTGATCATGGCTGATCATCCCCAATCGGTACCCTGTTCCTGCCTTCTCCCCATATCCCCGACCGCTATTTTTAAGAGCCCTATCTAGCTCTCTCTTGAAAGCATCCAGAGAACCGGCCTCCACCGCCCTCTGAGGCAGAGAATTCCACAGACTCACCACTCTCTGTGAGAAAAAGTGTTTCCTCGTCTCCGTTCTAAATGGCTTACTCCTTATTCTTAAACTGTGGCCCCTGGTTCTGGACTCCCCCAACATCGGGAACATGTTTCTTGCCTCTAGCGTGTCCAAGCCCTTAACAATCTTATATATTTCAATGAGATCCCCTCTCATCCTTCTAAACTCCAGAGTATACAAGCCCAGCTGCTCCATTCTCTCAGCATATGACAGTCCCGCCATCCCGGGAATTAACCTTGTAAACCTACGCTGCACTCCCTCAATAGGAAGAATGTTCTTCCTCAAATTATCCTGTATTTTCACTAAACATTCCCATTATCCCGCATTTGCACTAATCCTTATTCCCTCTATCCTGTAACTGTTCACTCTGGACGGGTTGACTGTCATCAGTTCAGTTTGTGGTCACATGTACCGAGGTACAGTGAAAAGCTGTTTGTTGCGTGCTATCCAGTCAGCGGAAAGACAATACATGATTACAATCGAGCCATTTACAGTGGATAGATAGATCCATGATAAAGGAATAACATTTAATGCAAGGTAGAGCCAGGAACGTCCGATCAAAGATAGTGCAAGGGTCGCCAATGAGGTAGATAGTAGTTCAGCACTGATCTCTAGATGTGGTAGGACATATCCTGTCATGTATTGTCTTTCCACTGGCTGGTTAGCACGCAATAAAAAGCTTTTCATTGTACCTTGGTACATGTGACAAAAACAAAGCTGAACTAACTACACTGAATGATTGCATGCGCTGCCTCCAGATACATTGCCTCATGACCAGGTTTAGTGATGTGGCTTTTCAAATTCCTCCTCAGGCAACAAAACAAAAGGGAGAGACTCCTGGGCAAAATGTCGCCTCCGGATCAGTGTGGTAAATAAGATCATCACTTTACTTTCTTTGGAGAATGTTTCTGTAGTTTCCACAGGAAAACAGCTTGCGTTAGGTACGGTCGGGGTTTCTGTGGTTCTCCAGGCCTATTCCCACCTAGGGCCGGGATCCATGGTGCGTTGTGAGTGTCTTTGCAACGTTCTGTGCAGCCAGGGGCATCACAGTGGCACAGCGGTAGAGTCGCTGCCTCACAGCGCCAGAGACCCGGGTTCGATCCTGACTACGGGTGTTGTCCCCGTGACCTGCCTGGGGTTTCTCCGGGATCTCCGGTTTCCTCCCACACTCCAAAGGCGTACGGGTCTGTAGGTTAATTGGCTTGGTTTAATTGTAAATTGTCCCTAGTGTGTGTAGGATAATGTGAGTGTGTGGGGATCGCTGGTGGGTGCGGACTCGGTGGGCCGAAGGGCCTGTTTCCGCTCTGTATCTCTAAACTAAACTCAACAGACTGCCAGGCCGTGGCACCAAGATGCCGGTGGCTGCAGTCCACACCACATTGCAGGGATGAAACTCGTGCATTCATGGCCGGGGTCTCTAGAGGATTTAGCGTGGAGAGGTAACCCAACCCCCCGATGTACAGCTGGGGTTTATTCCAGAGACCCAGGACTTCAACCATCTGCTGGTCCCAGTGTTGTCCTGGGCAGAGCTGGCAGTGGGATGCCATCTCTCCCAGGCACCACTCCCACAGTGTCTTTAGTGCCTAGTCCCACATCCACCTACACAATTGCTGACGGTCTCCAGGAACGTTAACACAGACACACTCTTTCCTTTAAGGTCAGCAAAGCTCACCTGCTCCAGCTTCTGGGCAGAACTGATGTCCCTCATCCTTGGGATATTCTACTTTATCTGCTCTAAGATATTGGTTTTCTTCCTGGAGTCCTGCACCCTGAACTGTGCACAATACTTATGGCTCGGCTTAAGTTTTATAACCAAGGAGACCACATGCATTTTTCGAAGTTCTCTGAACTTCACCCCATCACGAAGGTGAATGTGTACACGTACCCCGGGTCTCCCTGTCCCTGAGCTGCCTGTAAACTTGTTACATAGAACGGTATAACAAATGTTTGTGTCATTCTCAAATAGACACAAAGTGCTGGAGTAACTCAGCGGGTCAAGCAGCTTCTCTGGAGATAAAAGATGGGTGATGTTTTGGGTCGGGATTTGTCTTCAGACTCAAGAAGGGCCCTGACCCAAAACATGGCCCGTCCATTTGCTCCAGAGATGCTGCCGGACCCGCTGAGTTACTCCAGCGCCTTGTGTCTATCTTCAGGATTGGCCTCTTGTTCTCCGGGGAAGGAGGATTGTCAGCGTTTCAGGTTGGGACCCGTCTGCTGTTGTCATTCTCTCTTTCCCCAAGATGTACCCTCTCTCCCACTGCAAACGTGAGACTGAATGCTACAACATGTTTCTCTGTTATCTTCTCTCTTCCTCGCTGCTGAGTCTGAACAGTAATTCTTTTCCTTTTGTATTTTTTTGGCTGCTGGTCTCTCTGGCTGCAGATCCGTTACTAGGTAAGGCTCATGTTTTCAGTCACTTTATCGTCAAGCAAGTGGGGGGGGACTCGGGCAGGTTCATATCCAGTCACCGTGCGGTGGGGCACCGGGTTGAAACGCTTCGTTGTCACTCTCCGTGACACACACCGTAACTCAAACCGAGACACAGAATGGAATTGACCAGCCCGTCACTGAGAACATAGAATCAAATCAAGTCACTTTTATTTCTATAGCACATTTAAAAAACAACTCTCGTTGGCCAAAGTGCTTTACATTGGTGTAAGAATAGTATAACAAACAACAGTGGTCCATAGATTAAATACAAACATCACTACATACATATAGCCCTCGCTCAGAGGACGGCAAGAAAGGCTTGGGAGTAGAGATGAGTTTTTAATCTCGACTTAAAGGAGTCGATGGAGGGGGCAGTTCTGATGGGAAGAGGGATGCTGCTGTTCCACAGTCTAGGAGCTGCAACCGCAAAGGCGCGGTTGGTCGCCCCTGAGCTTGTGCCTAGACCGCGGGATGTTGAGTAGCCCCAAGTTGGCCGATCTGAGGGACCTGGAGGTGGTGTGGTGGGTGAACAGACTTTTGATGTAGGTGGGGGCAAGCCCATTGAGGGCTTTGTAGACATAAAGGAGGATCTTGAAATGTATTCGGAACCGCACAGGGAGCCAGTGGAGAGAGGCCAGGATCAGGGTGATGTGGTTCCTTTTTCGGGTGCCCGTCAGGAGTCTGAACAGTGCAGCACAAGAACACAGTGTCTGTGCCAAACATGTACCTGCACATAACACATATCTCCCCATCCCAGCATATCCACATACCTATCCAATGCCACTGACACGTCTGCTTCAACTACCAGCCCCCGACAATCACTCACCATCATCTGTGTAGAAAATACTTGCCCCGCGCATCACCTTTCATCTTTGCCCCTCTCACCTTAAACCTATGCTGTCCCCTGTTTGAGTTTCTATACTGGGGTAAAAGCTTTTGACTGTCTACCCTGTCTATGCCTCCCATCATTTTACACGCTTCTGTCAACAAAGAGGAAGAAGTTGAACGTTATTGCCTTCCGTCACAGTGAGGAATGGGGAACCCACTGTGGTGGATGTTTACGTTCACTTTTATGTGGTTGTGCGTCTTGTTGCTTTTCACTTAGTGCGGCTGTAGGGTAACTCAAATGTCGCTGTACCTTGTGTAAGAAAGAACTGCAGCTGCTGGTAAAATCAAAGGTAGACACAGAATGCTGGAGTAACTCAGCGGGTGAGGGAGCGTCTACGGAGAGAAGGAATGGGCGACGTGTTGGGTCGAGACTCTGAAGAAACATCAGTTTGAAGGAGGGTTGCAACACAAAACGTCACCCATTCCTTCTCTCCATAGATGCTGCCTCACCCTCTGAGTTAGACAATAGATACAAGAGTAGGCCATTTGGCCCTTCGAGCCAGCACTGCCATTCAATGTGATCATGGCTGATCATCCCCAATCAGTACCCCGTTCCTGCCTTCTCCCCATATCCCCTGACTCCGCTATTTTTAAGGGCCCTATCTAGCTCTCTCTTGAAAGCATCCAGAGAACCCGCCTCCACTGCCCTCTGAGGCAGAGAATTCCACAGTTACTCCAGCATTTTGTGTCTACCTTTCACGCTACCTTAATTGGTACATGTGACAATAAACTGACCTTGAAACCTTCCTGAACCTCTTGCATTCAAGAGAAAACAAGCTGACCTTCCCGTAGCAAATATGGAGCAGATCGCTCTGAATAGAGTGTCGGGTCTGTCCATTCACCCCGGACGCAGCTCTTAGGGTGCCGCCACATGCCCACCATGCCCACATCCTGAGACATGGACTCGCAGTGGAGCGATGCTCAGGGGCATGTAGCATGTCCTTTTATATTAAGACAGTGCAGCGCGGGTAGAACCACTGCCTCACAGCGGCAGAGACTTGGGTTTGAACCTGACCTCAGGTGCTGTCTGTGTGGAGTTTGTGCGTTCTCCCTGTGACCTCGTGGGTTTCCTCTGGGAGCTCCGGTTTCCTTTCACATTGCAAAGACGTGCAGTCTGTAGTATGGAATGGTACTTTATGGTACGGCACTTCATTTGTCTCATGTCCCGAGGTACATGGGATTTCTGTATACCCTTCAGTACAAGTATCAGGATGCATAAGCACATAGATTAATTCTCCTCTGTAAAATTGCCCCTAGTATGTATGGAGCGGATGAGAAAGTGAGATAACTTAGAACTGGCGTGAAAGGGTGATCGTGGACCAAGTGGGCCGAAGGGCCTGATTCCATACTGTACCTCTAAAAGACAAGGCCAAGGGTGGGATTGAAAGAGTCGCTCCCAGTGTGGGTCCGGGGTGAATGGGCAGACCTGACACTCTATCCCTGCATTAGACTGACGTCAAGTGCAAAGCCATTGCCAATATGGTCAATGCTTCCGAACCTTTGTGTCATTAAAAATAAATGAGCTGACTGTGAGATATTCGGTTCACAGGCTGGGTTAAGACTGATCGATGCAAGTGAAGGTCGCCAGGAGTGCTCACAATCAATATGACTTCCTGTGGCTGATGTTAGTGTTGCTCTGTCCTCTCCGTTGGAGACTCCTCTTGTGTCCCTTTAACATTATCAGACATCCAAACTCCAAAGTACGAGGATGAGGGGGGGGGGGGGGGGGGGTGGGGGGGGGGACCTCATTGAAACTTACCGAATAGTGCAAGACCTGGATAGAGTGGCTGTGGAGAGGATGCTTCCACTAGTGGGACAGTCTAGGATCAGAGGTCACAGTCTCAGAATTAAAGAACTAAAGTTCCTTTAGGAAGCAGTTGAGGAGAAATTTATTTAGTCAGAGGGTGGTGAATCTGTGGAATTCATTGCCACTGAAGGCTGTGGAGGCCACGTCAATGGAGATTTTTAAGGCAGAGATAGATAGATTCTTGATTAGTACGGGTGTCTGGGGTTATGGGGAGAAGGCAGGAGAATGGGGTTAGGAGGGAGAGATAGATCAGCCATGATTGATTGGTGGAGTAGACTTGATGGGCCAAATGGTCTAATTCTGCTCCGATCACTTATGAGATGAAATGGAGGCCGGTTCTCTGGATACTTTCAAGAGAGAGCTGGATAGGGCACTTAAAAATAGCAAGTCAGGGGATATGGGGAGAAGGCAGGAACGGGGTACTGATTGGGGATGATCAGCCATGATCACATTGAATGGTGGTGCTGGCTCGAAGGGCCGAATGGCCTACTCCTGCACCTATTGTATATTGAAATCCATTTGAAGGTTACGTACTTCATTTATACCGGTACATCTGCGCACTAAAACTGGCTTCTTTAACAATCCCTTGCCCTCATCACTCTTCCGTTTATACCCAGCTGCCTGGGCCCCGAGGTCAACAATCGCCGTATTAAACCTCTCTGCCTTTCTAACCTCGCTTGGTCCCTTTATGCTGTTTCTTTAAAAAAAAAACACAGTCTTCTGACTACGCTCTCAGTTGCCTTTTGTAGAACAGAGAATAGTAGAGCACAGGAACAGGCCCTTTGGCCCACGATGTCCATGCCAAAGATTTTGTATTAAATATTTTTATTAAAAGCAATGTACATACATAATAACATAATACATTTTATGTACAGCTTTTTATTTTGGATAGGAAAGAAAGAAAAAAGAGAAGCTTGAGGATAGTAGTGATGTGTAGGGCGCAATAATTAATTGTTAATGATTGATAATTAGATAGATAGACTGCGTCCTTAGAAGTGTAAAAAAAAGCCTCGAAAATAAAAGGGCCTTAAGAAAAGAAAGGGAATAAGAAGAAAGTACAAAAAAGATAGAACTAAACAGAAACGGGGAATGTGTGTCATTCGTAACGTTACGCACCCCCCACCTAGTTCTAAAACGGTTACTTTCCAGGGTTATGTTGCACCGTATTACACTTGTAATAAATCAATGAAAGACGACCATATCTTAAAGAATTGCTGGAACAAGTCTCATTTCCTCGAGATGCCATGCCAAAGATAATGGCAAGATCAACTAATCCCCTCTGCCTGCGCGTGATGCATGTCCCCCCATTCCCTGCATATCCACGTCTTAACCACCACTATCGTATCTGCCTCCACCACCACCACTGGCAGCGCGTTCCAGGCACCCACCACCATCTGTGTAGAGAATTTTGTCCCACACGTCTTCTTTAAAATTTGCCCCTCTCACCCTAAAGCTATGGCCTCTAGTCTTTGACATGTCCACCCTGGCAGAAAGGTTCCAACTGACCACCTCATCACTGCCTCTGTTAATCTGAGATATTTTAACAAGTCCCCCCTCAATCTCGGATGTTCCAAGGAAAACAATCCAAGTTTGTTCAGCCTCTCCTAGCTAATACCCCCTAATACAGGCAGCATTCTGGTAAATCTCCTCGGCACCCTCTCAAAACCCCCGTACATCCTTCCTGTAATGGGGTGACCAGAACTGCACGCAAGACTCCAAATCTTCCTTGTGTCACATTCTGTTCGATAAATGCTCCTGTGAAAAGTCATGGGAAATATTACCTCTACGATAATCTCTTGCATTGTATAACGGGCTGCACAGTGGCACAGCGGTAGAGTTAAGGGCAACTTCACGCAACTTTTTCGGCGACTGCCGTAGGTCGTTGCAAGTCGCCAAAAATTTTCAACATGTTGAAAACCCAGCGGCGACCAGAACAAGGTACGACTCTTTGGGCGGCTACTCGCGACCATACAGGCTTCACCCCGCGACATGTCACCAGGGAGTCGCCTGTATGGGTGTGAGCCGTCTCCTCAGTCGTCCAAAGAGTCGTAGCATCTTTCTGGTCGCCGCTGGATTTTCAACATGTTGAACATTTTCGCCGACCGACAACGACCTATGACAGGTACCGGCAGTCGCCGAAAAAGTCGCGTAAGTGGTACTGGCCCTTTACTGCCTCACGGTGCCAGAGACCCAGGTTCGATCCTGACCTCGGATGCTGTCTGTGTAGCATTTGTACGTTCTCCCTGTGACCACGTGGGTTTTCTCCGGGCGCTCCGGTTTCCTCCCACATCCCAAAGGTGTAGCTTTGTAGGTGAAATGGCGTCTGTAAATTGTCCCTAGTGTGTAGGATGCGTAACTAGTGTGCGGGGGATCGCTGGCCGGCGTGGACCGACGGGCCTGTTTCCGCGCTGTAACTCTAAACTAAAATAAAAGGCAAGAGTTCCACAAATGATGTTGCCATGCAAGCAATTAAAGCCCCCAGCCTCGTGCGTTCTATTTTACCACAGGCATTGACCCAGTTACAAGTTCTAACAACGTTAAGTGTGTCTTTGCTAATTCTCAAGTCATTACAAAACTAGAACTTAAGTGCTTGCAAAACCGTGGTCACCTGCTATTTTTTTTTTCTATCCAACATTATGAACATCATTTTAAATACATTAAATCAGCCAACAGCGGACTGCCTGTTTTTTTTCTCGGCCCGTTGTTGACCAGATATTGACCAGCTCTGTGACGGTGGAATAACTAGGGCAAGATGTACAACAGTTTATATTGGTGCAGTACGAGCATTTAATGGAAGGGTTGGAGTTAAAATGTGTTGCGCTTGTAATAGGTTCATAAGTTCTAAGTTAGGCCATTCGGCCCATCATGTCTACTCCGCCCTTCAATCTATCTTTCCCTCTCAACCCCATTCTCCTGCCTTCTCCCCATAACCCCTGACACCCGAATGCAGAAGAAGGCAGAGCAGTTGACAATCTCGTTATGAATTAAACTTTAGATATACAGCGAGGAACAGGCCCTTCGGCCCACCAAGTCCTGCCAGCCAGCGATCACCCCGCACACTAACACCATCCTACACACTAGGGTCGATTTACAATATTAGAATAGAATAGAATGCCTTTTATTGTCATTCAAACAGCTTGGTTTGAACGAAATTGCATTTCTACAGTCTTAACCGGAGCCAATTAACATACAAACCTGTACATCTTTGGAGTGTGGGAGGAAACCGGAGCACCCAGAGAAAACCCACGCAGTCACAGGGAGAACGAACAAGCTCCATACAGACAGCGCCCGTAGTCAGGATTGAGCCCGGGACTCTGGCACTGTGAGGCAGTAACTCTACCGCTGCGCCACCATGCCGCCCCTCTGATGGAAAATAAAACAAAATACAACTGTTACCTGGTGACCACTGATTAGTACGGGCAGAAGGCAGGGGTATGGGGTTAGGAGGGAAAGATAGATCAGCTGTGATTGAATAGTGGAGTAGACTTGATGGGCTGAATGGCCTAATTCTGCTCCAATCTTAATTTAGTTTAGAGATACAGCACGGAAACAGGCCCTTCGGCCCACTGGGTCCGCGCTGACAAGCGATCCCCGCACATTAACACCATCCTACACCCACCAGGGACAATTTTTACATTTACAAAGCCAATTAACCTACAAACCTGTACGTCTTTAGAATGTGGGAGGAAACCGAAGATCTCGGAGAAAACCCGCGCGGGTCACGGGGAGAACGTACAAACTCCGTACAGACAGCACCCATGGTGGGGATCGAACCCGGGTTTCCGGCGCTGCATTCGCTATGAGGCAGCAACTCTACCGCTGCGCCACCGTGACTGCATCTCTTATGAACTTACACCACTGGCCTCTGATGCAGGGTTGAGGTTGGCATTGTCTCATTGACCCAGGTGCTGAGCCCAGGTTTGACGTGGCCAGGGATTACTGCAGCGGATGCCGTGAATGTGGGGCCGTTTGTTCGCCCACCCTTGCCGCAGATTCACTTTCAAACTGGACGGAGAAGCTCAGCAACTGGTTCATGCCAAAGCCAAAGTGCAGTGGACGAGAACTCGGTGTCTTTGCTCAGTGTCTGACCTTTGAGCTGCTGCAATTCAGAAATCTGAATTTCTTTAGTCAGATCTGCGGTAAATCTGTGGAACTCTTTGCCACAAGATGCAGTGGAGGCCAAGTCAATGGATATTTTTAAGGCAGAGATAGATAGATTCATGATTAGTGCAGGTGTCAGAGGCTATGGGGAGAAGGCAGGAGAATGGGATTAGGAGGGAGAGATAGATCAACTATGATTGAATGGCGGAGTAGACTTGATGGGCCGAATGGCCTAATTTTATTCCTATCCCTTATGAAGTTATGACAACATGTATGGCATTGATTACTTTGGAACTTTAATAAATCCGCTAGTTTCCATTTATATTCCCAATGACTATATTCAGGCAATTTATTACAACCTGATAACGACAGTGTTGGAAATATAAGCTGGAAGCCGGGATGGCGGGACTGTCATATGCTGAGAGAATGGAGCAGCTAGGCTTGTACACTCTGGGGTTTAGAAGGATGAGAGATAATCTCAATGAAACATATAAGATTGTTAAGGGCTTGGGCACGCTAGTGGCAGGAAACATGTTCCCGATGTTGGGGGAGTCCAGAATCAGGGGCCACACACAGTTTAAGAATAAGGGGTTGGCCGTTTAGAACGGAGACGAGGAAACACTTTTTCTCACAGAGAGTGGTGAGTGTGGAATTCTCTGCCTCGGAGGTCGGTGGAGGCAGATTCTCTGGATGCTTTCAAGAGAGAGCTAGATAGGGCTCGATCTTATAGAAACTTACAAAATTCTTAAGGGGTTGGACAGGCTAGATGCAGGAAGATTGTTCCCGATGTTGGGGAGGTCCAGGACAAGGGGTCACAGCTTAAGGATAAGGGGGAAATCCTTTAGGACCGAGATGAGAAGGACTTTTTCCACACAGAGAGTGGTGGGTCTCTGGAACTCTCTGCCACAGAGGGTAGTTGAGGCCAGTTCATTGGCTATATTTAAGAGGGAGTTAGATGTGGCCGTTCTGGCTAAGGGGATCAGAGGGTATGGAGAGAAGGCAGGTACGGGATACTGAGTTGGATGATCAGCCATGATCATATTGAATGGCGGTGCTGGCTCGAAGGGCCGAATGGCCTACTCCTGCACCTAATTTCTATGTTTCTATGTTAAAAATAGCGGAGTCAGGGGATATGGGGAGAAGGCAGGAACGGGGTACTGATTGGGGATGATCAGCCATGATCACATTGAATGGCGGTGCTGGCTCGAAGGGCCGAATGGCCTACTCCTGCACCTATTGTCTATTGTCTATTGAATGTAACCATTGTATCTCAGCCTCGGTCACAGTTATGAATGTGGGAACCAGGAGAAATTAGTGACTTTTCTTCCAATTATCTGCTCAGATAACATTATCAACATCTTCCATGTGTGCTTCAGTTTCTAATAAAAAAGGAGCCATGAAATGTTTCACAGAGAAGTAAGAATCTTGCCCCGCTCATCATCGTTAAACGTTGCCCCTCTCACCTTAACGCTGCACCCTCTAGTCATTGACATCTCCACCCTGAGAGAAACGTTCTGACTGACTGACTTGCTAATTAGTTTATTGGAGACATCCACTTGCCAATGAGCCTAGCTGGCTCCACGAGGCCCTTTCATCTCTTCCTTCCTGGCAGGCTGTCAACATCCTTTCCGCTGGCCAATTAATTCACTCAACAGGAAATCCATTGTATCAAAGTCCAACTGAGCCAAGTCGCGCGCTAATGAGGTACTGGGCGTTTTTTAAATAAGTGCACAAGATCGATATTTGTTCTGGGTCATCGTTATTTTTGATCCCAGTGAAAAATATTATAAGGGACAGGGGCGCTTCACTTTGGGCGCTAAAAGGGACTTCATACGAGCGGCATGGTGGCGCAGCGGTAGAGCCTTACAGCGCCAGAGACCCAAGTTCGATCCTGACTGCAGGTGTTGTCTGTCCAGAGTTTGTTCGTTCCTCCTGTGACCACGTGGGTTTTCTCCGGGATCTCCGGTTTTTCCCACACTCCAAAGACGTACAGGTTTGTAGGTTAATTGGCTTCGGTAGAAAATGCAAATTGTCCCTCCAGTGTGTAGGATAATGTTAGTGTGCGGGGATCGCTGGTCGGTGGGCCGGAGGGCCTGTTTCCGCGCTGCATCTCCAAACTAAACTAAACAAATATGGCCCTCCCCCTCTTGATCAAGGGCTCTCTTCCAGGCTGAGATGATTCTATCTCCTCCGCCTTTTTCAATTTGATTTTCCTCTGCGGTAAGATCTGAATTAAGAGCGTCCAGGCCGGGCATGTTTCACGGGGCAAGGTTGTCCGCCATCCACCATCAACGCAACAAAGGTGACGGCAGAAGAACAACCTGTTCCGCACCCAATATTTCCACTGAGGTAACTGGAGGAGTAAAAAAAGACACAAAGTGCTGGAGTAACTCAGTGGATCAGGCAGCATGTTTGGATGCATGGAACATGGATAGGTGACGTTTCGGGTCAGGGCCCATCTTCAGATTGATGAACTGAAATTAATAATGGCTAGAACAGTTGATAACTATTATAGCAACTGATGATAACTAGAAGAATAATTGGAATAAAGTAAGGGGGCTAGTCTACTGGCCACGACTGGTGGTAGACAGAGACCTTTGTATTTTTATGTAATAAAAAAGGAACAACAGATACTGGTTTATACCAAATATAGACACAAAATGCAGCCGGTCAGGTAGCATCTCTGGAGAAAATGGAGAGGAAGCATTTCGGGTCGGTACCATTCTTCAGACCGATGAATGTAAACATAAATCTGAAGAAAGGTCCCAACCCCAAACGCCACTTGTTTATTTTCTCCAGAGATGATGCTTGACCCGCTGAGTTACTCCAGCATTTTGTGTCTATCCTTTGTATTATCAGTGTGGCGTGAGACGGGGCAGTGCTTCCACAGAGAATTGCAGGTCGTCTTCCACGACTTCTTTAAGACTCTATTTACTGTGTTTTATTTCAGCGGGTAGTTACAATTCCCAGAGTCCCGACCTCTACACTGGAAGTCCAGCATGTCCGAGCTACGGATCCTGTGGTAAGTCCAGCAATCGATGATGTATGAAGGGGAACAACTGCATTAGGGCATTGCTACGCTAGAAATCCATGGTTATTAATCCAGAGACGAGAGTTCAAATCCCCGGTGGGGAAAATTAGCGTCCGGATTTTAGCTCGGGAGATTAGATGCCTCTAATTGACCAGTCTAAAGAAGAAGTTACCACCAGTATTGATAACCATGAAACATATTGTTAAAGTCCATCTGGAGGTCAAGTTCAAAGTCAATTTTAATGAATTTGCCAGCAGCGATACACTTAAAAAGAACACACAATACATAATATAATTTAACACCAACATCCAACACAGCATTCTTCACTGTGGTGGTATGCAACAAAGTCCTCCTCGTTTGTCCGCCCGTGGTCGGGGCCATGAACCCTCGTAGTCGCCGCTACGGACAGCCCGATGTACAGGCCCTCTGGTCGGGATGATCAAACCTCCGACGTCGGGACGGGCAAACACACTCCGTAGCTTAGAGAGCCCGAATCGGCACTTTCCTACCGGAGACCGCGGCTTCAAGATGCTATAGGCTGCAGGCCGGCGGTCGGAGCTCTTCTCTGACTCCGGCGATCCCCGGCAAGGGATCCAGGCTCCAGATGGTAATTCCACGGCGCACCAGGGGCTAGAAGCTCCGCAGACCACAGCCCTGTGATGCCAAAGTCACCAGGCCAGCGACCTCCGGCAAGGGTCCGCCTGCATCCACGATGGAAAAGTCCACGCTGCGCCCGCTGCTGAAACTCCGGGCTCAACTCCGCAAAAGGTCGCTCCATGCTGTTAGGCCGCGAGGGGGGGCGACATGGAAAAAGTCGCCTCTCCTTCGAGGAGGCGACCGAAAGCGGTTCTCACCCTTTCCCCTCCCCCACCATCCCCACACAAGACTCACCAAAAGACACCTAAAAAAGTCAAAATAACGAACCCGCTGCTGGCAGGGCAGCCGACTCGCGGCGCCCCCACCGACCTCAGATGAGTTTAATTTATAGTCATGTGTATTGAGGTACACGGATAAGCTTTTGTTGCATGCTAACCAGTCGATGGAAAGACAACCCATCATTACAATCGAGCCGTCCACGGAATCTACATGATAAAGAGTAACCGGAATAACGTTTTAGTGCAATATGAAGTCCAGTGAATCCCAATAAAAGATAGTACTCCTACTCGATACCTCCACGTACTCGTCAAGAAACTCTGCAAGATGTTCTATATTGTGACAGCGTAAAGGATTAAACTTCTGGACATCTATCTCGGGTTCAGTGAGGAGCTGGGAATTGGGAACTGTTGTTCTTCTGTGTATTTTTTTAAGCAACGATTTGGTTCAATGGGCTATGAACAAAGGCGTCAAGAGACCATCACTTTGATGTAGGCAGAAACAATGGGGGAGGCACAGTGGAGTTGCTGCCTTACTGTGCAGAGATCCGGGTTCCCACTCATTGGAACACATCGTGGAACCCGAGGGCGGGGGGAGTTATATTTTGCAGTTGTTTACAACAATAGATAATAGGTGCAGGAGTAGGCCATTCGGCCCTTCGACCCAGCACCGCCATTCAATGTGATCATGGCTGATCTTCCCCAATCGGTACCCCGTTCCTGCCTTCTCCCCGTATCCCCTGACTCCGCTATATTTAAGAGCCCTATCTAGCTCTCTCTTGAAAGCATCCAGAGAACCTGCCTCCACCGCCCTCTGAGGCAGAGAATTCCACAGACTCACCACTCTCTGTGAGAAAAAGTGTTTCCTCGTCTCCGTTCTAAATGGCTTACGCCTTATTCTTAAACTGTGGCCCCTGGTTCTGGACTCCCCCAACATTGGGAACACGTTTCCTGCCTCTAGTGTCCAAACATGGAACAGGCCCTTCGGCCCAGCGTCCATGTCAAAAAAATGCCTATATTATACTCGTCCCATTTGCCTGTGTTCGACTCGTATCCCTTTAACCCTTTCCTATCTGTGTCCCCGTCCAAGTGTAATAATTCAAAGTTCTCCATTATCTGTTGCAGAGAATGGCTCCACTCTTGGCTCCGAGGCTATTACAGACAGCATGGAGTCCGATTCTACATACGGCTACATGGGTAAGGTGACAACTGCTTCCCACACCAGCGCAAGTCCATAGGACGTGGGAGCAGAGTTAGGCCATTCGGCCCGTCGAGTCTACTGTCCCATTCAATCCCGGCTGATCAATCTCTCCCCAACCCCGTTCCCCTGTCTTCTCCCCATAAACCTTGACGCCCGTACCAAATCAAGAATCTGCCAATCTCTTTTTTAAAAATACCCAAAGTTTTTGCCTCCACAGTCATCTGTGGCAATGAACTCCATAGATTCACCACCCTCTGACTAAATAAATTCCTCCTCATCTCCTTTCTATCGATACTTCCTTTTATTCTGAAGCTGTTCCCTCTGGTCATAGACTCTTCCACCATTGGAAATATCCTCTCCCCATCCACTCCATCCAGACACACAACCCTGTACGGACTCTATATTAACTCTAGAGTACGTGTGGCCCTGATGTAAAGGACAATTTACAGGCCAAACATGGTGCTGCAAAACTTTCCCTTCAAGCAGATGTGTTTCAAGAGTTAGACACAAAATGCCGGAGACCCTTCTTCAGACTGAAAGCCACGGGAAAGAATGAATAAGTTTATTGGCCAAGTATTCACATACAAGGAATTTGCCTTGGTGCTCCACCCGCAAGTGACAACATGACAAACAGTGACAGTTAGGAACGACACACAAAACATTAAACTTCAATAAATGAAACATTATCGGATTAAACATGTGAATTAAATCAAATACCAGAGCAAAAGGAGGCTACAGATTTTTATTTGTTGAGTAGAGCTACTACTTGTGGAAAAAAAGCTTTTTGTCTGGCTGTGGCAGCTTTGACAGTCCAGGAAACTAGAGATATAGACGATAACGTAGAGAGATGTATAAGAAATGAATAAACAATATTGCCAAAGAGTAACACTGATAAAGGAAACAGGTCATTGTTAGCTGTGGCTCGATGAGAACTAGGTCAGGAGTATTGGAAATCAGATAAATTAGTTTAGTTCAGAGACCATGAAAACAGGCCCTTCGACCCACTGACCCACATAGAAACTTACAAATTTCTTAGGGGGTTGGACAGGCTAGATGCAGGAAGATTGTTCCCAATGTTGGGAAAGTCCAGGACAAGGGGCCACAGCTTAAGGTTAAGGGGGAAATCCTTTAAGACCGAGATGAGAAAGGCTTGTTTCACACAGGGAGTGGTGGGTCTCTGGAACTCTCTGCCACAGAGGGTAGTTGAGGCCAGTTCATTGGCTATATTTAAGAGGGAGTTAGATGTGGCCCTTGTGGCTAAGGGGATCAGAGGGTATGGAGGGAAGGCAGGTACGGGATACTGAGTTGGATGATCAGCCATGATCATATTGAATGGCGGTGCTGGCTCGAAGGGCCGAATGGCCTACTCCTGCACCTAATTTCTATGTTTCTATGTCTATGTTTCTATGAGCCCGTGCCGACCAGCGATCCCCGCACACTAACACTATCCTAGACACACTAGGGACAATTTACAATTTTCCGAAGCCATTTAATCTACAAACCTGTACGTCTTTGAGGTGTGGGAGGAAACCGGAGCACCCGGAGAAAACCCACGCCGGTCACGAGACTTCGTCGGATCCTAGCGCTGCCATGTGTGTTTGGACCAATGTACCCCCCCTCGTTGCCCTTCACAGAGCGCCCCCTGGAGAACGTGATCCGCCCCCGCCTCGATTCCCTCAGCTCCATCGAGGAAGACGAGTACGACACACTGGCGGACATCGACTCCGACAAAAACGTCATCAGAACCAAGGTGCGTGAGCCGAGAGTTCATTAGCGATAGGAGCAGAATTAGGCCGTTCGGGAATATGAATGAAAACCAGCGGATTGTTTCCAAAGTAGTCAATGCCATACAAATTGTCAATAGGTCATAAGTGATAGGAGCAGCGTTAGGCCATTCGGCCCATCAAGTCTACTCCGCCATTTAATCGTGACTGATCTATCATTCCCTCTCAACCCCATTCTCCTGACACCTCAGACACCCATACTCAGCAAGAATCTATCAATCTCTGCCTCAACAATATCCATTGACTTGGCCTCCACAGCCATCTGTGGGTAGAAAGCCGGCAGTCTCAGGAAGCAGCCGTCGCTGGAAAGAAAATAAATGTTGAAATGTTTAGTCCAACACGAAATCTCTGCACAAAATGTGCGGGAAGGAACAGCAGATGTTGGCTTACACCAAAGATAGACACAAAATGCCGGAGTAACTCAGCGGGACAGGCAGCATCTCTGGAGAGAAGGAAATGGGGGCGTTTTGGGTCAGGACCCTTTTTCTCCTGGAAAGACAGGCACTCGTTACTCCAGCTGCAGCTCCGCTCATTTGAAGGAAAGCGCGGTGACACTAATTATAAAAATGCCACAGCACTCGGGGAAAGAATCAATTGCATTTCTGTAGCGTCTTTCACAGCAGGAAGTGTCGGAGGCCAAGTCATATAATGCACGAAACGCAGAACCAATTTATTTACTTGTTTTAACTGGCTTTTCATTGTTATTTTACACAACGTCACGCTGCCTCGGCAAGGCCAGCAGCATCATCAAGGACCAGCCGCACCCCGGCCACTCCCTCTTCTCCCCTCTCCCTTCAGGCAAGAGGTACAGAAGTGTGAAAACGCACACCTCCAGATTCCTGCTCTCCAGTTTCTTCCCAGCTGTTATCAGGCAACTGAACCATCCTACCACAACTAGAGAGCGGTCCTGACCTCCCGTCTACCTCATTGGAGACCCTTGGACTCTCTTTAATTTGGACTTTACCCTGCACATTATTCCCTTCATCCTCTATCTGGACACTGTGACTGGCTTGATTGGAATCATCTATAGTCTTATCGTTGACTGGAAAGCGGGCAACAAAAAAGCTTTTAACTGTACCTTGGTGCACGTAACAATAAGCGGAACTAAAAAACAAAGACTTTATTGTCATTCAAAAATACACCGACAAATGCAAGTCTGAACAAAATGTTGTTGCATTGCATTCGACTCACCGTGCAACATAAAATAACAAAAGGATAAAATAGATAAACAGATAAAATAGATAATAGTGTTGTACTGTTTCTAACTGTGTATATGTGGGGGGGAGGGGGAAACTTTAAAAATCTCTTCCCTTCACGGGAAACCCTGTCGGGTCTCCGTTGTCGTTGGGGCCTAGCACCGTGGAGCGGCCTCTGACCGGGACGACCTGGGGGCTCCAGTCACGGAGCCTGTGGAGCTACGGACTTACCATCGTGGGGCTGGCCGGCCTCGGAGCGTGGGGAGCGGTGGTGGCTCGCTGCTGCGGCCCGACTCCGGAGCTCCAGCTCCAGCTGCAGTCCGACTCCGAAGCTCCAGCTCCAGTTCCGGTGGACTGTCGGGATATCGGGAGCTCGCGGGATCCGGGTGAGAGACTCCCGCAACGCAACTTCTCCCGCCCGTGTCACGGGGTTGGATCGACCCGGAGCGGGGCCGTACATCGCCCCGCGCGGCTTTAATGGCTGCGGGACATTCCAGCGCCCGCCGGAGGCTCCAACTTTGTGACTTTTGGGCCTAGAGCGGGGCCGTACATCGCCCGGCGCGGTCTCAATGGCCGTGGGACTTAACATCGCTCGCCTGGGACATCAGGAGATAAAGGGTGCGGGGGAGAGAGAAGACTTTGCCTTCCATCACAGTGAGGAGGAGATGAATTGTTTGTGTGTCTTGTAGGAATTGTTTTGTTTGTATGGCTGTTTGAGCCTCACTGAGGTTCAAATGACAAGTAATAAAATCTAATCTAATTTAATCTAAATCTAATAGTGGCGGCACATTATATGGCATTCAAGAGTCTAATGGCTCGGGGGAAGAAGCTGTTGTAGAACCTGGCTGTTCTGCTCCTAATGCCCCTGTCCCACTTAGGAAACCTGAACGGAAACCTTTGGAGACTTTGCGCCCCACCCAAGGTTTCCGTGCGGTTCCCGGAGGTTTTTGTCAGTCTCCCTAATGGTCGAAAGTGGTTTCCGTTTTAAAAATTGGTAATTTTTTAGTCGAAGCCGGTTGCGATGCTAGTTGAAGGTGGTTGCCGGAGGACATAAACCTCCGGGAACCGCACGGAAACCTTGGGTGGGGCGCAAAGTCTCCAGAGGTTTCCGTTCAGGTTTCCTAAGTGGGACAGGGGCATAATACTGCGATACCTTTTGCCCGAGTGCACAGTCCAAAAAACATTTTGTAAATGAAGGTTTTATTTCAGTTTTCCACTGTAACTGCCGCTCGCCATTCCCCATCATCATTTACCTTTTGATTCTAAATTTGAATCAAAATATCATATGTTCAAAACCTTATATGAACTGGCAGGGTGAGTGAATGAATAATTGATTTGAGTTCCTGTACCGAGCAGCGTTATAGGTTTCACACTGCGATGAGGATTCCATGCCGATCGATATACTCAGGCCAGGACCAGGCGCAAAGAAAGAGCAACAAACCTTTTTAAAAATAAAATGATATTTCTCTCTTTTCCGTTTCCAGAAGTTTCTGTACGTCTCCGACCTTTCCCGGAAGGACAAGCGCGTCCTCAGTAAAAAATACAAGATCTACTTCTGGTGAGTCAGTTCTCTGATACGGGGAAGTTGACAAACTCCTGCTAATTTCCACAGTGGGCCACCAATGTTATCTTTCTCCCACCTCAAACCACAAGCCAATACAACGTTGTACGGCGAATTAGAGGCTGCAGGCCTGATTCATGTACGATATCAGAAGCAGGCATGACATTTGGCAAGATACATGAAACATGAGATTAAAGTGATAAGTGGAAAGGATTGGGGATGTGCAAAGATTGGGGGGGGGGGGGGTAGAAGGGGTCAGTGTACCCCACGACAGAATGGGGAGGAGTTGTACAGTTTGATAGCCGCAAGGTAGAAGGATCTCCTGTGGCGTTCTGTGCTGCATCTTGGTGGAACCAGTCTGTTGCTGAAGCTGCTCCTCAGGTTGACCAGTGTGTCACGGAGGGGGTGAGCTGTATTGTCCAGGGTGCTCCGCAGTTTGAGGAGCATCCTCCCCTCCAAGGCCACCTCCCATGGATCCAACTCCACCCCAGGAAGGAGCCAGCCTTCCCGATGAGTTTGTTGATCCCATTGGCGTATGCGGCCTTGGCCCAGCTGCCCCAGATGCTGGCTCTGGCTGCCCACCACTTGGTAGAACATCTGCGGCATCTCACTGCAGACATTGAAGGAACGAAGTACAGCCGGCTCTGTCCCTTCTTGTACAGGGCCTCGCCGTTCCTGGACCAGTCCAGTTCACTGCCCAGCTATCCCCTCCTGGGATAAATAGTTCTTCGTATCGTATTGCATTTGTACTCCTTGGGGGATCGGGTAGTAAGCACCAGTACTTCATGGTGTTCACTTACTTCAGGGTGGTAATGGAATATTTTGGTGCACAGGAGTTTGTTGATCATCTTATTTTTCTGTGGCAGGAACATTGCGACGATAGCGGTGTTCTATGCCTTGCCGGTGATTCAGCTGGTGATCACATATCAGACGGTAAGGAGCTGAATTATTCACACAATTGCAGGCTGCTTTGACATTTGTACACTGGATGGGACTGTGAGTGAGTCTTGGCTGTGGGCGTTGAAGGGTCTAGACATGGGTCTGTGTTTAAAGGTGGATTAAGGCGGATTGCTGTTTAAGGTGGATTTTACAAATGGGGTTAACAATGGCAGAATGAGGAGTTAAAGGGCCTGTCCCACTGTACGAGGTTATTCAAGAGCTCGCCCGAGTTTAAAAAAAAACTCGTAAGTACGTAGCGGGTACGTCGGAGCTCGGGACGTCTCATAGCGCTAATGGCAGGTACTCGGGAAACGCGGTAAGCTCGTGAAGATTTTTCAACATGTTACCGTAATTCTCCGAGTTCGAATCAGGGCAAACTCGGGAGAAGTCTTGAATTGCCTCCTACAGTGGGACATGCCCTTTATCCTTCACAATCCTGTGGCGGTTATAGCGTCATACAACGTGGAAACAGGCCCTTCAGCCCATCTTGCCCACACCGACCAACATGTCCCATCTACATGAGCCCCACCTGCCTGCGTTTGGCTCACATCCCTCTAAACCTGTCCTATCCATGTACCTGTCTAAATGTCTCTTAAACGTTGCGATAGTACCTGTCTCAGCTATCTTCTATACACCCACCACCCTCTATGTGAAGAAGTTGTCCCTCAGGTTCCCATTAAATCTTCTCCCCCCCTCACCTTAAATCTATGTGTTCAGGTTCCATTGCGTTTTATTTTCAGTACTGACATCAGAAGTCCCAACGATCAGAAGTGGGCGTTTTCTAGCAGACACGCAGAGTGAAAAATAGATTTCATTTGCTCTCCATGTGCTGTTGTGTGGAGCTCGCTCGATCCACTGCAGGGCAGTTTGCGATTGAATTTGGATGTGGAGAGGATGTTTGCACAAGTGGTCATAGCCTTGGGATTAGAGGTCAGAGCCTCAGAATAAACGGACCTACCTTCAGGAAGGAGATGAGAAGGAATTTCTTTAGCCAGAGGTCGGCGAACCTGCGGAATTCGCCGCCACAGACGAGAAAGTGAGAAAACAAAGAGGTGACGGAAGAGATTGTAGAGGCGAGAATCTTGAGCGAAACACCAAGTGCTGGGGGAGCTCAGGGGGTCACGCAGGCGCTGTGGAGAGAATGGACCGACGTGGTTTGTGGTCAGGACTCTTCTTCAAACTGAAGTGAGAAGACATGTTGGTCTTGAGTGGCAGAGACGGTGGGGGAGTGGAGTGGGTGAAACGGAGGAATGTCTACAATAAGTAAAGTGATGTGGCCATGTGCTGGGAAGGAGATGAGGAGGAATTTCTTTAGTCAGAGGATGGTGAATGTGGAATTCATTGCCACAGATGGCTGTGGAGGCCAAGTCAATGGATTATTCTAAGGCAGAGATAGATAGTTTCTCGATTAGTACGGGCGTCAGGGTTTATGGGGAGACGCCATGAAAATGGGGTTAGGAGGGAGAGATAAATCAGCCATGAGTGAATGACGATGGGCCGAATGGCCTAATTCTGCTCCTGTCGCTTGTGTACGACTGAGCAGGCCAGGACACACAACCTGGAGGGGAGAAACATGGGGAGGGAAGTGAGAAGCATAAATGGCCGGTCCGATACAAACATAAAAAATGGGCATCTGAAGGTTCGGATTAGGGTTGGGAAAATAGCCCTTGAGAAACACCCGGTGGTTTGATGAGGATGTAATGGGTGGTCAAGATAAGGGATGTGGTATCCTTGGAGCTACAGAAAGTGTCTGACAATGACCACAGGAATAGTTAAACTCAGTGGCGTTGCGCAGAATGCAATGGGTTAGATTGAACACTGATGACCAGGCAGGCAAATGATAACATGAATAAATGTATTGTCTGTATTGTGTGGCAGGCAGTATTCAGATGGACCAGTGCTTGAGCCTCACCTATTTAAAGTGTACATTACTGATAGGACTGAGGCTACAGGGTGTTATGTCTTGAAGTTTACTGATAAGACTAAACTGTCTGGGACTATCAGTTGGGAGAAGGATGTAAAGAGACTTAGAGTGTAGGAAGGAACTGCAGATGCTGGTTTACACGTAACATAGGCACGTAACACTGGAGCAACTCAGCGGGACAGGCAGCATCTCTGCAGAGAAGGGATGGGTGACATTTCGGGTCGAGACCTTTCTTCAGACTGAACTCGAGGGACTGAGCTAGAGGAAGAGGTTGAGCAGGCTAGGGCTTTCTTCCTTGGAGTGCAGAAGGATGAATCGATGTGTACAAAATCATGCGAGGAATCGATCGGGTAAATGCACACAGTCTTTTGCCCAGAGTAGGGGAATCGTGAACCAGTGGACATAGGTTTAAGGTGAAGGTGGACAGATTTAAAGGGAACATGAGCGGTAACTTTTTTACATAAGAAGGAGGTTGGTGTATGGAATAAGCTGCTGGAGGAGGCAGTTGAGGCAGGTACTGTTGTAACGTTTAAGAAACATTTAGACCGGTGCGTGGTTGGGGTAGGTTTAGAGGGATATGGGCCAAAAGCAGGCAGGTGGGACTGGTGCAGATGGGCCATGTTGGACGGCATGGGCCAATTGGGCTGAAGGGCCTGTTTCTACGCTGTATGACTTGTCCTGCAATCTGATAGTTTTGGGTCTGGATTTTGCAATGCTTGGATCGGGAATTTTTTAACACGTCGTCTTTGATATGGCATGGGATTGTGAAGAGTTGAGTCCCGATCGAATGACCTGATGTCTTGGAGACCAGGGAATGGCTGCTGGACTCATGGATTGTTTCCCCTCCGACAGGTTTTCAATATCACAGGGAATCAGGATATCTGTTACTACAACTTTTTGTGTGCTCATCCCTTGGGCGTGCTGAGGTGAGTGATCCCAACCTGCGCCACTGTGGCATCCTAAGTGATGTGGTTTCCTTTGCCGAGGTCAGAGAGAGAGAGAGAAACAGCTTGCTCGATGGTGACCAGAAATCAAAGCTCTTCAGAACTGGCCAGTTGTTCTATTGCTTTGCTGTGGACAACATCACTGGGAATAGACACACAGTCAACACCAAAACAGGCCCTTCGGCCCATCACATCCATCAAGCACAAATCTACTCACCAGCACTTGGTCTGTAGTCTTCTGAGCTTTGGTGATTCAAGTGCTAGTCTAGGTCTTATTAAAAGTTGTAAGTCTCTATCTCCACCATCTTGTCCAACAGTGCGTTCTAAACTCCAATCATCCTTCTGTCCCCTCTGAATGGGCAAACTCCACACAGACAGCACCGGAGATCAGGATTGAACCCTGGTCGCTGGAGCTATCCATTTTTCACTTCGTTATTGGGGGGGGGGAAGGACTACAGTCAAGTCGTCAAGTCACTTTTATTTCTATAGCACATTTAAAAAACAACTCTCGTTGGCCAAAGTGCTTTACATTGGTGGAGGTACTAACGTTATACAACAGTGGTCCATAGATTAAATACAAACATCACTACATACATATAGCCCTCCCTCAGAGGACGTCAAGAAAGGCTTGAGAGTAAAGGTGAGTTTTTAGTCTCGACTTAAAGGAGTCGATGGAGGGGGCAGTTCTGATGGGAAGAGGGATGCTGTTCCACAGTCTAGGAGCTGCAACCGCAAAGGCGCGGTTGGTCGCCCCTGAGCTTATGCCTAGACCGCGGGATGTTCAGTAACCCCAAGTCGGCCGATCTGAGGGACCTGGAGGTGGTGTGGTGGGTGAGCAGACTTTTTGATGTGGGTGGGGGCAAATCCGTTAAGGGCTTTGTAGACATAAAGGAGGATCTTGAAATTTATTCGGGAGATGCAACTGTGGGAAGAGTAGCCAGTGATGTACAACTGAATGTGACGTTAGGCACAAGGAACTGCAGGTGCTGGAATCTTGCGTAGGACATAGAGTGCCGGAGTAACTCAGCGGGCCAGGCAGCATCTCTGGAGAACGTGGATAAGTGGGTCCCGGACCCTTCTTCACACTGATTGTGATGAGGTAGAGAAAGCTGGAAGTGATGAGGGGCAGGATAAAGCCTGGTGAGTGATGGGTGGATACAGACGGAGGAGGGGGAGGACGTGGATAGGAGACGGCAGGACAAAGAACAGAGATGAACAGACAAAATAAGAGGTGAGGATAGAGGAGGTGTGGATTGTGAAGCCGGGGAAGGAATATATGTGGAAGCTGGGGGGGGGGGGGGGGAATGGATACAAGTCCAGGGGGGACAGGGGAGGAGGAGGAAGGAAGGAAGGGCTATATGTAGGTTATTTACCTGAGAAACATCACCTATCCATGGTCTCCAGAGATGCTGCCTGCTGAAGGGGGATCTATCACCCATTACTCCAGCACTTTACATCCTTATGTCCGTTAACCAGCACCTGCAGTTCCCAGTTTCTACACTTCAATGTGATGTTGTCTGTTTGTGAATCGGTGTGTTCATCACGAGCTCCTGGTGATTGTGTGCTCTTGTTCCAACAGTGCATTCAATAATATCCTCAGTAACCTTGGTTACCTGATGCTGGGCCTGCTGTTCCTTCTCATTGTTCTGCAGCGTGAGATCCTCCACAAACGAGCATTGATGCGGAACGACATCTGTGCCCTGGTATAAACCCGGTCGACTCCCCCCCCCCCCCCCCCCCCCCCCCGCCTCCTGCTTGTCTCGCCCGCGGTTAAACAGTGTTGGGAGCTCGCGAAAGGCCTGAGTCGAGTAGCTGTGGAGAGGTTGTCTCCATGAGTGGGAGAGTGTAGGAAGCAGAGGCCACAGCCTCAGGATTAAAGATTCCTTTAGGAAGGAGACCAGGAGGAATTTCTTTAGACCGAGTGTGGTGAATCTGTGGGATTCATTGCCACAGAGGGCTGTGAAGGCCACGTCGATGGATATTTTGAAGGCAGGGATCGAGCAGTCACGGTGGCGCAGCGGTAGAGTTGCTGCCTTACAGCGCTTGTAGCGCCGGAGACCCGGGATCGATCCCCACTACGGCGTTTATACGTTCTCCCCGTGACCTGCGTGGGTTTTCTCCCAGTTCTTTGGTTTCCTCCCACACTCCAAAGACATACAGGCTTGTAGGTTAATTGGCTTGGTAAATGTAAAGATTGTCCCTAGTGGGTGTGGGATAGTGATAATGTGCGGGGGTCGCTGGTCAGCGCGGACCCGGTGGGCCGAAGGGCCTGTTTCCGTGCTGTATCTCTAAACTAAACTCAAGATAGATTCTTGAATAGTACGGGTGTCAGGGGTTATGGGGAGAAGGCAGGAGAACGGGGTTGAGAGGGAAAGATAGATCAGCCATGATTGAATGGCAGGGTAGACATGATGGGCCGAATGGCCTAATTCTGCTCCCACCACACATTAACATTGGTGTTAAGGAGGGCACTGCTCCATATTCAACCACCTTTTAGTTAATGAAATGATGCCTTGTCACATTAGCACTCAAATACTTGCAGGAAACTGCGGATGACACAAAGCTGGGTGGCAGTGTGAACTGTGAAGAGGATGTTAGGTTGCAGGGTGACCTGGACAGGTTGAGTGAGTGGGCAGATGCGTGGCAGGTGCAGTATAATATAGATAAATGTGAGGTTATCCGCTTTGGCGGCAAAAACAAGGGGACAGATTATTATCTCAATGGGGTTACGTTAGGTAAGGGGGAGGTACAGCGAGATCTGGGTGTCACTGGAAGTTGGCATGCAGGTACAGCAGGCAGTGAAGAAATCTAATGGAATGTTGGCCTTCATAACAAGAGGATTTCAGTACAGGAGTAAAGAGGTTCTTCTGCAGTTGTATAGGGCTCTAGTGAGACCACACTGGAGTATTGTGTACAGTTTTGGCCTTCTAATTTGAGGAAGGACATCCTTGTGATTGAGGCAGTGCAGCGTAGGTTCATGAGATTGATCCGTGGGATGGCGGGACTGTCATATGAGAAAAGATTGAAAAAACTATGCTTGTACTCACTGAAGTTTAGAAGGATGAGGGGGATCTTACAGAAACATATAAAGTTATAAAAGGACTGGGCAAGCTAGATGCAGGAAAAATGTTCCCAATGTTGGGCGAGTCCAGAACCAGGGGGCACAGCCGTAGAATAAAGGGGAGGCCATTTAAGACTGAGGTGAGAAAAAACGTTTTCACCCAGAGTTGCGAATTTATGGAATTCCCTGCCACAGAGGGCAGTGGAGGCCAAATCACTGGATGGATTTAAGGGAGAGTTAGATAGAGCTCTAGGGGCTAATGGAGTCTAGGGATATGGGGAGAAGGCAGGCACGGGTTATTGATAGGGGACGATCAGCCTTGGTCACAATGAATGGCGGTGCTGGCTCAAAGGGCCAAATGGCCTCCTCCTGCACCTATTTTCTATGTTTCTATGAAACATCTTTGATAACTTATAGTCCTTTATGAAAATGGTATGTATACCTGAGCTAAAATAGTAGGCATATAAATATCGAATGAAGCCATTAAGATTTTGTGAGTTTTAAAATGCAATTTGATGGCACCTTACACAACTTAAAGCTCTTCAGTGTGAATCAGTAACGTTAGATCTCCACGCGGGGAGTCGCTGGTCTGTGGCTCTGCCAGTGGAAGCACAGACAATGTATCAATGACATTGGGTCAAGTATAAGGATGGTGCAAGTTTAAAGAGATGTGAGACAAACGCAGCCCTGCCTTCTACGAGAACGAGCGAGTGGTTATAAATTTATTACTGATGAATAAGGGGGATAGTGCCAAATAGTGTCATAGATTCACACGGTGTGAAAAGGGGCCCTTCGGCCCACCAGCCCATACCGACCAACATGCCCCGTCTACACTAGTTCCACCTGCCTGTGTGTTTGGCCCATGTCCATTTAAGTATAACGAGTAAGCCATTGAGAACGGAGACGAGGAAACCTGGATCTGGGCCAAGCAAGACTGAGATCCAACATGGCCATCGACTGCAAGAACTGCCAGCAACAGTAGCTTTCATAAAGGGCCAGAGGCATTTCACAGGAGAATAATCAAATAAAAGACATTGAAGGTAGGCAAAAAATGCCGGAAACACTCAGCGGGTGAGGCAGCATCTCTGGTGGGAAGGAATAGGCGACGTTTCGGGTCAAGACCCTTCACTCTCTCCATAGATGCTGCCACACCCTGCTGGATTTCTCCAGCATTTTTTGTCTGCCTTTTGATCTTTCCAGCATCTGCAGTTCTTTCTTAAATAAAAGATTGATCAACTGGAGTCAAGTTGAAGTCGCCAGTGGCAGAGTTGATCTAATTTTAAGTAACATTATCTGTCTCCTACTTGCAGGAATGTGGAATCCCAAAACACTTTGGGTTATTCTACGCGATGGGACTTGCGTTGATGATGGAAGGCCTCCTCAGTGCCTGTTACCATGTCTGCCCAAACTACACCAATTTCCAATTTGGTGAGTCTGCATTTATTGCTAATGCCTGGAGATATAAACTCCAAGATCAACAAGCATTGGGCCCAGGACCTGGTGCTTAACAAGTTGTTTGGAATGGGCACCTGGACATACTGGGAGTGGAGGGAGATGGACCCTGTGCAGGCAGAAGACATTAGATTGTCTTGGTATTGTGTTTGGCAAGGCCGCTATCGGGGCAAAGGCTTGTCGCTGTGTGATACTGAAGATAGACGGACACAAAATGGTGGAATAACTCAGCGGGACATGCAGCATCTCTGGAGAGCAGGAATTCCTTCTATTGAGGGAGTGCAGCGTAGGTTTACAAGGTTAATTCCCGGGATAACGGGACCCTCATATGCTGAGAGAATGGAGCAGCTGGGCTTGTATACTCTGGAGTTTAAAAGGATGAGAGGGAATCTCATTGAAACATATAAGATTGTTAAGGGCTTGGACATGCTAGAGGCAGGAAACATGTTCCCGATGTTGGGGGAGTCCAGAACAGGGGCCACAGTTTAAGAATAAGGAGTAGGCCATTTAGAACGGAGACGAGGAAACACTTTTTCTCACAGAGAGTGGTGAGTCTGTGGAATTCTCTGCCTCAGGGGGCAGTGGAGGCAGGTTCTCTGGATGCTTTCAAGGGAGAGCTAGATAGGGCTCTTAAAAAGAGCGGAGTCAGGGGATATGGTGAGAAGGCAGGAACGGGGTACTGATTGGGGATGATCAGCCATGATCACATTGAATGGCGGTGCTAGCTCGAAGGGCCGAATGGCCTACTCGTGCACCTATTGTCTATTGAATGGGTGACGTTTCGGGTCGAGACCCTTCTTCAGTCTGAAGAAGAATGGGTGACTTTTCGGGTCGAGACCCGAAACGTCACCCATTCCTTCCCTCCAGAGATGCTGCTTGTCCCGCTGAGTTACTCCAGCACTTTGTGTCTATCTTTGGCGTAAACCAGCATCTGCAGTTCCTTTCACACGGGTTTCCTGGCTCGGTATCAATGGAGAAGGTTCCCAATTGCCTGCTAAAAAACGACCAGGAAATTCTCCCTTGATGAGTAACTAATCATATTTAAAGTATTGAATCCCGCCTGTGCTGTGCTATACTGTTCTACGTTCTATAAAAGCATTTACGATATACGAGGTTGTTCCTCCATGCCCCCACACTAAACTGGGAGGAATGTTGGGACAAGGGCAACTGCAGAACCTGGAATCTGGAGCAAGGAATCAACTACTGGAGGAATTTAGTGGTGGAGCAGTGAGTGTGGATGGTCGACGTTTCATGGTCGAGACCCCTGCATCAGGACCGGAGGGGCGGCGCAGGTGGAGTTGCTGCCTCACAGCGCCAGAGGCCCGGGTTCGATCCTGACTGCGGGTGCTGTCTGTGCGGAGTTTGCACGCTCTCCCTGTGTCCTGCGTGGCTTTTCTCCGGCTGCGAGGTCCGGTTTCCTCCCACATTCCATAGACAGACAGGAGATCCATTTTGATTCTTGGTGGAGGAAGCCTTTCCCAGTTGTAGTGATGTCTCTCTCTGTTTGGTTGACAGACACGTCCTTCATGTACATGATAGCCGGCCTTTGCATGCTGAAACTCTACCAGAAGCGCCACCCTGACATCAACGCCAGTGCCTACTCTGCCTATGCCAGCCTTGCCTTGGTCATCTTCATCTCCGTGTTGGGAGTGGTGAGTTCATCTTCTCTGGCTAATGGGAACAAAACTGTGAGCATGGAAACAAGCCCTTCGGCCCAACTTGCACATGCCGACCAACATGCCTCATCTACACTAGTCCAACCTGCCTGACCAAATGTTTGTGGACTGCCATGAGAATGCAGGGTGACTTGGACAGGTTGGGGGAGTGGGCAGATGCATGGCAGATGAAGTTTAAATGCGGATAAATGTGAGGTTATCCACATTGGTAGCAAAAACACGAAGGCAGATTACTATCTAAATGGCATCAAGTTGGGAAAATGGGAAGTACAACGGGATCTGGGGGTCCTTGTACATCAGTCTATGAAAGTAAGCATTCAGGTACAGCAGGCAGTGAAGAATGCGAATGGCATGTTGGCCTTTATAACAAGAGGAATCGAATATAGGAGCAAATAGGTCCTTCTGCAGTTGTACAGAGCCCTAGTGAGACCACACCTGGAGTATTGTGTGCAGTTTTGGTCCCCTAATTTGAGGAACGACATTATTGCTATTGAGGGAGTGCAGCGTAGGTTTACAAGGTTAATTCCCGGGATGGCGGGACTGTCATATGCTGAGAGAATGGAGCAGCTGGGCTTGTACACTGGAGTTTAGAAGGATTAGAGGATATCTCATTAAAACATATAAGATTGTTAAGGGTTTGGGCACGTTAGAGGCAGGAAACATGTTCCCGATGTTGGGGGAGTCCAGAACCAGGGGCCACAGTTTAAGAATAAGGAGTAAGCCATTTAGAACGGAGACAAGGAAACACTTTTTCTCACAGAGAGTGGTGAGTCTGTGGAATTCTCTGCCTCAGAGGGCAGGTTCTCTGGATGCTTTCAAGAGAGAGCTAGATAGGGCTCTTAAAAATAGCGGAGTCAGGGGATATGGGGAGAAGGCAGGAACGGGGTACTGATTGGGGATGATCAGCCATGATCACATTGAATGGCGGTGCTGGCACGAAGGGCCGAATGGCCTACTCCTGAACCTATTGTCTATTGACCAGCGATCCCTGTACACTAGTTCTATCATAGGCCATGGAAACAAGCCCTTTGGCCCAACTTGCACATGCCGACCAACATGCCTCATCTAGACTAGTCCCACCTACCTGTCCAAATGTTTGTGGACTCATAGAATCTATCCCACACACTGGGGACAATTTATTGAAACCAATTAACCTACAAACTTTCACGTCTTTGGAATGAGGGAGGAAACTGGAGCACCCGGAGAAAACCCACACGGTCCCAGGGAGAACATGCAAACTCTATGCAGACAGCACCCGCAGTCAGGGTTGAGCCCAGGTCCCTGCGCTGCAAAGGTAGCAACTCTACCGCTACGCCACTGTGCTGCCACAGATACTGAAATACATTTGCGTTTGTTCAAAAGATTTTACTGTGGAGATGGAGGAATGCTTTACGTAAAACAAACACAGATTCATGCCCTGGTCATCTAGGGAACATGGTGGCATCGAGGAGCTTAACGGCATCAAGGAGCGGACTCCAGCCAAATAAAATAGAAGCACTACTGGGGTTCAAGAATATCGTTCACCCCAAACCCACTCGAGAGCAATTAGGACAGGCAGTAAATGTTGGCCATGTTGACATGCAGTAAACAGTCTGAAGAAGGGTCTCGACCCGAATGGTCACCCATTCTTTCCCTCCAGGGATGCTGCCTGTCCCGCTGAGTGACTCCAGCATGTTGTGTCTATCTTCCGTGTAAACCAGCATCTGCAGTTCCTTCCGACACAATCAATGTTGGGCCTTGCCTGTGACGTCAGATTCCGAGAAATAACGAAAACAAATTGTTAAAGGTGGGGCGGGGAGGGGAATCGAACCAGAGGACACATTTACGGTGAGAGGGGCAAGATTTAATACAGGAACCGAGGGGCAACGTTGTCACTCAGAGTGTGCAGGGAGGAACTGCAGATGCTGGTTTAAACAGATGATAGACACAAACAGCTGGAGTAACTCAGCGGGACAGGCAGCATCTCTGGCGAAAAGGAGTAGGTGACGTTTCGGGTCGAGACTGTTCTTCTGACCTTTTACCTGCATCTGCAGTTCCTTCCTACACATTTTGCCAGAGGGCGTAGTTGAGGCAGATTCATATCAACATTTAAAAGACGTGGATAGAAATGTTTACAGGGATATGGGCCAAACGTGGGAAAGCGGGACCAGCTTAGATGGGTCAAAATGGACAAATTGGCCACACCGAGTCCGCACCGACCAGCGATCCCCGCACACTACACACTAGGGACAATTTACAATTGTCACCGAAGCCAATTCACCTACAAACCTGTATGACGTTGGAATGTTGAATGGATTTATGGCTTCAAGTTCATTGCTTTATTTATTTCTTCGTTTCTTCTTTCTGTGCCAGGTCATTGGGAAGGATTACATTGTCTTCTGGGCAGTGTTCTCCTTCATTCACATCTTGGCGACCCTGCTGCTCAGCATACAGCTCTATTACGTGGGTCGCTGGAAACTGGGTAAGTATCGACCCGGCTCAAAACGTGGCGCGAGGCAAGCACGTAGTGCCATGTCCCAGTCTGAAACAGGCCCTTCGGCCCAACTTTCCCACCCACATAGAAACATAGAAAATAGGTGCAGGAGTAGGCCATTCGGCCCTTCGAGCCTGCACTGCCATTCAATATGATCATAGCTGATCATCCAACTCAGTATCCCGTACCTGCCTTCTCTCCATACCCCCGATCCCTTTAGCCACAAGGGCCACATCTAACTCCCTCTTAAATATAGCCAATGAACTGGCACATGACAAACATGTCCCATCTACACTAGTCCCACCTGCCTGCGTTTTGTCCCATACCCCTCTAACCTGTCCTATCCATGTACCTGTCTAAACATTGCTATAGTCCCTGCCTCAACTACCTCCTCCGGCAGCTCGTTCCATACACCCACCTCCCATTTTTCAATGAGAACGATACCCCTCAGATTCATATTAAATCTTTCCCCCCCTCACCTTTTTTTTCCTCTCGATTCGCCTACTCTGTGTGTCCACCCAATCTATTCCTCTCATGATTTTGAACACCTTGCTTCTTATTTAGTTACCGTGGGTAATGCCTGGGACTCGCATGGTACGACTTGAATCTCTATCTCAGAACCGGCATCAGTTTCAGTGGGAGAGAGAAGGAAATGCATTCCTGTTGCACCTTCCACTTTTCTCTAAGAATATTCCGAATGTCACCGTCGATGTATTGCGCAAAATCCGGTCTTACCTGGCTGGATATTGGTTGCTGGTTGACAAAAGTGCTGGAGAAACTCAGCGGGTGCGGCAGCATCTATGGAGCGAAGGAAATAGGCGACGTTTTGGGCCGAAACCCTTCTTCAGACTGATGCAGGGTGGGAAGAAGAAAGGAAGAGGAGGAGCCAGAGGGCTGACGGAGAGCTGAGAAGGGGAGGAGACAGCAAGGGCTACCGGAAATTGGAGAAGTCAACGTTTATGCCACTAGGGTGCAGACTGCCCAAGCGGAATATGAGGTGCTGCTCCTCCAATTTGCGGTGTTGCTCACTCTGGCCATGGAGGAGGCCCAGGACAGAGAGGTCGGATTCGGAATGGGAGGGGGAGGTTGAAGTGCTGAGCCACAGGGAGATCAGATTGGTTAATGCGGACCGAGCGGAGGTGTTCGGCGAAACGATCGGCAAGCCTACCCTGGCTGGCGGTGGCTGGTGTTAACACTGAACCTCTGCGGATGGCAATGTGATGACAGCTGTGTTCCGGTGGGGTTCATTTCAGGTTCAGCGTTGGTGTGCAGGAAGGAACTGCAGATGCTGCTTTATACCAAAGATAGACTCAAAGTGCTGGAGTAACTCAGCGGCTCAGGCAGCATCTCTGGTGAAAAAAAGGTTGTGGGCGACGTTTCGGGTCGGAATTCGACTTCGCCACCCATCCATTTTGGCCAGAGATGCTGCCTGAGCCGCTGAGTTATTCCAGCACTTTGTATCTGTCTTCAGCATTGGTCTCTGTTTCACGGCCAAAGAGGAACAAAGGCTGACGGGTAAAGTGGAGACAACAAAGTGGTGAGATAGACCTAAGATTGACACAAAATGCTGGAGTAACTCACCGGGACAGGCAACATCTCTGGAGAGAAGGAATGTAAAATGTCGCCTATTCCTTCTCTCCAGAGATGCTGCCTGGCCCACTGAGTTACTCCAGCATTTTGTATCTATCTTCAGTTTAAACCCGTAACTGCAGTTCCTTCCTACACTATGACATTTGACCTGTTGTAGGCTGGTTCTCTGTGCTCTTGTTAATAGGGAGGATTTTAAACGGTGCATCTTTCCTTTTGCAGATGTAGGGATTTGCAGAAGGATTATTCGTGTAATTTACACTGATCACATCAGGCAGTGCAGTGGACCTGCTTATATAGTAAGTGCCTTCCAAATGGTCTGCCATCACAGCTGTAATCTCTGGGGTTATCTGGGGGGGATGCCAAGGGAGGGTTTACTAAAGGCCTTTGTCTTTTTGCTCTCAGGATCGGATGGTGCTGCTGATCATGGGGAACATTGTGAACTGGTCCTTGTGAGTATTAGAGTGCTCCCTCTCCCCTGACACACGCCCGCACACCCACCTGAATCCCCCCCCAGACCTGGGCCGCGGGTTTAATTGAGACGGAAACATAGAAAATAGGTGGAGGAGTAGGCCATTCGGCCCTCCGAGCCAACACCGCCATTCAATATGATCCTGGCTGTTCATTCCAAAATCAGTACCCTTTTCCTGCTTTTTCCCCATATTTCTTCATTCCGTTAGCCCTAAGAGCTAAATCTAATTCTCTCTTGAAAACATGCAGTGAATCGGCTTCCACTGCCTTCGGTGGCAGAGAATTCCACAGATTCACAACTCTCTGGGTGAAAAAAAAAATTCCTCATCTCAGTCTTAAATGGCCCACCCCTTATTCTTAAACTGGACTCTGGACTCTGGACTCCCCCCCAACATCGGGAACATTTTTCCTGCATCCAGCCTGCCCAATCCCTTAAGACTTTTAGATGTGTCTATAACATCCCCTCTCATCCTTCTAAAATTCCAGTGAATACAAGCCCAGTCGACCCCATTCTTTCATCATATGTCAGTCCTGCCAGTGTGGAAGACCTTTCCACAGCAAGCTCCGACAAACACTGCGACATAGCGATGGAGCTGCTGCCTCGCGGCACCAGAGACCCGGGTTCGATCCTGAACTCGGGTGCTGTCTGTGTGTGTGGAGTTTGCAGGTTCTCCCCGTGACCGCGTGGGTTTCCTCCGGCTCCTCCCCCGCGCCCCCACCTCCGCACATTCCAAAGATGTACGGGTTTACAGGTTAATTAGTTAATTAGCTTCTGTAAACTGTCCCTAGTGTGTTGGACAGAACCACAGAACGGGCTGATCGCTGGACAGCGCAGACTCGGTGGGCCGAAGGGCCCCTTTCCACGCTGGATCTCTAAACTAAACTCCGGTTGCGACGTGCCGGAAGGAACTGCGGTTGACACAAAAGATAAACATAACTCGGTGGGACAGGCGGAGAAAAGGAAAAGGTGGCTTTTCGGGTTGGACCTTCAAACCGATAGGTAGAGATTGGGGGGGAGGGGAGGGGGAGGCACCCTGAAGCCGAGAATGGTTACGTTGCGTTGAGGCGTCTGGTCTCAAGCCCCACCTGGCCTGACCTGGGACTACCTGGCTTGGTTTCTTTTTCAGAGCTGCGTACGGACTTATTCTGAGGCCGAAAGATTTTGCCTCCTACTTGCTGGCGATTGGGATCTGCAACTTGCTGCTGTATTTCGCATTTTACATCATCATGAAGGTAACAGCACGGCTGATTAGTTCAGTTGAGTTTAGATTATTGTCACGTGTAGCGAGGTACAGTGAAAGGCTTCTGTTGCGTGCTAACCAGTCAGCGGCAAGACTTGATCACAATCGAGCCGTTCAGGATCGGGGGTTATGGGGAGAAGGCAGGAGAATGGGGTTAGGAGGGAGAGATAGATCAGCCACGATTGAATGTTGGAGTAGACTCAATGGGCCGAATGGCCTAATTCTGCTCCTATCACTTATGACCTTCTGATCATTCACGCTGTACCGACGCACGATAAGGGAATAACGTTTAGTGCAAGCTAAAGCCAGTAAAGTAAGCACTGCCCAGTCCATCATCGGCTCTGACCTCCCGTCCATCCAGGGGATTTATCGCAGTCACTGCCTCAAAAAGGCTGGCACCACCTTCAAGGACACACACTCATCTCCCTGCTACCTTCAGGTAGAAGGTACAGGAGCCTGAAGACTGCAATGTCCAGGTTCAGGAATAGCTACTTCCCCACAGCCATCAGGCTATTAAACTCAACTCGTACAAAACTCTGAACATTCATAGCCCATTATCTGTTTATTTGCACTTTATCAGTTTATTTATTCATGTGTGTATATATTTATATAATGGCATATGGACACACTGATCTGTTCGTTATTATTCATGCCTACTATATTCTGTTGTGCTGAAGCAAAGCAAGAATTTCATTGTCCTATCTGGGACACATGACAATAAACTCGAGAGACAGATTTCCACGAGAGATTACCGAGGGTCACCAATGAGGTAGACAGTAAAGGGCCTGTCCTACCAGCATCCGACTCCATGCGATGAGCGCGATCAAACTAGAAGCGGGGGCCGCGCGGAGGTCGGGTGATCCCCTGTACAGGGCCGTTCCCACCAGTATGCGCTTGCATGCGGCAAGCGCGACCAAACCGGCAGCGAGGGTCGGGTGAGCGGCGCAAAGTGAGGCGAACTTGGAGCGAAGTCTTAAAGGTAAGTTCGCCAGGACAGAGAGGGGCACACAGAGAGGGGCACAGAGGCACACACACACAGAGGGCCACGGAGCCACACACATAGAGGGTCACGGAGGCACCTACAGATAGGTTCATGGAGGCACGATGTTGAGGCGGTGTGTAATGCGTCGAGGCGACTGCGAGCCGACAAGCCGTTGCCGCGCGGAATTTTTGAACATGGTCAGTTTTTCGGAGCCCCGCGCGATGTCGGGACGAACTCCGCACAATTCCGCACGGCTCCGGCGATCGAAGTGGGACCGGCCCCGCGACACCGGACGGCTCAAGCGACCACGTTAGGTCGCGCTCATCGCATAGAGTTGCATGCTGGTGGGACAGGCCCTTAAGTAGTTCAGGGCAGCTCTCTAGTTGTGGTGGGTTGAAGCTGCTGGGCTTTTCATGGCTGTTTGCTCTCGGTCCCCAGTTGCGCAGTGGTGAACGGATTCGAGCCATTCCACTGATCTGCATCATCTGTACGGCGGTCGTCTGGGGCTTTGCTCTCTTCTTCTTCTTCCAGGGTCTCAGCACATGGCAGGTAAGGGTCGTATTTAGTGTTTTATATTAGAGAAGGGGCCAGTTTCCATGCTATATCTCTAAATTCTAAAGTATTGTCTATGCTAGTAATGTCTGTTGTTATTTAATTGTAGAATCTATAATAATAGCCCTGTCCCACGGTACGAGTTCATTCCAAGAGCTCTCCCGAGTTTAAAAAAAAATCAAACTCGTGGTAAGCACGGAGAATGAACGTAGCGGGTACGTCGGAGCTCGGGGACGTCTCTTAGCGCTAATGGCAGGTACCCGGGAAGACTCGCTAACAGCAGGTAAGCACGGGAAGACTTGTGAAGATTTTTCAGCATGATGAAAAACGTCCACGGGAGCCCCGAGTACCGACGATCGGCCATTACCGTAAATCTCCGAGTTCGAATCAGGGCAAACTCGGGAGAACTCTTGGAATGAACTCGTACCGTGGGACAGGGGGTTAACAGTTGATTTCACATTCTGAGTAAACATCTGCTTTCTTTCCCAATGTGAAGAAAACTCCGGCAGAATCCCGGGAGCACAACAGAGACTGCATCCTGCTCGAATTCTTTGACGACCATGACATTTGGCATTTTTTGTCCTCCATAGCACTGTTCGGATCTTTCCTTGTAAGTAGACATCTCCGTTGGCTCGTCGTTGTCCCACCGAGATCAGAACCACCTCTCCAGATCATCCTTGTTTGTCAAATTTCAGTCATTCTGCCGTGCGGCATTGCACTAAGTTAAAAGGTTCAGTTCGGTTTCGTCATGTGTTGCAAAGTGCAGTGAAAAGCTTTTGCTGCGTGCTATCAAAAGCCAGCGGAAAGACAGTACCTGATTGCAATCGAGCTACAGTATTTACAGTGTGCGGACACATGATAAGAGAAGAGAGGCGATTAAGAAGATCATAGTAGGGATTCTAGAGTGTGGAGCTATTGTAATCTGTAATTGTAGATCTGTTTCTGTGGCCAGCACGCAGATAATCGCCCGTGTTGGTGCTATGTAGTTGAGTTTTTGATGCAAATCTTTTAACTACCTCTTTTTAATTGTCATTGCCTCAGAATGTGAGGTTATCCACTTTGGTAGCAAAAACACGAAGGCAGGTTACTATCTAAATGGCGTCAAGTTGGGAAAAGGGGAAGTACAACGGGATCTGGGGGCCCTTGTACATCAGTCTATGAAAGTAAGCATGCAGGTACAGCAGGCAGTGAAGAAAGCGAATGGCATGTTGGCCTTTATAACAGGATGAATCAAATATAGGAGCAAAGAGGTCCTTCTGCAGTTGTACAGAGCCCTAGTGAGGCCACACCTGGAGTATTGTGTGCAGTTTTGGTCCCCTAATTTGAGGAAGGACATTCTTGCTATTGAGGGAGTGCAGCGTAGGTTTACAAGGTTAATTCCCGGGATGGCGGGACTGTCATATGCTGAGAGAATGGAGCAGCTGGGCTTGTACACTCTGGAGTTTAGAAGGATGAGAGAAAATCTCATTGAAACATGTAAGGTTGTTAAGGATTTGGACACGCTAGACGCAGGAAACATGTTCCTGATGTTGGGGGAGTCCAGAACCAGGGGTCACAGTTTAAGAATAAGGAGTAAGCCATTTAGAACGGAGACGAGGAAACACTTTTTCTCACAGAGAGTGGTGAGTCTGTGGAATTCTCTGCCTCAGAGGGCGGTGGAGGCAGGTTCTCTGGATGCTTTCAAAAGAGAGCTAGATAGGGCTCTTAAAAATAGCGGAGTCAGGGGATATGGGGAGAAGGCAGGAACGGGGTACTGATTGTGGATGATCAGCCAGGATCACCTTGAATGGCGGTGCTGGCTCGAAGGGCCAAATGGCCTACTCCTGCACCTATTGTCTAAAAGGATGTACCTTTAGAAAGGAGATGAGGAGGAATGTAGTGGCACCAAACGTGGTGAATAAACAGTTGCTTTATTCAGACATAATAGGTTCAAAATACATCCACGTTTGGTCCACTAACATATTGTCAATGCTGCTGCAGCTGAGCGAGGGTGTTGTCTCGAGCTCAGCTACCTGTCGACTCCTGATCTCCAGCTGAGATCTGCTTAAGTACCAGGGCACTCTCCTTAACCCATGACGTCACGTGACAGCCCTGGTAACCACTGACGAGGGTTCGTCCGTGAGTGGTCTGACCATCAGGTGGCGCCACAAGCTTTAGTCAGAGGGTGGTGAATCTGTGGAATTCATTGTCACACCCATCTGTGGAGGCCAAGTCAATAGATTTTTTTTTTTAGGGCAGAGATGGACAGATGCTTGATTAGTACGGGTGTTAGGGCGTTATGGGGAGAAGGCAGGAGAATGGGGTTGAGAGGGAAAGATAGATCGGCCATGATTGAATGGTGGAGTAGACTTCATGGGCCGAATGGCCTCATTCTGCTCCAAGACCTTACGGACTTGCATATGATCAGAGACATTCCCAATAGCTGAGCTAACTGAGCTGCCTGTCCGTGGGTAATTGGGGAATGTGCAGCGGACTGTCCCCTCTTCCTCCCCATGGGGTAATGTGCTCGAAGGAACTGCAGTCCGAGGCAGGCCCTAGCTCCACTCTGCACCCTGTTCCCTGCTCAGCACCCTCCAGCAAGGGAGCAGGACGGGGGAATTTAATCCTTCCCATCATCCACAAACAGGACCACCCTGGCAGACCCACTGTCCCTGCCCCCTCCTCCTGTCTCCCCCCCCCCCCGTCCATTCCCTTCCAACCTACATAGGAGACTCCCCACATGCCGGTAGAGTTGCTGCCTTACAGCGCCAGAGACCCGGGTTCGATCCTGGCTAGGGGTGCTGTCTGTACGGAGTCTGTATGTTCTCCCTGTGACCTGCGTGGGTTTTCTTCGGGAGCTGCAGTTTCCTCCCACTCTCCAAAGGCGTACGGGTTTGCAGGTTGATTGGTTCTGTAAAGTTTAAATTGATTATGTTAGTGTACGGGGTGATCGGTGGCCAGCGCGGACTCGGTGGGCCGAGCGGCCCTGTTTCCATGCCGTATCTCTAAAGCCTAAAGTTCTTCACGAACGTTCATTGCCCAGACCCCTGTTGTCTCATCTTTACCATGGACGTCCAATCCCTTTACTGCTCCAACCCCCACCAGTAAGGTCTCATGTCCCTCCGGTTATTAACTTAATCTTAACAGAGATTTAAGGGCCTGTCCCACTGTACGAGCTAATTCAAGAGTTCTCCCGAGTTTCCCCCGAGTCGAACTCGGAGAATTACGGTAATAGCCGCTCGTAGATACTCTGGGCTCTCGTGTTGAAAAATCTTCACGAGTCTTCACGAGCTTACCGCGTTTCCCGAGTACCTGCCGTTAGCGTTACGAGCTGCTAAGAAACGTCCCCGAGCTCCGACGTACCCGCTACGTACATTCTACCTGCTTACCACGAGTTTGATTTTTTTTTTAAACTCTTGAATTACCTCGTACAGTGGGACAGGCCCCTTTAATCAATTTTCCCTCCACAAACACTCTCCACTGCCCTGGCTGAACTTGTCCCCACCCTCAGTAACTTCTCTTTTAACTCCCCTCAATGTCCCCATGTTAAGGTTGTAGCCATGGGCTCCTCACATGTGCCCCAGTATGCCGGCCTTTTTGCCAGGCTTTGCCTCTTCTGCATCTTCTTATCCATTGTCAACTCTTTGAGGATTCCCAAGGAAGGAGGGGGGGAGTAGGATTCATAGGTTCTAGGGGCAGAATTAGGCCATTCAGCCCATCATGTCTATTCTGCCATTCAATCATGGCTGATCCATTGTTCCCCTCACAACTCCATTCCCCTGCCTTCTCCCCAGTTGTTGCAGTATGTATTTGGCACCCCCCCCCCCCCCACAATGTTACTGTGTCCTTTTTAATTTCAGATCTTGCTGACCCTGGATGAAGACTTGGATGGGGTACCGAGAGACAAAATCTACGTGTTCTAAGGCCTGGTGGAGCTGATGTGCAGGAACAGGGACTGCACTGCAGACGTGCTGCCTCCATCACTTGCAGCCCCTTCCTCTGGAGGCAAGAGGAGGGGGAGAGCAGGACCTGCAGGGCTGTTGCCAGCAAGTTGAGGAGGCACTGGGGCCAGTTGCTTTGTGCTAGCCCATGACTGCCGCCTTGCCGCAGAGCCTCCAGGAGGACAGCATGGAGCGAAGACGGTGGCTTGGCTTGGTCCAATATTGATTGGCCCTGCAATCGATTCAGACCCGGCATCATCTCCATCTTGCCTCCCGATGTTGCTTTTCTACGAGGCTGCTCATGTTCGAAGAACTCTATTTTTACGCACAGAGAGCCGAATAAAACGGCGGCAAAAATGGAAAAGTGATTCTTCAGTGGCAACCTTCTCTCACCACTTGTATCAGTCCTACCCAAAGCTGCACAGCCGAGAGGAGAGAAGGACATCAGAAGAAGAAGATATCCCTGGTTTTAAAAGCAAAATAGCCTTGTTGGTGCCGCGTCACAGCCTCGCGAATGGAAAACCGCGTTTGCGGAAACATAGACTGGGTTAGGTGATGGGATCGACGTTGATCCCGGCCCTGTGGAGCGCATGCATCAAACCCAACCCAAAGAGTGGTCTTTGAGCTCCTGTCGACCAATGTGTGGGGAAACATTGGCTTTCAAAGGCCAACAGAACCTGTTTGTTGGCGAGGACGTTGGTTTAGCCAACGCATAGGCCGCAGCTGTGCCTGCAGAAAATGAGGGCCGAAATCCGTACCTCCAAGCCAAACTAAGATGGTGGGCCTCTGTTGGCCAGGGGATCATGGGTAAAAGTTGACATCTCGCCACTGAATCTTGCACTGGTTCCTGAATCTTGTCAAAAGGAACGTGCCAGAATGAAACAATGACGAACATGATCTAAACATTGGTGCTTTTCCACCCTGCTGGTTTAGGATTGGCGTTAGGTTGCACTGAAGTGGGGGGCCTGTGTTCAGTTCACAGACGCCGCAAGCAACACTTAGATTATGTTTGGTATCTGCACCATGCACGACTAGCCCTAAAAACCGATCCCTGGCTGGTAGTTCTGCACAATTGCAGGACAGGGGGGGCAGGGTATATAATATGTCTCTGTACTGTATGTCCCTGCTATAAACCAGGGCTGAATTTCAAGGGAATTTTACTTTGCTGGGTGTAATATGAAAATATTCTCTCCTCCACGTTTTACTGTAGTATACCTACCCCCCCCCCCCCCCCCCCACCCTGTTGAAGAACCTTCCCCAGCATGGGATCAGTATTCAGGTCTATGCGTTTTACATTGTAAGCTGCTTTCATCGTTTGACCACGGGTTGACACTTGCCTACTTCTGTTGCGTTGACTTGGTGGTTTAATCCAAGATGTGTCTTCTGTTTTAAGTGCTCAGGTTAATTTTGTCGGGGAGTTTGAGTAAGTTTTCCCGGTACTTTTCTCCAAGGTAGCCGCTCGTATCCGCGCGGTATTGCACGGGCGGTATCTCCGCTTCTCGCGTCCATGCATTAGACATTCAACGTGTCCGTGCTCCCACTCACAAAGACATCTCTGAGCAGCGGAGAGAGACACACAATGCTGGAGTAACTCAGCGGGACAGGCAGCATCTCTGGAGAGAAGGAATGGGTGACGTGTCGGGTCGAGACCCTTCTTCAGACTGGGAGGGAGTCTAGAGATGTGGAAGGGTAAGGTGTGAAAATTACATAAAAGCTGACGAAGATAAGGAAATGTAGAATGGCTCATTGCTAGCTGTGGGGAATGTGACAAAGTCTCGTACAATCAGTTAAATTAATCAGGACTGTGAAACTAGTAGGAGAACTGGGGTGGGGGGGTGGAGAGAGATAGAGAACAAGGGTTACTTGAAGTTAGACAATTCAATATTCATACCACTGGGTTGTAAGATAGACACAAAAGGCTGGAGCAACTCAGCGGGGCTGGCAGCATCTCTGGAGAGATGGAATGGGTGACGTTTTGGGATGAGACCCTTCAGACTGGCTGCCCAAGCGGAATATGAGGTGCTGTTCCTTTAATTTGTGTTGGGCCCCATTTGACAGTAGCTGTTTGGCATTCATGGGCATGCCGGGTATGTGCCTGATAACCGCATGGATGCAGCGTAACCCACTTTGATTACTGACGCCAAAACAGGCAGCGATGACAGTGTCCGACTGAAGGCTGCACTGGTTGGGAAAGTGACATCTAGCTTCCTTGACGTGTGAGATGTATAATTTATTTTTGTTTTGTATTGTAACTGTGGGGCAAAGACACGATTTTGCATGAAATCCCACCAATGGCAACACTTACTTACACGGTGTACAATTTACCATCCAAAGATGCAAGTGTTCATCAAACGGTTTCCGAGACGGCACAAGCGCCATTCTCTGCATTTCGATTGTTTGCAGCACACTGTTAGCGACATAATATATAAAACACATGGGACAGAGTCTCAGGGAATGACCCTTCCAGCGTTCCTGCGCTGCTTCTCAGAACAGGAACTGTAGGTAATATAGTCTTCTTCTTGCGTATGCCGTGCACAGCCTAAAGTTGTAGGCCAACTTGTTCTATTTGATCTTATTTGATTGTGCATGCCAGGTCGATTGCATTCGTCGAAACCACGTGAAGGTTGCAATCTCCCACCCCAGGTAATATCGTTGTCCTATAACTTTAGGTCAGCCCGTTATTAATGGGATAGCCAGAATTTACGAGGCTGTGGACATTATTTGACGATGTAGATGGGATACCATGGCATAAAATTGTCGTCCTATGGCTGGTGTTGGAATTATGACGTGCCTAAACTTCTTGTAGAAAATTGTGATTTTGGCTGGCTCAGGAAATTGTTCAAGATTTTGGGTAAGTTTATTTTTTTAAGAAGATACTTTCTTTTGAGTTAACCAGATTTTTTTTTGATTTTTTTTGGCGACGTTGCATTTGCAGAGGCCCGTGTTCATTTCACTGGCACCGTGTGTGAAGGGTTTGGGGGGGCAGTGGGTTCCTCAGGGTGTAGATATGTGAGAGGGAATCTCCAGAGGTGTTGACATTGGGAGTGGGGTGCTTTTACCGCCGGGTAGTGCCGCTCAATGTTTGTCTGAGCTGGAGATAGATGCTCAAAGCAAGATATTCCATTGTACCCGTACCTAACCCTAAAGGGCCTGTCCTACAAGCATGCAACTCTATGCGATGAGCGCGACCTAACGTGGTCGCTTGAGCCGTCCGGCGTCGCGGGGCCGGTCCCACTTCGATCACCGGAGCCGTGCGGAATTGTGCGGAGTTCGTCCCGACATCGCGCGGGGCTCCGAAAAACTGACTATGTTCAAAAATTCCGCGCGGCAACGGCTTGTCGGCTCGCAGTCGCCGCGACGCATGACACACCGCCTCGACATCGTGCCTCCATGAACCTATCTGTAGGTGCCTCCGTGACCCTCTATGTGTGTGGCTCCGTGGCCCTCTGTGTGTGTGCCTCTGTGCCCCTCTCTGTGTGCCCCTCTCTGTCCTGGCGAACTTACCTTAAGACTTTGCTCCAAGTTCGCCTCACTTTGCGCCGCGTTGCGCCACTCACCTGACCTCCGCGCGTCCCTCGCTGCCGGTTTGGTCGCGCTTGCCGCATGCAGGCGCATGCTGGTGGGAACGGCCCTGTACAGGGGATCACCCGACCTCCGCTTCTAGTTTGATTGCGCTCATCGCATGGAGCCTTATGCTGGTAGGACAGGCCCTTAACCTGTGCATCTGACAATAAACTCAACTTGACTTGACAAATGTCTTATTTCTGATGTTCATATGAATGAGCGGCCCATACAGTTGTGCGGGGGGAAAGCGATTATCTTGCTGTTTAAAATTGGAAAAAGCAAAATTGAAGATTATCAGCCTCAGGCACTCTATCTTATTTACTCATGTATAGTATGATTTGTCTGGACTGTCTGCAAAGTTTTTCACTGTATCTCAGTGCACGTGACAATATTAATAAACCAATGTGTCGGAAGGAACTGCAGACGCTGGTTTAAACCGTAGGCACAAAAAGCTAAAGAATAACTCAGCTGGTCGGGCGGCATCTCTGGAGAAAAGGAATAGGTGACGTTTCAGGTCGAGACCCTTCTTCGGAACCAATAGTCGCCTTGAGATCAAATAGGAATTCAAAATATCTTTTGCCCTGAGGTGGGACTTCCACAGGAGGAGGAGTCGTGGTGAATGAAGGGAGCTCTAGGAAGCCAAGAGAAAGGGAATATAGGATTGATATGTGTCAATCGAACTTGAAAGAAGGCTGAAGATACCACTGGCTTGGGGCGGTGCTGATTGCCCTGTTTCTGTCCAATTTGTTTTTTCTTGCCATTTTCACAAAATAATCATTCTGCTCCCCATAACTGTGTGGGCCCACATTCATCTGAACACCAGAAACACTTCTGTCAAGTCGGGTTTACTGTCCGGTTCTATAACATTGGAGCAGCCTCGCAGCCTTCAGATGGGCTGTGAGTCGGGAACAAACTCTGCAGGCCAATCTCACATTGTCACTGCCCAACGCTGGCATTGTTGGGCTGCAGGAAGCGCTGCTGCTGAAGTACTAACTCCGGGAAGATTGCTGCTTCCAACTTAGACTTAGACTTCCACCATCGACATTGTGAATGTACACCACTGTGTTCACACGGGGATGAAGGCGACGCCGGCAGATTCTCACCTTAGGAGGACTGTGCGCAAAACTCCAGCTGTGGCAGATGGTGACACTTTCTAAATACACTTTCTGATCTCAATTGGTGAGACGCCAGCTCAGTGTTTATTCTTTAGAGAGTTAGAATGCATGCCTTAAGATGGAGGTTGAGGTGAACTGATTTGCATCCAGGATATCTTTGCACAGGCCATTGTTAGCTGTGGGCTAGGTGAAAACGAGTTATAGACAATGAGGCTCAACAAGATGACTTTGAAGCTATGACAGCGACTTGGGTGGGGGAGGATACAAGAGTTACTTGAAAGTATTTTATTTTTCTGCCTATTTCTAAGCATACGAGTTGTCTAGCCACACAGTGAATGTATGGATTAATGCTATTGTGTCATCGTAGAGTGTATATGTCTGGTTCATCAATAGCAAGGGCATTAAACTGTATTTGGGTAAATGGAGGTGGGGGGAAGAGGGGGTTCGAGATACAACCTTGAATACTGTGTGATACAACCGGAAGATATAGTTCTATTCCTGGATGCTTTTCAAATAGATTTCTCACAGTGAAGATATTTGACACTTTTTTTTCAACAGGGGAATTTGTGATACAAAACTTTGAATCGGGTTTGTTAAAAATCACAGATACATCTCGTCCAAGAAACCGTCCATCGCGTGACTCTGACTGTGGTAACTGTAATCAGGTTTCATGCACAACGCTCTTCGATGGTCCTGGCCTTTTCACCCTTGTGTGGGCAAAAGGGTGAGGGGTTCACTTTGTTTACAAAACACCAAGAATGATCACGCCTTTGTGGGGAAGTGGCTCACTTGCAGCCATTTTACTAAGAGGCATGCCATTCCTTTACTACTTGCCGTGTTGCATTGTTTAAGCATATCATGTCACAGATCATTACAATAAAACCTAAAGCCTATCTTGTGTCTTTGAGACTCCTGTTTTAGCTTTCCTACTGAATTAGGAGCAGGGGCATTCGTGTGCAAATACACAAAGTGCTGGAAGAACTCTGCCAGTCAGGCAGCATCTGCGGAGGAAATGGACAGTCAGAATACTTCAGATGCTTGGGACGGGAGAAGCATAAGATGGGAGTTCAGAGCCCGGGCTGCCATCAATTCAAGTCTTCAATGCACCTTAATCCGCAGGAGTTCTGCTGATAATGGCCCTGTCCCACGGTACGAGTTCATTCCAAGATCTCTCCCGAGTTTGCCCTGATTCGAACGCGGAGATTTACAGTAATGGCCGCTCGTCGGTACTCGGGGCTCTCGTGGACATTTTTCAACGTGTTGAAAAATTTTCACGAGTCTTCCCGTGCTTACCTGCCGTTAGCGAGTCTTCCCGAGTACCTGCCGTTAGCGTTACGAGCCGCTAAGAGACGTCCCCAAGCTCCGACGTACCCGCTACGTTCATTCTCCGTGCTTACCACGAGTTTGATTTTTTAAAACCTCAGGAGAGCTCTTGGAATGAACTCGTACCATGGGACAGGGCCATTAGTCTTTAGTCGTTAGAAATTTAAAGCTTTTAAAGGAAAATTATCAATATTTTATACTAGTCACAGCATGGAAACAGGCCTTTCGCCCCAACTTGCGTCCACCAACCAACCTGTCCCACCTGCCAGCATTTGGCCCATATCCCTCTAAACCTATCCAAATTTTTCTTAAATATTGCAATAGTACCTGCCTCAACTACCTCCCCCAGCAGCTCGTTCCACACATTGACCATCCTTTGGTAATATAAAAAAAGTTACCTCTCGGATTCCTATTAAATCTTTCCCCCTCCTTACCTTCAACCTATGTCCCCAGGTTCTTGATTCCACTACTCTGGGCAAGAGACCAATGAAATGTTTTAACAGCGAATCCTTTAGGTGATTTGGTGCCGGCACCAAGGGCGTTGAGTGATCTCTATACGTGCAGAATGAATTCTCTTTTTTCCATTTCACAAGGATGTTTCCTGTTCTACAGTTAGGGGGATTTGGAGAACTCGTAATAAATGGGCATGAAGTAACCACTGTGGAATACCAGGAATACTTTCATAAGACCCATTAATACATTTTATTGCATTTGACATTTCCATTACAAATGATCTCTAATGTAAACTTCATATGTTCAGGCACAAACATGTCCAACGTTGACTAAATATCGATAACTTTACAGTAATATTAACATTACCTGAAAGTAGACAAAAATACTGGAGAAACTCGGCAGGCGAGGCAACATCTATGGAGCGAAGGAATAGGTGACGTTTCGGATCCGAAACGTCACCTATTCCTTCGCTCCATAGGTTATTTTTCCAGCATCTGCAGTTCTTTCTCGAACAACGTAACATTACCTGAAGTCGGTCACGTTCATGGCACAGTGCCAGTTACGCAAAACCCCCCAGGAACCATCTGAAGCCCATCGGGATCTGTGCAGATTTGCAATAGCATTCTTTGCAAACATTCTCAGCATCCAAATTCCAATCATAAACCAGGATTATAGATAGACTCGCTCTCCCAATCCACCTCATTGCGGCCTTTGCATCAGAAGGGCAGTATCGTCAAAAGTGGAACGCACCAAGCAGGAGGATGGGAATAGAGGACATTTTGGGTCGAGACCTTCAGACCGTGTGTAGGAGGAACTGCAGGTGCTGGTCTTAATGTATTTACACACATCTTCACGTTCTTTACATCTCATGGCTATCAACAGTTGTCATCTATTTTTGGTCATTTAACCTCTTCTGCCCTCTTTATCCCAGTTAGAACCTTGCATTTGCAAAGTTCTTTGTATTTAATTCCAAGTCTGATGAAAAGTCATCCACCCGAGATATAAAGACTTCATCTCTCTCCTATGACTGCTGATAGTTGAGGATTTCCATCATCTTTCATTCTATTCCAGGTTATTCTCTAGGGATTTCCAATTGGAATAATGTAACAAGTTCTTTGCTGACCGTCAAGGGCAGGTAACGTGTAGAAACATCACCGCCAGCAAGAATAGTCACCATCCCGAGATGGAAATATATGGGTATCGCTTCATCAACCGTCCATCCTTCATCACTAACTACTCAGACAGCCTTATCTTCACCATAGGGCCTGCACCAGTTCAAGCGTAGGCAGTAAGCAACGGCCTTGTCAAACAGAATTAACAAATAAATGAAGGCAGACAGAAAATGCCACAAGCAAACTGGAGGAACAGCACCTTATCTTCCGTTTGGCTAGCATATAAACTAATGACGTGGGAAAGAACCGCAGATGCCGATTTACACCAAAGTTAGACACAAAATGCTGGAGTAACACAGCGGGTCAGGCAGCATCTCTGGAGAAAAGGAATGGGTGATGTTTCGGGTCGAGACCCTTCTTCAGACTAACGTTTCAGGTCAAGGCATTTCTTCAGACTGAAACAGAATTACAGTAAACCCACGTTACACTGGACCACGGGGAAGGGGGAATAGTGTCCATTATCGCCGTTTGTTCGCTTTAACAGAGTGTAATATGCGGCATTTCATGTGGAGAGACCCAACAATAAGCAGTTTAAGAAGGAACTGCAGATGCTGGAAAATCGAAGGTAGACAAAAATGCTGGAGAAACTCAGCAGGTGAGGCAGCATCTATGGAGCGAAGGAAATAGGCGACGTTTCGGGTCGAAACGGGGTCTGAAGAAGGGTTTCCACCCGAAACATTGCCTATTTCCTTCGCTCCATAGATGCTGCCTCACCCGCTGAGTTTCTCCAGCATTTTTGTCACCCAACAATAATAAGTTAGACTGAGTACAAACTGCACAGATGGAGGTGCCTTTTGTCAGCTGAAACATTAAAAGGAAAGCCTTACCTGCCCTAAATTACAAAGCTCCAAGATGTCAATGCAGCAATACAAGGGGCGACGGCAGGCACGGCCAGTGTCCAGGAAGCAGTCAGTGTCCACATCGACGGGCACAGCCGGGGGTCTGTGTTGCAGGAGCAGCCAGGGCAGGGTGGGGGTCTGCGTCAGTCGGCATGGCCAGGGAGGTGACCTGGGCTGGGAGGGTCGATGCACAGAATCGCTTGCCCAGAGTAGGTGAATCGAGGACTAGGGGACATAGGTTCAAGGTGAAGGGGGAAAGATTTAATAGGAATCTGAGGGGTAACCTTCTCACAGAAAGGGTGGTGGGTGTATGGAACGAGCTGCCGGAGGAGGTAGTCGAGTCTTGGACTAGCCAAACGTTTAAGAAACAGTTAGACAGGTACATGGATAGGTCAGGTTTGGAGGGATGTGGACCAAGCGCAGGCAGGTGGGACCAGTGTAGCTGGGACATGTTGGCCGTTGTGGGCAAGTTGGGCCGAAGGGCCTGTATCACTCTATGACTGTAGCCAGGCCTGGCAGTGAACGATCAGATGATCAGACTGCTATAACTAGACGATGTTCACATTATTATCATGTATCTGTACACTGTGGACGGCTCGGTTGTAATCATGTATTGTCTGTCCGCTGACTGGTTAGCACGCAACAGAAGCTTTTCACTGTACCTCGGTACACGTGACAATACACAAAACTCACACTTTAACCAAAATCCATTATAAAGAGGTCCGTAAAAACGAGGGTTTACTGTCGTTTCAGCCCCTGATGAGAAAGAAGAAATATTCTGACGTTGATGACTTTCGATGATCATCCAAGTTAATTCCCAAGGGAAAGTTAACCCCACATTCTCACGCTTTTCCGACCCGAAACGTCACCCATCCTTTTTCTCCAGAGACCCTGCCTGGCCCGCTGCACTGAAATACACCGGCACTCTGTGTCTGTCTTCACAACTTTCACAATACTGATTAACAGAAAAATAAGCTTTTTTAAAATATTAGGCGACACAATTTCATTTTCACCAGGCGAGTAAGCACTTCACACATCACAATCCCCCTCCCTTATTTACCTTCAACTTCTCACCTTCCCTGGTAAAATGGATAGGAAGTTTGCGATAAACATCCAGCAGGGCTGCAGACAAAGATTCAGTCCAAGGGTTAACGTGAACTTTGGCCATTGGGACCGCACAGAACTCCAAGACCTGGCTAAAGAGAGAGCTAGATAGGGCTCTTAAAGAGAGCGGAGTCAGGGGATACGGGGAGAAGGCAGGAACGGGGTACTGATTAGGGATGATCAGCCATGATCACATTGAATGGCGGTGCTGGCTCGACGGGCCGAATGGCCTACTCCTGCACCTATTGTCTATTGTCTAAATCTCTCGAGTGAAGAGTGTTTTACTGTCATGTGTCCCAGATAGAACTTTAAATTCTTACTTTCAGCAGCACAACAGAATATGGAAACATAGTACCCTATAGACTATATAATAAACAAGGAAAACAGTTCAGTGTGTGTATATCTACATAAACACAGGTAAATATATATATATGTGTGTGTGTGTGGATAGACACAAAATGCTGGAGTAACTCAGCGGGACAGGCAGCATCTCTGGAGAGAAGGAATGGGTGACGTTTCGGGTCTGAAGAAGGGTCTCGACACGAAACGTCACCCATTCCTTCAAATTCCTGCTAGAGAGCTGCCTGTCATGCTGTTACTCCAGCATTTTGTCTATCTTCGGTTTAAACCAGCATCTGCAGTTCCTTCCTGCACCATATATGTGTGTGTGTATATGTACATATACACCACTCCCACTGAACTAGCTTTTTTCTCGTTTATTACGCAGTTTACTGTGCGCTATGTGTACATAATTAGCGAGCATACTTATTTTGAAATGAAAACTAGGATATGATTAATGATTTTCCAGAGTAAACCCTCCAGCAACTTGTGATGAATCAAAATAAATGGCAAGGGGTAAACTTGCTGGAGCATCCGGGGATTGAAACAAGGACTGTTTAGGGTTGAGATGTCTGCATTAACCACCCCCGCAATCTCCCAAAACACTTCATGACCAATTAAGTACTTTTGAAAAGTCGTTCCTTTTACCTCACTGAAGAGAAATGCCTCCTACTTCAGGCCCAGTTCCAAAATTCACCTATAAGGATGTTTTTTTAAGAGCCTTGTCAGCCAGTGTTGTTTATTCGAGAAAGCTTTTTCACTGGTTGAAGCAATGAAATGGCGTAAGTGTTACATGCGAAGATAGTTAGGCTATGGCAGGGATTTCGCTTTTAGCATTTCTCTTAATCCAGGGACAATTGTGATGGATGGCCGTTAACTTATTTATCTGTAACACTGCAGTAAATGCTTACACGGCAGGGGAAGAATCCGACCCACATATTTCAGCACAGTGTGAAATATTCTATTAGCTGTGAATAGATTTCCCATGTTGAAGAAGGAACTGCAGATGCTGGAAAATCGAAGGTAGACAAAAATGCTGGAGAAACTCAGCGGGTGCGGCAGCATCTATGGAGCGAAGGAAATAGGCAACATTGCCCGAAACGTTGCCTATTTCCTTCGCTCCATAGATGCTGCCGCACCCGCTGAGTTTCTCCAGCATTTTTGTCTACAATAGATTTCCCTTATCTTCTTATGGCGTCAGAGGGAACCCTTCAGCCCATCGAGTATATGTCAGCATGCAATGCAACCCCATCAAGCACATTCTCTCCCACTTGAATACAGAAATGGTATGAACGGGTGATCGATGGTCGGCACGGACTGGACGGGCCGAAGAGCCTGTTTCCATGCTGTGTCTGGACGGGACAGGTTTCGGAGGGATATGGGCCAAACGTGGGCAGGTGGGACTAGTGTAGCCGGGACATGTCGGCTAGTGTGGGCCGAGGGGCCCGTTTCCACGCTGTGTGACTCTGCGACTCGATATTTAAAACGAGCGGTTCATTTAAGACTGAGGTGAGAAAAAACTTTTTCACCCAGAGAGTTGTGAATTTGCGGAATTCCCAGCCACAGAGGGCAGTGAAGGCCAAATCACTGGATGGATTTAAGAGCGAGTTAGATAGAGCTCTAGGGGCTAGTGGAGTCACGGGATATGGGGAGAAGGCAGGCACGGGTTATTGAATGGGGACGATCAGCCGTGATCACAATGAATGGCGGTGCTGGCTCGAAGGGCCGAATGCCACCTATTTTCTATGTTTGTATGCAACTGGACTAGTGCAGATGGGCTTTGGTTAACTTGTGGATGAGGGCATCCACCACAGAGACCAGCAGCTTCAGGTCCTCGGGCTGGGACATGCGGTGGTCGGCGTTCTTGCGCAGGATGATGTCCGTGTCCTCGCTCGCCAGCTGCTCGGCCACCCTGACGGAGTTGCGCCAGGGCACCACCTCGTCCTTCATGCCGTGGAGCAGCCGCACCGGGCAGGCCACCGGGATGCCGCTGCCCAGCACGCAGTGGTCCTCCGACTCCTTTATAAACTGGTGCCTCACCGTGTAGAAGCCACTGGCACTGTACTTGGTGGGAATCTTCCACTCGCCCGTCTCCTCCACTTCCTTCCGCGTCTGGAGATAGAAACATAGAAACATAGAACATAGGTGCAGGAGTAGGCCATTCGGCCCTTCGAGCCTGCACCGCCATTCAATATGATCATGGCTGATCATCCAACTCAGTATCCCGTACCTGCCTTCTCTCCATACCCTCTGATCCCCTTGGCCACAAGGGCCACATCTAACTCCCTCTTAAATATAGCCAATGAACTGGCCTCAACTACCCTCTGTGGCAGAGAGTTCCAGAGACCCACCACTCTCTGTGTGAAAAAAGTCCTTCTCATCTCGGTCCTAAAGGATTTCCCCCTTATCCTTAAGCTGTGACCCCTTGTCCTGGACCTCCCCAACATCGGGAACAATCTTCCTGCATCTAGCCTGTCCAACCTCTTAAGAATTTTGTAAGTTTCTATAAGATCCCCTCTCAATCTCCTAAATTCTAGAGAGTATAAACCGAGTCTATGCAGTCTTTGTTCATAAGACAGTCCTGACATCCCAGGAATCAGTCTGGTGAACCATCTCTGCACTCCCTCTATGGCAATAATGTCCTTCCTCAGATTTGGAGAGATCAAAGAGAGAATAAAGCAGTTAGCGCAGGCACAAGATGGATGAAGAAGGGCCCCGACCTGAAAAACATGTTGTAAACATAGAAACATAGAACATAGGTGCAGGAGTAGGCCATTCGGCCCTTCAAGCCTGCACCGCCATTCAATATGATCATGGCTGATCATCCAACTCAGTATCCTGTACCTGCCTTCTCTCCATACCTCCTGATCCCTTTAGCCACAAGAGCCACATCTAACTCCATCTTAAATATAGCCAATTAACTGGCCTCAACTACTTTCTGTGGCAGAGAATTCCACAGATTCACCACTCTCTGAATTTTTTTTTTCTCATCTCGGTCCTAAAAGACTTCCCCCTTAGCCTTAAACTGTAAAACATATAACCCTCCGACATTTTCGCCACCTCCAACGGGATCCCACCACTGGCCACATCTTCCCATCTCCTCCCCTGTCTGCTTTCCACAAAGACCGTTCCCTCCGTAACTCCCTGGTCAATTCGTCCCTTCCCACCCAAACCACCCCCTCCCCTGGTACTTTCCCTTGCAACCGCAGGAAGTGCTACTCTTGTAACTTTACCTCCCCCCTCGACTCCATCCTAGGACCCAAGCAGTCTTTCCAGGTGAGGCAATAGTAACCAAATACTATTATTCACGCAAGTATTAAATGCCGATTCTCTTACCTCTGGAGGAAGCTGATTGAATCTATCTACAAACCAATCAGCTGCGTTTGCTATGCCGACCATTCCAGCCACTTTCTTCGGCCTGGCAAGGGAAGCCAGTAACATGAGCCACCCGCCCATACTGGATCCCACCAGGATCTGTGGTTTCGGGGGAAGAGGAACCAGCTTACCTTGGTCACCAATAAAAACTTTGTACCAGTCATTTTTCATTTAGTTTGGTTTCGAGATACAGCGCGGAAACAGGCCCTTCGGCCCATCGAGTCCGCTCCGACCAGCGATCCCCGCACATTGACACTATCCTACACACACTTGGGACAACTTACACTTCTCCCAAGCCAATTAAGCTACAAACCTGTACGTCTTTGGAGTGTGGGAGGAAACCGAAAATCTCGGAGAAATCCCACGCAGGTCACGGGGAGAACGTACAAAACTCCGTGCAGGCAAGCACTCAGGATCAGACCCGAACCCGGGTCTCTGGCGCTGTAAGGCAGCAATTCTACCGCTGCGCCAAAGAATCAGTGAAAAATGGAGTTATGGACATTTTCTCCGGCATCACGCATACCCAACCCAACAAATACAATTCGTACATTGTGTATAAAGAACTGTAGAGGCTGGCCTGTACCGAAGATTGGCACAAAGTGCCGGAGTAACTCAGTGGGTCAGGCAACATCTCTGGAGAAAAAGGATGGGTGACATTTTGGGTCAGAGCCTCTGAAAGTTCTGGGGAGGGAACTGGAGGTAAGAAAAGGCCAGAACAAAGAGGGACAGGCAACAGGTGACCGAGGAAGAATGGAGCCCACAATGGCCCATTGTTGGCTGGGGAAGAGGTGATAATGGAGGGATGGAAAGATGCGAACAGTGGAACTGGTAGGATGACATGGGTGGGGGAGGGAGGGCGGGACTGCAGGGCTACTTGACATTAGGGAAATCACTGTCGGGTTGTAATCTGCCCAAGCGAAATATAAGGTGCTGTTCCTCCAATTTGCTTGTGGAGGAGGCCCAGGACACACTCCGTACAGACAGCACCCACAGTCGTACAAAACGTTGGTCAGGCAGCACTTGGACTGGAGTGTTCAGTTTTAGTCACCCTGCTAGAGGAAGGATGTCATTAAGCTGGGAAGAGTGTTGAGAGTCTGTTTATGAGTCTGTTGCCAGGACTCAAGTGCCTGAGCTATCGGAACATGATGTTCAGGCGAGGACGTCATTCCTTGGCATGCAGGATGGATGCCGTTAAGCTGGAAAGTGTGCAGAGAAAATCTACAAGGATGCTGCCAGGACTTGTGCAAAGATCCTACAGCGAGCAAGATAGCCCACTCGACGAAAAAAGCGTAGTACGGTCATGGGCAGATTCACGGGGAATTTCTGGCCCCATTTCCGTAACCGGCTTCCGTCTCCGCCCCAAAGATCCCGTCATAGCGGAGCAAAGATACTAGTGCGGAGATGGGAGCCGGTTACGGAAACATCCTCGTAAAAATAAAAGTTCTTTTGTAAAAATCTTCTCCTAAATTTTCAGAATTATAATTTATTAACACAAACTGTTCCCCCGCAACGTTGATTAAACTGCGAGTCGGGTTACAGAAATGGATGGAAAAAAGGCCCACGTTCCGTTCCATTGGGTACTACACGTCAGCCCATTGCATTTAGCAGGAGTGGTCTATCTTGCTCCGCTATAGGACCTTTGGACTTGAGGGCCTGAGCTATTGGGCTAAGACTTTATTCCTTGGTGTGTAGGAGGATGAGAGGTGATCTTAGAGAAGTGTGTGCTAATTCATCTTGCACAAGTCCCTTGATTAGAGCTCTGAACATTTTCCCCTTTATATATTTAACTAATTAGCTTTTGAAAAATGCTAATGGATAATTATTCCTAATTAACACAGGGAAAGGGAAGTGAATAGGGCTGTCTGAAGAAGGGTCTCGACTCGAAACGTCGCCTATTCCTTCTCTCTATAGATGCCGCCTCACCCGCTGAGTTTCTCCAGCATTTTCTGTCTACCTTCGATTTTTCCAGCATCTGCAGTTCTTTCTTACCCAGGGCAGTTATAAATGTGGGTTCCCAAGACTGACCTGAGGTCCCGTGGTGAGATTATCCAAGACATTGAGCACATCATTCTTCCAAGTCCCCAGCAAGGATTCCTCAGAGTTCCCCTCCGAGCTGCCACAGCCAGAGTAGTCAAACCTGGACATAGAAACACCCAACATCCCAAGTAAATTCCTGCCCAATTACAAAAAGCAGATTTTTCAAGTGTCAAGAATGTCAAGGGTATTTAGTTTAGTTTAGTTAGTGATACAGCACGGAAACAAGCCGTTCGTCCGAACGAGTCCACATCGACCAGTGATCCCCATACACTAACACCATCCTATACATTAGGAACAGTTTTACCAAAGCCAATTAACCTACAAACCTGTACATCTTTTGGGGGAATCCCACGCAGTTACGGGGAGAACATACAATAGACAATAGACAATAGGTGCAGGAGTAGGCCATTTGCCCCTTCGAGCCAGCACCGCCATTCAATGTGACCATGGCTGATCATTCCCAATCAGTACCCCGTTCCTGCCTTCTCTCCATATCCCCTGACTCCGCTATTTTTAAGAGCCCTATCTAGCTCTCTCTTGAAAGCATCCAGAGAACCCGCCCCCACCGCCCTCTGAGGCAGAGAATTCCACAGACTCACCACTCTCTGTGAGAAAAAGTGTTTCCTCATCTCCGTTCTAAATGGTTTACTCCTTATTCTTAAACTGTGGCCCCTGGTTCTGGACTCCCCCAACATCGGGAACATGTTTCCTGCCTCTAGCGTGTCCAAGCCCTTAACAATCTTAAATGTTTCAATGAGATCCCCTCTCATCCTTCTAAACTCCAGAGTGTACAAGCCCAGCTGCACCATTCCCTCAGCATATGACAGTCCCGCCATCCCGGGACTGTACAAACTCTGCACAGTCAGCATTGGTACAGGCAGAACCCCTAGTCAGGATCGAACCCGGGTCTCTGGTACTGTAAGGCAGCAATATTAACGCTGGGCCCTTAAGTTGGATGGTTGTCGGAAAGAAACTGTTCTTCAAACTTCTGTAGACTTTAGACTTCAGAGATACAGCATGGAAACAGACCCTTCTGGCCACCAGCGATCCCCGTACACGAGCATTAGCCTGCACACTAAGGAAACGTCACAATCTTTTTTAAACCAAAGCGAATTAATCCACAAACCTGTACATCGTTGGAGTGTGGGAGGAAACCAGAGCGCCCAGAGAAAACCCACGTGGTCGTGGGGAGAACGCACAAACTCCATACAGACAGCACCGTAGTCAGTACCTCCTGTACATTCTTCCCGATATTAGGTGTGAAATGAGTGGGTTCTTGAATCTTGTCTTCAACTAAAATTGACTTAGAATTTGATCTATAATTTGATCTATGATCAGCCCTCTATAATTTAAACTAATAGTGAACTTTCTATATTAAAAATATGCAAAATGGCTACAAGGCATCTGTAACTTACTAATATAGGGTGGACAAAAATGCTGGAGAAACTCAGCGGGTGAGGCAGCATCTATGGAGCGAAGGAATAGGCGACGTTTCGGGTCAAGACCTTTCCGGTTCCTTCGCTCCATAGATGCTGCCTCATCTGCCCCAGTTTCTCCAGCATTTTTCGTCTACCTTCGATTTTTCCAGCATCTGCAGTTCGTTCTTAAACGTAACTTAATTATAGGTTTCTTAAGTTGACATCAAAGCTGTGACCAGCAGGTGGCCTGATGGCTCCATGGCATCTGGTTCAGTGGGGAATACTGGATCATTAGACTGCTTACATCTTCATTAGGTTCATTCTTCAGACAGACTAGAAACCTGTTTAGAAACATAGAAACATAGAAAATAGGTGCAGGAGTAGGCCATTCGGCCCTTCGAGCCTGCACCGCCATTCAATGTGATCATGGCTGATCATCCAACTCAGTATCCCGTACCTGCCTTCTCTCCATACCCCCTGATCCCTTTAGCCACAAGTGCCACATCTAACGCCCTCTTAAATATAGCCAATGAACTGGCCTCAACTACCTTCTGTGGCAGAGAATTCCAGAGACCCACCACTCTCTGTGTAAAGAATGTTTTCCTCATTTCGGTCCTAAAGGAATTCCCCCTTATCCTTAGAATTCCCCCTTATCCTTTTGTGTGGCAATATCTGTTGTCACAATGTGTGAATGCAACACTGCGTTTAATCTTAGCTCCACAGATAAGCCAAACACCCATGTAATTTTCTCTAACCTGGAGTTAAAATACTTCGCAATGTTATGGAGTCATAGAGTGTGGAAACAGACCCTTCGGCCCAACTTGCTCACACCGACCAACAATGTCCCATCTACACTAGTCCCAGGGTACACAAAATGCTGGGGAAACTCAGCGGGTGCAGCAAAGGAGATAGGCAATGTTTCGGGCCGAAACCCTTCTTCAGACTACACCAGTCCCTTCAGCCTGCGTTTCACTCATATCCTTCCAAACCTGTCCAATCCATGTATCTGTCTAATTGTTTTTTAAACGTTGCTATACTCCCTGCCTCAACTACCTCCTCTGGCAGCTCGTTCCATACTTTGTGTGAAAAAGTTACCCCTCAGATTCCTAGTCATAGAGTGATACAGTGCGGAAACAGGCCTTTCGGCCCAACTTGCCCACACCGGTCAACAATGTCCCACTTGCCTGCGCTTGGTCCATATCCCTCTTGCAGTCTGCAGTCTGAAGAGAGGTCCTGACCTGAAACGTCACTATATTTTGTCTCCAGACATGCTGCCTGACCCACTAAGTTATTCCAGCACTTTGCGTCTATCTTATAGTAAATAAAATTGAGTTTGGAATTAAAGATCTAAAATGGATTCCAATCTACACTTTAAAACAAAGTCTAAAATAAGGATATGCATTTGTTTTAACACTTTAAACTGTTGCGATCAATGAATATTTGGATCACAGGATCTGAACTTACGAAATGCCCTGACATCATTCATTATGTATTTTTTCTATCAGGCACCTGCTACAAAATATGCACACAATAACCTGCGCAAATATTATCTTTCACAAAATGAGTGATATTCCTTTGATTATTTAGTCAATGAATAGCCGTGACTTCAAAAGGAGCTGAAAGCTATTAAGAAGGATTTCTCTAATGTTGATAGATCTGCTCTGCTCAGCTTGTCAAAATTGCTAAGGCACAAAATAGTGATCTAAACCTCTGGGCTTCACTCCTAGTCACACACTTATACAAACATACTTTATTTTCCATTAAAGAGAAGAAACAGGACAACCTGCCATATATCTCTGCATCTTCATTCAAGATGAAAATATCTCAAGAATTCCACAAGCATGGAATATATCGTTTTATTTTGCAGACCACATTGCAGCATGAAGATAATCTGTGGCCCTTTCACATGACAGGGTGCTCAGGAAAAATGATATTGGTATACTAATGTGATAACAAATAATGTTTAACTAACTCCCTGGGGACCATTCAATTATTTTTGTTTCATATTTGTAATGCAATTATGGCAATTATTCATGTTAATAAGCTGTAGGAGCAGAATAAGGCCATTCGGCCCATCAAGTCTTCTCACCCATTCAATCATGGCTAATCTATCTTTCCCTCCCAACTCCATTCTCCTGCCTTCTCCCCACAATCCCTGACACCCTTACCTCATGTGTTTCATTATAAAAGATAGAACGGCAAAAAACATCTGTTTAGCTGCAGACAAACTTTTGAAAGTCAAGATTTCCAGTGAAAATATGAGAAATCAGGGTTCTTCATTAGACATCTGCGTGTTAACTCTTCCAGGCGGAAATCATAGATTTCACTCGGAAGAGAATATTATCCATTATAGTACTGATTAAAAAACCCCACAATAAAACGACCTGCATTTCTACAGGTCCGGCAGATCATAAGGTGCTTTGGAAGAGTAGTCACTGTTCTGGTAAACATGGCAGCCAACTTTTGCCTCAAAGAGTTCTAGTTAACTAGAACTAGATAGCTAGTTCTATGTTATCCCACTTTCACATAGACCCCACTTTATCTATGTGAACACGGAATAACATAGAACTAGGCCCGACGAGCCTGTTTCAATGCTGTTTCTCTAAGCAACAGGAAACACGTTCCCGATGTTGGGGGAGTCCAGAACCAGGGGCCACAGTTTAAGAATAAGGAGTAAGCCATTTAGAACGGAGAGGAGGAAACACTTTTTCTCACAGAGAGTGGTGAGTCTGTGGAATTCTCTGCCTCAGAGGGCGGTGGATGCAGGTTCTCTGGATGCTTTCAAGAGAGAGCTAGATAAGGCTCCTACAAATAGCGGAGTCAGGGGATATGGGGAGAAGGCAGGAACGGGGTACTGATTGGGGATGATCAGCCATGATCACATTGAATGGCAGTGCTGGCTCGAAGGGCCGAATGGCCTACTCCTGCACCTATTGTCTATTGTCTAACACTAAACTAAACTCATTTGCTTCCCATGGAAATTATAACAATTAATTATTACAAATGATCACTAATTATGAATCATCTCTGTGACTAAAGCCTGCAGATGTTCTTTTTTTTATTTTTAAGAATGCACTAACTACGTGTGTGGAGAGGATTGGTTCCACCTGCAGTTTAAGATGGTGAAGTGTTGGCATCACATGAGACATCATGTACCCTCCTCTATCATTGCTTGGTTGACCTTCCTTACACCCGTGATTGGGTGGACCAGCCACGCGGTCACAGAGCATCCTCTCTCTGGGAGAGAACTAAAAGTTCATAAGTCACTGCAGCAGAATCAGGCCATTCGGCCCATCGAGTCTACTCTGCCATTCAATCATGGCTGATCTATCTTTCCCTCTCAACCCCCTTATCCTGCCTTCTCCCCATAACCCCTGACATCCGTACTGATCAACAATCTGTCAGTCTCTGATTTTAAAATACCCACTGACTTGGCCTCCACAGCCTTCTGTGGCAATAAATGCCATAGATTCACCACCACTCATCACCTTTCCAAAGGTACGTCCTATTATTCCGAGGCTGTGCCCTCGGGTTCTAGACTCTCCCACTAGAGGAAAATATCCTCTCTATCCAGGCCTTTTACTATTCGGTAAGTTTCAATGGGGTTCCCCTCTCATCCTTCTAAACTCCAGCGAGCCCAGTGTCGTCAAACGCTCATCATATGTTAACCCACTCATTCTCGTAAACCTCCTCTGGACTCTTTCCAACGCCGGCACGTTGCCCAATTCATAAACAGGAAGAATAAAGCAGGCATCCTCCCATTTCTCACAGGAACCCAATGATCCAAGCTCCTCTGCGGCTTTCAGTAGCTGCCAGAAGCCATCACATAAGCAAAGATCCAAAGCTAGACACAAAGTGTTGGAGTAACTCAGCGGGGCAGGCAGCATCTCTGGGGAGAAGGAATGGGTGACTTTTCGGGTCGAGACCCTTCTTCAGACTGAGAGCCAGAGGTGAGGGAAACTAGAGATGTGGAAGGGTAAGGTGTGAAAATGACAGATCAAAGCAGATGGTGAGCAAGGAAACGTAGAATGGTTCATTGTCGGCTGAGAAGCTGACAGCCAGGCATACAAAAGTAAAATTAATCAGGATGGCAGTGAAACTATTCGAGAACAAGGGTTTGGGGAGGAACGGGGAGACTTGAAGGGTTAATTGAAGTTAAAGAAAGTAATATATTCATACAGCTGGGTTGTTAGCTGCCCATGCAAAATATGAGATGCTGTTCCTCCAATTTGCATGCGGCCTCACTTCTGACAGTGGAGGAAGCCCAGGACAGAAAGGTCAGTGTGTGAAGGCGGACATTAAAAGCTGACTGGTAGATCAGTGTAGACCAACCTCTCCCTCTCAGCGCCACCCAGTCCCGTGAGTTCCATTTATTTGGCAAACTTGGAACACGGTCTGTACATTTTGTAATATTCCCCTCTGGCAATAACCTCACAGATGCAGCTGTAAGGTCTAACATAATTTTCATAACCCTTTATTCGAGATAAAGGCAAATTGTGTCACCAAATATTTAAACTGATATGCAAAATGTTAATGGTTCCAGCCACAGCCACACTATTTAAACCACCCAGTCATTATCCTCTGCAAATAACTATTAGCCTGGGGGTAGGAGCAGTAAATCGAACTTCAAATGAAAAGGTTAAAAGGCTCAAACCACATTCCAAAAGATTTAAACATCCAATTTGGGCTAATATTAAGCTGATGGGAGGGGCCACACTGCCGGTGAAAAACGTAAAACCAGACTCTGAATTAGTTCCATTCTGTACTTCTCAAAACAGAGTGAGGGATATCGCCAACAATCCCCAGCTAAACTTCATCCCATAACCATCAAACGTAAGTTTCATCCAGAGATGCTGCCTGAGCCGCTCCGGTTCCCTCCCACCTTTCATAGACGTACAGGTTTGTAGGTTAATTGGCTTTGGTAAAAAATTGTACATTGTCCTCAGTGTGTAGGATGGTGCTAGTGTGCGGGGATCATTGTCGGAGCGGACTCTGTGGGCTGAAGGGCCTGTTTCCCCGCTGTATCTCTAAACTACATAGGTAGATGTAGGAAGACTATTCTGCCCCACGTTGCCTGCTCCATCGCATCACCGCTGATCTTTTACCTCAGTCCAACCTTTCTGGACTAACCATACATTCCTGATCTCGTTAAAGTACTCAAAGCCATCAATCTATCCTGAATGTTCACAGTGAGCTAAACGTATTAAAAAAATAGGTGCAGGAGTAGGCCATTCGGCCCTTCGAGCCGGCACCGCCATTCAATATGATCATGGATGATCATCCAAAATCTGTACCCCGTTTCGGATTTTTTCCCCCATATCCCTTGATTCCGCTAAGAGCTAAATCTAATCCTCGCTTGAAAACATCCAGTGAATTGGCCTCCACTGCTTTCTGTGGCAGGGAATTCCACAGATTCACAACTCACTGGGTAAAAAAGTTTTTCCTCATCTCAGTCCTAAATGGCCTCCCCTTATTCTTAAACTGTGACCCCCGGTTCTGGACTCCCCCAACATCGGGGACATTTTTCCTGCATCTACCCTGTCCAATCCTCTAAGAATTGCATATGTTTCTATAAGATCTCCTCTCATCCTTCTAAATTCCAGCGAATACAATCCCAGTCGACCCATTCTTTTATCATATGTCTGTCCCGCCATCCTCGGAATTAACCTGGTGAACCTACGCTGCACTTCCTCAATAGCAATAATGTCCTTCCTCAAATTAGGAAACCAAAATTGCACACAATACTCCAGGTGCGGTCTCACCAGGGCCCTGTACAACTGCAGTAGGACCTCCTTGCTCCTAAACTCAAATCCTCTCGCAATGAAGGCCAACATGCCATTGGCTTTCTTCACTGCCTGCTGTACCTGCATGCTTACTTTCAGTGACTGATGTACAAGCACACCCAGGTCTCATTGCACCTCCCCTTCTCCTAATCTGCCTTCCTGTTCTTGCCACCAAAGCGGATAACCTTACATTTATCCACATTATACTGCACCTGCCATGCTTCTGCCCACTCACCCAACCTATCCAAGTCACCCTGCAGCCTCATAGCATCCTCCTCGCAGCTCACACTGCCACCCAACTTTGTGTCATCCGCAAACTTCGAGATATTACAATTAACCCCCCACCCACACCCCCCCCACCCCCGTCTGTCTGTATCCACCTATCACTCACAAGGCTTTGTCCTGCCCCTCCAGTTCTCTCCCCCCTCATCATACTCAGTCTGCAGAAGCATCCCAACCCAAAATGTCACCTATCCATGTGGAGAGGAACTACAGGTGCTGCTTTAAACCGAAGATAGACACAAAACGTTGGAGTAACTCAGCGGGGCAGACAGCATCTCTGGAGAAAAGGAATAGGTGACGTTTCGGGTCAAGACCCTTCTTCCGAATCCTTTTCTCCGGAGATGCTGTCTGACCCACTGAGTTACTCCAGCTGAGTTACCCATTTTGAGACTCTGATCCATGTCTCCACACACTGCAGCCTGAAGTAACAGTTCTGAATCTACCTGGACAAACTGTGAAGCAACGATTTGTTTGCATTTGACACCTCTCAACATCTGTGCCTTTCCATCTTTCACCATCAAAAAAACTCTGCCGATCTTCCTGACCATAAAATGTCACCTATCCAAATGGCTGCCGTGTTTAAAATCAGAGATACACAGAGTAAATGTCATTCTGAATGGTCATCTGATCAATAGGGTATTTACAGATCCAAGCCTTTTGTTGTAAATGCTAAATAACACATTCAGAATCCATTTAATCACAGGGACCAACAAAATTAAACCCAGCGTCAGGGCCCAAGTAAATCTTCCAACGACGACAATCAAAAATGATTGTTAATTTAAATGTGGAACGTATTCGTGATTAGGTCAGTGAGACTGAATATGTCGATCGCTACTTAATTGGCCAATTTTATTCGCAAGATTGGTCAATTTAATTAACGGCGTTTGAGACGGGAACATCTAAATGTCAGCGTTGCAGAACAGTTAATGAAAGTGACATGATCATATCGTGCCATTTAATTCCTTCCACACAGTAAATTTTTAATAATTAGATTTTTAAAATCTGATCTTGTTATTCATTTCTCATTCAGACTTCTTTCTGTCTCACAACCAACAAACAGTTGAGCATGTGAATAATTTAGATGTGAGCACAAGTCCCCTAATGGCAGCTGGACATTATTCAGAAACATAAAAAATAGGCCATTCGGCCCTTCGAGCCAGCACCGTCATTCAATATGATCATGGCTGATCATCTAAAATCAGTACCCCGTTCCTGTATTTTCCCCCATATCCCTTGGTTCCCTTATCCCTAAGAGCTAAATCTAACTCTCTCTTGAAAACATCCAGTGAATTGGCCTCCACTGCCTTCGGTGGCCGAGAATTCCACAGATTCACAACTCTCTGGGTGAAAATGTCCTAAATGGCCTACCCCTTATTCTTAAACCGTGTGACCCCTGGTTCTGGTCTCCCCACAACAGCGGGAACATTTTTCCTGCATCCAGCCTGTCCAATCCCTTAAGAATTGTTCCTATAAGATCCCCTCCCATCCTTCTAAACTCCAGTGAATACAAGCCCAGCCGACCCATTCTTTATTGAAATAATAGCTGAAACTGAAGAAAAGCGCTGATATCAATAACGTGACCATGAAACTTGGGTTGTCTTTACAAAACAAAAAGTTGGTTCTCTAATGGCCTTCTCAGAAAGGATACATCACTAGTTCCAGACCAACAACATACTGCAATTATACACGGCCTTGGTGAGACCACACACTTGGTACACAGTGTGCCTGTTTGGTTTCCTTACCCAAGAATTATGCAGTAAACCTCTGATACTCCAACACTGCCAGGAAGTCAGTGATACCACTCCTGCAGATATTACAGATGATAACTCCTAGTCGCAGTGGTGCAGTGCTGCCGAACAGCGCCAGACACCCGGGTTCAATCCTGACTACGGGTGCCCTCTGCGTCGAGTTTGCACGTTCTCCCTGGGACCGCGTGGGTTTTCTCCGGGTGCTCCGGTTTCCTCCCACATCCCCAGCTCCAGCTCCAGCTCCAGGTTTAGCTTCAGCTCTAGCTCTAGTTCCATCTCCAGCTAACTTGCCCCTAGCGTGTTGGATCGATGGTTGGCATGGACTTGGTGACCTTGTTTCCACGCTGTACCTCCACACCCCAATCACCAAAATACTTCAAATTTGTGTTTTTAAAGTAAAGCAAAATGATGTCAAATTGTACAAATGGCTTGTTTGGCACCGACGTTTTTGTAAGTTCATAGGTTCTCGGAACAGAATTAGGCCATTCAGACCATCAAGTCTACTCCGCCCTTCAATCATGGCTGATCTATCTTTCCCTCTCAACCCCATTCTCCTGCCATCTCCCCATAACCCCTGGCACACGTACTAATCAATAATCTGTCCATCTCCGCCTTAAAAATATCCACTGACTTGGCCTCCACCGCCATCTGAGGCAATGAATTCCACAGATTCACCACCCTCTGGCTAAAGCAATTCCTTCTCATCTCCTTTCTAAAGATACGTTCTTTTAATCTGAGGCTATGGCCTCTGGTCTTGGACTCTCCCACTAATGGAAACATCCTCTCCACATCCACTTTATCCAGGCCTTTCACTATTCGGTAAGTTTCAATGAGGTCCCCCCCTCATCCTTCTAAACTCCAGCGAGTACAAGCCCAATGCCTTCAATAGCTCATCATATGTTAACCAACTCATTCCTGGGATCATTCTCGTAATCCTCCTCTGGACCCTGTCCAATGCCAGCACATCCTTCCTCAGAATTGTGGACCAAAATCGCTCACAATACTGCAAATGCGCCTTCTAAAGCCTCACTCTCCTTGTGCTGATAAACTCCTGACTTCACTTCAGTAGCAAGACATCTGAGAATTTGGAGACACTACCTGATGAAGGAATGGCCTGCTGAAGAACAAAACTCTTCCAAAGCCAACGCTTTCTCCCCGTTCATGTTGGACATAAACCCCGGCAGGAAGACCACACCCGGGTCTCGGCCGCAGATGCGATGGTAGGCCAAACGCGGCAGGGGGGGTCTGGCAAAAAACTGGATGGAAGCCATGGTTCTGCAGCAAGAGAGGAGGGAAAAAGAAGAGTCAATCATTCACGAAACGAAGGAAATGTGACTTCCAACCCCGCGGCACAGTTTCAGCAAACTGGGGTCGTTCCCCATCTCTGACGCTATCTGCATGAACTTTGCATCTCAGCGCACGTTAACTTTGCAAGTCGGACCATCCCTCCAGGACCACCGCTTTCCCAAACATAGAAATATAGAAAAATAGGTGCAGGAGTAGGCCATTCGGCCCTTCGAGCCTGCACCGCCATTCAATGTGATCATGGCTGATCATCCAACTCAGTATCCCGTACCTGCCTTCTTTCCATACCCCCTGACCCCCCTCTTAAATATAGCCAATGAACGGGCCTCAACTACCTTCTGTGGCAGAGAATTCCAGAGACTCACCACTCTCTGTGTAAAGAATGTTTTCCTCATCTCGGTCCTAAAGGAATTCCCCCTTATCCTTAAACTGTGACCCCTTGTTCTGGACTCCCCCAACATCGGGAACAATCTTCCAGCATCTAGCTTGTCCAACCCCTTAAGAAATTTGTAAGTTTCTATAAGATCCCCCCTCAATCTTCTAAATTCCAGCGAGAAACCTGCCAGCGAAGTGTGGATTAATTGGCTGCATGTCAGCGAGCAACTGCTGAGAATGCGGGGAGAATAAAGGTGGGATCAGTTTTAAAGTGGGAGTTTGGCGGTCAGTGTCGCTTCAACAGGCGGTTTAGGAATAGGGAGAGGAATACTTAATTGTCACATGTGACGAGGCACAGTGAAGTTCTTTGCTTGCATACACAATTCTGTATTGTTACCTCTAAGACACACCGCTCTTTTCCTGCTTCCTCCCCTCCTCTACCAATACAATCAGGCTGAAGAAGGGGCCCGACCCAAAACATCGCTGCCATCAGGTGGAACGTATAAGAGTCTGAAAACTGTGACCTCAAGGTTCAAGAACATTGACTTCTCCAATTTCTGGTAGCCCTTATTGTCTCTCCTTCAGCCCTCTGGCTCCTCCTCTTCCTTTCTTCTTCCCGCCTTCCCCCCCCCCCCCCCCCCCACCCTGCATCCGTCTGAAGAAGGGTTTCGGCCCGAAAAACGTTGCCTATTTCCTTCGCTCCATAGATGCTGCCTCGCCCGCTGAGTTTCTCCAGCACTTTTGTCTACCTATAAACTGTCTTGTGCAGGAAGGAACTGCAGATGCTGGTTTACACCAAATATAGACACAAAATGCTGGAGTAACTCAGCGGGACCGGCAGCATCTCTGGAGAGAAGGAAGGGGTGGCGTTTCGGGTCGAGACATTTCTTCAGAAGGGTCTCGGCCCCAAACGTCACCCATTCCTCTCCAGCTACCTGTCCCACTGAGTTACTCCAGCATTTTGTGTCTATGAACAGCCTTCGTTGTACTAAGGACTTTGGGCTTTTTGCACTAATATTGGGGATTTTAATTACTGATTCTGTTTTGGTCGTTTATTGTGTTTTCTAGTGAGTTCCGTGTTCACAGGCCTGTTAGGCCGCTGCATTAGTAAGAAGCTCGTTGTTCTGATGTTGGTGCTTGAGATAACTGAACACTCTTGAAGTGGAAGAATAGACCATAAACCCATCGGTATTGGTCCAGGATTGAGCTGCCAGATGCCTCGGGCACCAGATGGTTTTATCCAGTACCTCGGCGAACACATGCACCATCATCTTCTTTTATAAAATTATACATTTCATTTTCATTAAATTACACGTAAACACTCCACTGTGAGATTCAGGCAGCATAGTTCCTTTGCTGATCAGATGCTTTGTAAACCCATCATTTACAAAATTAAAATAGGGAACGCTGTCATTGGAATGTACATTTCGCACCCAGCTCTTATAACTCGTAGACGTATGATTTACATTCCACTAAACGTGGACTGGAGATTCTATCTCGTCCCAATCGTGGGTGATTTCAATACACAAAAACTAAATGGTGCTGTAATCCTAAATTACCTGCTTTTTTTAAATGAAATAGTGTGCTCCAAATACACTTTCAAATTTTTCAAAAAGAGCTTGCGAATGATGTGCGGAATTAATTCAAAACAACAGGCCGATCTGATTCTTGTGGTGATCTGAAAAAAAAACACAAAATGGCAGCATTTTGATCCAGTTTCTTCTTAAATCTGAAAATATAATAGGGTCTGGAGGAGCGTCTCGACCTGAATCGTCACCCATCCCTTCTCTCCAGAGACACTGCCTGACCCGCTGAGTTACTCCAGCATTTGGTGTCTATCTTCGGTGTAAACCAGCATCTGCAGTTCCTTCCTACACAATATGATAGAGTATATGGATGCCAAAATAAGGTTCCAACTTGTCAGATATCCACATTGTACGCACAATAGTTCAACAGGGGGCTCTGTGGTGTTTTCTTAAACTAACTCAAGATTAGTATCTTCACAATAAACAAATTGTATTGTGGTCTCAAAATTATTTTCTGAATCACACTCAGAAAAACCGAATAAGACTTATTGGGTGATCAGTGGCAGAGTCTATAAGACAAATTAAATAATCAACTGTATAAACTGCATTGATTCCATGATGATTAATGGCACAGAATGGGATTTCGGACGGGTATATAGATAGGAAAGGTTTAGAAGACTATGGGTCAAACGCAGGTTGGTGGGGACTAGGTTTCTTCCCAGCGGTTGTCAGGCAACTGAACCGCCCTATCACTAGAGAGCGGTCCCGAGCTCCCATCTACCTCATTGGAGACCCTCGGACTATCTTTAATTGGATTTTACTGGACCTTATATTGCACTAAACATTATACCCTTCATCCCACTGCGAGCTGCTTGATTGTAATCATGTCATCTCTCCGCTGACTGAACCGCACGAAACAAAAAAGCTTTTCAGAGTATCTTGATACACGTGATTATAAACTAAACTAAATTAAAATTGTGTAGATGGGGCATCTTGGACTGAAGGGCCTGTTTCCATGCGATCTGACTCTATGAATTAGGCCATTCTTCTCATTGCATCTATAGAATTTAAAAAACAAGCATTTTGTTCCAATCCTACTTGAGGCAACAGAGTGGCGTAGCGGTGGAGTCGCTGCCTCACAGCGCCAGAGTCCCAGGTTCAATCCTGACTACGGGTGCTGTCTGTACGGAGTTTGCACGTTCTCCCCATGACCGCGTGGGGTTTCCATGGGTGCTCCGGTTTCCCCCCACACTCCAGATTTGTAGGTTAATTGGCTTTCGGTAAAAATTGTAAACTGTCCCTAATGTGTATGGGGTAGTGCTAGCATAACGGGGATCGCTGGTCGGCACGGTTTCGGCGGGCCGAAGGGCCTGTTACTGTGCTGCATCTCTGAACTAAAAAAACTAAACTAAACTTCCCAGCTCTCGTTCCAGCACATCAAGTGCTCATCCAAGTATTTCTTAAATACACCGAGGGCTTCTGTGGACACCACATATTTATGCAGTGATCTCAGATGCCACACCACCCTGTGAAACAAAGCATCTGCAATTCCACTCATGCAACTGTCAATGGGTTTTAATCTGAGGCTGGTGAAGAAACCGTAACACTTATAAGGTACAGGTCGTCCCGGGGTTACAGCCAGCTCAGTATAAACACCTTAAACCCCATCATTCTGCCTGAGCACATTCCTTCCCAATCCCCAGACCCCGCTCCCCATATTCACCTCTCCTGTAACCCCCTCCCCTATAAACCCCCACCCACTCCCCTGAAACCCTCTCCTCTACCCACTCCCCTCCTGTCCCCTGCATCTCTCCCCCAGCTCCCTGTACTACAGCAAATCCTCCCCTGCACCCCTCTCCCTCTCCCCTGCACCCCTCTCCCTCTCCCCTGCACCCCTCTCCCTCTCCCCTGCACCCCTCTCCCTCTCCCCTGCACCCCTCTCCCTCTCCCTCTCCCCTGCACCCCTCTCCCTCTCCCCTGCACCCCTCTCCCTCTCCCCTGCACCCCTCTCCCTCTCCCTCTCCCCTGCACCCCTCTCCCTGTCCCCTGCACCCCTCTCCCTCTCCCCTGCACCCCTCTCCCTCTCCCCTGCACCCCTCTCCCCTGCACCCCTCTCCCCTGCACCCCTCTCCCTCTCCCCTGCACCCCTCTCCCTCTGCCCTGCACCCCTCTCCCTCTCCCCTGCACCCCTCTCCCTCTGCCCTGCACCCCTCTCCCTCTCCCCTGCACCCCTCTCCCTCTCCCCTGCACCCCTCTCCCTCTCCCCTGCACCCCTCTCCCTCTCCCCTGCACCCCTCTCCCTCTCCCCTGCACCCCTCTCCCTCTCCCCTGCACCCCTCTCCCTCTCCCCTGCACCCCTCTCCCTCTCCCCTGCACCCCTCTCCCTCTCCCCTGCACCCCTCTCCCTCTCCCTCTCCCCTGCACCCCTCTCCCTCTCCCCTGCACCCCTCTCCCTCTCCCCTGCACCCCTCTCCCTCTCCCCTGCACCCCTCTCCCTCTCCCTCTCCCCTGCACCCCTCTCCCTCTCCCTCTCCCCTGCACCCCTCTCCCCCCCCCACGGGCCCCACCTGCGGGCGGACGCTCTGCTCTGTATAATTTTTGGACCGATCACCTTGGGATCAGCGACGGGGAGAGAACGGAGGCAAAACGCGGTGCCGGCGCTCGCTCCTCCCTGTCGCTGCTGCAGCTTCCAACCCTCCCTCTGCCTCTCCTCTCCCCTCTCCTTCTCTCCTCCCCTCCTGCCTCCTCTCCCCTCTCCTGCCCCCACTCTCTTCTCCTCTCCCCTCTCCCTCTCCTCTCCCCCTCTACCCTGCCTTCTCCCTCCTCTCCCCTCTCCTTCTCTCCTCCCCTCCTCCCTCCTGCCTCCTCTCCTGCCCCCACTCTCTTCTCCTCTCCCCTCTCCCTCTCCTCTCCCCCTCTCCCCTGCCTCCTCTCTCCTCCCCACTACTCCTCTCCCACCCTCCTTTCCTCTCCTGCCTCTTCTCTCCTCTCCCCCCCCCCCTCCTCCTCTCTCACCTCTTCTTTCCTCCCTCTCTTTCCTTCCCCCCCTCTTCCCCCCTCCCTCCCCCTCTCTCTCGCATCCAGTTCCACCCTTCTGTGCCTCCTTCCCCCTCCTCACCCACCCCTCTCCCATTCCTCCTCCCACCTCTACCAACCTGCCCTCCCTCCCTCCCTCCTACACCACCCACCACTCTACCTCCCCTTCTACTCCTACTCCTCCCCTGACCCTCTTTTCCCAGTTCTGATGAAGGGAACAGGACTTCAAATGCTCTCCGTTGATCTTTCCACAGATACTGCTCGATCTCCCATGTGTTGCTGGCCATTTTTTGTTTTCATTTCAGATTCCTAGCATCTGCAAATTTTTGATTTTCATCATCAATCGATCTTTACCCAGGTGCCCAAAACAAGATCCAAAAATAGCAGAAGTATTGAATGGGAAATTAGTTCACCTTTCACCTTACAATAGCAAATGTAATTAGCCCTTTTTATAATTAGGTTAAAGTTTCGTAATTGCTTTTCGTAGTGCCTTTTTACACACCTCCAATTTCCTGGTTTGTGCCAACAGCCGCTTTGTGGTCTGTAAATAACTCCAGCGATGCTATCTGCCAATGTTGATGTTCGTAGCAGGAGGGAGAACCCACAAACAATGGAACAATGTTGGATGAAATATCACGGCATCACTCACTATGTCAAGGTGACCTCTACAGCACCATGAATACCACCGTTCAATGCTGATCCTTCTGCCCGCGTGGCTACGTATACATGCACACCCCACCTACCTTCATCCTCCTTACAGATCTCGATCTCCGTCTCCTGTATGGTCTGAAGAAGGGTCTCGTCCCGAAACGTCACCCATTCACACAAGTGTCAGAGGTTACAGGGAGAAGGCAGGAGTTAGTAGGGAGAGATAGATTGAATGGCCGGCGCAGACTTGATGGGCCGAATGACCTAATTCTACTCCTATCACTTATGACCTTATGACCAGAGAGGCTGCCTGACCCGCTGAGTTAGTCCAGCATGTTGTGTCTATCACCTACAAATACAAGTGTATCTTCATACAGCCCCACACATAAATATAGTCCACAAAGGGTGTGGACACGTGGAACTGCAGACGCTGGAATCTTGAGGAAAAGTACAAAGTGCTGGAGTATCTCAGCATCTTGGGACAAAATGGGCAGATCATGTTTCGAGTCGGGACCCTGCTTTAGGTTCAATAATCAAAGACGGCACCTCAGTACCTCGCTGTAGCTCGGTGCATGACCAGTAATCTCAACTAAAATAAACATTTATCAAAAAGTAGTTTGCTTATTGTCATCCATTGAGGAGAAACTAGGGGGGAAGGCCACTGGTTGGGAAGGTTGTGGCGTGGGGGGGGTGATACTCAGTTGGGGTATTTAGATTAGTTTAGTTTAATCATAAGTCATAAGGTCATGGGGTAGTAAGCAAGTAAATTTATTTATATAACTCGCGTTGAAACCAAAGTGCTTTACATAGAAGAAATAATTAGGTTTCCGTACATCCATAGAAAAATTAAAAAATTAAAAATGACACAACACATTATAGGATTCAACATGAATGTCCCCCCCACAGCGGAATCAAACATTTCCACTGTGGGGAAAGGCATCAGAAAGTTCAGTCCTCTTCCTCTATGACCACCCGAGGTCGGGGCCTATTTGTGGCCTCCGCGGCCAGCCCGATGTTTTCAGGCCCTCTTGCCGGGAAGATGGAACTCCGGCGTCGGGTGAACTCTCCTCAGCGGCTTCGGAATGTCTGGAGCGGCCGCTCCCTCCCCGGGGACCGCGGCACGCAAAGTCCTCAGGCCGCGCTGGTTGGAGCTCCGACTCTGGCCATCTCGAATCCCAGGCTCCGCGTGTAGAAGGAGAACCCATCAAGTCTACTCCGCCACTCAATCACGGCTGATCTATCTCTATAGTTTAGAGATACAGCACAGAAACAGGCCTTCGGCCCACCGAGATCGCCCTGACCAGCGTTCCCCGCACATTAACTCTATCCTACATACCCTAGGGACAATTTACATTTACACCAAGCCAATTAACCTACAAACCCGTACGACTTTGGAGTGTGGGAGGAAACGGAAGATCTCGGAGAAAACCCGCGAAGGTCACAGGGAAACGTACAAACTCCGTACAGACAGCGCCCGTAGCCGGGATCGAACCCGGGTCCCTGTAAGGCGCTGTAAGGCAGCAACTCTACCGCTGCACCACCCTGGCACCACCACCTGGCACTACCCTTTCAGATGCAGAACTTCACTGGGTCAGAAGATGTATCTTCCTCCTTCTCACGGAGAGAGCCATCACTCAGATGCCCGATGCATCGGTTGTTTTGTAGTTACTATCTCCAGAAAACACTCTTTGCTAGTTTGCAAAGATGTGCAAAGAAGGGTCTCGGCCCAAAACGTCGCCCGTTCCTTCTCTCCAGAGATGCTGCCTGTCCCACTGAGTTACTCCAGCATTTTGTGCCTATCTTTGGTTTATAACCAGCATTTGCAGTTCCTTCCGACACAATTAACCTGCTTAGAGATTTGGCCTTGCCTTGTGCGTGTCCCATGGTGAACAGCGTGGGCCGTTAACTGTTGGATGCAGTGGACTTTTTTTTTTCCTTTTTCAAAAACTTTATTCAACACAATCATATCATACAACACATCAAAACATAATCAAAAATAACACTATAACAAACAAATCATTGTAGTACAACAGTACATTCATTGTTTACAATACTCTCATCCCCACGCGGTGACCAGCGTTGACGGAAGGCCTCCAGAGTCCCCGTGGACACCGCGTGTTCCCTCTCCAGGGACACACGTGCACGGACGTAGGCCCGGAAGAGGGGCGGGCAGCCGACTCTAGCCTGACCATCGACCGCCCGCTGCCTGGACCCGCGAATGGCCATCTTGGCCAGGCCCAGAAGCAAACTGACAGGTAAGTCCCCCCCCCCCCCACACTCGGCTCTCCCTACTCCCTGCCTTGTGTCCGAACACCAGGATTGTGGGACTAAAATGCAGCCAGAACTTGAGGAACAACCCCTTCAGATATTGGTACAGGGGCAGTAACCTCTCACACTCCATATACACGTGGAACACGGTCTCCTACGCAGTGGACCTTGCTATTGATTGCTGTGGGTCTGGGAGCTCTTGGTTTTGTTGGCATGTTTCGCACAGTCAGAGTGACACAGTGTGGAAACAGGCCCTTCGGCCCAACTTGCCCACACAGGCCAACATGTCCCAGCCACACTCGTCCCACCTGCCTGCGCAGGGTCCATATCCCTCCAAACTTGCCCTATCCATGTACCATGTACGGTCTTGGCGATTGACGTTATATGGCGTGCGTCCGGCAGTGAGAAAACATTGGCACATCACCTGGGAATGATTGTGCAGGCAATTTACTCCCACCTTACATCAATTTTGGGTTACATGAAGCTGAAACAACCTCAATAAAAAGGATAGACACAAAATGCTGGAGTAACTCAGCGGGACAGGCAGCATCTCTGGAGAGAAGGAATGGGTGACGTTTCGGGTCGCGACCCTTCTTCAGTACGTCCCACTGAGTTTTTCCAGCATTTTGTGTCTATCTTTGCTTTAAACCAGCATCTGCTGTTCCTTCATACTCAATAAAAAGGATAGCAGACCTTTGTAGCCAAGTTGTTACTACATTTTTAACCACTTTGAACTTGAAGCGTACAAGATGGTGCCCAAAACATGGCGGCTCTTAGAGTCATAGAGTTATACAGCATGGAAACAGGCCCTTAGGCCCGACTGTCCATGCGGACCATGATGCCCCATCTAAGCTAGTTGCACTGACCCGCATTTGGTCCAAATCCCTCTAAACATTTCCTATCCATGCAATTACAATAGACAATAGACAATAGACAATAGGTGCAGGAGTAGGCCATTTGGCCCTTCGAGCCAGCACCGCCATTCAATGTGATCATGGCCCAATCAGTACCCCGTTCCTGCCCTCTTCGCATATTTTTAATACTCCGCTATTTTTAAGAGCCCAATCTAGCTCTCTCTTGAAAGTATCCAGAGAACCGGCCTCCACCGCCCTCGGAGGCAGAGAATTCCACAGACAATGATGAGCAGATGCTGGTGCATACCAAAGACAGACACATAAATGCTGGAGTAAATCAGCTGGTCAGGCAGCATCTCTGGAGAAAAGGAAGAGATAACGTTTCAGGTCGGGACCGTATGAAGGACGTCACTTATCTATTTTCACCAGAGATGCTGCCTCATTCACTTCTTCTTCTTCTTTCGTGTGGCGTGCACAGCCTAAAGTTGTTGGACAACTTGTTCTATTTGATCTTCTGTTTGTGCACGTTGAGCTGATTGAATTAGTCAAAACAGGGCGGACCACGTGAAGGTTGTAATCTTCCCACCCTGCCTCATTCACTGAGTTACTCCAGCATTTTGTCTCTAGCCTATCTATGTACAAGACTCTTGAATGCTGTCTCAATGTAATCTACTATTGTTACGCTCTTGTACTTAAGTATGTTACCAGACTGATTCCTGGGATGGCAGGACTTCCATATGAAGAAAGACTGGATAGACTTGGCTTGTACTCGCTGGAATTTAGAAGACTGAGTGGGGATCTTATAGAAACTTACAAAATTCTTAAGGGGTTGGACAGGCTAGATGCAGGAAGATTGTTCCCGATGTTGGGGAAGTCCAGGACAAGGGCGTCACTGTTTAAGAATAAGAATTAGAAGAATCAGAATGCCTTTTATTGTCACTATACACATGTACAGTGAGATTAAAAAGGGGGAAGTCTTTTAGGACCGAGATGAGAAAATCATTTTTCACACAGAGTGTGGTGAATCTGTGGAATTCTCTGCCACAGAAGGTAGTTGAGGCCAGTTCCTTGGCTATATTTAAGAGGGAGTTAGATGTGGCCCTTGTGGCTAATGGGATTAGGGGGTATGGAGAGAAGGCAGGTACAGGATACTGAGTTGGATGATCAGCCATGATCATATTGAATGGCGGTGCTGGCTCGAAGGGCCGAATGGCCTACTCCTGCACCTATTTTCTATGTTTCTATATTTCTATGTTTGTGGCATGTATAGTAAGATTTTGACTGATCTGTATGAAGGCAATGAGGGCGTTTCACTGCACCTCAATAAAGTACATTTGAAATACCAATGGTGACAATGGCACTTTGTCTGTCACATGTGCCAAGGTACAGTAACATTATTTTTGTAGACAGTTCCGTACAAATATCAAAACACCACACACACCACAGACCAAACTAATTACCCGCAAAAATAACTGGTTAGCTGTCAGTAAAGGATTAAAGGCTAAATATTAACAATGCTGAGTGATTTAGTTACCAAACATTTATCCTTTATTTTGGTAATTAGTTTGGCCTGTGGTGTTCAAGGCAAGATTTTTAAAGCAATTAGTCGAGACTTAACTTCCAATTAAACTAAAGTAAATGAAATGAATTAAATAATGAGACATATCGTTATGATAGTAAAAAATAATAACATTTGTCGTGACTTACCAAGTGCAAATATTTCAGAAGAAAGATTCCAACCTGAAAAATCACCCATCCATATTCTCCAGAGATGCTGCGTAACCCGCTGAGTTACTCCAGCACTTTGTGTTCTTTTGTGTAAAACAGCACCTGCAGTTCCTTGTTTCTATAATGTTTTTGGAACGGATGCAAATAGATTGGAGTTGATTCATGAAAGAGGGATGTTTCTGAAACCTAAATTCCAGGTCCAAATTCCAAGTTTCCTTTGCAGCTGAATCTTGGGGATGAACCATTGTGGTTGCCTGTACAGGAGCTATTCACTCAGGTGCACCTCGATCTCACCATCAGAGTGGTCCAAGAATCTGTCTCCAGGATACATCCAGGCTGCAGATTGGCAAAGCGATAGAGTTGATGCATCACAGGGCCAGAGACCCGGGTTCGATCCTTGCTACGGGTGCTGTCTATACGGAGTTTGTACGTTCTCCCCGTGACCTGCGTGGGTTTCCTCCCAGATCCACGGTTTTCTCCCACACTCCAAAGCCCTACAGGTTTTGTTGGTTAATTGGCTTGGTATAAAATTGTCACTAGTATGTGCAGGGATAGCATTAGTGTGCGGGGGTCGCTGGTCGGCGCAGACTCGGTGGGCCGAAGGGTCTGTTTCCGTGCTGTACCTCTAAACGAAACATCGACCTAGGAACTAAACAATGAACTGTGCAGTGACAGAGGTCAGGCCAAGCTCAGTGTTATGAAAGCTCGTCCGTCTACGCGTGGACAGAACCATAATTAGCCTTTGAAAAAATGCAGCTTTCCAAATTCCTATGACTGTGATCATGAAAACTTTCTCAGCATTAGCTTTCTTCAGGCTGATGAAAATGTTCTTCAGCGGGGAAAATATGCGTGGCATTTTCAGGGCAAGAATAGTTTGTGTTGAAAAGAATTCAACTTCGATTGCTTCGTAAAAAAAACAGCAACAGTACAAAGTCTAGCCTCTTCCAGTTTTAAATTTAGATTTATAGAGTTTAAAATAATAAATATACTGAAAGAAAAACAGATGAAGACAATCATTGCAAAGCAGTATTGGAACGTGTTAGTTTGTAGGTTAATTGGGCCTCTGTAAAATTGCCCCTAGTGTGTAGTGAGTGGATGTGAAAGTGGAATAAGCGAGTTTAGAAGGATGAGAGGGAATCTCATTGAAACATATAAGATTGTTAAGGGCTTGGACACGCTAGAGGCAGGAAACATGTTCCCGATGTTGCGGGAGTCCAGAACCAGGGGCCACAGTTTAAGAGTAAGCCATTTAGAACGGAGACAAGGAAACACTTTTTCTCACAGAGAGTGGTGAGTCTGTGGAATTCTCTGCCTCAGAGGGCGGTGGAGGCAGGTCCTCTGGATGCTTTCAAGAGAGAGCTAGATAGGGCTCTTAAAAATAGCGGAGTCAGGGGATATGGGGAGAAGGCAGGAACGGGGTACTGATTGGGGATGATCAGCCATGATCACATTGAATGGCGGTGCTGGCTCGAAGGGCCGAATGGCCTACTCCTGCACCTATTGTTTATTGTCTATTGGCTATTGACCAGCGATCCCCGTACACTAGTTCTATCATAGGCTATGGAAACAAGCCCTTCGAACCAACTTGCACATGCCGACCAACATGCCTCATCTACACTAGTCCCACCTACCTGTCCAAATGTTTGTGGACTCATAGAATCTACCCTACACACTGACCTATTCCTGCACATATTGTGTATTGTCTATGGCCTATAACATTGAACTTGAGTGGATGGGGGATTGGTGGGTCTGTGTGGACTTAGTGAGCCGACGGGACCTGTTTTCAGGCTCTATCTCCAAACTATTTCCAGACACAAAATGCTGGTGTAACTCAGCGGGACAGCTAACATCTCTGGAGAGAAGGAATGGGTGACGCTTCGGGTCAAGACCCTTCTTCAGACTGCAGTTCCTTCCTACACAATATAGAAGGAACTGCGTTCGCTGAACATAATTGAATTTTAATAAATTCAAAAATTATTTCCATTATTTCCTTACACTAATTGAAGTCCTCAAGGTTAGACACCTACAAACCAAGCTCATTCTGACCAGAAAGACCCATGAACAAATATCTCAGCAGAGTATAAGACATATTCTGCTTTCTTCAGAATGCATTCTTCTATAGTGGGAAAATGACTTCATTTGAAACATAATACATTATCGTTGCAAATATTTCAGAAGAAAGATTCCAACCTGAAAAATCACCCATCCATATTCTCCAGAGATGCTGCGTAACCCGCTGAGTTACTCCAGCACTTTGTGTTCTTTTGTGTAAAACAGCACCTGCAGTTCCTTGTTTCTATAATGTTTTTTTGTGACCTTTTGTGCTTTGTAGATTGAAACATAGAAACATAGAGACGTAGAAAATAGGTGCAGGAGTAGGCCATTCGGCCCTTCGAGCCAGCACCGCCATTCAATGTGATCATGACTGATCATCCAAAATCACTACCCCGGTCCAGCTTTTTGCCCCATATCCCGCGATTCCATTAGCCCTCACAGCTAGATCCAACTCTCTCTTGAAAACATCCAGTGAATTGGCCTCCACTGCCTTCTGTGGTAGAGAATTCCACAGATTCACAACTCTCTGGGTGAAAAGGTTTTTCCCTCATGGCCTAAATGGCCTACCCCTTATTCTTAAACTGTGACCCCTGGTTCTGGACTCCCCCCCCCGCCAACATGGGGAACATTTTTCCTGCATCTAGCCCGTCCAATCCCTTAAGAATTTTGTATGTTTCTCTAACATTGCAGAATTGCAGATTGATTGCGGAAATGTCACACTGACCTGTCTTTTTGATGAATGGGATCTTTAAAATCAGAAGGCTCTTTAGCACGAGACCTCATCATCTTTATCACATCAGGGCCAGTGCAGACCACAACTTTGGTTCTCGAGGATCTTGCTGCACAGATATCGACTTATGAACAGAAAGTCTGTCACCGTTACTGCAAATCACGCACAGATATTCCAAGGTCATAGAGAGTTCATAGAGTCGTACAGCACAGAAACAGGCCCTTCGGCCCTACTTGCCCATGCGGACCAAAGTACCCCATCGTCACCGATCCCACCTGCCCGCATTTGGCCCATTTCCTTCTAACTATTTCCGGTCGGTGTTTGGTTTAGTGTAGTTTATTTTCACATGTACCAGGGTACGGTGAAAAGGTTTTAGTCGCATGCTAACCAGTCAGTAGAAAGACTAGACATGATTACAGTCGACCCATCCACATGACAAAGGGAATACTTGCTGCTGGTCAGGGTAGAGTGGATGTGGAGAGGATGTTTCCACTAGTGGAAGAGTCCAGGACCAGAGGGCACAGCTGCAGAATTAAAGGACGTGCCTTTAGAAAGGAGACGAGGAGGAAATTATTTAGTCAGAGGTTGGTGAATCTGTGGAATTCATTGCCACCGAAGGCTGTGGAGTCCAAGTCAATGTATATTTCTAAGGCGGTGATTGACAGATTCGTGCTTAGTATGGGCGTCAAGGGTTATTGGGAGAAGGCAGAAGAATGGGGTTGAGAGGGAAAGATAGATCAGCCATGATTGAATGGCGGAGTAGACTTGATGGGCTGAATGGCCTAATTCTGCTCCTATCACTTATAAACTTATGAACCTCCAGTTTAAATTCCATTTGGAATATTTTGTTGGACCAAAAAACCAAGAACCAAGACTTCAACCTTCTCATACCCAGTTCCTGCTGTTGCACTTGAGTTGAAAATCTGAATTAGCCGGTTCAGAGCAGCATGCATAATGCTTTCAGACTCCTGGTGTTTGGCTAGAGCACGTCTAGGTGCTTCCAATTCCCAATCTGATGAAAATCTGACAAAAAGCATTTTTCAATCCAAGTTCACCCTCCTTTACCTGCTCTCAATGTCCAAGGAACAATCTGAAGACAATCTGGACTTTATGTGGTGCTGTCTCTCTCTGTTACACTGTAAATGGCTCGATTGTAATCAAGTATTGTCTTACCGATGGCTGGTTAGCACGCAACAAAAGCTTTTCACTGCACCTCAGGATATATGACACAATTTAGTTTAGTTCAGAAATACAGTGCAGAAACAGGCCCTTCGGCCCACCGAGTCCGCACCAACCAGCGATCCCCGTACATATTAACACTGCCCTACACACACTAGGGACAATTTTACACCAAGCCAATTAACCTACAAATCTTTATGTCTTTGGAGTGTGTGAGGAAACTGAAGATCTCGGAGAAAATCCACGCAGGTCACGGGGAGAACGTACAAACTCCGTTCAGACAGCACCCGTAGTCAGGATCGAACCTGGGACACTGGCGCTGTAAGGCAGCAACTCTACCGATAGGCTCTCGCCATGCCCTTGTTACCACTAATACTCCAGCTGGCCTGATATTACACTTGAAGAGTTTTGCCCTTAATAGTTTTCATGGCTTTAACACAGTCTAACTGGCAGCCTAAATGGTTAGGAATATTTCTATCCCACATTAATTGCATATAGTTTTTATTTTTAAAATATATTCCGAAAATATATTCTGAAACATATAAGATTGTTAAGGGTTTGGACACGCTTGAGGCAGGAAACATGTTCCCGATGTTGGGGGAGTCCTGAACCAGGGGCCACAGTTTAAGAATAAGGAGTAAGCCATTTAGAACGGAGACGAGGAAACACTTTTTCTCACAGAGAGTGGTGAGTCTGTGGAATTCTCTGCCTCAGAGGGCGGTGGAGGCAGGTTCTCTGGATGCTTTCAAGAGAGAGCTAGATAGGGCTCTTAAAAATAGCGGAGTCAGGGGATATGGGGAGAAGGCAGGAACGCGGTACTGATTGGGGATGATCAGCCATGATCACATTGAATGGTGGTGCTGGCTCGAAGGGCCGAATGGCCTACTCCTGCACCTATTGTCTATGGTCTATTGTCTATTGACATCATCAGATCTCAATACGCCTGCTGCAATGATATTACAAGAGGAAGTCCTCTTTAGACTCACCATTAACCTTTGAGATGTTCCACTTGCCTCCTTACTGACAGCTGTTTAGTTCAGTTTAGTTCAGAGATACAGAGCGGAAACAGGTTCTTCAGCCCTCCAAGTCCACACTGACCAACGATCCCTATACATTAGCACTATCCTACATACTCGAAGCATATTTTCACTTTTTTTTCACCAAAACCAAATTATCCTACAAACCTGTGGAATGTGGGAGGAAGCCAGAGCACCTGGAGAAAACCCACGCGGTCACCGAGTGAATATACTAACTCCGTGCGGACAGCACCCGTAGTCAGGATCGAACCCGGGTCTCTGGCGCTGTGAGGCAGCGGCTCTACCGCTGCGCCACTGTGCCGGCCCGTTGGCAAAACAGACCCAAACTGAACTATAAAGCATGCGTTACACTGAGGCCATGTATCGGAGGCAGGAACAGATTGGACGGTGACTTGGAGTATTTAACCATAAGGTTCAGATGTCTGTCCAAAACTACTCTTCCAAGTAAGAACTTTGCCACTATATCTGAATCAAGGCTTGACACTTCCCCATATTTACCTGGAAATTTACAGAACTCCCCCTATTTTCTGGAATTTCATTGAAAAACTATTTGTGTATCGCTATCTGAGGAACACAGGAACACAAGCGGGCCACTGGGTCCACAACTGCTTAATCCATTATATCAGAGCTGATTTATACTTTCCCCACATATATGTTACCTGATATCATACCACTGTCATAACTTCCTTTCAATACAATCAAACGTTTTTTCTTTTTGTCCTGAGGGATAAGCATGGAAACTGTGCCGGAAGGCAGGCTTCCCAGAACTGACGGCTGGTGCAGTGTACAAGGTTCCAGCGCAGTGATCCTGGACTGGAGGTATGCAGGATTTGGCTTCCCTCTCATCAGCTCTGCATTAGAAGCTGGTTAGAAGCCAGAAAGCTGGACTGGGAGTGAATAACCTCATTTCATGCAGAACCACTCACACAGCTAATGAACTGGGGATATTTTCATATCATTGCTCTGTACTGGTCCTCCTGTGGTATTGGCGTTGGTTTATTATTGGCACATGGGGCGGCACGGTGGTGCAGCGGTAGAGTTGCTGCCTCACAGCGCCAGAGACCCAGGTTCGATCCTGACTACGGGTGCTGTCTGCACGGAGTTTGTACGTTCTCCCTGGGACCGCGTGGGATTTTCTCCGGGTGCCCCGCTTTCCTCCCACATTCCAAAGGCAAAGACTAGAGCAACAAAAATCTGCTGGCGGAACTCAAGGGTTAGAGCAGGGGCTTGAAAGCCCTGTCCCACGGTACGAGTTCATTCCAAGAGCTCTCCCGAGTTAAAAAAAAATCAAACTCGTGGTACGCACGGAGAATGAACGTAGCGGGTACGTCGGAGCGTGGGGACGTCTCTTAGCGCTAACGGTAGGTACTCGGGAAGACTCGTGAAGAATTTTCAACATGCTAAAAAAAATGTCCACGAGAGCCCCGAGTACCAACGAGTGGCCATTACCGTAAATCTCCGAGTTCGAATCAGGGCAAACTCGGGAGAACTCTTGGAATGAACTCGTACCGTGGGACAGGGCTTTAAGTTTAGTTCAATTTCTGTTGTGCTGCAGCAAGCAGGATTTCATTGCCTATCTGGGACACATGACAATAAAACTCTCTTGACGTGACTTGATTTACTTTAGTTTAATTCATTATTGTCACGTGTGACAAATAGAGTGAAAACCTTTTTTGTTTTGTAGTTGCGCTACCCAGGCAGCATAAAGACTATTCAAGATTATAATCAAACCATCCAGATTTGCCATGCACATTTCTCAATTAATCGGCTCTGATAAAAATTTTACAATGTTTCCGAGTGCGTGGGATAGTGTGTGCAGGAGCATGATTTGATTTGAGTGGATAGTTCACCATCTTTCAGATGTCTTTTAAAAGGTCGCACTGAACATTGTAAAAGAGCAGGGAGATATCATTGGAGACTGCGGATTCTGCGATCTAAAGCAACATTAAATCTTCCAGAGGATCTCAAGGGTTCGAGCAACATCTTAAAGGGCCTGTCCCACAAGCATGCAACTCCATGCAATGAGCGCGACCTAACGTGGTCGCTTGAGCTGTCCGGCGTCGCGGGGCCGGTCCCACTTCGATCGTGCGGAATTGTGCGCAGTTCGTCCCGACATCGCGCGGGGCTCCGAAAAACTGACTATGTTCAAAAATTCCGTGCGGCAACGGCTTGTCGGCTAGCAGTCGCCGCGACGCATTACACACCGCCTCGACGTCGTGCCTCCGTGAACCTATCTGTAGGTGCCTCCGTGACCCTCTATGTGTGTGGCTCCGTGACCCTCTCTGTGTGTGCCTCTGTCCCCTCTCTGTGTGTCCCTCTCTGTCCTGGCGAACTTACCTTTCAGACTTCGTTCCAAGTTCGCCACGTTGCGCCACTCACCCGACCTCCGCGCGGCCCTCGCTGCCGGTTTGGTCGCGCTTACCGCATGCAGGCACATGCTGGTGGGAACAGCCCTGTACAGGGGATCACCCGACCTCCGCGCGGCCCCCGCTTCTAGTTTGATCGCGCTCATCGCATGGAGTCGGATGCTGGTAGGACAGGCCCTTTAGGTTTAGTTTAGTTCATTATGGTCATGCGTGCCGAGCTAGTGAAAAAGACTTTTGTCTTTAGTCGCGTGCTATCCAGTCAGCGATAAGACTATACATGATTACAATCAAGCACAGACAGAAACGCTTGGATCGCCTCTCATTGTAAATGGGCGCTCAGTACAGCAGCCACAGTCAGTGAAATCAGAGTGGCAGAGATGATGAATGAAAAGGCCCAAGACTCAAAATATTAACTGTTTCCTTTCTCACACACACTGCAGGACCTGCACGACGGGTGTCAGGGGTTATGGGGAGAAGACAGGAGAATGGGGTTAGGAGGGAGAGATAGATCAGCCATTATAAAAATGTTGGAGTAGACTTGATGGGCCGAATGGCCTACTGAGTGCTTCCAACATTTTCTGCTTTTATAATATTTTATTTTAATCATCTCAACTCAGATGAAGAGAACATTGTTTGCAAATGCTTTCAAGTTTATTGATTTCTTTTATCTCTTTGGGAGGCGAATGCTTTAAGAGAGATTGTTATGACATGCAATTAATGAATCTTATTATTACTTAAAATTAGAGAAATTGATTTTTTTCTCAGCAATCTTAACCAAACACAGGTTGTTATGGTATAAAGACACGAGGAACTGCAGATGCTGGCAGCTAGAATAAAACACAAAGTGCTGGAGTAGTCTGAAGAAGGGTTTCGGCCCGAAACGTTGCCTATTTCCTTCGCTCCATAGATGCTGCCTCACCCGCTGAGTTTCTCCAGCATTTTTGTCTACCTTCGATTTTCCAGCATCTGCAGTTCCTTCTTAAACAAGTGCTGGAGTAACTCAGTGGGTCAGGCAGCATCAATGGAGAAAATGGATAGAAACGTAGAAACATAGAACATAGGTGTAGGAGTAGGCCATTCGGCCCTTCGAGCCTGCACCGCCATTCAATATGATCATGGCTGATCATCCAACTCAGTATCCTGTACCTGCATTCCCACCATACCTCCTGATCCCTTTAGCCACAAGGGCCACATCTAACTCCCTCTTAAATACAGCCAATGAACTGGCCTCAACTACTTTTTGTGGCAGAGAATTCCAGAGATAATTGCGTCTGAGATAGGTGACAACCTATCCACGTCCCACACAGATGCAGCCTGACCTACTGACTTACCCCAGTAGTTTATGTTCCCTCTCGTTATAGGGTAGTATACCCTGTGTTTCATTTTCAGGAAAGTCATTAATAGTGACTGCACTCTTTGCTAGCTTACGCTTATCTAACCCAACCAAACCCTCTGTGGCCAGGTATCAAGTTCTGTTTTAATGCAGTCCGCTAAATCTTCATATGTCTTTGTCATTTGTTAAAAGTGTTCTATTCAAAATGTCGCTATAACAATATAAATCCTGTCCATTAACCTGTTAGTTTAAAAACTGTGCACTTTAGGAGAACGATACCAGCACAGGCTTGAATAGGTGATAGACTGCATTCCTGGTTTCAATGATGTGCTGTACAACTGGTGGCTGAAGCACAAACAGTCCCTTACGGTCGCTGAAGCGTGGAGTTCCTTCACAATGCTGCAGCACAGGGATGGTGTGCCTGCACGTCGGAAAGGTGCAGAGGAGGTTTACCGGAATGCTGCCTGGATTACGGGGCATTAGCTACAAGGAGAGGTTGGATAGACTTAGATTGTTTTCTCTGGAGTGTTGAGTGGAGTCCTGATAGAAGTACATAACATTAATGGCCTGTCCCACTTGCAAGCGATTGCGTGCGTTTGGCGTGAACAAACGGAAGCGGAGTTCACGGGAAGTTCGCGCTAAGTTCGCGCGTGATGTCATTTGCGTCATACCTACCAATCAGCTGGGCAGGAGGCGGGCCGCTGGATTTTTGGCGTCGGGCCGTGACGTCATCACGCACTGCCACGCGCTAGGCATACGCCATCAAGACGCTGTCGGCACCTGCGGGCCGACAATGCAGGATTTTTGGAGACCCGCGCGATGTCGGGACCAGCCCCGCACAACTCCATACGCCTCCGCGCTTCTAAGTGGGACCGGCCCTGCGCGGCTATACAGTGCCCGTACACTTCAAGCGACCACGTTTGGTCGCGCCAGACGCATGCAATCACATGCAAGTGAGACAGGCCCTTTAGTTTCTTCTTATCGATCCACACACGAGATTAACCAGAGCTGAACACACTTCTCGGCATCTGCATACAATGGTGCCTGTCTTGTCGCTGCTTGTGCTGCTTGTGCGTGGTGGTGGAAAGATTGGTGGAAACAGGGCCGCGATCAACGTGAACGCTTTTTTCCTTGACCCCCACATAACATTATGAGAGGCATAGATAGGGTAGACGATCAGAACCTTTTCCCCAAGATGGAAGAGTCAAATAATGGAGCCCACGGCTCGAAGATGAAAGGAGCATAGATCAGAGGGGATGTGCGGGACTAGACACAAAACGCTGGAGCAACTCAGCGGGTCAGGCAGCATCTCTGGAGAACAAAAATGGACAGGTGGCATTTCGGGTTGTGACCCGTCTTCAGATGGATAGTAGGGTGGCAGGGTGACTGGAGGCAAGAAAAGACCAGGACAGATCAGGGCCGGCAACAGATGCCCTGGGGCAGCGAGGTTCCCCGATAGGTAGATTTCTAGCTAGGGGATGGTGTGATCCAAAGAGGGATAGATACATGGTTGTGAGCTGTGGAACTGGTTATTGGACCCTTAGTGGAGGAGGGGGACGGGGGGTGGGGGGGGGACGGCAGGTTGGGGGGGGGGGGGGGGGGGGGGGGGCGGGAGGGAAGACGTGTATGTGTAGCGATAAACAAGAGCCAGTCATGGTCATATGGCACCACTGAGTTAGACGTTGAACACTGAGAGAGTGCTGCTTTACGGAGGGGTTGATTTCCAGACTAAATATTAAGAAGTTGCACCAGCTGATATCTCAGCAGGACATAACACAGCCTGTAACACTATCTAGGGAGAGGCCGATATCTGGCCAATATTTACCTCTGCAAAAAGGTTAATAATCTGGAATCGAGGAGAAGACAGACCTCAAGCCGTTAGTACATTTCTTTACATCATGGATGATTTGGATGTCTCTCCTTGCTGTTTTATTTGTGCTCATTTTCTTTTCTCTGGGAATAACTAAATGGTGAATCTGTGGAATTCATTGCCACTGAAGGCTGTCAAGGCCAAGTCAATGGGTATTTGGGTTATTCGGTGGAAGAGCTACTTGGATTCTTGATTAGTACATGTCAGGGGTTATGGGGAGGATGAGATTAGGAGGGAGAAATAGGTCAGCCACGATTGAATGGTGGTCAACTTGATGGGCCGACAATAGACAATATACAATAGGTGCAGGAGGAGGCCATTCGGACCTTCGAGCCAGCAGCGCCATTCACTGTGATCACGGCTGACCATCCACAATCACAGTCCTGCCTTCTCCCCATACCCCTTCACTCCTCTATCTTTAAGAGCTCTATCTAACTCTCTCTTGAAAGCCTCCAGAGAATTGGCATCCACTGCAGAATTAGGCCAAAACATTTTCACCCAGAGAGTTGTGAATCTGTGGAATTGTCTGCTGAGGCAGATTCACAACTCTCTGGGTGAAAATGTTTTGGCCTAATTCTGCTCCTATCACTTTTGAATTTATGAACTTAAATTGCAACAATGACTATCTTTCAAAGGGTCTTCTTGGCTGGGAAGTAACTTGGCCTGTTTGAAAACTGGTGTGAATACAAGTCCCTTTGTCACTCTTGCTAAACATACACTCCAACAAAATAATTGCTAGACCATCCCTGATGAGACTTGTCCAAGAACATCATAGCGTACGGGATCATGACAGGTTTGGTTAGAATGAAGCTGTTCTCAATAACCGATAGTTCAAAGGCCAGAGGTCATGGGTTTAACCTTTTGGGCATAATGACCATTTGGGCATGGGGGGGGGGGGGGGGGGGAAGGGAATGTGAGGCAAGATCCTGTTTAGTTTACTGGATTAGAACGGGAATGGTGGAAATAGAGTCAGTCAGAGCCCAGAGAAGAGAACTGGAGAGGCAGAAGAAGGAATAATTTGCCGAGCTTTGTCCAATGATGGGGAGAATGGGATTGATACGATGGCTAAACCAAACCGGCTTCTGCCGGTTCTATGAAGGGTAACAGAAGCTGTCATATCATTCAGGGCAAGAAAAAAGTGCTGGGGAAACTCAGCGGGTCAGGCAGCATCTGTGGAAGCAAATGGACTGGTGGCATTTCGGATGAGGATCTTGCCGGGCTGTGTCTCATCCCCACCTCTCTTCCAGCTTCTCCCCCTCCCCCCCACCCCTCCATTACAACAATCAATCTGAAGAAGGGTCCCAAACTAACATGTCGCTTATCCAGATACTGTGTGCAGGAAGGCACTGTAGATGCTAGTTTACACTGAAGATGGACACAAAATGCTGGAGTAACTCAGCAGGACAGGCAGCATCTCTGGAGAAAAGGAAAAAGTGATGTTTCAGGTCGAGACTGAGACTGAGACTGAGGGGAGAGGGAAACTAGAGGCATGGAAAGGTTCAGAACAAAGCAGACAGCACAGATGGCCAATGTTGGCTGAGGAAGAGGTGCAATGGAAGGGGTATGAACAGTGGAACTAGTAGTATGACCAGGGTGTGGGAGGGATGGAGAGATGGGGAATCCAAAGGGTTACTCCTACCAAGGGGTCACAGTTTAAGGATAAGACAGAATTCCTTTAGGACCAAGATGAGGAAAGCATTTTTCACAGAGAGAGTGGTGAGTCTCTGGAATTCTCTGCCACAGAGGGTAGTTGAGGCCAGTTCATTGGCTATATTTAAGAGGGAGTTAGATCTGGCCCTTGTGGCTAAAGGGATCGGGGGGGGGGGGGGGGGGTATGGAGAGAAGGCAGGTACAGGATACTGAGTTGGATGATCAGCCATGATCATATTGAATGGCGGAGCAGGCTCGAAGGGCCAAATGGCCTACTCCTGCACCTATTTTCTATGTTTCTATGACCTCTCTGTCCTGGGCCTCCTCCACGGCCAGAGTGAGCAACACCGCAAATTGGAGGAACAGCACCTCATATTCCACTTGGGGAGTCTGCATCCTGGTGGCATGAACATTGATTTCTCACAATTCTGTTAACCCTTGCTGTCTCCTCCCCTTCCTACCTCCCCCTCAGCCCTCGGGTTCCTCCTCCTCCTTTTTCCCTTTCTTCTCCCCGCCTCCCCCCATCCCCTATCAGTCAGAAGAAGGGTTTCGGCCCGAAACGTTGCCTATTTTCTTCGCTCCATAGATGCTGCTGCACCCGCTGAGTTTCTCCAGCATTTTTGTCTACCTTTGATTTTCCAGCATCTGCAGTTCCATCTTAACACTTGAAATTAGAGAAAGCTGTACTCGACCACTGGATTGTAAACTGCTCTCACTCGTTGTCTGAAGAAGGGTCTCGGCCCAAACCATCACCCATTCCTTCTCTCCAGAGATGCTGCCTGTCCCGCTGAGTTACTCCAGCGTTTTGTGTGAACCCTCCACAGATGCTGCCTGACCAGCTGCTCTGGCACTTTGGTGTCTTGGCTAGTGTCAGGATCAGGGGAAGAGGGGGTTTGGGAAATAAAGCCAGATGGACTACTTGGTCTTTGCCTCAAAGCAGCTTTCACTAATAAGTTGCACATATTCCCTCAGCCACATGCACAAGCTAGATGTAGGAAAAATGTTCCCAATGTTGGGCGAGTCCAGAACCAGGGGCCACAGTCTTAGAATCAAGGGGAGGTCATTTAAGACTGAGGTGAGAAATTCACCCAGAGAGTTGTGAATTTATGGAATTCCCTGCCACAGAGGGCAGTGGAGGCCAAGTCACTGGATGGATTTAAGAGAGAGTCAGATAGAGCTCTAGGGGCTAGTGGAGTCAAGGGATATGGAGAGAAGGCAGGCACGGGTTATTGATTGGGGACGATCAGCCATGATCACAATGAATGGCGGTCCTGGCTCGAAGGGCCGAATGGCCTCCTCCTGCATCTATTTTCTATGTTAACTATCGCCTGAATCCACGGGCAATGTAGATAGGCCAGCAGGCGGCAGTGTAAACTAGTCACCCTTGCGGTAGGGAAATATATAGACATAGAGACGGATAGAGAGGTAACCAGAGGCTTTCCATTGCCACAGTCAATAGGAAACTACAGCCCAGCCTCTCAATGTTAATACTTGATCAGAGCTTTTGAGTGGAAGATTCTGTTGACAAACTTTGGCTGCACTTGTGGACACGGGAACTGCATGGCATTGTGAGCAAAGCACAGAGTGCTGGAGGAACTCAGCTGGCCAGGCAGCGTCTGTGGAGGGAACTGGACAAGGAGGAGGGTGGAGTGCCCGCCCACCCCCCTCCACACACGCTGCCTGACCCGCTGAGTTCTTCCAGCACTTTATATGTTTGAATAACCCACAAAGACTTGTCACTGCACCCTTCCTTCCTTCCTCCCCATCCTTCCTTCCTTCCTTCCCCAAGACTGAAGCTCACTCTCACTTGTAGAGTCAAAAAGACCCATAAATCTCGCTCAGTGTTTCTACCGGGAAAGGTTTCGAACCCAAACACACTTTCAACCAAAGATACCAGAGGCTCATTTAGTATCTTTGTGTTTCAACCGTGCAATTATATTAACAAACTCCGACATTTCTGGGTGACTAACTTGCATTGGTGGGTGGTGGGGGGGGGGATTTTAATTTTTTTACAAACCACTGCTTTAGAAAACACCTTTTTCCTAGAGGGTGCATGTTTCAGCTCGCCATAAAAGGGTTAGGACCACACTCTGCCTCCAACCGCAGTGCCCCTGGATGGAGCATAGGTCTGGAATCCGGAGAATGTGTCAGTTTTAATGAACCAACCTCTTGCTTATTGCCTCCCTTTTGTGCCTTTCACCAAATAAGGGCCCTGCCCCAACACTCGCAGCCCATGTAAGGCGTTTCTTTCCTTTACTTAATAAACTGACGTCATGGTGATAAGTAGATGTTTTAGGCGGGTTTGCGAGTATCGTCCTCACAGTCTGTGATCAGCGCTCAAGCCGCCAACATCTGTCTAAACCCCTGCAAGAGGTAAGAAACCAAGCCAATGCCTGCGTGCATGCATGCATGCTCTCGCTTTCTCTCCCCTTCTCTCCAACGTCTTGCAATTGCATTGAATTGAGATGGTTTAACTTTTTTTTCCACAAGTTTAACCAGACAAAAATTAAGGAAGCCGGATCGCTTTTGGGTTTTTTTTTAACACAAGTTTTAAACGTGTGTACAACGCGGAGTTAGCATTTCCAACTTTGCAAAGTGTTATTGCAAAGAGCAAGTTTGTAACCTTATACTAGTTCCAAACACTGATAGAGCTGGCAGTTGCCCGCCGACCGTGTTGTGTGTTGTGTAGTTTATGTTTCTGTTCTAGGGTGTGGCTGTTTCTGTTTGCAGCCAAACTCTCCCTTCACCAGTCTGTGAATAGTTCCCTACATAGTACATTTCCCCGGTGTTTAAACCCCCCCACTGTTTAATCATAAAACCCATGATTCCAGAAAAAAAAACCCAAAATGTTCCAATAGAATATATTGTTATGGACTTGCGGCATCGCTTTGAATGTTGACAGTGAATATTTGAGACTGAAGCTTCCTGACTTTAGTAACATCATAATTTGCAACATAAAACCGCGAACTAATGCTGTGAAATAACTCGAATCCAACGCGAGAGAGAGAGAGAGAGAGAGAGAGAGAGAGAGAATGGTGCAAAATGATCCAAAATGTTGAGTATTCTTCTCGGCTGCCTGACCGGGTCCAACATTTTATTTAAATTGTTATTGGCTTCGCAATCTGTGGGTTTGACGTGGTCATCGTCCCATCGAAACCCCGGCAGTGGCCAGTGGACAGTGCCCCAGTGGAGGGACAGTGGCCAGTGCACAATGCCCCAGTGGAGGGACAGTGGACAGTGCCCCAGTGGAGGGACAGTGGACAGTGCCCCAGTGGCCAGTGCACAATGCCCCAGTGGAGGGACAGTGCCCCATTGGACAGTGGCCAGTGCCCTATTGGACAGTGGACAGTGCCCGGGTTGAAAGTGGACAGTGCCCCAGTGGAGGGACAGTGCCCCAGTGGAGGGACAGTGGCCAGTGCCCTATTGGAGAGTGGACAGTGCCCCAGTGGAGGGACAGTACCCATCAGCAGCGGCTGCCAGCGGCGTCGCTTGCTCTGCGGCTCCCGCGAGTTCCCGGGTCAGAAACTCTGCTCCCCTCGTTGCAACTTTCTTTCCGCGGACTCGCCGTGTGCACGATGCCAGATTGGTGTTTAGATGCGAGTTTTTAAACCGGCAATGTTGGGCTCCACCTGCCCCTGATCCCGCTGACAGACTGTTGAAGGCAGAGCTGCAGATGCTGGAACAATCGAAAGTTGAATTAACTCAGCGGGTGAAGCAGAATATTCCCTCTCTCCAGAGATGCTGCCTCACCCGCTGAGTTACTCCAGCACTTTGTGTGTATCGCTGATAGACTTGTCCGTGCCCTCACTCACTCACTCACACCTTCTCTCACTCACACTCACTCACTCTCACACTCTCACTCACAAGCGCTCACACTCGCACACATTCACGCTCTATCTTTCTCTCTCTCACACACACACTCCCTTTCTCCCTGGCACTCTTCCATTCTCACACTATCCCCCCCCCCCCCCCCTCCCTCTCACACATTCACACTCTCTATCTCTATCTCTCTCTCTCACACACACTCTCTGGCACTCACACACACAATCCCCTCTCACTCCCCCACATACACAACTTCCCCTGCCCACTCCCCTGGGATCCCTCGCGTCTTCAAGCCCAGGAACCTGGTCGGGTTTTAATTTGGCAGCCAGCGCCCGTTGTCTACCAAAGGCCACCTCTAGCCGCGCTGTTGGCCACCTGGTTGGTGGCTGTGTGGAAGGGCGCTGTTCCTGAGCCTGGACGTTACAGTTTTCAGGCTCCAGCTACTTCCTGGTGGTCTAAAGTCAAGTCTAAACTCTTTCAGTTAGCAATATAATAACTAATCTGTTGTGGTTTGCCTAGGGAACTGGGAATTATTTAAATTTGAAATGAGATCTTAAAAAAATAAATTCAGATGGACCTTGTATATCTTGACCAACTCCAATCAATTAATCAACCATTTTTATTGGTCGCATACACATATAAGGGCAGTTAAATGAATTGGCCAACCTCAGCTACTTCCGACAAGACTCTACCATAGGGCCTGGTGTGAGGGTATCTGATCAATTTATCGTTCATCTTTCTTCATGATGGGCAATAATGCCAAAACTAACTGAAGGAACAACATGAAGATGGGATAGGCAGCAGCAGCAGCTGGAATCCTGGGCAAAAACAAAAAAACCCAAAGTGCTGGAAGAACTCGGCTGGTCAGGCAGCATCTGTGAAAGAGAATGGACAATGTTTCAGGTCGGGACTCTTCTCCGGGCCTGAAATGCCCCCTGTCTGCCCCCCTCGACTGATGCTGCCTGACCACCCGAGTTCCTCCATCAGTTTGTTTTTCGAAGAAGGGTCTTGACCTGAAACATTGTCCATTCATTTTGCCTCCACAGACGCTGCCCTGACCTGCTGAGTTTCTTCAGCGCTTTTTCATTCCTTCCAACATTTAGTTTTTTTACAAAAGGAAAAGCCTTTCTAAATGTCGGTAGCAGTTGGAAGCTTAGATGTACTACAGAGGGTGTCATGTGGGTCGAGTGAATGGTGGGGGGAGGGGGGTGGGGTCAAAAAGGAACTGGATTCTGCAAATTGAATTGTTCTTGCACAGAGCTGGTGCAAGCTTGATGGGTCTTGACTGGCCTCAGATTCCACACATGCTCCATTGTCAAATGTTTGATAATGTTGTAGATTGTGGAGAATTAATCATTGTAGATGCAGGGGACGATGACTGAATATGATGGGCTTGCTCCTTTAGTTTAGAGATACAGCGCGAAAACAGGCCCTTCGGCCCACCGAGTCCGCACCGACCCGCGATCCTCGCATGCTAACGCTATCCTATACACACTGGGGACGATTTGTACACTTATTCCAAGCCAGTTACTCATGTTTCTTTGGCATCTTGTGTGGGAATGGTTAGGAATGTTCACGGCATAGGGTGGCACACTGGCGCAGCGGTAGAATTGCTGCCTTACAGCACCAGGGGTTCGATCCTGACTACGGGTGCTGTCTGTACGGAGTTGGTACGCTCTCTGTGACTGCGTGGGTTTTCTCCGGGTGCTCCAGTTTTTTCCCACATCCCAAAGACGTGCAGGTTTGGAGGCCAATTGGCTTCTGTACATTGTCCCTGGCGTGTAGGATAGTGTTAGTGTTAGTGTACGTGAATGACTGCTGGCTAGCATGGATTCAGTGGGTCGAGTGGCCTGTTTCCACGTTGTATCTCTAAATCATATGAAAAGATGATTTCCTGCTCTTTACTGGGGGGGGGGGGGGTGAATATGCCGTCACTTTATGGGATATTGTCACGGGGACAATTAACTCATGGGCTTTGGAAGATTGGGAGTTTTTAAAAGTTAGAGTACTCTGGGCAAAATATTGTTACATTTATCAAAATTGTTACATGGGCAGTTAACATTCTGGGTCTAATGACTGAATCTCCAATTGAATATTGACAAAGACCATTGTAATGAGCCTTGATATAAATCGACTGTAATCAGACTTGGATGTTGAAGGCTGCAGTGAACTAAAACTATCAGTAATCTGGCTGAGATTACAGCAAAGGTAAACACAAAACCTGTACCTCCCCAGTGCCAGTCTATCAGAGAATCAGGCCACTGAATCACCCTACCACAACCAGAGAGCAGGCCTGTGCTACTATTTACCCCATTGGTGACCCTGGGTCTATCCTTGATCGGACTTTGCTGGCTTTACCTTGCACTAATCGTTATTCCCTTACCATGTGTTCTATACACAGTAAATGGCTCGATTGTAATCATGTATTGTCTTTCGTGTAGTGTAGTGAGAAGAAACTTTTTCACCCAGAGAGTTGTGTATTTATGGAATTCCCTGCCACAGAGGGCAGTGGAGGCCAAATCACTGGATGGATTTAATGAGAGTTAGATAGAGCTCTAGGGGCATGTGGAGTCAAGGGATATGGGGAGAAGGCAGGCACGGGTTATTGATTGGGGATGATCAGCCATGATCACAATGAATGGCGGTGCTGGCTCGAAGGGCCGAATGGCCTCCTCCTGCACCCATTTTCTATGTTTCTATGTTTCCGCTGACTGAGCACGCAACAAAAGCTTTTCACTGTACCTCAGGACTAAACTAAATTAAAATCCCAGGTTGAATCACAATGTTGCATCAAATGATGAGCAAAGCACGGTTGTCCCGTTTGACGTTTCCAAAGAACACAGCAGTTGTATACTAACCTCCCCAACCCGTCTTATTCCAACCCCACATTCCCGTTTACTCCCCTTGGATTCTACACCTCGCCCACAAGATGGGGACAATTTACAGCAGCCAAATGACCTGGCAACGCTCAGGTTTGTTTTTCAGGGATTTGGGGAGAAACTGGAGCTGGAGCTCCCCTGAGGTAAAGCCCAGTTGGTCACGGGGAGAACGTGTCACCTCCACAATGTCACTAGAGGTCAGGTTTCAAACCAGGGTGCTGGGGCTATGAAGCAGCCACTCTCTCTGCTGCCTTGTACACTCTGGGTCAATAACTCCATCCCACTCAAAGAATGTAGAGTGTGATGAGGATCTCAATCCACATGATCATTTGCGTGCTCGATTCAAGAGAGTTTACTGTCATGTGTCCCAGATAGGACAATGAAATTCTTGCTTTGCTTCAGCACAACAGAATGTAGAAGGCATGAATACAGAACAGATCAGTGTGTCCATATACCATTGTATAAAAATATACACACATGAATAAATAAATCAGATAAAGTGCAATTAAACTGATAATGGACTATTAATGTTCGGAGTTTTGTTTGAGTTGAGTTCAATTAGCCTGATGGCTGTGGGGAAGAAGCTGTTTCTGAACCTGGACGTTGCAGTCTTCAGCCACAGAATCAGATCCGAAATCACATATGACATTCGCCCCACACTTCAAAATCTCTCTGACCGTTGTGGCTCGACTGTAATCATGTATTGTCTTTCCGTTGACTGGTTAGCACGCAACAAAATCTTTTCACTGGACCTCGGTACACGTGACGATAACCTAAATTAAATCCCTGATAAAAGGCCACCAGATAGCCTCTGCCCATGGAACATCTTTACCTTGCTCGAATGCATCTCTTTCAGTGACCAACCCAACGCATCTGTTTATTCCCTTATTGGTGTGGGAATTATGGACTTGGATGAAGAATAGACATGGGTTTCTATTTTGGCCTGTTCTTGCCCTGTTATTAGCAAGGGGGCTACATCATTTGGAAACTTAACATAGTTCATGATTTTTTTGCATCTCTGAATCGCTGATATTTTGGCAGTGTTATCCTTTTTATTAGTACTTGGGATGGGTTCTAAACCTGGCACGACTGTACCTCTCTGGTTTTCCCAAAGGCAGATGTTGATGCTGGAAATCCAAAATAAATGTACAATGTTCAGCTTGCCACATCTATGGAGAGAGCTGGCTGGCATGAGAGCCACTGACTGGCCATTGCAACTTGTGGCAATGTTCCTGGATGTTAATGTCATTATTTCCTTGTCTTCGCCCAATTCAGTTGTCATTGAGCAAGTGCAGCATGTGGACTTTAATGTGCCGTGTTTGTGCATGTAATGTGGCTGTTGATCCATAATTTGTGGGCTTTTTGCTACCTCCTTGCCCGATGAATAGGCAGGCATGTCCTGCAGAGAGACACAAAAAGCTGGAGTAACTCAGCGGACCAGGCCGCATCTTTGGGGAAAAGGAATGGGTGACGTTTCGGGTCGAAACCCTGCTGAAGTCTGAAGAAGCGTCAAGCTGAAACGTCACATATTCCTTTTCCCCAGACCCACTGAGTTACTCCAGCTTTTTAAAAAAATCTATCTTCAGTGTAAACCAGCATCTGCAGTTCCTTCCTACACAAGAATATCTAGCCGCCTGTAACAGTTCATCACTTTGTGTTGGTGAAATTTTGAATGAATGCAAAGCAGACGCTGCCCACATAATGGGGCTTGTCTATGAATTATTCCCTTTTAAGGTATAGTGCTGGCTACTTGAGTTGTTTCAATGTAGATCATTTATAGATTAAAATGCTGGAAAAACTCAGCGGGTGCGGCAGCATCTATGGAGCGAAGGAAATAGGCAACGTTTCAGGCCAAAACGAGTCTGAAGAAGGGTTTCGGCCCGAAACGTTGCCTAATTCCTTCACTGCACCCGCTGAGTTTCTCCAGCATTTTTGTCTACCTTCCATTTTCCAGCATCTGCAGTTCCGTCTAGACCATTTATAGAATTGTGGTGATGAAAAGGAACGTCTCAATTCTAAACAGCTAACTATAGTGGGCCATGGACTTTCAAGTCAAGGCCTTCGGATGGTGAGAACAAGTGGAATAGAACATGCACCATTAATGGTACACAAAATGCTGGAGAAACTCAGCGGGTGCAGTGGCTTCTACGGAGCTGCATAGATGCTGCTGCACCCGCTGAGTTCCTCCAGCATTTTGTGTACCCTCGATTTTCCAGCATCTGCAGTTCCTTCTTAAGCACCATTAATGCACAGGACTCATGACCTTAGAAACCCACTGTTAAATTCTACATCAAATGCCCATGCACGTGGTCTATAGAAACATTCATGCTGATGAATGAGATGTTTTTCCTTCTTTGTCATGTTGGGTTTTTTTCTGTCTGAATGCGCTCCCAATTTTATGGTTGAAGGGATTGATTGAAACAATTGGAAATTCAGTCACATCCTGGTGATGCAAAATGGCTGGCTGATCAAAATAAATGAATATACTTCAAATGATTTATTTATTATCAAGTGTGCCAAGGTACAGTGCAATACGTATTGCATACAGCTCAGCAAGACCCGCCTTAGATAAGCAGAAACTCCCTAGTTGGTACAGAACAGCGCACCTTGTCGATATGCAAGAGGTGTTATTTTACTGTCCCAGCCACAAAGGCCCATTGCATCCGTCACCTCCATTCCAGTCCACTCCTCCGACCTACATTCAACATGTGTAGGAAGGAACTGCAGACGCTGGTTTAAACCGTAAGTAGACACAAAAAGTTGGAGTAACTCAAGCGGTTCAGGCTGCCTCTCTGGAGAAAAGGAATAGGTGACGTTTTGGGTCGAGACCCTTCTTCAGACTTCTAACCAACCCGCTGAGATATTCCAACATTTTGTGTCTATCTTTGGGGTAAACCAGCATCTGCAGCTCCTTCCCACACATACTTGTTACTTGCTGGGGACACGTGACCTTCAACCTGTGACCTCTGCCAACCGGAAAGACAAGGGCAATAGGCACATAGACAATAGACAATAAGTGCAGGAGTAGGCCATTCGGCCCTTCGAGCCAGCACCGCCATTCACTGTGATCATGGCTGATCATCCCCAATCAGTACCCCGTTCCTGCCTTCTCCCCATATCCCCTGACTCCGCTGTCTTTAAGAGCTCAATTAGAACGCAACTTGTATTTCCCCTCAAGACCCCATAACATCCTGACTAGGCAGGATCTCTTTTTGTTATTGTATCTTAAATCCTGGAACATCTTACCATGAGGACTGCAGTTGTTGAGGGTGAAAGCTGACTGCCACTTGCTGTGAACATGGGCAGTCAATTCTGGCATCGGCTGCCACACCTAGATTCTGGATAACAAAATAAATAGAAAAATCACTGCACAATCCTGATCTTGTGGTCATCCACAAGAACATGATTGGAGGATTCCAGCACTATCCCCACGAATGAGTGGGTTAATTTATGAAAAGCTTTTGAAGGCACTGGGCCTGTCCTTGCTGGGGTTTAGAATAATGAGAGGGGGACCTCATTGAACCATACTGAATAGTGAAAGGCTTGGATAGAGTGGATGTGAAGAGGATGCTTCCACTAGTGGGAGAGTCTAGGACTAGAGGTCACAGCCTCAGAATTAAAGGATGTTCCTTTCGGATGGAGATGAAAAGGAATTTCTTTAGTCAGAGGGTGGTGAATTATTTGCCACAGAAGGCTGTAGAGGCCAAGTCAATGGATATTTTTAAAGCAGAGATGGATAGATTCTTGATTAGTACGGGTGTCCGGGGTTATGGGGAGAAGGCAGGAGAATGGGGTTAGGAGGAAGGTAGATCAGCCATGATTGAATTACGAAGTGGACTTGATGGGCCAAATGGCCTAATTCTGCTCCTGTTACTTATGACCTAACCCAACATCAAGCAACAATTGATTACCCAACATTACAACTCGGGGGCGTGAGACTGTGGAGTGAGTTGGCTTTTTTTCAGGCATTTGCATTGACATTAGTCAGAACATTTATCAATCTCCCTCTCTGGATCCAAATGCAAATCGAGTCCATCGGAATGAATATCAATGAAGGAAGTTAGTGTTGTACTAACTCTGCGGTTCTGTGTTGTGTAGATCTCCGATAGCAGGCCCTTCTGCCCACCTTGTCCATACCGTAACAAATTGGCATACTGATCCCATTTGGTTGCATTTGGCCCATAGCCATATAATCCCTTCCAATGCACATATATGTCCAAATGTCTTTTGAAAAGTCATAATTGAATCCAGTTGTTGTGTAGCTTCCTCTGGCAGCTCACTCCAGATATGGACCACCCTCTGAGTTACCCCTCAGCCCTCTTAAAGTAACACTTCTCATGCCTTATTTCCCCATGTATTACATACAAAGCATAGAAAATTATGATGGCCATGTTTGTTATTCGGGGTGGTTTTTCTCCATTTAAAAATTAAAATCACAATTTCTGTAAAGAACCATTATTCTACAACAAGGTGATCACACCAAACAAAATGATGATTATTGGCTAAATTCTGGCTGGGGTGTAGAGTACTGTTGGGCACGGCTTGTGTAAGGGTCAAATATAATCCAGGGAAGGCTTGGATAGATTGCATATGGGGAGGATGTTTCCACTAGTGGGAGAGTCTCGGACTAGAGGCCACAGCCTCCAAATTAAAGGACGTTATTTTAGGAAGGAGATGAGGAGGAATTTCTTTAGAAGGCGGTGAATCTGTGAAATTCTTTGCCACAGAGGGCTGTGGAGGCCAAGTGAGTTGATATATTTAAGGCAGAGAGAGATAGATCCTTGATTAGTACGGGTGTCAGAGGTTATGGGGAGAAGGCAGGAGAATGGGGTTTGGAGGGGATGATAGATAAGCCATGATTGAATGGTGGGGTAGACTTGATGGGCCAAATGGCCTAATTCTACTTCTATCTCTTATGATCTTGTCAGGAGGTTATTTTTACTGATGGAAAAATCATTAAAAGGACTGGTATTGAAACGTTTTTGAGGAAGTGGTGCATTCTGTTCACCCGTTCCAAGCATCTCACCTTTCATTTTCCAGTTCTAACACATTCCTTATAAATCATGAAGTCACTACTAAAATATTATGATTGATGCAGTTTTAAAATTTCAAACTTTAAATCACTCCACTGATTTTGTGCTAAGTTACTTGTGAAGCTGGGCTGGCTCCAGCATCGTGAGCCTCCAAGGCTGCCTTGGCCACAGCAACAGAACAAAAACCTTATCTGCTGACATAAGGAACTGCAGATGCTGGAATTTTGAGCAAGTCACAAAGTGGTGGAGGAACTTGGCGGGCCAGGCAGCACCCATGGAGGGAAAGGAACAAGCGATGTTTCGGGTCGGGACCCTTCTTCAGACTATTTTGATCAAGGGGGAATAGTTGGAAGGGTAAGATAAGTTTTGTGACTTCTTGTAGATATTTCATTTCTGCGGGTACATACCATTTACTGCAGTTACCTGTTTTAAAGTGACATTTCTTAACTAAAATGAATTGGCTGGGATCCTGAGCAAAGTAAATGGCACTTAACAGAGCTCTGATTACAAATCAGGGCTCGAAATTAGTGGTTGCCCGGGTGCCAATGGCCACCCAACCTAAACGCCGGGTCATTTTGCCCGGCTTGGCACTGCAGATACTGGTTTATACCGGATAGACACAAAAAAACTGGAGTAGCTCGGCGGGTCAGGCAGCATCTCTGGAGAAAAGGAACGTGACATTTCGTGTGGGCGACGGCTGTAGTGCGGGGCAAAGATACTAGGTGCAGGTGACGAAGGGTCGGAGCGAATGACTGGCCCCGCACAGCGGCAACAGCGGCTCCACCTCCTCCTCCCGCACCCGCCCGGGCCTGATCGCGGCCGCAGCTTGCAAATCCGCTAACGGCGATAACCGCTTTCAAAACAAACCCTCTCGCGTGCTGAGACCTCCTTCTGCCGTCTGAAGCAACTGCACCGCTCGGCCCCGCACTTTGCTGCTGGCTGGCGGAGGAGGCGGTGGGCAGGGACGACCAAGGCAGCGGGGCGATGTTGTCCGAGGAGCGCTGACCTTCCTTCATCCCCACCTCCTCTGCCTCCCTCTCTGCGTCTCTGTGTGTCTCTGTCTGTGTGTGTGTCTCTCTTTCTCTGTCTCTCTTCCCCCTGCACCCCCCCTTACCCAGAGACCCCTCCTCTCCATCCCGCACTGATCCCCATTCCCGCCTCTATTCAGTCCTCACTGACATCCCCTGTGCTCCCATACTCATCTACCCCCCCCCCCCATCTATCCATCCTGCACAGACCCTCCGATCCACACTGTCCTGACCCCCCCCCCCCCATCCATCCTGTACTGATCCCCCCCATTCAAGAAGAATGGGAGGAACAGTCTGAAGAAGGGTCTCGACCCGAAACGTTGCCTATTTCCTTCGCTCCATAGATCCTGCCTCACCTGCTGAGAGAATGGAGCAGCTGGGCTTGTGCACTCTGGAGTTTAGAAGGATGAGAGGGGATCTCATTGAAACATATAAGATTGTTAAGGGTTTCGACACGCCAGAGGTAGGAAACATGTTCCCGATGTTGGGGGAGTCCAGAACCAGGGGCCACAGTTTAAGAATAAGGAGTAAGCCATTTCGAACGGAGATGAGGAAACATTTTTTCACACAGAGAGTGGTGAGTCTGTGGAATTCTCTGCTTCTGAAGGAGGTGGAGGCAGGTTCTCTGGATGCTTTCAAGAGAGAGCTAGATAGGGGTCTTAAAAATAGCGTAGTCAGGGGATATGGGGAGAAGGCAGGAATGGGGTACTGATTGGGGATGATCAGCCATGATCACATTGAATGGCGGTGCTGGCTCGAAGGGCTGAATGGCCTACTCCTGCACCTATTGTCTATTGTTTCTCCAGCATTTTTCACCTAATTCACCTGCCTCAATCCATCCATTCCGCACCGATTGCCTTCTCAATCTTGTTTATGTAATCTTCATTAAATGTTAATTTAATTTAAAGCTACAGTGCAGTAACAGGCCCTTCAGCCCACCGAGTCTGTGGTGACCAGTGATCCCTGCACACTAACACTATCCTACACGCACTCGGCACAATTTACAAATTTATCAAGTCAATTAGCCGACAAACCTGCACGTCTTTGGAGTGTGGGCGAAAACCGGAGCACCCAGAGAAAACCCACGCAGGTCACGGGGAGATCGTACAACCTCTGTACAGGCAGCGCCCGTAGTCAGGATCGAACACGGGTCTCTGGCGCAGTGAGTCTGCAATTCTATCGCTGCACCACCGTGCCTCCCCAGTTTGTCCAAAATTTGTCTGGTTTGTGAACTGCCAAAGACATTGTTATTGGCTACCTTTCCCCATGACAAAATATAGTTTTGTCTTTTTGTCACGCGTACTGAGGTACAGTGAAAAGTTGAGTTGTCGCGTGCTAACCAGCCGGCGGAAAGACTATACATGATTCCAGATGAGCCGTCCGCAGTTCACCGATATCGTGTACCTCAGTTAATCCCGGCTCACCACTATTCTGATCTCTGTTTCTGCTGCAGACTTGCCCAAACAGTAAATATGTCCAACCAGGGACGTGCTTATGGATTCAGTCGGGATGTCCAAAACAAGATCGAGAAGAAGTATGAACCTGAATTGGAGGAACGGCTGGTGGAATGGATTATTGTTCAGTGTGGCGCAGACGTCAGTCGTCCAGAGGCCGGGAGACCTGGGTTCCAGATTTGGCTTAAGGATGGCACTGTGAGTATTCCGTTGCATGTAACCCCACTTCCAGATCTGTAATGCTTTGGCCTATATTTGACATGGTGCGTGATGTTAAATTTAGCATTAATAACCACCCAGGGCAATAAGTGATTGACTGACCATTCACCGAATCAAATGAGGTATCTCAAACCTTAAAGGACCCCATGCTCTTCAACATGTGGAGGCACAAACAACTGCAGATGCTGTTTTCCAAAAAAAAAGACACGAAGTGCTGGAGTAACTCAGCAGGATCGAACCTGGGACCCTGGCGCTGCAAGGCAGCAACTCTACCGCTGCGCCACCAATGCTGCCCTGATAATAGTTGATCCAACATGCAAGGCCACTGGACTGTCCCATCCATATTTGCGATTTGTTGTGAGATCATCTGAAATGTTTGCCTTCTGCAGGTCCTGAGCCATCTGATCAACAGCCTCCACCTGGCAGAAAAGAAACCAATCAAGAAGATCCAGACATCCGACAAAGCCTTCAAACAAATGGAACAGATTTCACAATTCCTGATCGCCGCTGAAAAGTATGGTGTCAACAAAATGGACATCTTCCAAACTGTGGACCTCTGGGAAGGTGAATGCAAGCGTAGCACTTTTAAAAAAATATTTTTTTATTAGAAGCAAACACATATCATGGTAAAAACTTTTCATGTGTATCAATCATACATTATTAATATTATCAATTAAGGATTCATTCTGCTTCTAATTTTTTTTATATATAGATAGAAAGTAAGAAAGAGAGAAAGAAAAAAACATAAATGTCAAGATTTAAAAAAAGAATGGATTAATTTACTAATAATACATCATTGGAGATGGGTTGGAAGATTATAAAGTGTAACTTTTCAACTAATCCTGAGTTCAAGTTTCAGTTAGGTTCAAGTTTCACTCTTTTTATTCATCATGCCAGTCTGCGTGTTTCTCCGTTAACTTGATATTTGTACATGGATGGGTAGGACACATTTAGAGGGATATGGGTCAAATGCCGGCTGGTGGGAATAGTGTAGATGGGACATGTTGGCCGGTGTAGGCAAGTTGGGCTGAAGGGCCTGGTTCCACGCTGTAAGACTCCGAGCCAATGACTCCATGTGTAGAAAGGAACTGCAGATGCTGGATTATACCGAAGATAGACACAAAATGCTGGAGTAACTCAGTGGGTCGGGCAACATCCCTGGAGAAAAGGAACTGGTGATGTTTTGGGTCAGAACTCTTCTTCAGACTGAAAGATATCTTTCTTTATCTTCAAAGATATATATCTTTCAATTTGAAGACTAATTCGGACCCAAAACACCAGCTATCATTTTCCTCTGGGAAAGCTGCCTGATCCGTTGGGTTACTCCTGCATTATGTGGCTATCTTTGCTATGTGAATGGCTTTTATTTGATCTGTGCATGGGCCATTGGAGTATCGATTGAAACCAAAGGCATTCAACTATTTTGAGAATATGGATGGGTGACGTTTCGGGTTGGGATGCTTCTTCAGACTGATTGGGGCCTCATTTCTCCTGGTCTTTTCTTGCTTCCAGTTGCTCCGTCCGCCTCTCCACCACAATCAGCCTGGTGAAGGGTCCCGACCCAAAACGTCACCTATGCATTTTATCCGGCGATGCTGCCTGGCCTGCTGAATTATTCCACCACTCTGTGTCTATCTTTGGAAATAAACCAGTATCTGCAGTTTTTTTAATCACATTTTATTTTATTTCATTTGATTATTTTCAGCGCACACCTGACCTATGTTGTGTATGGGCTGTGTATATCACTGCCCAGGTCAGCACTTGCTGCCAGTCTTAAACTGCTCCAAGTTAAATGACGTTCTTAAACTGAGGGTTTGGTGCAAATCCAGGCCACACTCGGATGTGGATTTGCTGGAGGACACGAGTGTTTTTTTTTTAATGAATGGTTAAGTGCTTTTGTATTTGTGCTAGCTTTTTAATTCCTGATTTAATTTGCTTGGATTAAAATTCCCCAGATAAAATAGACAGATTTGAACTGGGCTCCCGTTCATTTGCTCGCGTGTCGGGCGATGTGTAGCTCGCTGTCCGCTTCTGTCGTCGGCCAACATGTGGACAGAACTGGTCGCCCGATGCGTCACTGAGTGCCTTGTGTCGCCATTTCCGGGGATTGCCACGAGGAGGCTTCAGTCATGATCCCCGGTCCAGTTGGTAGGGCCGGCCTTGAGCCAATTGGACCGATTGCTCCCAATAATCTACTCTCTGCTCGGGTAGATCTACCCCGGGTGGAGGGGGGAGAGGGGGGTAGATGGGGAGGGAGGTGTGAGGGGGAATGGAGAGGGAGAGGTCCCAGGGCAACGCCTTCGAGCCAGCACCGCCATTCAATGTGATCATGGCTGATCATCCCCAATCAGTACTCCGTTCCTGCCTTCTCCCCATATCCCCTGACTCTGCCATTTTTAAGAGCCCTATCTAGCTCTCTCTTGAAAGCATCCAGAGAATCTGCCTCCACCGCCCTCAGAGGCAGAGAATTCCACAGACTCACCACTCTCTGTGAGAGAAAAAGTGTTTCCTCGTCTCCGTTCTAAATGGCTTACTCCTTATTCTTAAATGGATGGGTAAGGTGTGATGAAAGGGGATAAAGTTCAGGGGAAATGTCGAATGGATCATCGTTAGCTGAGGGGAAGGTGACCACGAGGCAAACCATCAGTTTAATTTAATGAGGAGAGTAAGACTAGTCGGAGAACTAGGATCGGGGGGAGAGAGGGGACACGGCTTGTAGCTGTTTTTAAGTGTGACGTTGAGATCTAGCATGAACACAATGTGATTGGGCGGGTAGATGGATTTGAATTTTAATATAGTTACTAATGCAACTAATGGACGCCTTGTGGGTGTGTACCAGGTTAAATACGACCACTAGAACTATCACAAAACATTTTCTGAACTTTGTGATACCTTTGTTCAGATGTTGTTTAAAACAAAATTGCATCTGTGTAGAATTTGAGGCAAGTAAAGCTGAATCGTGGTTGCAATTAGCAGGGACCTGGCATGGGAATTAGCAATTGTGGAGAAGAGTTTACAATGGGGTTTTTTTTAGTGGAGCAAGTTTCAGCTTGTAACTAGCCCGAAAGATCCTACAAATGCGTTTCCCAGACTGGGACGAACAGAACGTCAAGTATGAACATGCCCTTGGTATTCACCAAAGATCCTGCAGCGAGCAAGATGGATCACTCGACGAAAAAGACGCAGTACGGTCATGGGCAGATTCACGGGCGATTTTAGGCCCCATTTCCGTAACCGGCTTCCGTCTCCGCACCAAAGATCCCCAGATAACTAGTGTGGAGACGGAAGCCGGTTACGGAAACATCCTCGTAAAAATAAAAGTTATTTGGCAACTTCTCCTAATTTTCAGAATTTTAATTGATTAACACAATCTGTTCCCCTGCAACGTTGATTACGCTGCGGGTTGGGTTGGGTTACGGAAATGGATGGAAAAAAAGGCCCATTGCATTTAGCAGGAGTGGTCTATCTCGCTCCGCTGTAGGATCTTTGGTATCTGGGAGATTTTAAGAGGTTTGTTGTGTTCGTTCAGTCTCCGTAAGGAGTTGCCCATCAGGGAGGGGAAGTCCGTTCTAAGCCTCTGCATGGGGTGCGCCTAGTTACGAGTTTGTTTGCTGCCAAACATCTGTGGATCTCAGAGGTATATTTACCCCAACGTTAGACTGAAGGGAATTACATTTTTGTGGACTTACAACTTGCGTTTTCCATTCCTTTGTAGCTAAGGACATGGCTGCTGTCCAAAGAACACTGATGTCCTTGGGAAGTATTGCAGTAACAAAGAATGATGGGTGTTACCATGGTGATCCAAACTGGTTTCACAAGTAAGAGAATTAACTCCTTTGCTTGAGTGATGCAGAATAAATACTTTTAGTTTGGTTTTGAGATACAGCATGGAAACGGGCCCTTTGGCCCAGACCCCGCGCTGACCAGCAATCACCCTGTACACTAGTTCTATCCAATTTGCAGAAGCCAATTAACCTAACTGAAGAAGGGTCCCGGCCTGAAATGTCAACCATCCATGTCCTCCAGAGATGCTACTTGACCTTAATTATAGTTTGAAATGTTCCCCAAGTCTAACAAGTTCCACTGCAACCATTTCCACGGGGTACGAAGATGTTCTTCAGAGATGCTGCCTGATCTGCTGAGTTGTTCCGGCACTTTGTGCCTTTTTTGACAGACCAGCATCTGCAGTTCCTTGTCTCCATCTGTGTCCCTGACTGCTTTAAAACAAATTTTCAGAACAAATGCATTAGGATTGTGTCAAGGGTGGCGCAGCGGTAGAGATGCCGCCATACAGCACCAGAGACCCGGGTTCGATCCTGTCCTTGGGTGCTGTCTGTATGGAGTTTGAACATTTTCCCTATGACCACGATGGTTGTCTCCGGGTGCTCAGGTTTCCCCCCCAAAGATGTACAGGTTTGTAGGTTAATCGGCTTAGGTAAAAATTGTAAATTGTCCCGTGTGTGTGCGTGTGGGATAGTACTAGTTTACGGGGTGATCGCAGGTCGGCGCAGACTAGGTGGGCCGAAGGGCCACTTTCCGTGCTGCATCTCCAAACTAAATTGAGGGAGGTGGTTTATACACTGGCATTGTCCGGTGTGAATTCTGCAATGCCGTTCACGGCTGATGTGCAATTTCTCCTCTGCTGCAGGAAGGCACAAGAGAACAAGCGCGAATTTACAGAACAACAAATGCGCGAGGGACAGAATATAATCGGCTTACAGATGGGGAGCAACCAAGGAGCATCACGGGCTGGAATGGCAGACTACGGGCTTGGCCGACAGATCATCGGCTAAAAAAACGTGTCTCTTGAACTGTAAAGCATGATTTTACCATTTCAAATTCGATAGAAGTCCAATCAGCCCAAAACACTAAATACCTTCAATGAAGTAAATGGTGTCATTTAAACGGGTAGTATTTATTATTTGGCCGTTTAAAAAAAAAAAAGTGTTTAGCCCTTTTAAAGTCTTGCGACACTTACTCCCCCACCCCCCACCTTCTGATCGGAGCTGTCATGTGGACAATATATGTAACATTTGCGCTGGTCCCTGGATCTTTCCACCGCACATTTATTCCTATTCATTAGAAAATCACCGATGGCTGCAAGGACTGCATGTCACACTGCTCACTTGTCATTGCATGTGGAGTTGTACAGGTGTAGACTAACAGCATGCTGGCAAAGCTTGGTGGTCGAATGGCTAAACCAATCTGCTCTACATCGCTTTACATTTTAAACTTTTGCATCACTGTCCTTCTGTCGAGGAGGTTTAAAAAAAAATGTCCTCTTTATATAAAATATTGTACGGAGCTAGTTTGAAATGACTCAAATTGTTGTTTTTTGTTTTGCTTTGAAAGGCCTCTTTTTTGCAAGAGTTAGCACGTTAATTTTGATCACTGAACCTTTTGTTAAATGGCTAAAGGAATTTAAAGGGAACACCCAACTCACATTCCAATTACTTTTTTAACAAAGGAAACAATTTCTCGCTGCTCACGTTGTCTTCCATTGGGCAAGTTACCCTCGAATTGTGCAACCGTTCCTCTCTCCCTCATGCACACTTGCTACAGGTGACTCTGTTCACCTATTAGTACACTAGGTTGCTGAACGTACTCTTGGAAGTACGCATCAAAAGTAATGTGCACGAGTTAGACCAAAATAAATCACTTGTCTTAGTTTTCGGAACTGAAGTGTTAAACTGTCCCTGTCCTATGGTTAATAAACAGCTGAAGTGACGCGGTTAATAACAGCAGGTTATTTATGGGGAAGAATCTTCTGTGCTCAAAATTGTTTAAAAAAAATTAAAGCCCACACACCATTCAAGTATCCCTGCTGAAAATTAACTTTTTTTGTTTAAATGTTGTACATTGATTTTTTTTTTTTTTAATTTGTCCTTCGCCCTCTATTTGTACATTGTTTTGCTCTTGTCAACTGAAACTGTACCAACCTGAATAAAATTTTAAGATGGAGAGCAGTGGTGGCTGTTTATTGAATGTGAATTAGTTAGAGTTGCTGCATGCGTAGGTAAGTTTATTGGCCAAGTATTCACATACAAGGAATTTGCCTTGGTGCTCCGCCCACAAGTAACAACATGACATACAGTGACAGTTACGAATGACTCAGAAAACATTAAACATTAATAATAATAAGACATTAATGATAAAACACCATTGATCAAGCAGGTGAACCAACAAAATACCAGATCAAAGGGAGGCTACAGATTTTTGGCTGTTGAGTAGAGCAACTACTCGTGGATAAAAACTGTTTTTATGTCCGGCTGTGGCAGCTTTGACAGTCCGGAGTCGCCTACCAGAGGGAAGTGATTCAAAGAGTTTGTGGCCAGGGCGAGACAAAAGCTCTTGGTTGCCAGAATAAAAGCCCACACAACCGTCCACCGAGTCGGAGGGTGAAGAAAGGAATGGAAAAGGTCGGGTATAAAGGAGCGGCTTTGTGTTCAGTCCTGTCACTGGACGTGCTGAGTCCATTCTACATGAAGTAAAGGATGTCGTACAGGGCTCCTTTCTACACTATTGGATGGCATTGAATGACGCTGCATGCATTTCCTTGTCCAAATATTTCCCAGGTAAATTATTGCAGCTAAGACTGAAATAGCAGGGTGGCGCAGCAGTAGAGTTGCTGCCTTGCAGCGCCAGGGTCCCTGGTTCAATCCTGACTATGGGTGCTTGTCTGCATGGAGTTCAAAATCTTTGGTTTCCTCCCACAATCCAAAGACGGACAGGTTTGTAGGTTAATTGTCTAGGTATAAAATGTTACATTGTCCCTAGTGTATGTGTGGGGTAGTGTTAATGTGTGGGGATCGCTGGTCGATGTGGGCCGAAGGGCCTGTTTCTGCGCTGTTTCTCTCTAATCTAAACCGTTTGTGTTTCGTCCTTCTACAACTGGAGCTGCCGAGGCATCCTTTCTACATGAAATGAAGGAAGTCGTACTGGGCTTCCGTTTACTCGATTGTGTGGCGTTGCAGAATGTTTATGTGACACTGCATGCATTTCCTTGTCCTGTATTTGAACTTTGTATGAATATTGACAGTGAGAGAGTCATGCTGTTACTAATTGTGAACATTAAGCATCTCCAGATAGATCAGCCTGAGACCCCATTGTATTCTAACAGTGAACAGGGGCTTGGAGAACCACAGAGTACAGTGTGGGCTCTGCAACCTGCAGATGGTGATTTCTACAGAAATACACAACTTGCATGAGTAACTCAGCGGAATGTTGCCTGACTTGCTCAGTTACCCCAACACTGTGCCTGTTATTAGAGGCGTATAGCAGAGGAACGGGTCCTTTGTCCCACGATGTCTGTGTTGAACATGATGTCAGGTTAAAGCAATCTCCTCTGCTCGCTCCTGATCCATATCCCTCCCTGTGCCTTTCCAAAAGCCTCTTCGATGTCACGATCGTAACTGCCTCCACTATCACCTCTGGCAGCTCCTTCCAGGGGCCCATCTGTGGTATCTGATGATAGACACAAAGTGCTGGAGTAACTCAGCGGGTCAGGCAGCATCTCTGGAGTAAAGAGGATGAGGGGATTCATCTGGCCTGGTTCTGAAGCACAGCATGGAAGATTGAAGACGGGCTGAGCCGAAGCAATAGGTGACTTGGTAGGGTAAAGCCTGCTCCTACGTCTGGGGTCTTTCTGGAGAATCTGTGGCAGGTAGCGAGACTCCAGGATGTCTCTGAGCAACTGCAGAACATTCTGCCCACACAACAAGCCAATTAACCAGCAAACCCGCACGTCTTTGGGATGTGGGAGGAAATCCACTAAGTCGCAGGCAAACTCCACACAGACAGCCTCCGAGGTCAGGATTGGACCCGGGTCCCTGGAGCTGTGAAGCAGCAGCTCTGCCCGCTGCGTCACTGTGTGGGTGAAATTTGGAATTTGGAAATAGACAGACAGACACAAAAAGCTGGAGTAACTCAGCGGGACAGGCAGCATCTCTGGAGAGAAGGAACGGGTGACGTTTTGGGTCGAGACCCTTCAGCCATTTCTCTTTGCACAGATGCTGCCTGACCAGGATTTCCTGTGTTTGTTTCAGCAAGGAATGGTAGATTTCTATTCAAGTTGAGGATACTATAAATCCAGGTCAAAATATATACTGCAAAAGGAAGGCCTGATTTCAGGTCTCAGCCGAGATCATTACATTTTTAGCACAGTAAGGAATGGTCACTTAGAGGCATTTTGTTCACAAAGTACAATGTCACTGGGTTTTGGGAAGGTGCACAATCCTAGATTTTACAGAGGTAAAAAGAAAGGTTATTTATTAATAGAACTAGCCGCTGCCATGGGAACATGGGAAGAATGGAATGTGCTGTGTATACATTTACACAAGGCAAATCCTGGCATCAAGCTGAGGTCAGTGGTGGAAGTTTGATTTTTAAATTGGCTGGACTTTTGATCGGGGAGGGTAAACAGCTACTTAAATTGTCAGATTGAGGAAATGGTTAGCAGCCAGTCTCACTTTCACACTGCCTCGGCGAGGCCAGCAGACTAATCAAGGACCAGTCTCACCCCGGTCACTCCCTCTTCTCCCATCAGGCAAGAGGTACAGAAGTGTGAAAATATACACCTCCAGATTCAGGGACAGTTTCTTCTCAGCGGTTATCAGGTAACGGAACCGTCCTATCACCAACTGGAGAGTGGTCCTGAGCTACTATCTTAAGGGGCTGTCTTGGGCCACCTAATCCTTGAGTTCTGGCGAGTTTGCCCTCGACTCATACTCGCAGCATAGTCGACACATGGTCCTAGGAGGTCTTCGTAACTCTCCTTCATGCTCGAGAGTGGTCTCCGTGTACTCGAGGCCTCAGCTAGGTCGCGGCGTTTTTTTCAACATGTTGAAAAATGCCCGCGAGTAAAAAAAGGTCGCCATGGACAAAATTGATATTTTTTACTCGTAGGTTTAGTCGTAGTGGGTCGGCATGTTAGTCGTAGGTAATCGAGGGTAGTCGTAGATAGTCTTCCCCATAGTTGAAGGGAGGTCGAAGGAGATCGGAGGTCGGCTTCACTCTCCACTATTCAGTGTCCAATTTTCATGAAGTTAGTCGTAGCTAGTCGGAGCTGGTCTTCAACATAGTCGAAGGAGGTCTTCAACACGTCATTTTTTTCAAACTCTCCTAAACTCTTCTAAACTCGCCAATTAGGTCGCCCAAGTGGGACAGCCCCTTTAGATAGACACAAAATGCTAGAGTAACTCAACGGACAATGCAGGCAGCATCTCTGGAGAAAAGGAATGGGTGAAGCTTTGGGTCGAGACCCTTCTTCAGACTGAGAATCGGGGGAAAAGGAAATGAGAGATGAAGACAGGGATGTTGAGAGATATAGAACAAACTAATGATAAAATAAAAAAGTAACGATGCTAAAGTAAACAGGCCATTGTTAGCTGTTTGCTAGGTGAGAACAAGAAGATGGTGCGACTTGGGTGGGGGAGGGATGGAGAGAGAGGGAATGCAGGGGTTACATGAAGTTAGAGAAATCAATATTCATGTCACTGGGGTGTAAGCTGCCCAACCAAAATATGAGATGCTGTTCCTCCAATTTGCGTTTAGCCTCTGACAACGGCGGAGGCCTAGGACAGAAAGGTCGGTGTGGGAATGGGAAGGGGAATTAAAGTGTTTGACAACTGGGAGATCAGGTGGGTCCTGGCGAACTGAGGGAAGGCGTTCAGCAAAACGATCGCCCAGTCGCCGATGTATGCGAGGTTGCATCTTGAACGACAGAGTTAACTGCCTGTCCCACTGACGCCATTTTACAGCGAGTGTCTTCGACCTTCAAGCTCGTGGGCACTCGCCTGGAAAACCTCGAGCTGGATCAACCGTCAGCGATGAAACTGCGAGCTGGGTCGACCGACTGCGCACGCACACACATCGCAAAGGCGGGAGCCAGGGAAAGCGGGGGAGCGCTGTCTGAAATTCACACCCGCGATGAACAGGACGGTAAAAGACGGCTTCACAGTGTCTGGTAAGTCCTTTGGAGAGCGCGGGGGGGGGGGGGGGGGGGGAGGGAGAACGCGGGGTGGAGAAGGAGGGGAGACACTTTTAAGAAGCCAGACAACGTTTAATTAAGTTTAATGGGCATTTAAATAACCAGTTGGTCTTCCTTGGTCCTGAAAACTCCAATGAGCCAATTAAAATGCCCGGTCAGCGAAGGAGATTGCCTACGGCTTGCCTCGACTGGCTGTAACTACATAGCGACCCCGCTCCACGCACTACAGGTTCAAAAATCCATGCCGACCAATTTTTACTTTCAACATTCTGAAGATTTTTCCTCGACCAAACTGAGACCGTGCGTATGCGGGAACTTCCCTCGAGCATGAAGGAGAGTTCCAGTGACCTCACAGGACAACGTGTCGACCATGCTGCGAGTTTGAGTCGAGGGAAAACTCTTCTAAACTCGCAGTTTAGGTCGCCGCAGTGGGTCAGCCCCTCTACAGACCCAAGGGTCTTGACCTGAAACGTCACCCACTCCTTCTCACCAGAGATGCTGCCTGGCTCGCTGAGATACTCCAGCATCTGGTGTCTATCTTCGATTTAAACCAGCGTCTGCAGTTCCTTCCTACACAGCTTTTCACCGTACCTCGGTACACGTGACACTAAACTGGACTAAAAACTGAAGCAAACTAAACTCTGTGACCTCCTCCCAGGAATCACAGCCCCCTCTCCCTGGATATTTGATCTTCGGATCCTCTCCCAGCTGGGCATGAGGGGTTGCCCACCATATCCCCAGTTCCAGACAGGATTCTCTCTTCAGCTCGAACTTGAATTCGAACTAGAAATCTATCTCGAACTCGCTCTCGAACATTAATTCGAACTCAAACTCTATCTCGAACTATATCTCGAATTGACCCCATCACATCCCCGGGGAGAAGCGGTGAACTCCAGTGCATTAGCGGATGTACAGAGAACAAAATGAATAGATACGAAAGTAAAAAAATGCCACAGCTGCCACTTGCATGTTTTTTAAAACAAGTTAAATCTCCCTCGCTCTCAAAACCCAAATAAAGCCTGCTGACTTTATCATTGCAAATAATAGGCTTTTATTCCCCACGATTTTCTCTACTTTGTCAAACCAAAATGCCTGCTATTGTTGCAAAGAATATTCATTTTTGATGAATTTCTCTACCTTGTCTGCAAATCAGATGTGATTTTTTTTTAAACCTCACACTATGGGTGTGGCAGCCGGGGGTCTGAGAAGCAGAACAACGTCAATGACCAAGGAGTTGGTCACAAAGTGCTGCAGTAACTCAGAGGGTCAGACAGCATCCCTGGAGAACGTTCTGGATCGGGACACTTCCTCAGACTGATTGGTGGGGGGTGGGGGGGGGGGGGAGAGAGAAAAAAGCTGGAAGAGAGATGAGGCGGAACAAAGCGTGGCAGTTAATAGGTGGACACAGACGAGGAGTTCCTGATAGGCAGATGGTTGGGCAAAGGCCAGAGATAAAAGCAGAAGGTGTGAGACAGGGTTGAAGAGTTGTGAATTGTGAAGCTAGAGGAAGTTCATAAATTCTGGGAGCAGAATTAGGCCGTTCAGCCCATCAAGTCTACTCTGCCATTCAATCGTGGCTGATCTATCTTTCCCTCTCAACCCCATTCTCCTGCCTTCTCCCCATAGCCCCTGACACCCGTACTAATCAAGAATAGTAAGATTAAACGAGAACTTACCAGTTTGAAGTTTGATCTTTATTTTATGAGGAGTTACGATGAGGGATTACGTGAAGACCCCGCCAGCACGCATGCGCGACATTCTTCAAAGCAGTGGTGTGAAATCACAGAACAAAAAACAGTCTCAATGACTGACATAGTAAGAGAAAAAAGAGAACTTTCATACCAGGTGATCTTTATAATAGAGGGTTGGGAGCGGAGGGCACGTAATCCCTCATCGTAACTCCTCATAAAATAAAGATCAAACTTCAAACTGGTAAGTTCTCGTTTAATCTTACTATTTTACTTCGGAGTCACGTGAGTGACTACGTGAAGATTTCAAAGCTCTGTGATTTCATGCCCTGGAAGCTCCATGCTCACACACCGCTAAAGCTGGGATAAGAGGATGGACGTGATTCAGACAAGACACTGGCTGAAAAACAAAACATGTATTTATTCATACCAAACACAATATTGTGTCCCAAAAGGGTTATTTAACTGGCAGCACTTAAGATCCTCCCTGCATAGTTGTCAGGGGAGGTCACGGGTTTGTTATAAAAGCGGTGGAAGGTTCTCTCATTGTTCCAACCCGCTGTGGCCAGGATGTGATCCAGTGGTACCTCCATCCTTCTAGCCGCCGAGGTGGATGCTGCCCTGGTGGAGTGAGATTTATACACATTAGTATCCACCCCCGCCGCATCCAGTACCACCCTTAACCATCTGGAAATGGTTTGCACCGTGACCCTGTGATGAGGCTTCTTGTGACTGACAAGCAAAGCTGTTTCCGTGCCCCTTAGATCTTTAGTGACTGAAATGTATCGCAGAATCAATGTAACGATACAAAGACGAGTGTCCGCTGGGTAACCCAGGAACTCCAAAGTATGTCCAGACACTCCGGGTCGATCTTGCTTCAATAGTCCCTGCACCTGGAATGTGATCTTCCCACTGGTAATTGCCATGGCATCCAGACTGAGTTTGTGCAGGGACTGGACCCGTTGCGCCGTGATCAGTGCCATTATCATGACCATTTTGTAGGTTAATTTGGCCAAAGGGAGTCCCGTGTTCGGTGTCCATCCTCGCAGCATCGTCAATACCGTGCTGATGTCCCAGGTATGGCTATATCTGGGCCTGGGGGGATTAGAATTAAATATTCCCCGCATAAATTTGGATACCAGGGGATGTGACCCAATTCCCAATTGGTCACTCCCCTTGCCCAAGTAAGACGATAGGGCACTCCTGGCACAGTTAATGGCGCTGTAGCTTAAACCCTCATCGTAATGAAGGGTAGCCAGAAACTCCAGCACTTCCGTGATGGTGGCGGTTTCGTATGTAGTTTTAGTAGTCACGCAGAATCTTTCCCACTTCCTGATGTAGGTCAAGTACTGCTTCCTTGTGGACTCTCTGCAGGCTCCCGTGATAGTATCAATGGTCCTGTTGGAGAGTCCGAGTCCATGAAGTGGCCGTTTTAAAGTCTGCAAATTAACAAATCCATACGATCATGACATGGATGACTTTCTCCTGTAACAGGATGAACAAGCAGGCTTGGTCTTTTATTCACCCTGACACAGGGTTCTGTGGCCATCTTTTGTACCAGAGGGAACCATGGTTGAGTAGGCCAATCGGGCACTACCAAGATACCCGATGCGGAGTCTTGCCTGATTTTTTGCAAGACCCGACTGATGAGGCAGAAAGGGGGGAAAGCGTAGAAAAACAAATCCCCCCAGTGTAGCGAGAAAGCATCCATCGCTACCGCCCCCGGGTCTGGCTCCCAAGCAACATACGTTGGTGGTGATTTAGCCTGGACGCGAAAAGGTCGATATCTGGTGTCCCATAACGTTCTACAATATCTGTAAACACTTTCCGATCCAACATCCATTCTATGTTGTCGTTGAATTTCCGTGATCTGGTGTCTGCCACTGTGTTTAGTTTACCTGGTAGGTAAGTTGCAGAGATCCAAATTCCTCTTTGCAGACACCAGTGCCAGATATTGTTGGCCAATTCATCACACGATATCGACTTTACCCCGCCCATGTGGTTAATATAGGCTACCACCGTGGTGTTGTCAATCTGTAGTCTAACATGAACTTTGTGCATGTTAGTGCAGTATGCTTTAAGTCCGTGAAATGCTGCGAGCATTTCTGAATAGTTAATCCCTAAGTTTTTAAATAGGGTTAACTCTGGTGCACTCCATCTACCTCCACAGCTAGAGGTAGTGTTAGTAGCTCCCCACCCTTTGGCACTGGCATCCGTTTGTAAGGTGATCGAGGGATTGGCGATAGTCATGGGTTTGGAACAATTTTGGGCATTACCCATCCACCAATATAGTTCAGCTTTTGCCTTTTCTGGAATTTTCATGGGCCTATCAAAATGGCCAGCATGATTTTTGAGCGCCGTAATTTTTGCTCTTTGTAAATTTTGGTAATGTAAGGGCCCATATTGTGCTGCAGGAAATGCAGCTACTATCTTCCCAATCACCCTGGCCACCTGCCGAATGGATGGGACCTTAATGCCAAAGAGGCTCCTGCAAGCCTCTATCAGGTCTTCCACCTTGCTTGGTGGTAACGTGACAGACATTTGCACTGAGTCAATAATGAACCCCAAATATTTCATGGTGGTAGAGGGTTCCAATATTGATTTATCTGGATGTATCGTAAACCCCAGTATCTGAAAAATATGTTTCGTGGCTGTGACTGCCAAAGTAGCCATTTCCAAATTCTCCCCCACTATGAGGATGTCATCAAGATAGGCCATAACAGTATGATTCTGTTTCCTTAAATAGGCCAAAGCTGGTTTCAATATCTTGGTAAACAATCTGGGTGCTGACGATAGCCCATTAGGCAAAGCTTTATATTGCCATAATTGTCCCATCCAGATAAATTTTAAGTATTTCCTATGATCCTTGTGTATGGGTACTGAATAGTATGCATCTTTAAGGTCAACGCATGCCATGTAGTACCTATTGGCTACAAGCTGAGTAGCAGTGTCGAAGGTGTCCATTTTAAAATGAATATACTGGACAGAAGTATTCAGGTCGGTCAAATCTATGATGATGCGGCACCCGGCATCTTTTTTGTTTTTAGTGAATATATTAGACACGAACTCCTGAGGTTCTTTAAAGGCCTTTTCAATTACCCCTTTTTCTATTAACCTCTGTAGTTCAGCATGCCCTGCTGCCTTATCTCTATGAGAAAGGACGAATTTCCGACTAGGCGCATGCTGTACCGGGGTAGGGAGTTCGTGAATAAATTCAATTTTGTAGCCCTGAATACTCCTGAGTATATAAGGATCAGAGGTAAAAGTGAGCCAATTCTCGAGGAACATGTGCAACCTGCCCCCTATGCAGAGTGAATTTAGGTCAGTAGTGTTCTTGGGGATCCCAGACCCACCTACCTCCATGGTTACTGCCGGTGTGGAGGTTTCTGCCCTTGCTTCCTCGGCTGGTTGTAGGTGTTCTGGGAGTGGCGCATCTTCCAAGGAGGCCGGCCTGGGCCTTGGCCTAAAAAAGACCGCTGTGCAGGTATGCCGGCCTTCGAGCTTTCACCACCGGCAGACCTGTTAGGGTAACTCTGCCCGGTGGGTGCGTAGGGGTGCGTTCTGTGTGGGTGATGAGGCTTAGTGTACCCAGGTACTTTAATAAGGCCCAAAGCCTTAGCCTCTTCGTCAAGATCTTTTACCTGTTTGGGGAGATCTTCCCCGAATAACAGGCTTGGAGGCTGCGTCTTCCCAGGCTTGCACAACCCCGCGAACTTGGGGTTAAGCGCCGGCTTTATAATGATTTTCCTGAAATTGTTAATTTCATACTGTGTATTGCACAGTAAGGCCAAAGCATCTTGCAGCTCTTGCGGCATATCCACTCCCACTGCTGTTCTGGCTACTGCAGTAATCCCTGCGGTAAGGAGCTTCAGGATCTTCTGAAGTTTCATCTCCTGCCCTCTACTTGAGGGGCTCATGTTTCCCCATATCGGGTTGTTCACCGCGGGCACATTTAACGATTTGCAATTTTCTGGCGCCATATATTTATCTGCTGTGGCATTGATGGCCTGTTCCTGAAGTTGGTTGGTGGCCATATAATCAATGCTGGCAGCCAGCTTGGGGTGGATAGGTAGGCCCTTCTGGTGGGGCATGGCATGTTTGCTCACCACATCCATATAATCTTCACACACCCCTGACGCTGCAGGTGCTTCAGCCAATTCTCCCTCTTCTGGGTCAGCCCAGTTCTGACCCTCAATGCTCCCCTGTATAGAAGGGGATACATTGGGCAGTCCTCGAAAGGAACTTGCCGTGGGCCTACTAGGGGTCCCACTGTGAACCTGCCCCTGCTGTAACAGGTCACGCTGGAGCATCTGCTCCATCAGCCGCTCAATGCGGTCAAGGCGACCTCCGTCGCTACCAGCGAGCGGGGTGCCCTCGGGACCGGACTCCGCTGAGTCCGCCCCGGCCGACTTCCGGGTAGTTTTCCCCGACCGTGGCGTACCAACGGTCTCAAAGTCCGAAAAGTCGGGAGCTGCAGGTGGAACCTGAAGCTCTGGAGAAGCGGTTCTCCGCTGGCTGCTGTCCTTAGCCGCTGATTTGGCCGCCGCTCTCTTACTCTTTCTCCCTTCCATTATGGTCGACTCACTCCTTCGGTGAGACTTACCTGGCGTGAGCTTTTTAAACTCACGCTGGAGGAGCCCCGCTCCTCCCGACCGTCGCTTCCGCATGCGTACGACGATATGTCGCGCATGCGTGCTGGCGGGGTCTTCACGTAGTCACTCACGTGACTCCGAAGTAAAATCTGTCATTCTCCGCCTTAAAAATACCCCATGACTTGGCCTCCACAGCCATCTGTGGACTTCATTGCCACCACCCTCTGACTAAAGAAATTCCTCCTCATCTCCAAAAAAATGGAGAATTCTTGCTTCTCACATGCACAAGAAATGTCCCCCTATCCTGGTCTTGGTGTGAATTCCCTCTCAGCATTTTTTGTACAGAGGAAGTGCCATGTCTTTCAACAGAAACGAGGTGGGGAATAACTTCTTTAGTCAGAGGGTAGTTCATCTGTAGAATTCATTGCCACAGGGGGCTGTGGAGGCCAAATCAGTGGATAATTTTAAGGCAGAGACAGACAAATTCATGATTAGAACGGATGTCAAGGGTTATGGGGAGAAGGCAGGGAAATGGGATTAGGATGCAGTGATTAGCCATGATTGAATGGCGGAGTAAACTCGATGGGCCGAATGGCCTATTTCTACTATAACTTGTGAACATGTTAACAGTCACCAACTTCTGGAAAAAGATGAATAATTTATGTGGAGTAACACAGCAATATATTAAGCACCAACTGTTCCATTTTTTAAAATAAAAATACTGAATGCCTGATGAACTCAGCGGCTCAGGCAGCAACGAGGGAAAGAGAAGGTTCATGTTTCAGTTGAAATAATAACTGTCTTTTGTTCTGAGATGTTAACTGTTTCTCTTTCCACAGATGCTGCCTGACCAGATCTATAGTTATAGATCTCTACAGCACAGAAACAGGCCCTTTGGCCCACCTTGTCAATGCTGGCCCAGTTGGCATGCCCCGTCTGCCTACATCTGGCTCTTAGCCCTTTCAAACCTTCTTAGCCATATATCTGTTTGAATGTCTTTTAAAAGTCATGATTGCTTCCACTTCTGCATTTTTGATGACAGGAAAGTATTTACGTCTGCCGTGTGTTTCTGTGCAAGAATACAAGGAATGGATGGAGGTTAAAAAATGACTTGCATCTGTGCAGCACTCGCTCTTATCAGTGAAACTGTGCAGGAAGCATTGCTCACGGCAGATTAGCTTGCAAGGTCTGAGACAGGAAACATCGTGTCGGGCCTAACATCGAAATCGCGCATTCAATCAATAACACAAAATACATTTGATTAAATTGATCGAGGTCAAGGGTTTATCGGTGGTGGTTAATGGTTGCAATTTTTTAATCTTGGTCAGGGAAAAACAGAAGGCTGTTATTTGGTCTCCTGGTACGGTGCTTGTACAGCCTGGTCGATGGCAGACTCAGGTAGCTGCTTTTCATACGTTTATAAGTAATTGGAGCAGAATTCAAACCACCACTAGACATGTGGGAAAAGCTGGCAAAAATTTTTTTTAACTGGAGTCCTCGAAGATTGCAAAGAATGACTATCCACATATTTCTGCTGCTCTTACAATACATATTTTACCTTTTTACAGTAAGCTGATACTTTTGGTATGAAGTAAAGATCAGACACACTGCATCAATTTTGCTGGGAATAATATTTATTGCATTTAGTCTCTGTCACAGTATTGTGTCGAGTACCATATAATCTGTCTGGTGGCACCGACACAGAAACAAAGGGGTGAAAGCCTTGCTCCTTTCTGATACCCAATGTTGAAAATTAACATTTTTAAAGAGCTTGCAGCAAAATACTTTTCTTTATCGCAATATCCTGCCGCACCCCAGGTACGAGCGAGGACAAATCATAAATCATAATTCATTGTTATGTATAAGAGAATAAAGTCACAATACTTTAAAATATATATAAACACCAATCTTTTTATTTCTCACCTTTTATGCGTTTATTTGCCAAAGCTTTTATTAGAAATAAAAACCAGCACAGAATTTAACCACCATTAAACCCCCCCCAACCCACCCCACCCTTAGGCCATGATAAGAAAAAAAATCAATGTTAACCTGATAATTTTCTTAATATGTAAAGTTGGCCGTGTATCAAATGGTAGCTGATGGAGTAGTGGTTACCTCACTGTCTACCACTCCAACCTGCGTGCCTTGGCTGTGAACAATATGTTGGCTGTTAGGAAGCCTAAGGAGGAGTCTTCCTACAGTAGCTGCTGATGTTGTCAAGAAACGTAGAAAATAGGTCCATTCAGCCCTTCCAGCCAGCACCGCCATTCAATATGATCATGGCTGGTCATCCAAAATTAGTCCCCCGTTCCTGCTTTCTCCCCATATCCCTCGATTCTGTTACCCCTTAGTGCTATGTCTTATGCCCCTGTCACACTTAGGAAACCTCTGGAGACTTTGTGCCCCCACCCAAGGTTTCCGTGCGGTTCCCGGAGGTTTTTGTCAGTCTTCCTAATGGTCGAAAGTGGTTTCCGCTTCTTCTATAGAACATAGAAGAAGCGGAGACTGACAAAAACCTCCGGGAACCGCACGGAAACCTTGGGCGGGGCGGAAAGTCTCCAGAGGTTTCCGTTCAGGTTTGCTAAGTGGGACAGGGGCATCACTCTCTCTTGAACACCCTCTCCTAGCTGGAAGTGGGGCACTGTTAGTGTCTACAAGTGGACCGCCAATGGCCCTGGTCATCCCTGCCCCATGAAGAGGCTATAAGCCAAATAATGACTCATCGCAATGCAACACCATTCATAAGGATCATTTATTGCCACATGCATCAATTGGTGTAGTGAAATTCACTGGCCAGGTCAGTCATACGTTATGAATCTCACGTGTGCCACTGCTTAATATATTTGGCACTGAGATAACATGACACCGGACCATATCCAACACCTTTTAGGCTATTAAATAGATATATTCCTGAACTTCACATTTCTCCGTAACCTCAGAGTAGTGCCCATGTTAAGTTTTAGACATCCATCTTTACACTGTTAGTTTAATGGCCCACAACAAAGTGCGCAGCGTTCGATGGTGCAGGACCCTTAAGGATATTACAGTACTGGTAATTATTTTTCACTGTTTAATTGTTCCCTGTTTGTCAATTAGAATTTTAGTGCATTTACAGTTTAACTCTGCGTTATCAGGCAACATGGGTGAAGCAACAACTGTTCGGCCTCTGTGTTTGCAGCATGCTTTGGGACACAGTGCAGAAGGTGGGTGAATGAAGCGCAGTGATTGCAAGATGAACACCTCATCATAATCCCCCGGCGTCAAACACCATACATCACACAGAAGGTAGACACAACATGCTGCAGTAACTCAGTGGGACAGGCAGCATCTCTAGAGAGAAGGAATGCCTGACAACAGACAATAGACAATAGGTGCAGGAGTAGGCCAATCAGCCAGCACCGCCATTCAATGTGATCATGGCTGATCATCCCCAATCAGTACCCCGTTCCTGCCTTCTCCCCATATCCCCTGACTCCGCTATTTTTAAGAGCCCTATCTAGCTCTCTCTTGAAAGCATCCAGAGAACCTGCCTCCATCGCCCTCTGAGGCAGAGAATTCCACAGACTCACCACTCTCCGTGAGAAAAAGTGTTTCCTCGTCTCCGTTCTAAATGGCTTACCCCTTATTCTTAAACTGTGGCCCCTGGTTCTGGACTCCCCCAAGATCGGGAACATGTTTCCTGCCTCTAGCGTGTCCAAACCCTTAACAATCTTAAATGTTTCAATTACGTTGCGGGTCGGGACCCTTCTTCAGACTGAGGCGAGAGGGAGACATAGAGATATGGAAGGATAAGGTGTGAAAACGAGACATCAAAGGGGATGGTGATTCAAGGAAAATGCTGCCTGTCCCGCTGAGTTATTCCCGCATTTTGAGTCTATCTTCAGTATCTGCAGTTCCTTCCTACACCATACGTCACACTCTCAGGTGGAACACCAAAGATTCATGCCTCCAAACTTTCCCCGCCAAAGAAAGTAGAATATAAATAGTGCAAATCATGTTCAACATTTCTGCTCAAGATCCCCTTTGAACCTATCTCTTGTTTGACGCCTTGAGAAAAAGAGCCTGTTTACCATATCTATCCCCCCAATCATTTTATTTATTTCTATCAGGTCACCCCTCATCTTCTTCCACCCAAGGAAAACCAATCTAGTCTGAAGAAGGGTCCAGACCTAGAACGTCACCTATCCATGACTTCCAGAGATCTCCTCAAAGTTTGAAGAAGTTCTCCTCCCCTCTCCGGTGGGAGTTCTTCAACACCCTCTCCTCAGTCTGAAGAAGGGTCTCGACCTGAAACTTATTCATGACTTCCAGAGATGCTGCCTGACCTGCTGAGTTAAACCAGCACTTTGCGTCCTGTACATGATTCCAGCATCTCCAGTTCCTTGCATCCCCAGCCTTTGCAATCTCACCTTAACCATTGAAATGAACAAATCCAGGCAACATCCTGGAGAATTTCCTCTTTCTCCAGCACAATTACATCCTTCCTCTAGTATAGCGTCCGGAGTCTCACACAATTCTCCAGGTGTCACCTAGACCATTTTATTAAAAGAAGAGACACAAAAGGTTGCAGTAACTCAGCGGGACAGGCAGCACCTCTGGCGAGAAGGAATGGGTGACGTTTTGGGTCGAGACCCTTCTTCAGACTCCCCAACATTTTATTAAGTTGTAAAATGTACCTTAGAACACATTACAGCAATAAACCAATGCCAATTATCTTACTGTCTGAAGACGGGTTTCGGCCCGAAACGTCGCCTATTTCCTTCGCTCCATAGATGCTGCCTCACCCGCTGAGTTTCTCCAGCAATTTTGTCTACCTTCGATTTTCTGCAGTTCCTTCTTAGGCAATTATCTTCTAACAGTCTGTGTCACGGTTTATGAAGGCAAGCACCTTGACTAGCCTATATCTACCTGTCCTGCCAGTGTCAGTCATGTATGGATCTGTACCTCGAGGTCCCTCCGTTCACCAACATCTCCGAGGGCCCTACCATTTACTGATTGTGCCCTATCCTTATTTGACCTTCTTGAAGTACCCTTTGAACTTCATTTTGTAGTCTTTCTCCGTTTAGTTAAAAGTCTTTTTGATTTTTATGGCCTCCCACTTCCTTGCATGAAACTCCATTTGCCAGGTCTTTGCCCAGCTATTCAATATGTCTATACCTTGATGTATAATCACGATGTCCTCATCATAATGTTATTGCTGTATCATTAGTAAACCATCTCATCTGCTTGTACATGATCCACATCCCTGTCCATGTGTCTATCTAAAAGCCTCTTTAGCGTCACTAACGTATCTGCCTCCACCACCACCCCTGGCAGTACCTTCCAGGCCCCCAACACTCTCTGTGTAAATAACTTGCCTCATATGTTTCCATTAAACTTCACCCCTCTCACCTTACAGCTATGTCCCCTAGTGTTGGGGATAAGGTCCTAACTGTCTACCCCATTGATGCCTCTCAATGTTAGATACTTCTATCATCTCCACTCAATCTCTGACAATCTACAACCTCTCCCTGTAGCTGAAACCCTCTAATCCAGGTGGCGTTCTGGTAAACCTCCTCTGCACCCTCTCCGAAGTCTCCACATCTTTGCTTCCTTAGAGCGCCAGGTTCGATCCTGATTATGGGTGTTGTCTGTTTGTACGTTCTCCCTGTGACCATGTGGGTTTTCTCCGGGTACCCCGGTTTCCTCCCACACCTCAATGGTGTACAGGCTAATTGGCTTCTGCAAAGTGTAAATCAGTGTGTTGGATAGCGCTAGTGTACGGGGTGATCGCTGGTCAGCCTGGACTTGGGGCCAAAGGGTCTGTTTCTGCACTATTTCCATCTGAAACGTCGCCAACCCGGCCATCCGTTCAAATTAATTGATTATATTTATTAGTTTAATTAGTTTGTATTAGATTTCCACACTTTAAATGTGAAGAAATGTTGAGGTGGCACAGTGGCACACCACTAGAGTTGCTGCCTCACAGCGCCAGAGACCCGGGTTCGATCCTGACTACGGGTGCTGTCTATACGGAGTGTGTATGCTCTCCCCGTGACCTCGTGGGTTTTCTCCAGGTGTTTTGGTTTCCTCCCATACCCCAAAGACGTACAGGTTTGTAGGCTAATTGGGTTGGTATCATTGTAAATTGTCCTTAGTGTGTGTAGGATAGTGTTAGTGTGCGGGGATCGCTGGTCGGCATGGACTCGGTGGGTGGAAGGGCCTGTTTCCGTGCTGTAACTCTAAACTAAACTAAATGTGCGGAAACCAAGGCTTGTTCAATGCCACCTCCCCAGCCCAGGTCTTCAGCTGACCTATTACAGGAACCTGAGGGGCATCTTTTTCACACAATGGGTGGTGGGTGTATGGAACGAGCTGCCGGAGGAGGTAGTTGCCACAGGTACTATTGGAACATTGAAGATGCATTTAGACAGGTTCATGGAGAGGGTAGGTTTAGAGGGAATGTTCAAGAAGGAACTGCAGATGCTGGAAAATCGAAGGTAGACAAAAGTGCTGGAGAAACTCAGCGGGTGCGGCAGCATCTATGGAGCGAAGGAAATAGGCAACGTTTCGGGCCGAAACACTTCTTCAGACTTTTGTCTGCCGTAGGGTTAGAGGGGTATGGGCCAAAGCAGGCAGGTAGGACTTCTGCAGTTGTGGCATGTTGGTCGACATGGGCAAGTTAGGCCGAAGGGCCTCTTCCACGGAATATGACTCGATTACTTTATTTGCCCATAGCCCTTTCAACATTTCCATGTACCTGTGTAAATGTATTTTCAATGTTGTTGTTATGCAAGGGTTTGCAAGTACGGTATTGCAACTTATATTCAGTTCAACAAACACCACCCTTTTACCCCTTCTCTTCAACGTTCCCTCTTCTGCTTGTTTACCCTTTTCTGGAGAGTGCACTGGTTGATACATTTACATCTGTGCAGCAGTTTATTATATTAAAGATCAAAGGTTCAACAATTCTGCCAAACCTGTGGGCAATGGAATTTTACAGGAAAATGTTAATCAGTGCATTCTTAAAGACAATTAAATTCATGATGGCCACTGGCTTACATTCACTCATGTCAATGAATTGATTACACAAGTTGAAACAATTGGAAATTGAAACCCCATTAACAAACCCTCCACCTTGGGTAGCTGTCTCTGCAGAACAAAAGGCAGCATTTTAACTGATCCGAACGTCGCAATTCGGTTTCACAAAAAAAAATCACAAAAGCAACCCTGAGTTCAACACGACAATTCCAGTTTCCAAGAAGTTAGTGATTTAAAGAATGAAATTTAACACGGCCTGTACTCCCTGCTCCTTTCATAGGGACCAGCTGTTACAGAAATCTGGATGTAAGTGGTATATCGGTGAGTGGTATTTCCACCATTCACCGCTATACCAAAAATAAGTAAATCCAGTCTGTTGAACTACGGAGATGGAGACAGCCAGTGTTTGTCAGCACAACGCATTCACAAAGCTCAATAACGGTGGGGAGATTTTCAATGTAGAAAACTGATTCCGTAATGTCTAGAAATAAGATAAGCCAACAATTTCAATGTCTCATTACATGATTGAAGTATCATCTCCCTGGGCTGACTCTAAATCCCACAGCCAGCCTGTCAGAAGTTGTCTGAGGTTTACATGGCGAAGCTGAATCGAGAGAACAAACCTCCCCTGCTCCCTCCACCCTTTGCTGCAGCCGCCCTTTGCACTGAGTTCCCTATTGCACGGTCTGTGTCGACCACTGGCCTTCAGAATTCAATCACTTGGTCCAGCCACCTGTGGCCCGTTTCCAGTGACATAACAGCAGGCTGTACAGATGTTTCCTTGACGTTCGTCAGGGGCTCAATTGTTTCAAAGCTGAATCAGAAACCCCGCAAGGGACACTGTGTTAGACAATGGTGCTCTTTTACAGAGGCAGAGTTACTGTCTGAGCAGTTGAAATGCTGGCCATGACAGAACTAAAAAACCCTCAACATGACTAAACAGAGATGACAATGCTGCTGTCAAACCTCACCCCCCCCCCCCCCGAATTTGTGTTCTCTCACAGTACACTCTCATTTATTAATTTAGTCTCATCTAGTGATTAAATGATTATGTAAAACACCAGAGTCCAAATCAAAGGCAACAGCCAACGAGTGGAATCAATTTTCTGAAATGGGGAAGATTATGAAAGCACTGCAAATATTAATCATTAGCTCTTTAAATATTACTTTCCCCATGTGAACTGTAAATTTACCGTCACATCGAACTACTATTTTGAGGTACTCGAGCAATTTTCAACGCTCTGACTCTGTTCGAGTGTGAGTTGTCTCACTGAGGATATACAGGGAGGTGAGACGTACCAGAGTGAATAAAATAACCAAATGTCTCCCAGGAATGATTGCACTGCCTGAATATCTCTCAGTACCGCTCCGTTTGAATGAAAAAGGCAAGAGCAATTGGATTAGGGTCCGTTCAACGAGGTCACCCTGTGCCCTTTGACCGACCCCAGGGACAAAGGCCATTTTGTACCCAAACCATATTATAGTGCTGCCCTTCTCACTGGCATCAATGTACCGGTTAAATTCATTTCAAGTGCAGGCACAAAACAAGATGTTTTGGAGCCACATTTTTGCTTAAACAATTTCAAGTGATCAATAATTGAAAACCCAACCAGCTAGAGGCCAAAGTGAATTGGAACTCCCACGATACTAGACGGGACCTGGATCACAAAACTGCGTCGATACGGGCAGGTTGCAGACGGTAATAGTCCATTTGCCATTTCTGACCGGGAGGTCGCAGGTAATCTCGTGCGTGACAAGTCCGGTGACGAGCGTAGACTTTACGACAGCTGATCGCGGTCACAATGAAGGCAGGTTTTCCCCAAAAAAATGTTCATCGTCTATCGCGGCACAATCTCGAGTGGAGACTTGCAACGTAGATATCTGGATGAGCACTGTACCGCAACCAGCCCATGCGCAGCTCAGAGAGCTTGCCAGAAGTGGAAGTGAATGTGACCCTGGAGAATGCGATCTTGTCCTTGGCTCATCTTCACAAACACGTTGAAACGAGCCAGCACAAGGTCCCTGTGGATCTCTGGAGCAAACCAGTTTTGAAGTGATTTGCAGCTCTTCTGAAGGTGCCCAAGCTGCAGTAGTGACTCTGGATGTAAACATTCTCCATTGATTGCATGAATCGACAGAGAATGTTTAACCCAGGCTGGTGCTGAGGTACAGAGTGGGATAGAGGGAGAGAGTGGGAGAAAGGAGGGGGGAAGTGAGGCGAGGGAGAGGTGAGGAGAAGCAGGATAGAGGGAGTGTGAGGCAGACGAGGGGATGGGAGAAGTGGAGAGGAGGAAAAAGTGGGAAGAATGGCATAAGAGTGGTGGGGGATAGAGAAATGGAAGGGAGCAAAGAGGAGTAATGTGAGAGGGGGCAGCAAGGAAGAGGGGCAAGGTAATGGAGAGATAAAGGGAGTGAGAGATTGGGGAAGGGTCAGATGGAGAGAGAGAGAGAAATAAAAAGATAGAGAAGAGAGAGAAATATATAGTTCTCCACACTACTCCACACTGATAGACCTGGTCCACATGGGATGCCTCTCTTGATCATTGTGGTCTCCATCGGCAGGTCCTAAGGTGGATGTCCATGCTGTGGCTGCTGATTTCAAAGCTATCTCGACATTTTATGTTGCTTCAATTTCCATCAGTCCGAGTGTGATCCGGATAACATGGTCGAATGTTGAGTCGATCTGCTGTCAAACGAGCAAAACAACGAGGAGCTCTCACCGTCCCTGTGTGCGTCTCGATGGAATGGTATGGACTGGTCTTGGCCCGTCTCCTCCGGTACAGACAAGGCAATGTTGAGTGTGTGGTGACTGGAGTCCAGCTCCCCGAGTTTTATAAGCCTGGCCTCCTCATGGTTTGAGGTCTGCTGCTCCCCAGTCTCACTGCCGTCCACACTCTGCAGCGGGGTTAATTCAGACGCATGTTTATCAGCTTCCACTTCACGCAAGGTTCGGTACGGTCCCCGGCTAGAGTTACTGTGCAGCAGGCTGAACCTCACGTCCTTCCTGGGGTAGAAAATAATCTCCAGCGTGTAGTAAATCGACCAGAAAATGGCGAAGCAACCCAGGAGGAGCAGCATCTGAGAAGAGAAACATTTTATATTCTATTATTTATTTCCTATTTCCCCAGCTTTGTTAATTGACCACATTACAGGTGCTGGCTGCACCGAGTTTGTACGTTCTCCCCGTGACGGCGTGGGTTTTCTCCGGGTGCTCCGGTTTCCTCCCACACTCCAAAGACGTACAGGTTTGTAGGTTAAGTAGGCTTTGGTAAAAATTGTACATTGTAAATTGTCCCGACAGTGTAGGATAATTTTAGTGACCGGGGAATGCTGGTCGGCTCGGACCCGGTGGGCCGAAGGGCCTGTGTATGCGCTGTATCTGTAAACTAAACTAAACGTTTGATATTTTCCATCGCCACGCCTCTGCTAATATCCAGGCTTGCGTTGGGTATGGTAACCCAAGGAAGGGCCGCCATCTAGAACAAATCCCCCTTCCGCAGCACCCCTGACAAAGCTTTCCCTTTGTCCAAATCTAGGAAAAGTTCAGACCAGAGGTGACCAGCAAGGAGTCACAGATAGTCTTTGGTAGGTGACCGAACGATAGGGCATTGAAAGCACACATGGCACTACGAAAACTGCCCACGTACAAGATTAGCAGCGGCAGTGGTGCAGCTTGCAGAGATGTTACCCCTCAGCTCCAGTGACCTGGGTTCAGTCCTGACCTCCGCTGCTGCCTGTGTGGAGTTGGCATGTTTGTGAGTTTCCTCTTTATAAGTTTAGGTTTCAGTTTATGCTCGTCACGAGGTACAGTGAAAAGCTGTTATTTTGCATGCTATGCAATTGGTGCTGATAAATACTTTACATAAATACAGTGAAGTCAAACTCGAGAACAATAATTAGAGCAAAGGGGACGACATAGAACGCACAATATAGTTCTCGGCATTGTAAGCACCAGTTCCACAGACTATAGTTACTCTGGTTACCTCCCACAGCCCAATGAAGTGTGTGTTGGTATGTGAATGAACTCCAGTATCAAGGGGAGTGGTAGAATGTGGTGAGAATAAAATGAAATGATGAAATAAATGCAAATGGGTGCTTGATGGTCGGCAGTGACTCAGTGGGCCGAGTGGCCTTGTTCTTGCACTTTGAGACTGCTGACTCTATAACTACTGACACCAATTGACAGTACGACCTGTGCCCGAATAACCAGTGTCCTTCTTAAGTTTTTTCAGTCTGGGGATATGGAGGCCACCACTATTTGGCTCCCATCCCAAATGAACTGATGTACCAGGGAATTTTGGAAATTGCTTAAGAGTCAACCACTGATTCCCTTGGATTCTTACCTTTGGATTCTTACCCCCCCCCCAAAAAAAAAATCAGGCTTGAGGTCTGGAGTTACATAAATCAGAACAGGAGAATTCTTTCCCCAAATGACTAAAAGATTTTTAGGACATTTGTGGTGATTCTCATGGCTTAATTAAAAAAAGGTAATTGAATTTAAAAACACCAGCTTAAATACATCTTAATAACTGGAGCACCATCAAGAGAAGTGACTGGTTTGTGGACAAAAGGACACAAAGTGCTGAAGTAACTCAGCAGGCCAGGCAGCAACTCTGGAGAATGGGGATTGGTGACGTTTCAGGTTCAGGCCCTTCTTGTAGGATTGTAGGAGGCGGGGGGGGGGGGGGGGACTGGTTTGTGGCCCAAACATCCATGGATATTGGTCTGGATTGTGACACACTGTACACCCCGGGCAAAGTTGCTTCTCACACCAGGGGAAGGAGGAGTCGAGGCCTTTGACTGCTCTACCCCAAATGGGACCAATTTTAATGTGAAATCCAGATCAAATAAGAGGTGTGGCAGAAAATAAGTCACTTGTCACTTTCTATATGGAGGAAAATTAAGCGACATTAATGTCTTTAGACATTAAGCGACCCTAATGTCTGAAGAAGTTCATTTTGTAAATCGGAAGAGCCATCCCTTTAAAGAAAATTAAATGGCACAGATCCATAAACAACTGAACTATAGATGTTTAAAGGGATCTGTATGGTTATAAATACTACCTTCAGTGTGTTGGGGGTCATATAATTCCATTCTTGATCTGCAATCTCCAATCCAGGGGGACAAGGCAACGAGAAACTGTCGTTCAGGAATTGTCCACTCATAGCTTCTTCAACAACCCTTTGGAAAGTCAAGGAAACGCATCGTTAGGCAGGCTGGTTGCTCGGTTATTTGATGTTCTGAGCACGGGAGAGTTGCGCGCGGTAGGTCATGCCCAGGAAATGAGCTCCCTGGTGGGAAAGCAATATTTAAAAGACATTTGGCTAGGAAAGGTTTGGAGGGATACGGGCCCTTCGGCCCAACTTGCCCATGCTGACCAAGCTGCCCCAGTGACACTAGTCCCACTTGCCCATATTTGGCCCGTATCCCTCCAAACCTTTCCTAGCCAAATGTCTTTTAAATATTGCTATAGTGCCTTCCTCCAACCCCCTCCTCTAGTAGCTCGATCCATATTCCCACTAACCTCTGTATGGAAATGTTGGCCCTCGGGTTCCTATTAAATCTTGTCCTTCTCACCTTAAACCTATGTCCTTTGGTTCTTGATTCCCCTACCCTGGCAAAAAGACTGTGCATTTACCCTATCTCTTCACCTCATGATCTTATACAGCTCTACAAGATCACCCCCTCATCCTCCTGTGCTCCAAGGAGTAAAGGTCCTCGTCCCGTCCCCCCCTCAACCTCTACCTGTAGCTCAGACACTGGTGTATACAAAAAGATAGACACAAAAATGTAGGAGTAACTCGGCAGGTCAGGCAGCATTTATGGAGAAAATGGATGTGAGGTTTTGGGTCGGAACCCTTCTTCAGACTAAAGGTGGGACGGGGGTGGGGGAAACTGGAGGTGGAAAAGGGCAGAACAAATCAGGGTGGGCAATAGATGACCAACGATGGATTGAGCCCACGTTTTAACTCGGACCAACAATGGGCCAACACGGGCTCCACTGTTGGTCATCTCTTTTTATATATTTTTAAATTATCGTTGAAAACATTAAAACATTAGCCACGCAGTGGTGCTGGTTTCCGACGGGCACGTGACGGACGCATCTGTTGCAGGTCCTGACTTGTTCTGGCCTTTTCCTACCTTCACTCACACGCCCGCACCTCTACTTTCAGTCTGAGGAAAGGTTCCGATACGAAACGTCACCCGTCCTTTTTCTCCAGAGATGCCGCCGAACACGCTGAATCAACCAAAGTAACTTTGTGAACTTGCAAAGAAGAGTTTACCTCTGTCGGCGTTTGACGTCTTTAAACGACCAGGAAGATCCATATAGCGTGAGTTGCCACTGAGTGAGGAAACCATTCTTCCGCTGGGCGTCGGTGTCTGTGCAGATACAGAAAGAGGATGGGCACTGTGGTAGGTAGGACCGAGATGTATCATCATCATCATCATCATGGTTGAAAACATCAACTGGCACGGGTGCCTTACAATGCCCTGTACGACAGTGATCGCAACTTCTACTGGAGTGTGGATGGCCGTTGGCTCGCTAGGAGTTCATCCGCCCTTTGACAGGTCCTGTGTTTGGTCCTGCTGAGGGCCCACAGCCCCCTCCTCACCTGGCACACCAGGTGGGGGAGACAGTTTAGTCGCCGACTATCAGACCATGGAGCAGATAGCACGGGCTAACATGGAACCGGAGCAGGGTGGTACGGGACTCAGATGTAACCGAAATGTAACTCAGCCGGACAGTTGACTTCAGGAACAAATCGGTACCTGAACGCATCCTTCGACTGCGTTATGATAAAGTATTAGTCCCCAACACTCTGCACCTATGCCTATCGAAACCCTTCAGTCATTTCTGCGTTTAAATGACCCTGAGGTTGTGGGCCAAATCTGCTTCATCTCTCCTGACACAACAATCTCACATCCTACAGTCAATCTACTGCAAACATATGCCTTTGTTTGTTAATGGTGACAATGGAACATGCAATATTTGCAATATGCCAGCATAATATTTGCACTCGACACAAAATGCTGGAGTAACTCAGCAGGACAGGCAGCATCTCTGGCGAGAAGGAATGGTTGACGTTTCGGGTCGAGATCTTCTTCAGACTAATATTTGCACTGCCTTATCACCCTGCCCATATATAGTTACAATAAAGTAATTTGACTCCTGTGCTCAAATCCCCTATCAATGAAGTCCAACATACTGTAAGTTTTCGCATTTGCTGGTTGAACCTGCATGTTATATTTGAGTGGTTCCTGTACTCAAACGCTCAGATCCCTCTGAACAGCAAGACCTTTTCAACCAACTTAAAAATTACCACCAAAGTGGTGATCTCAATTGTTTCCACGTTAGATTTTATTTTATTCCTATTCATTCACCCAGTCTTTCTATACGCCCTGAAGCTTCTATGCAGCTAGCGTGTAGGGTTTGAAGAAATCTGGCATAATCAATGAAATGTCGTACCTGCTGCAGCTTTACAGGCACGTTGAATGCAACAACACAACGAACGAACATACAACAGGGTGGTACAGTGGCGCAGTGGTAGAGTCGCTGCCTCACAGTGACAGAGACCAGGGTTCGATACTGACTACGGGTCCTGTCTGTACGGAGTTTGTACGTCGCCCCGTGACAACGTGGGTTTTCTCCGGGTGCTCTGGTTTCCTCCCACACATATAAGTTTGTAGGTTAAATGGCTTCGGTAAAATTGTAAATTGTTCCCTGTATGTAGGATAGTGCTAGTGTATGGGGTATCGCAGGTCAACATGGACTCGGTGGGCAGAAGGGCCATGTTTCCGGCGCTGTATCTCTAAAGTCTATACAGCAAGCAAAAACTAAGGCAAATTATATGTTGGGCTTGATTACAAGAGAATACAGTTGTTGCCATTTTTTCTCGCATATCAGACTCCTTATTTTCTCTCTGGTGGATGTAAAATTTGCATGAAAATACTTGCAGATTAAAAGTTGCAGATACCCACACCAATACTATTTGATTAGTACGGGTGTCAGGGGTTATAGGGAGATGGCAGGAAAATGGGGTTGAGAGGGAAAGATAGATCAGCCACGATTGAGTGGCGGAGTAGACTTGACGGACTGAATGGCTTAATTCTGCTCCTTTCACTTATTAACATCCATTATGGATACGTATTGTGCACCCATTTCTCCCAATATCCCACCCCCTATCCCCTTCTCTCCCTCCCCTTCCATCTACATCCTTTCCTCTGGCTTCACAATTCGGTCCTCCGCTTATCACTCCGCCTTTTGTCTCCTTGTTTCATCTCTGACCTTTGTCCACCCATCTGCCAATCAACATCCCTCACCTGTATCCACCTATCACCGATAGAGGCAAAGTGCTGGAGTAGCTCAGCAGGGTCAGGCAGCATCTCTGGAGAAAAAGGATTGGTGACGTGTCGGGACGTTTGCTTCAACCCAGGCCTTTTCTCCAGAGATGTTGCCTGACCCACTGAGTTACACCAGCACTTTGTGTCTAACTTTGGTATAAATCAACATCTGCAGTTTCATCTTGCACCTATCACTTGCCAGACTTTGTCCTGCATCCACCTCTTTTCCAGCTTTCATCTCCCACTGCAATTAGTCTGAATAAGCGTCCCGACCCGAAACGTTGCCAATCCATGTTCTCCACAGATGCTGCCCGACCCGCTGAGTTACTTGAGCACGTTGTGTTTTTTTGTTCAAGATTCTGGTGGTTACCAGATACTTACCAGATAATGGAGCAGCTGGGCTTGTACACTCTGGAGTTTAGAAGGATGAGAGGGTATTTCATTGAAACATATAAGATTGTTAAGGGCTTGGACACGCTAGATGCAGGAAACATGTTCCCGATGTTGGGGGAGTCCAGAACCAGGGGCCACAGTTTAAGAATAAGGAGTAAGCCATTTAGAACGGAGAGTGGTGAGTCTGTGGAATTCTCTGGCTCAGAGGGCAGTGGAGGCGGGTTCTCCGGATGCTTTCAAGAGAGAGCTAGATAGGGCTCTTAAAAATAGCGGAGTCAGGGGATATGGGGAGAAGGCAGGAACGGGGTACTGATTGGGGATGATCATCCACGATCACATTGAATGGCGGTGCTGGCTCGAAGGGCTGAATGGCCTACTCCTGCACCTATTGCCTATTGTCTATTCCATCATCTGCTGTTCTCTGCATCTCCATCAATGAATATTATTAAAACCACAGATTATCTGGTACGTCTCTTTGTGAGGTGCTGATGTGGCCTCTTGTTGTGCACACTTACATTCCACCAAATAATTCATCACTGGCTGTAAGGCGCTTCAGGACATCTTGAATTGTATGTGAAAGGCTCTACATTTCTGTGGCTTAACTTCGAGTCATTCACTCCTGCTGCCAAACTGGTTTGTGAGCAAGAGTGCATATAATTTAAAATATTTCTCTTATCTCTCTCTCTCTCTCTCTCTGAAGAAGTAAGAAAGAAAAGTGACTACAAAAGCAAAGGGGATGGGAACGTGGGCTAATTAAAGATGAAAAATCACCAGTGAGCTGAGAGCCCACTCCCCCCTCAAATGACAGTTCATCGGCACGACAGAAGAGAAATAGAGTCTACGAGAGGATCGGGGCATGAAAATACAGACTGCGCCAGATAACAAAGAAAAGAAAATACAAGCCTGAGAAACGGCCAATTGTAAATCTGTCTCCACAATGCAGCCATTCCTGAGTGTCAAATATCGCCAGTGGACGTGACGGATGGAAAGTGGCTGAGACACAGAAGCATCCCGGCTCAGACTGCACTTGGACAGTGAAAGATGAAACTAATGAACAACAGATAAAAGTGTAATAGCCCTGTCCCACGGTATGAGTTCATTCCAAGAGCTCTCCAGAGTTTAAAAAAAATCAAACTCGTGGTAAGCACGAAGAATGAACGTAGCGGGTACGTCGGAGCTCGGGGACGTCTCTTAGCGCTAACGGCAGGTACTCGGGAAGACTCGCTAACGGCAGGTAAGCACGGGAAGACTCGTGAAGATTTTTCAACATGTTGAAAAATGTCCACGAGAGCCCCGAGTACCGACCAGTGGCCATTACCGTAAATCTCCGAGTTCGAATCAGGGCAAATTTGGGAGAGCTCTTGGATGAACTCGTACCGTGGGACAGGGGTTTAACAGTCCCGAGAGCATTTAGCAGGGGTTGCATTTCTCCAAGATTGGATTTGTGCTGCTCCCTGTAAAAAGAGGCTCAAAAAGCACACTGCTTCTACAGCTATTCACTAAACACAGCCAATTCAAGAGTCGAGAGTCTTTCATTGTCATATGTCCCAAAACAGAACAATGAAAATCTTACTAAGGTAGACAAAAAATGGTGGAGAAACTCAGCGGGTGAGGCAGCCTCTATGGAGTGAAGGAATGGGTGACGTTTCGGGTTATTCCATCTCCCTCCACTCTCTCATTGATCAGCAGATAAAAATGCTTGAAAATATGTACCACCAGATTCAAGAACAGCTCCTTCCCGCTGTTACCAGCTTCTTGAACATATCTCTTGTCTGCGAGGGGTGAATTCCTGATCTTCCAATCTACCTCTTGTGGCCGTTTGCACTTTTTAAAATCTGGACTTCCTCTGTGGCTGTAACACTGTACTCTGCACTCTTTACCTTTGTCTTTGCACCACCTGGTGTATTCATGCATGATTTTATTTGCCTGGCTAACACACCACACAAAGTTTATCACTACATCTCGGTACATGTGACAAGAATAAGCTGCTACCAACTGTGGTCTGGATTTGGGATGGGCCGAGAGAAGACAGGGATGCAAAGTACTGCTCTGGCATTCTTTCAAAGGACAAAGGACATTTATTGGTGCAGTGAAATTTGAATTGCCATTTGCATCACATCAATAAATAAAAATAAAACACAACATTAAAGAACTTGACATTAAACATAAAAACACCTCCCCACAATGGTTCCCACTGTGAGGGAAGGCAGCAAAGTGCAGTCACTCCCTCTATGTTCACCCGTGGTCGGGGCCTATTGAGGCCTCCGCAGTCGCCGCGACCGAGGCCCCTGTTACAGCCATTTTTACAAGCCTAGGTTTACAAGGTTAATTCCCGGGTTGGCGGGACTGTCATGTGCTGCGAGAATGGAGCGGCTGGCCTTGTACACTCTGAAGTTTACAAGGATGAGAGGGAATCTCATTGAAACATATAAGATTGTTAAGGGCTTGGACACGCTAGAGGCAGGAAACATGTTCCCGATGTTGGGGTGAGTCCAGAACCAGGGGCCACAGTTTAAGAATAAGGAGTAAGCCATTTAGAACGGAGGCGAGGAATCACTTTTTCTCACAGAGAGTGGTGAGTCTGTGGAATTCTCTGCCTCAGAGGGTGGTGGAGGCAGGTTCTCTGGATGCTTTCAAGAGAGAGCTAGATAGGGCTCTTAAAAATAATGGAGTCAGGGGATATGGGGAGAAGGCAGAAACGGGGTACTGATTGGGGATGATCAGCCACGATCACATTGAATGGTGGTGCTGGCTCAAAGGGCCGAATGGCCTACTCCTGCACCTATTGTCTATTGTCTTTCGCCGGATGATGGAGCTCCGGCGTCGGGAGAACACTCTCAGCGGCTTGGAATGTCTTTCCAGAATCCCTAGGACAGTATTCCCCAGAAAGATGAAGGATCATCAAATAAATGTCCATGGATCTGTAACCATTATAATGCACCGGTGAATAACGCACCATTGGACCTTCTCATGCCCAGGAGAGATGTCATTCGGCACTGCAGGACTTTCTTCCATTCTGTTGGTGCCAGGGCTTTGAGAGGTGCTGACTGACCCGATGAGTTACTCCAGCACTTTGTGTCCATCTTTGAGAGACCAGTCCAGTTATTCCCATTCCTCCCTCATCCCTTTCTCCACGACCTCGGCAAAGTTGAACGCAACTTCCCTTCACTTGGCAGTCCCCCCAAACGAAAGGCGTTTCATTGATTCTGTGTTTATTAGCTTCACGTCTTGTAGCCTCTGCACTTACCCAAGTCACGAATGACCAACTTGTAGATGCCTTGTGCCCTCTCACCCCAGCAGCGCACGGTGGAATACATCCAGTCGGTGTAGCCGGAGGCATCCCTGCACGGAGGGAAACAAGATGGCAGAGTCAATCAGTAATTATCTTCTCCCTGCATTGAGATATTGGTTATGTGGAAGCTTGCTTGGCTAAACTGTTTACAGATCAGGATGTGGGCTACTGAGTGAGTGTGGCTGCCACTATCTGCTCACTGGATCAGGTTAAGTATGCATAATATCTTGGCACACATGTGAGGAATTTGTACATCCGTTTGCAATTTGTCTTCGGAATAGGATCTAGTGTCAGTCCTGGCAAGACTCCCCTTGACAGATAACATCAGATGGTTCCACAAATTCCCTCGCATTCACCATTTTAAGGCTGAGGTTTTGCTCCCCCCCTCTCAGCCTCGAGAAACGGGAGCAGGCAGTCTCGCACTGGGCGTCATCCAAGCCTGCCCCGGTTCATCCAGTCTCTTCAGCAAGTCTCGCATTGAAACCTTCCCCCAACTAACAACAGCTTCGAATGACTTGTGGAAGAAATCACAGTTTGCCCGTTGTCATTTCTATCGTTCCTCTGCCGTCACTCCTGTATTGGATTCACTCCTGGATTGCAATATGAAAGCATTATCACATCTAGAAATTTAACACAATGTCACTCAGTATTCAAATAATACTTCCACTCAACCGATTCTCCAAAGATATTACATCTGGCCCAGAACAGCTTAAGAATAAGGGGTAAGCCATTTAGAACGGAGATGAGGAAAAACCTCTTCATACAGAGGGTTGTGAATCCGTGGAATTCTCTGCCTCAGAAGGCAGTGGAGGCTAAATCTCTGTATGCATTCAAGAGAGAGTTGGATAGAGCTCTTAAAGATAGTGGAGTCGGGGGATATGGGGGAAAGGCAGGAACGGGGTACTGATTGTGGATGATCAGCCATGATCACAGTGAATGGCGCTGCTGGCTTGAAGGGCCGAATGGCCTACTCCTGCACCTATTGTCTATTGTCTTTCCTCTTTGGAGTTTACACACAAGCGGAATATCCTCTTAGGTAGCACAATGGCATAGCAGTAGAGTTGTTGCCTTAAAAAGCCAGAGACCTGGGTTCGATCCTGACTACGGTTGCTGTCTGTACGGAGTTTGCACGTTCTATCTATCTAGCTTCCTCACACATCCTAAGGACATGCATGTTTGTAGGCTAACTGGCTCTTGCAAAGTGTCCCATGTGTGGAGGATAGAACTAGCGACGGGCTGAAGGGCCTGTTTCCACGCTGTATCTCTAACCTCAACTAAACTAAAACTGAAGACAACAGAAAATGCAAATTCTAACAGGAAAAAAATGCTGGAAATGGCTCAGCGGGCCAAGCAGCATCTGCGGAAAGAAAAGTGGGGGACAACATTTCAGGTTGGTAACCCCTTTGACAGAACAAAACATCAATCAGATGCAATACTGATGAAAGCCCGTGAAAAATCTCTGCAGAAATGCTGCTGGACACTGCTCACACATTCAGATCTGCTACCTTGATTCAGATCGTGGCCACGGTGGCTTCGGTGGCAGATCTGAATCAAGGTAGCAGATCTGAAAGTGTGAGCAATGTCCAGCAGCATTTATGCAGAGATTCTTCATGGGCCTTGTTTTCCAAGGGTTACGTTGAGTTTGTTTTCTTCGTTGAATAGGTCATCTTCTTAATTATTTCTAACTGGGTCCGACTGGCAAACATTATGGAACCATTCTGGAGTGAAAATCACTACACCCTGGGGAATGTTCACTTTTGAAATCCATTCTGGGTGGATGTTATCTAGTAGCCAGGCTGCTCACAGCAACAGTACACCCCACGTTCTTCACTGCCTCGTACTTGAAGCAACATTAATAAATATTTACAAGAGGCAATGGGCAAAAGCCAAGGTTAGGATTATTAAAATATGTGCAAAATAAGGGACAATGTAAACCACATTCTTTGCAGCGTTCAGGAACGCAGAACACGTCTTTTTTTAAACAGAGTACTCTGCGAGACAGATTACTACTGAAAAGCAGCAAGAAAAATATCAGACATGTCTCGGATGCGAGACATTCTTTGTGCGTCCTATAAATTTTATGGGCAAGCGTGATATTCACAAGTACTGGCCATTGCATAAACATCGTGTTTTTATCCTCAAATTGCTTCAGAATTACACTTAGTGAGCAATTGTTGGCTGAATGCAACCATTTTGTGTCCAGTAATGCACGTGGGGTACATACAGTAAAACATGTAAAGAAATGTCACAGAAAAAAGGCCGTTCAGCCCACTAAAAGGTTATATGTTATTCCAACCTCATTCCCTACACACTAGGGGAGATTTGCAGAGCCCAATGCACCGTCAAACCTGCATGTCTTTGGGATGTGGGAGGAAACCGGAGCACCTGGAGAAAACCCTTGTGGTCACAGGGAGAACGCGCAAACTCTGTACCGACAGCACCCGTAGTCAGGATCGAACCTGGGTCTCTACCGCTGTGCCTCTGTATCGCTCACAACGCCTGTGCTGCCATTGTTGGAAACTTTGTTGGATTGAGTTTCATGGCTAAAGCTACCAGATTTATTTAATTACTTGAAGTTAAATGTCTTTGCTGCCTTAATGAGATACTGTGGAAGCTGGTGTAGTAACTGAATCCCCTGGCAGAGCACGGGATAGAGAGAGATAGAGACGGATGTGCCAGTTGTCGCCCCCGCCTCCTGTAGGCACATTGCTTCATCCGTGGGAAATGTTAAGCAGAGGTCTTACAGCTGATGAGTTGTGCAGTTGCAGGCTGGTGATCTGGTTTTGGGAATGACTGGCAAAGTATTGACAGCATTTAGGGGCTACATGCTTATGCTCTATTCAACTGTTGACAGTTTTAAGTGGCTGACTGGGTTATGTGCTGATTGCAGCTGCTGATGGAGTAAAATCTATGCACTGTACACTTGGGTATTCCACATAATCCCTCTGAACTACAGTAGAGACACACACACAGGCACACGCACACAACACATACAGACACGCACACCCCAGACAGACGCGCGCGCACGCACAGACAGACAGACAAGCGCACACACACCCCAGACAGATGCGCGCGCACGCACAGACAGACAGACGCGTGCACACACACACACACACTAGACAGACGCGCGCACACACACACTAGACAGACGCGCGCACGCAGACAGACGCGCGCACACACACACACTAGACAGATGCGCGCGCACGCACAGACAGACAGAAGCGCGCACACACACACACTAGACAGACGCGCGCGCACACACACACACACTAGACAGACGCGCGCACACACAGACAGACAGACGCGCGCATGCACAGACAGACACGCACACACACTAGACAGACGCGCGCACACACACACAGCCACCCACACCCCAGACAGACGCGTGCACACACACACAGGCAGACGCACGCACATAACACAGGCATACAAACAGACAGACGCACACGCACACACACACACACACACACACAGACAGAGACGCGTACACACACAGACAGACGCACGCACAGATGCGAGCACACACACACACAGGAGCAATTTATCCCATGCAAAATGCAGACTCCAGTTCCACAACTCAGTAAAGCAAGTTTACCCTCATAGTAATTGAACGGAACAGTAATTTAGTTTACTACAGTAAATTACTTGTGCTGTGATTAGATTAAGCTATGAATCATAGCTTCATATACCATATAAAAGTTTCCAAGAAGCCTTTGAAATTGCAAAGAATATTGATAAGATAAGTATTGATAGTCCGTCCTCGAAAGTTAGTGATACAGAAAACGGTTACACACACACACACACAATGTATTCATGAAGCTCCAAGCCATCTGCGAAATAGGATGTGTTGCAGAGACTGTTAAAACAAGGAAGATCGACACAAAAGGCTGGAGTAACTCAGCGGGACAGGCAGCAGCTCTGGAGAGAAGCAATGGGTGGCATTTCGCGTCAAGGAAACCCCTTTCACTGAAGAAGCATCGTGACCCAAAACGTCACCTATCAAGTCTCTCAGAGATGTTGCCTGACCTGCTGAGTTACTCCAGCATTTTGCGTCTATCCTTTCAGAAAGGGATGGTAAACTGGTGTCAGATGCACGGGGCGGGTCAGTGTGGGAATGGGAAGTGTTTGGCAACCGGGAGATCAGGTGGGTCCAGGCAGACTGAGCCAAGGTGAGAGTTGGGCAGGATGTCACCAGTGCTGCCCGTGGCCTACTCCAGCTTGTGGGTCAGCCTCTGTCAGCGGCACCAGCATCTCCCGAGGGTTGCTCCAGCGTGAGCGACGCTGCCATCCAGATGCCATAGAAACAAAGAAAATAGGTGCAGGAGTAGGCCCTTCGGCCCTTCGAGCCAGCACCGCCATTCAATATGATCATGGCTGATCATGCAGAATCAGTACCCCGTTGTGGCTTTTCCCCCCATTTCCCCTGATTCCCTTGGCCCTAAGAGCTAATCCAGAGTTAACAGCCATCGCACAGCCCACCGTTCAACTGATCTTGGTCAAAGGTCGTCTCCAAATCCATGACCTGTTAGGGTGCGGGTTGAAAAGTTGATGGGAAAAGACAGGTAGACAGTGTCGTGGAGGGTTATCCCTTAGTGACAGAATAAAGAATGGTGTGTGAGCAGCTGAGTGTAATTTGAGACAGGTTGTGAAAAGGAGCCTCTGTGTGGTCGAGAGCTCAGCGGTGTACTTTGGTGATGAGGTAAGGAAGAGCAAAACCCCTGCAAAAAGCGTCTAATTATCACATCAGGCCTGCACACGCCGCTTGACTGAACTGCAATTAGTTCCTGCTGTGTGTGTGTGTGTGCCAGGCAGGACACTCTGTCCATTGTCGGCGAACTGTGGCTTGTTAATCCTTGCATTGCCGCAATTAGCTGCCTTCCAGCACAGAGTAGCCACAGATGGTCTTCATTTCCGCTTGGGGACTGGGCTTCGCGTCTCTCTGCCTCCTGGTTCGGACTCTATTGTTTCACGGGAGTGACTTTTCCTGTTCTCTATTACCTGCTGCTTTCTTCGTGTTTTGATTGGAATGTGATTAGGCGCTTCACTGCCGACATGATTGTACATGTCAAAGCCCAGCTTCTCTCCTTCCCCCTCCCCTCCCTTCCCCAACGGAGCAAAATGGTTCTGCCAGCTGGCTCCAGGTTTGTGGCTCTGTCGGTCCAGGAACAAATCCCATGTCAGAGGATTATTCGACCTTGGAGGGCTGTTTTGTGAAGGTGGTCTGTTCATCCAGGGGGCAGGAACCAAACTCGGGAATAAGGTGACAATAGCAAGAATGCCCTTCCTCAAATTAGGAGACCAAAACTGCACACAATACTCCAGGTGTGGTCTCACCAGGGCCCTGTACAACTGCAGAAGGACCTCTTTGCTCCTATACTCAACTCCTCTCTTTATGAAGGCCAACATGCCATTAGCTTTCTTCACTGCCTGTTGTACCTGCATGCTTACTTGTGGGATGTGGGGATGAATAAAATTGGGATTAGTGTAAACAGATGCTTGATGGTTAGCATGGTCACAATGGGCTGAATGGCATGCTTTATCTTTCTGTGATTAATTCAAATCCACGAAAGTCATAGTAACGAAAAGCACAGAAACAGGCCATTCGGCCCAACTCATCCATGCTGACCAACGTGCCTGTATACACTTTGACCCATATCCCTCTAAACCTTCCAAAAGAGCAGTGGGGAGATTTGTTTACAAATCCCCAAACCCCTGGTATGTTTTCCCCTTTCCCCAATCACCATTCATTCCCCTGGAACATGAAATGGAAGAAACTGGATAGCTTCTCACAGAGATTGTAATTTGAACGATGCAATCTGGCACAGACGATTTTTAATCAGGTGAGCAACCTCCCTTTGAGCATGCAGCTCAGGAAGCCAGTTTAATTCAGAGCTCCAACAGAACAAAAACGCACAGTAGGCAGTCAGGCGCAGTGTAAAATGAGTCACTCTTGCTGCAAAATCCATCTGGGACACACACATACAGACAGATCCTTGACATGCCTTCAAATGGCCATCCATAGACTCAATGTACACTTCATGTTGCATCGGCATGGCCACCAGCACAATGAAGGACGCGTCTCACACCCTCTCCCCTCTCCCATCAGGCAAGAGATACAGAAGTGTGAAAACGCACACCTCCAGATTCAGGGGCAGTTTCTTCCCAACTGTTACCAGGCAACTGAACCATCCTATCAACAACTAGAGAGCGGCCCTGAGCTACAGTCTACCTCAGTGGAGACCCTTGGACTATCTTTAATCAGACATTACTGGACTTTATCTTGCACTAAACGTTATTCCCTTTATCATGTATGTGTACATTGTGGATGGCTCGATTTTAATCATGTATTGTCTTTCCGCTAACTGGTTAGCAAGCTTCAAAAGCTTTTCACTGTACCTTGGTACACAATAAACTAAACTAATCAAAAATGGACGTATTAAGTAAAGGATGAGTCCGCTCAACTTAATATATTTTCGATATTTCCCAGCTTCTTACCCACTGTTAGCAGACTATTGAATCTTATCAGCTAAGGGTGATAAATCCAATAGCTAATCTAAAGGGCCTGTCCCACCAGCATGCCACTGCATGCGGCGAGCGCGACCAAACGTGGTCGCTTGAGCCGTACGGCCTCGCGGGGCCGGTTCCACTTCGAACCACGGAGGTGTCTGGAGTTGTGCGCGGCTGGTCCCGACATCATACTCACCAATCAGCTGGGCGGGAGGCGGGCCGAGTGAATTTCGACGTCGCACGGCGTCAGGCGGTGACGTCATCACGCAACGGCACGCTGGGCGGTGACATCGTCGCGCAACGGCACGCCGGGCGGTGACATCATCGCGCAACGCCACGCGCTGCGTACAGCTTCATGACGCTGTATACGACGTCGAGACGTTGCATACGGCTTCGATGCGACTGCGGGCCTGTCGGCCATTGCCACGCGGGATTTTGAACAGTGCCAGTTTTTCGGAGCACCGCGCGATGTCGGGACCAGCCCGCACAACTCCATACGGCTCCGGCAATCGAAGTGGGACCGGCCCCGCGAGGCCGGACAGCTCAAGCGACCACGTTAGGTCGCGTTCTCCGCATGCAGTCGCATACTGGTGGGGCAGGCCCTTAACTAGTTATAGTCTTTGCACTTATTTCTTATCTGCACTTTCTCCACAACTATAACAATATATTCTGTACGCTGGTCTTTTTCTCTTTGCTCTACCTGTTATGCCTCTGCAATGGCCGATTGTACTCGAGTGTAGTTTAATTTGACCAGACAGCAGGCAAAGTTTCTCTCTGTATCGCGACAATATGGTGACAATAATGAACCAATACCAATAACGTTCCTCTCATGCATCAAAGAGGTCCAATGCAAGGACAGGCACAGTGGTGCACTGGGACAGGCCCATTACAGCGCCAGAGACCCACGTCTGATCCTGATTGATAGGATAGTGCTAGTGTACGGGGATTGCTGGTCGCCGTGGACTCGGTGGGCAGAAGGGCCTGCTTCCGGGCTGTTGCTCTAAACCAAACTAAGCTAAACAGCACATTCTGCAACAGGTCCTTTCTGCAAACTTAAAACCAGCAGTTTATTCAGCAGCTGCAAAACCAAGATTAGACAATGCTTCCTACTGAATGCAAGGCCAGAACAAACCTATTATTAACATCTCAACGTCAATGCTAATCACGAGGTATGAAAAACAAACCAGACAGATTTAATTTCAACCAATGTTTGGGTTTACCAGACAAGGTTTAAAGATTGGATTTCAGAGCTTTGAAACAAGATGTTTTATTTTCCAGTGATGATGGGTAGATGGTACAGATGATAAAGTCAAGCTGGATGTATTGGTGGGTGTGTCTGCGTACAGTACATCAAGGTAATACTACCTCAGGGGAGTAAAATAATAGGCTAGACACCCCTTACCCCAATCTGACATCCTTCCAGAACACATACTGAAACTAATTTAGTTAAAACAATATGTGGAAAAAAAAATCAAACAGTAAACTCATGAAAATCCCACCAACCTTTCATCTTGGGGTGAACATTATCTGAGATCTTTAGATGAAACCCTCGCAACATACAGAGCCTTCAGTGTCGAAAACCTTTATTGCTGCTCGAGGACATACATAAATATATTAATTGTGCCTTAAAATCCCTCCAGAAATATTAGGATTTAATACTAGCCCTAAGCATCGAAGCACATATTCTCACTTGACCTGCATAGTTCAATTAAGCCAACTTCTGAAACAGTGCAGAGGACAAGTTGGTCCATTGCCTGTTCAGTACTATCTAAATGCCGTCAAGTTGGGAAAAGAGGAAGTACAGCAGGATCTGGGGGTCCTTGTACATCAGTCTATGAAAGTAAGCATGCAGGTACAGCAGGCAGTGAAGAAAGCGAATGGCATGTTGGCCTTTATAACACGAGGAATCTAATATAGCAGCAAAGAGCTCCTTCTGCAGTTGTACAGAGCCCTGGTGAGACCACACCTGGAGTACTGTGTGCAGTTTTGGTCCCCTAATTTGACGAAGGACATATTTGCTATTGAGGGAGTGCAGCGTAGGTTTACAAGGTTAATTCCCGGGATGGCGGGACTGCCATATGCTGAGAGAATGGAGCAGCTGGGCTTGTACACTCTGGAGTTTAAAAGGATGAGAGGGGATCTCATTGAAACATATAAGATTGTTAAGGGCTTGGACACGCTAGAGGCAGGAAACATGTTCCCGATGTTGGGGGAGTCCAGAACCAGGGGCCACAGTTTAAGAATAAGGAGTAAGCCATCTAGAACGGAGATGAGGAAACACTTTTTCTCACAGAGAGTGGTGAGTCTGTGGAATTCTCTGCCTCAGAGGGCGGTGGAGGCAGGTTCTCTGGATGCTTTCAAGAGAGAGCTAGATAGGGCGGAGTCAGGGGATATGGGTAGAAGGCAGGAACGGGGTACTGATTGGTGATGATCAGCCATGATCACGTTGTATGGCGGTGCTGGCTCGAAGGCCCGAATGGCCTCCTCCTGCACCTATTGTCCATTGTCTATTTATATCAAGTTAGCCCTGTACAACAAAGTGACCACACATACCGTTCACTGTGTAACACGAGGCACAACACATGCACAATTAACTGGAGTAACTCAGTGGGTCAAACAGCAACTCTGGAGAAAAGGAATCGGTAACGTTTTGGGTCTCGATCCGAAACGTCACCTATTCCTTCTCCCCATAGATGCTGCCTGTCCCGCTGAGTTACTCCAGCTTTTTGTGTCTACCTTCGTTCAAACCTGCATCTGCAGTTCCTCTCTGCACATACAAAATTAGGTTCCACGAATACAAGCAGACAACCGGCAGCTCATCTCAGTGAAGGGAAGAAAAATAAACTGAGATGTGCCAAGTCTGATTTTTAATTGCCTGTTACGCAGTTAATATAATTCAATACCTTCTGGTAAACATTGCGCAGTTTCTGTAAATTTTCGTTCTCAAGAATGGCCGAAGGGCACGAAGCTTTGTCATGATGGCATCTTGAAGTGTAACAATTAAAACAAATTCCATTGAATATTGCAAGGGACTGACATGGAGGAGGGTTGGCTCATTTTCTCCCCCATGGAGGATATTTTTTCAGCCCTGTTTACTGATACTGCTGCCACAGAACTTTGTAAACCTGTGACCTGCAGCGGCTAGAGGGACAAAAGCAGCAAGTGTGTGGCCAACAGGTTGAGGTGTTCCATTTTATAACGCAGTCATGGGGGGCGGTGCGGTGGCGAAGCGGTAGAGTTGCTGCCTTACCGCGCCAGAGACCCGGGTTCCATCCTGACTACAGCTGCTGTCTGTACAAAATTTGCACCTTGTCCCCGTGATCGTGTGGGTTTTCTCCGGACGTCAAAAGACGTTTAGGTTTGTAGGCTAATTGGCTTCAGTAAAATTGTAAATTGTCTATAGTGTGTAGGATAGTGTTCATGTACGGGGTGTTCGCCGGTTGGCGCGGAAGGGCCTGTTTCTACTCTGTGTCTCTAAACTAAACTCAACCAAAAGGCCTGTTTCCGCGCTGTATCTCTATAGGCTGACTGATTTTGCGTTAGTAGAAGTATACAACACTGTTTCCCTGTAGAGGAATTGGAAGAGGAGTTAAACTGGAGAGCAACGAGGAGATCCTGCAGACTCAGACGTTATGGCTCTATAACCCCTTTAACCCATCACCCTCGTGGGGCATTTAATGACTTGAGGTTTCAATGACATTGTGGTCTTGGAGTCATACAGGGTGGAAACAGGCCCTTTGGCTCAGTTTGTCCAAGATGCCCATGCATGCTGGTCATATTTGCCTGTCAAGTCAAGTCACTTTTATTTCTATAGCACATTTAAAAAACAACTCTCGTTGACCAAAGTGCTTTACATTGGTGGAGGTACTAACGTTATACAACAGTTGCAGGCGGGACAGGGAAGTTTGGCTGATGCCAGTGTAAAGGGAGTTGCAGTAGTCAAGGCGGGAGGAGATAAATGTGTGGATGATCTTTTTGAGGTCATCAAACTGGAGGAATTGTTTTATTTGAGCTATTTGAGCCTGTGTTTGAAGCATGTCGCACTAACCTGTCCATGAGGCGCTTGGCTCCAATGAGCGATGACATCCCGCTGGGACAGTGCAGCGTCAGCTCCAGGGCGCCACGGGCTGGGTGTGATATGGTCACAGTCACTGCCACGTGTTCCAGAGTCTCCATGCCCGACAAGTGTAAGCCATCCGCGGTCACTGCGGAGAACAAAACCTTTCTTACTCACTGTTGCAGCAAGCCATTCAGCCTATCGGGTCCATGCTAGCTCCTGGAGAGGCAATCCCCTCAATGCCATGTTCCTTTTCCCTTTCCCCGTCGCCCTGCAACCTGCTCTCATACACATACCCATCCAACCTCCTGTGACTCTATTGCGACCCATCTACTCAAGAGGCAATTTCAAACATTCCTTTGTCTCTTGTACAAAACTGCATACATTTTGGAATGAAATTTTTGGAACTTTTACAAAACTATTTAACACAAAATTGAACCCCAATACAATACTGATTATCTTTGGATCAATGGAACAGGGAGGTAAAGTAACTACGTCCCAAGAACCTCTTCTAAATTATGGTTTATTAACACCAAAAAAACGTATACTCAAATTCTGGAAAAACGCAACCACGCCAACCTTCAAATATGGATTTCAAATATGTCGGAAACGCTACATGTTGAAGAAATGGGATTCCTCCTTCTAGGCAATTCTTAAAGACTTGGTCTCCTTTTATCGACTTTTTACAAGCATATGGTGCAACATAACATAACCTTAGAAATTAAATGGTTCCGAACCGGGTGACGGATGGGTAAAGATACAAAATAGGTAGATCTCTCCTAATTTCTGTTCTCTCTACTTTCTCGTTTCCTTTCAATCGCCTTAGCTTTTTATCTCTGCCCTCTATCTTTTTCGCTATCTGTTTCTACTCACTAGTCTATCTATTTCGACACCCTTTAGTTCCCTTTTTCTTTCACTGTTCTTTTACTATGAAATTAAAAACAAGAAGTTGAACAAGAACTGGTAATGTGTGTGTATGTATTAGGTTCTTAGGTACCACGCTACTGTACTTACTTCTAACAAAAAAAAAGAGGCAATTTCAAGTCGCCAATTAAGTAAGTAAGTTTATTGGCCAAGTATTCACATACAAGGTATTTGCCTTGGTGCTCCGCCCACAAGTAACAATATGACATACAGTGAGTTACGAATGACTCTTTCTGAGAGTCGAAATGTGAACCAACAAAATACCAGATCAAGGGAGGCTACAGATTTTTGGCTGTTGAGTAGAGCAACTACTCGTGGGTAAAAACTGTTTTTATGTCTGGCTGTGGCAGCTTTGACAATCCGGAGTCGCCTTCCAGAGGGAAGTGATTCAAAGAGTTTGTGGCCAGGGTCAGAGTGGTCAGAGATGATCTTGCCCGCTCACTTCCTGGCCCTTGCAGTGTACAGTTCATCAATGGAGGGAAGGTTGCACCCAATAACCTTCTCTGCTGATCGGACGATTCGCTGCAGCCTCCGGGTGTCGTGCTTGGTGGCTGAGCCAAACCAGACCATGATGGAGAAAGTGAGAACAGACTCCACGATGGCCGTGTAGAATTGGACCACCATCGGCTGTGGCAGATTGAGCCAACATTAACTTGCCAACATGTGCCTGGGACACGGGAGGAAGCCAGAGCACCCGAGGGAAACCCACGTAGTCAGGGGGAGAACTTGCAAACTCCACTCAAACAATACCCAAGGTCTGAATTGAACTTGGGTCCATGATTCGATGAGACAGCGCCAGTAACTGTTGCTCCATCTCACCACCTGCACTTCAACCCAGTGCAACTAGAAACAAAGCTGGTTAACACTGGATGGGAATAGACCCAAAAAATATAGTCCATAATCATGAAAGGAAGGAGATCCAGGTTCCTCAAATCTGTGCTCACATGGATCACCTCTCACCGTGAAGGCAATGGGCACCAATTTGAAGTCTTGGTTGAACCCCATTGACTGGAGGGAAGGAACACAAAGGGGAAGATATCCGTCGGTGCAAAGGCAAAACACAAACAGTGTCGCAACATTGAAAAATTGCTTCATTGCAGTGATGTAATTCTGTTTGTTTCTGGGTGACTTGGCAACAGTCACTAATATTGAAGGTTTAAGAAGGAACTGCAGATGCTGGAGATTTGAAGGTAGAAATGCTGGAGAAACTCGGCGGGTGAGGTGACATCTATGCAGCGAAGGAAATAGGCAACGTTTCCGGTCGAACGACCCGAAATGTTGCCTATTTCCTTCGCTCCATAGATGCTGCCTTGCCCGCCGAGTTTCCCCAGCATTTCTGTCTACCACTAATATTGAAGGCACATTTTCAGGTGACATTTCTTTTCTGGCATCAGACTTGACCGAATGACCCCCAGGGAGCAGCAAGACTGACAGATTCATCATGTCACACTTTCAACCACAACCAGCTGATGACGAGCACTCAGTCCCCACTCACGGCAGAACCAACGTTTACTCATGTTTGCGGATCAGACAGTGCTACTTAACAGGTCAAACACTCCAAGGCAGATTCCCAGTGACTACACTCTACGTATACTGCACATTACTCATGGCAAGCACTACCGCTGCCCATGCATCATCACAACCGTGCTCCAACCAAACCAGGTGTCCAATGTCCTTGTGTCTTTGCTGACAACATCTTAATAGACAATAGGTGCAGCAGTAGGCCATTCGGCCCTTCGAGCCAGCACCGCCATTCAATGTGATCATGGCTGATCATCCCCAATCAGTACCCCGTTCCTACCTTCTCCCCATATCCCCTGACTCCACTATCTTTAAGAGCCCTATCTAGCTCTCTCTTGAAAGTATCCAGAGAACCTGCCTCCACCACCCTCTGAGGCAGAGAATTCCACAGACTCACCACTCTCTGTGAGAAAAAGTGTTTCCTCGTCTCCGTTCTAAATGGCTTACTCCTTATTCTTAAACTGTGGCCCCTAGTTCTGGACTCACCCAACATCGGGAACATGTTTCCTACCCCTAGCGTGTCCACAACCCTTAATAATCTTATATGAGATCCCCTCTCGTCCTTCTAAACTCCAGAGTGTACAAGCCCAGCTGCTCCATTCTCTCAGCATATGACAGTCCCGCCATCCCGGGAATTAACCTTGTAAACCTACGCTGCACTCCCTCAATAGCAAGAATGTCCTTCCTCAAATTAGGGGACCAAAACTGCACACAATACTCCAGGTGTGGTCTCACTAGGGCTCTGTACAACTGCAGAAGGAGCTCTTTGCTCCTATATTCGATTCCTCTTGTTATAAAGGCCAAAATGTCATTCGCTTTCTTCACTGTCTGCTTTTTAAAAATTGTGTTTTTAATGTTTATTTTATTACAAGCGATTGTACAAGAAGAAAGCAATCGGCATGACTATTATACAATTTTTGTACAGCTTCATTTTTAACATTTTATAAACTGATAAATGAGTCAGGGAAAAAAAAGTAAAATGGAAAGAATGAAGAAAAACAAGATACAAAAAAAGTGAGAGAGAAAAACCCCCTGAACTGCCAAAAAGTGAGAGAGAAAAAGAGAATAGTAATAGACTGATGAACAAGGACCCCCAGATCCTGTTGTACTTCCCCTTTTCCCAACTTGACGCTATTTAGATAGTTATCTGCCTTCCTGTTTTTGCCACCAAAGTGGATAACCTCACATTCATCCGCATTAAACTTCATCCGCCATGCATCTGCCCACTCCCCCAACCTGTCCAAGCCACCCTGCATTCTCATAGCATCCTTCTCACAGTTCACACTGCCACCCAGCTTTGTGTCATCTGCAAATTTGCTAATGTTACTTTGAATCCCTTCATCCAAATCATTGATGTATATTGTAAATAGCTGCGGAGCCAGCACCGAGCTTTGCGGTACCTCACTAGTCACTGCCTGGCATTCTGAAAGGGATCCGTTAATCCCTACTCTTTGTTTCCTATCTGCCAACCACTTCTCTATCCATGTCAGAACTCTACCCTCAATACCATGTGCCCTAATTTTGCCCACTAATCTCCTATGTGGGACCTTATGAAATGCTTTCTGAAAGTCCAGGTACACTACATCCACTGGCTCTCCCTTGTCCATTTTCCTAATTACATCTTTAAAAAATTCCAGAAGATTAGTCAAGCATGATTTCCCCTTCATAAATCCATGCTGACTCGGACCGATCCTGTTACTGCTATCCAAATGTGCGGCTATCTCATCTTTTATAATTGACTCCAGCATCTTCCCCACCACCGATGTCAGGCTAACTGGTCTATAATTCCCTGTTTTCTCTCTTCCACTTTTCTTAAAGAGTCGGATAACATTAGCTACTCTCCAATCCACAGGAACAGATCATGAGTCTATAGAACAGTGGAAAATTATCACCAATGCATCCACGATTTCTAGAGCCACTTCCTTAAGTACCCTGGGATGCAGACCATCAGGCCCTGGGGATTTATCAGCTTTCAGTCCCATCTTCAAGAATACATTTGTTATAGAGACATTTGCTGGTGTTCAGGTTGAAATGGCACCTATCAGTTTGAAGAAGGGGCCTGACCCGAAGCGTCATCTATCAATGTTGACTTAGAGGTGTATAAAACCATGAGGAGAGGAGGTACGAGGGAGTGACCGGGGTGAGATTGGTCCTTGATTATGCTGCTGGCCTTGCCAAGGCAGCATGAAGTGTAGATGGAGCCAATGGAAGAGAGGTTGGCTTACGTGATGGTCTGGGCCATGTCCACATCTCTCTGCTATTTCTTGCAATCTTGGTGATGTTTCAGGTCGGATCCCTTCTAAGGCTCTGAAGAAGGGTGCCGACTGGAAACGTCACCCATCCATTTTCTCCAGAGATGCTGCCTGACCCGTGAGTGACTCCAGCACTTTGTGCCTATCTTCGGCAGAACAGTTTAGTTCATTTTTGGCACATGTACCGAGGCACAGTGAAAAGCCTTTTTGTTGCGTGCTCTCCAGTCACTGAAAAGACTATACATGATTCAAATCAAGCCGTCCACAGTGTACAGACACAGGATAAAGGATATAATGTTTAATGCAAGATAAAGTCTGATTAAAAATAGTCCGAGGGTCTCCACTGGGGTAGATGAGAGGTCAGCTCTGCTCTTTAGTTGGAGAGAACTTTGGGAAGAGCCCCAAAAACAGTGAAGCCGCAGTGTCTGAAGAAACAAGAGAGGCAGCCAGCAGCCAAAACAAACCGCTGCAACAGTGAAGGAAAACAAACTCCATCTAAGCTCATCTGCCATTTTACTACAGCTGTTGTTAGCCTGAGCGGAGGGAGAGCAGCGTTTGTGGAAAGGCCAGCCCTAAGCTTCCTTCTGTAGCGGGCGGAACAATGAGTTGGCAATCTGCTGTCGAGCATGTTGGAAATGACTCTGATCAGGCAAATTCTGGGTGTAGTTTGACAGCCAGGCGGCCTCTGTCTACACTTTACTGCCACCGTTGTGTGGAGCAATAACATTGCCTTAAATGGTCAACAACCACAGGGTAACCTGGCTATCGACCAGCTTCATCACTGAAGCCGCCTCTCGTTGAAGCTTAAAGTTTGCATCACATTTCCTCTCAGATAAATTCTCAGTAGAAACATGACTCCCAGCTACATTTAAGCCAAAAATGATCAATAAATTAAAAAAAACTAGATGTTGAAACCAGTGGGCGGGCATGAGATCACTCCCTGGCTGACAGTAACCATTTGAAGTTGGGATTAGTGTTTACTTCATCCCAGAGGAAGTCAGACAACAACCTCCTCCCTCTGAGCACAAGTGCTCAACTTCTGCGATTGTTGTCTGGTGATTTGTATCGATGGCACTTACAGAGTCATACAGGGTGGAAACAGGCCTTTCAGCCCAACTTGTCCACGCTGACCAACATGTCCCATCCACACTAGTCTTGCCTGCCTCTATTTGGACCGTATCCAATGCTCTATCCTAATCCTATCCATGTACCTGTCCAAATATTTTTTTTGTAGTTGTGACAGTACTTGCCGCAATTACTTCCTTTGGTAGCTTGTTCTAAATACCCAGCACCTTATGTGTGCAAACCGTTGCCCCTCAGGTTCCTATTAAATCTCTCTCCCCCCCCCCCTCAATTTAAATCTATGTCCTCTGGTTCTTGATTCCCCTACTCTGGATAAAAGACTGTGCATTCACTCTATCTATTCCTCTCATGATCTTGTACACCTTTATAAGATCACCCCTCATCCACCTGCGTGCCAAGGAATAAAGTCCTAGCCTGCTCAGCCTCTCCCTCCAGCTCAGGCCCTCAAGTCCCGGCAACATCCTCACAAAACCTCTCTGCACCCCATCTAGCTTAACAACATTTTTCCTGTGACAGGGAGACCAAAACTGAACGCAATACTCCAAATGTGGCCTCACCAATGTCTTGTACACGTTGGTATGACTGGGCTTGGTAGTGATGGCTACCCCAGTTGAGAGCACAAGGTTAATTCCCGGGATGGCGGGACTGTCATATGCTGAGAGAATGGAGCGGCTGGGCTTGTACACTCTGGAGTTTAGAAGGATGAGAGAGATCTCATATAAGATTATTAAAGGTTTGGACATGTTAGAGGCAGGAAACATGTTCCCGATGTTGGAAGAGTCCAGAACTAGGGACCTCAGTTTAAGAATAAGGAGTAAGCCATTTAGAACGGAGACGAGGAAACACTTTTTCTCACAGAGAGTGGTGAGACTGTGGAATTCTCTGCCTCAGAGGGCGGTGGAGGCAGGTTCTCTGGATGCTTTCAAGAGAGTGTTAGATAGGCCTCTTAAAAATAGCGGAGTCAGGGGATATGGGGTGAAGGCAGGAACGGGGTACTGATTACCACAAACTGCGGCAATAGGGTTTGAGATCCTTGTCTGACAAACCAAACCCATGCCCACCAACCAGCACCAGAATACTTCACTTCGACCTTCACTGTTGGCACGTGCTTCTGGCAGGCAGGTTCACAAGCCAGAACTAGGCACTTTGTTTTTGCTGCAGAAACATCTGGCTGTGTTATGTGGGACCTTGTAAAGCCAATTACCAATCTGCTCATGACAGCAACTCTCTCCTGTTGGGTTCAATACAAAAATTGGCAAGACTAAACTCAAGTGCATTGCAATCCAAATCCGATCGCTTTTTGAACTTGGTTGTGAAACCAAGTTCTGGAGCAGACAGCCTAACAGACTGAAACATTCAAAACAAATTGGAAATGTTAACAATTCAGTGAGAAGATCAGGGTCGAGAGTCAAGACATATTGTCATATGTCCCAAAACAGAACTCAACCCGAAACGTCACCCATTCCTTCACTCCAGAGATGCTGCCTGTCCCGCCGAGTTTTTGTGCCTATCTTCAGATCTTCGGGGATATGGACGCCCAGGAATTTGAAGTTTCTCTCCACCACCGTCCCTTCGGTGAAGATCGGTTTGTAGATCTTCAATCTTCTTCCAAAGATCACCTCCTGGGTTTTACTGACAATAGACAATAGGTGCAGGAGTAGGCCATTTGGCCCTTCGAGCCAGTACCGCCATTCAATGTGATCATGGCTGATCATCCCCAATCAGTACCCCGTTCCTGCCTTCTCCCCATATCCCATGACTCCGCTATCTTTAAGAGCCCTCTCTAGCTCTCTCTTGAAAGTATCCAGAGAACCTGCCTCCACTGCCCGCTGAGGCAGAGAATTCCACAGACTCACCACTCTCTGTGTGAACTCTCTCTGGGAAGTCGAGGATCCAGTGGCAGAGGGATGGTCGGAGACCCAGTTCCATCTCACCAGTTGTTTTGGTGAGACCAAAGTGAATCAAACCACCATTGAACCATCAAGGTGCTGTGGAGAAGTTCCAGCACGCTCTTCCATTTGCTTCAATGGAATGACTCTTGGAAGCAGAATATTGACATTGCAACCAAGGGTGAGTTTCTTGGCGTGACTGTTGAGCAGTTATGTTTAACAACACAGCTAGAGTCTACCAAGCCAAACTTGGTAAGGATAGCAAGTTTTGTTATTTCAAGAATTTTTATGATGTTTCAACATTTCACGTTCACCATCATTGATATTTAATTCCAAATTTATTTAATTAACCAAATGTAATTGCCAAACCGTGGCAACAATGGGATCTGAATTTGCTTTGCTGAATATTTAGATCAGGCTTTCAGATAATCGACCAATAATAACCATGAAGCTCTCAGTTGGGCCCCATATCTGAGGAAGGATGTGCTGGCGTTGGAGAGGGCCCAGAGGGAGTTTACGAGAATGATCCCAGGAATGAGTGGGTTAACAGATGATGATGATCGGAGGCCATTGCCCCAGAATAAAGGCACGTACCCGTTAGAAAGCAGATGAGGAGGAATTTCTTTAGTCAGAGGGTGGTGAATCTGTGGAATCCACTGCCACAGAAGGCTGTGGAGGTTGTCAATGGATATGTTTAGGGTGGAGATTGATTAGTAAGGCTGTCAAGGGGTATGGGGAGAAGGCAGAAGAATGGGGTTGAGAGGGAAAGATCGATCAGCCCTGGTTGAATGGCGGAGTAACACCCGATGGGCCGAATGGCCCAATTCTGCTCCTGTAACCTATGAATTTCACTTCAATCTCTCGATCTGAGGACTTGAACAGGTGACACCTGGTTTGCTGTTGAATATCATGACGGCTAAATTATCCCACACCCTCCACATCAGATATCTAATAATTGTGAAAGGAATTTTCCTAACCCTATTGCATTATATATCAAAATAATCTATTATATTATATGCCAAGAAAGACTGCTGTAACTTGCAGGGTTAATCACAATGTTTGTCTGAATTTCTCTGAAGGAACAAACAGATGGGATGAGTCCAAGCTACTTTGGATATATTATAGTCTTGCTGCCAAGTATTGTTCCAATGTGATGATATGACCCAAAGGTAGAGCAGAAAGGCAGACGGGGAGGGGAGGGGAAGCATTTCTGCACAGTGTATTAACCACTCGGATACAGGAAAGAACTTGCAGGAGTTATGTGCAGATTATCCCAGTGACAAACTTAGCTGGAGTTTTGACATGGACCCAAGTCTTCTGAATTCAGTCTTCGCTCTGACTCCGTGTGTGGAAGGGTGGAAGTCTAAGCAGGACAAAAATCCCACCTTGCCTGAAACACCTCAGTCCTGTAGCACAGCTTCAGGCAGGAGCTAAACCAGCAAGAGCAAAGGCGACTTTACCACAGCAGAGCACCACCATGTTCCCGGTTTATTATTCAGTCTTTCAGAGCGGAAACAGGCCCTTCAGTTCACTGCGCCAGCGCCGACCAGCGATTACCCGGACGCTAAACACTATCCTCGACATTAGGGACAATTCATAATTGTCCAGAACGGAGCAGTTCCGGAAATCTTTCACCCCTGCAGCCATTAGATTTTATAATACTGACCGCTAGGCTGGATGGGGATGCTTTGCATTTTGTATAGTTAACAATTGGGTCTTTAAGTATTTATTGCTTTCAGGTATTGTCCATATTGTATTTTATGTATTTCCTGTCTGCTTTCGTTCTGAATGTGTGGGTTTGTTGGTTGTTGGCTCTTGGACATCTGAATTTCCCTGAGGAAATAATAAAGTATTTATTATTATTATTATTATTATTATTAATTTTGAGATGGAAAGTTAGATCGGCCATGATTGAATGGAGTAGACTTGATGGGCCGAATGGCCTAATTCTGCTCCGAGAACGTATGAAGCTATCCCTTCTCCTGCAGCGGTGAAACAACTACAGCCTGTGATCTCTTGCTGCTGCTCTGAGTGTGGACGAGTCAGGATCTTCAAAAGCGGTTTAGCAGAGCCCTTGGCAGCAAAAGCTTCCCGACTTCAGCAGCAAGCAAGGAACAGATTAACGTCCTTGTGAAACTGTGCTGAAGCAGAGTTGTCTTGAAGGCCAAGAGCCTGCGGCAGGAAGGAAGATAGAAACTCACAGGAACTCAGTGCCTGCCAGCTCTGGCAAATGCTCGCGTCCCGAGGCCACTCACTAGAGGCTAACGGCATCAGGCATGGCATGCGCTAAGTCTCCTCACGGTCTGGGTCAGGATGGGTTCAGCAACACATCTTTTTGGGGTGACTCAGAATCGATCTTGACCTTGAGTGCTGTCTGTGTGGAGTTTGCACCCTCTCCCTGTGACCACGTGGGTTTCCTCCCGCATCCCAAAGACGTGCGGGTTGGTAGGTTAATTGGCCTCTGTAAATTGCCTCTAGTGTGTAGTGAGTGGATGAGAAAGTGGGATAACGTGGGCAAATGAGACTAACTTAGATGGGCATCTTAGACAGCATGGATGAATTGGGTTGAAGGGCCTGTTTCTGCGTAGTATCACTCTGTAACAGATACAGGGACGCACAGATATAGATCAAGTAGAAACGCCAGCAAGTAGGGTTCTGCTATTTATTAAACCTATTTTGTAAAAGACAATTACCGGACATACAGGTCTGCTTATTGAGAAATATAATAAAAGATGCTCTCAGAGAGAATGTCAGGGATGCTAAATAGTCCCTGTTGTTAAACCGAAACCATGTGCTTACGTTACTAACAATCCTTACAAATTGTTACAAGAATGCTGCTGCTGTTCCCGTGATGACAGGTTGATGAACTAACGTCGATGATTCATTCCCGCAAACTATCTTTCACCAACTCATTTGAGGGGAGGAGGCGCCACATATTCGATGACATGGGTGGGCAATGTACGAAGTGTAGATGGAAGCAATTAATTGGAAGGAGCTATGAGAGGATTAACCAACTGGATTCCCAAGTAGGGAAGTATGAGATCATAGTTGGACTTAACAAGAGTAGAAAAAGAGCAATTCTAAATGGTGAAAAGCTCATGAGGTCCAAAACACCAGAGGTCCAAAAGGACAGAGCTTCATGCACATGGATCAATAAAATACCTTTGTTTGGTTTCGTTTGGAGGGAACTCTCTACTCCTGATTAGTACGGGTGTCAGGGGTAATGGGGAGAAGGCAGGCAGGAGAATGGGGTTAGGAGGGAGAGATAGATCGTGCCGTGATTGAATGTCAGATTAGATTTGATGGACCGTGATTGAATGGTCCTGTCTCTGTGCTGTATCGTTCTATGTTCTACACAAGGATAAACCATACCTGGACCACATCATTAACGGCCTTGGGAGGAGTGCAATATAAATGACACGTCATTGAGCTGAACCTTAACTTGCTTCCCCTCTCCACTTGTAAAGGCTTCCAGCACCTCCTGTTTCAACAAGACAAACTGCAGCTGCAGTCCCCAGAATGTAAGCGATGCGCCTGTCCCACTTAGGAAACCTGAACGGAAAACTCTGGAGACTTTGCGCCCCACCCAAGGTTTCCATGCGGTTCCCAGAGGTTTTTGTCAGTCTCCCTAATGGTCCAAAGTGGTTTCCATTTAAAAAATCGGTAATTTTTTAGTCGAAGCTGGTTGCGATGCTAGTTGAAGGTGGTTGCCGGAGGACAAAAACCTCCGGGAACCGCACGTAAACCTTGGGTGGGGCACAAAGTCTCCAGAGGTTTCCGTTCAGGTTTCCCAAGTGGGACAGGGGCATAAGTAAGTAAGTAAGTTTATTGGCCAACTATTCACATACAAGGAATTTGCCTTGGTGCTCCGCCCACAAGTAACAACATGACATACAGTGACAGTTACGAATGACTCAGAAAACACTAAACATTAATAAATAATAAAACATTGATGATAAAACACCATTGATCAAGCAGTCAAGTATGTAGTCGAGTTTTTAAATTGTCGTGGGTAAGCAGAGATCCGATCCCAGCACTTTGTGTCTTTTTTAAATAAACCAGCATCAGCAGTTCCTTGGATTTACAGTCTAAAAAATTACAACCAGCATTTTTAGGAGTGCAGTTAAGAAACCCTTCTACATTGAGAAGGTGGTAAAGACGAGGCCCAGTCTCAGGCCAGTCATTCCCACTTCTCCCCTCTCCCTTCAGGCAAGAGATACAGAAGTGTGAAAACGCACACCTCCAGATTTGGGGACAGTTTCTTCCCAGCTGTTATCTGGTAACTGAACCATTCAATCAACAACTGGAGAGCGATCCTGAGCTTTTATCTACCTCAATGGACACCTTCGGACTATCTTTAATCTGACTTTACTGGACTTTATTTTGCATTAAATGTTATTCCGTTTTTCGTGTATCTGAACGTGGTGGACAGCTCTATTGTAATCATGTATAGTCTTTCCGCTTTTCACTGTATCTCATAAATGACAATAAATTACACTAACATGACAATAAACTAAACTAATACCCCTGTCCCACGGTACGAGTTCATTCCAAGAGCTCTCCCGAGTTTAAAAAAAAATCAAACTTGAGGTAAGCACGGAGAATGAACGTAGCGGGTACGTCGGAGCTCGGGGACGTCTCTTAGCGGCTCGTAACGCTAACGGCAGGTACTCGGGAAGACTCGCTAACGGCAGGTAAGCACGGGAAGACTCGTGAAGATTTTTCAACATGTTGAAAAATGTCCACGAGAGTCCCGAGTACCGACCAGTGGCCATTACCGTAAATCTCCGAGTTCGAATCAGGGCAAACTCGGGCGAACTCTTGGAATGAACTCATACTGTGGGACAGGGATTTAAAGATTTGAACTCTCTTCCACCCATATCTCATAGACATGTGTGTTTGTTGGTTAATTGACCTCTATAAATTGCCCCTAATGTGTAGGAATGCATGACATAACATAAAACTAGTGTGAGCAGATGGTGATTGTGGACTCGGTAGGCCGCGGGACTTGTTTCTAAGCACTATCTTTAAAACTAACAAAAACGAAATGATGAATGAAAGTACGTCAAATGTTAAGTTTAATTCTGAGATGAATGGCTTTCTGTTAACCGACGGTCTGAAGGGATTTGGGAGAAAGGCTCCACAAAGTAGTTAGGTCCCAGGTTGGCCATGACTGGTGGGACAGGCTTGAGGGGCTAAATGGTCTCCTCCTTGTTATTTGTTCCAAGTCAGTTGCACAGCTGAAGTTAACTAAAGTATGCAGACCTCAAGGACGCTTTATTTGAAGTGTTTCCAGACATCAGATGATGTTAATCAAGGACGCTTTATTAAACGCACACTATTTAAAGCTTTGAATTTAAACTCACAGCCTGTGGTATTGGGGAGGGGGGGAGAATGAGGAAGGACCGGCTTACAATTTATCCCCACCATCACCCGGCGAGAACGGCCTGGAACATTGGGCCTCCGTGAAGGCGACTGCGGGGGCCTCAATAGGCCTGACTATGGGAGAACATGGGGTTGGGGACTGGACATTGTGCCTTCCCTCATAATGGGAACCATTGTGGGGGGATGTTTTTATGTTTAAAATCTCTTTATTATTGTTGTGTCTGTATACTTTTTTATGTGCTCCATTGGCAAGAAGCATTTCACTACACCAATTGGTGTATGTGACCAATAAATAACCTTTGAACCTCTGATCACATGGGTTTTCTGCGGGTGCTCCGGTTTCATCCCACAACCAAAAGACATGCAGGTTTGTGGGTGAATTGGCTTTGGGAATGAGTTAATTGGCTTTGGTAAAATTGTAAATGGTCGCTCGTGTGTAGGATAGTGCCAGTGTGCGGGGTGATCGCTGGTCAGCGCGGACTCGGTGGGCCGAAGGGCCTGTGTCTCTAAAGTCTAACGTTGGACAGCATTCAATGAAGCCCGATTACACATTTCAAGGAAAGTAAGGATTACACATAAACAATATGTCTTTCAAGACCGTAACGCATGCCCACACACAGTACAATCAGTGATGTTGCTGATGTAATTGAGCGTCTAACGTGAACCAGGCAAAGTCCCATAAACAGCAGGTGAAAATAAAGTGGTAATCTGCACTTGTTAAAGAATACCATGCCTGTCGATGAATAAGTAACAGGCTGGGTAGAGTGAGAACGTAAGGGCGGCACGGTATCACAGCGGTAGAGCTACTGCATCACGGCGCAAGAGACCCTGTTCGATCCTGAACATGTGTGCTGTCTGTACGGAGTTTGGGCCTTCTCCCAGTGACCTGCGTGGGTTTTCTTCGGGATATTCGGTTTCCTCCCACACTCCAAAGACGTACAGGTTGGTAGGTTAATTGGCTTGGTATAAATGTGAAAGATTGATCCTAGTGTGTGCAGGATAGTGCTAGTGTGCAGGTACCGCTGGTCGGCACGGCCTCGGTGGGCCGAAGGGCCTGTTTCCATGCTGTATCTCTAAACTAAACTCCCAGAGATTATTGCAGCATGGAGGCAGGCCTTTTGGCCCATCATGTCTGTGCTGGCTGTCAAGCACCCGTTTACGAGGAAACCCACGGGGTCACAGGGAGAATGTACAAACTCCCAACAGACAGTACCCGTAGTCAGGTGGGAAGGCAGCAACTCTACCGCTATGCCACTGTGCTGCCCTAAATGTTCAATGATGGCTATTTCCTGAACGAGCTGGAGGGTATGGAATGAAGGAAGTTAGCAGGGAGAATGAAGGAAATCGAGACGGTGATGAGGGCAAGCTGTAAATGGCCTTGATCATATTCAAGGTGGTAGATTTGGGGCGGCACGGTGGCGCATCGGTAGAGTTGCTGCCTTACAACGCCAGAGACCCCGGTTCGATCCTGACTACGGGTGATGTCTGTAGGGAATTTGTACGTTCTCCCCGTGACTGCGTGGGTTTTTTCCGGGTGCTCCCAAACTCCAAATACGCACAGGTTTGTAGGTTCATTGGCTTCGGTAATTGGCAAATTGTTCCCTACCGTGCAGGACAACGTTACCGTACGGGGTGATCGCAGGTCGGCGTGGGCACGGTGGGCTGAAGGTCCTATTGCCGCACTGGATTTCTAAACTAAAGCTAAATGGAACAACATTTCTTACTTGCCCAACCACCTAACAAATGCAAAGACGCACTACGTACCATTCCAGGTGATCTCCAGCTTGCCGGGGCTCAAGGGGATGAGCTGCTTCCCTTTCTCAACAGGACTGGCGTAAGAGCTGAGGAACGGTACGGACTCCCAGATCTGGAGAGGAACATACACGGATGGTTAACTAACCAGCTCAGAAGCCAAACACGGGCATGAAGATGAATACACCAAAAACATACAGGTTTGTAGGCTAATTGGCTTTGGTAAAATTGTAAATTGTCCCGACTGTGTGTCGGATAGTGTTAGTGTGCGGCAATCGCTGGCCAGCACGGATTCAGTGGGCCGAAGGGCCTGTTTCCTCGCTGTATCTCAAAATTAAACCAAACTAAAATAACTCAGTCTTTTCTTTCCCTAAAGTGAACCATATGGGTTTAAACAACCGTACAACATTTTTATGCTGACAGATTCTTTTGCAGTTAACTGAATTAATTTAATCCTGAAATTTTCCAGATGCCATGCTGGGATTTGAACTCATGACTCAAAGTCATATCCAGACTCTAGATTATAAATCTGCCAGTATACTCAATGTGCACATAGGCATTGCAAAATCATTGAATGATACAAGGGATGAGGAGACTAAATGGTGAAGACAGGATACATAAAACATGAATTACATTGATTTTAGACGGTTGAAGAGTGATCTTTTATGGTTTTCGAATTATATTTGGATTTCATTAACTTCCTTTCTTCTGAGGGAATCCAGAGTATGGGGAAAGCGCTTCATTGTCAAGTCGAGTTTGTTGTCATATGCGCAAGTGTGGTGAGGTGTAGGCACAATGTAAAACGTGCCTGCAGCAAGCATCGCGGATTTGTCTGACATGGAGTGAGATGGTTGGCCCGCCCGGAAGGCCTGGAAGGCCCGGTTTGCCCAGCACTTTGCAAAAGATGGTCTGATCTCAGGCGCCACGAGGCAGTAGCTACGCCTCTGTACCGCTTGTAAAATCTTGTTTGAGCAAAACATCTTTTAACAGTTCGTGACCATTGCATCATCAGGAAACTGGCTCTTAGTTCCCAGCAATAGGCCGTCAAGTCCAGGATGTGCTGGTGTCAACCAAAAGTCATTAGACGGTGATCAGAGAGAATATTATCGGAGCCAGAGTTGGGCAGTTGACGCGTGAATCCCTCCTTCTGGTCTAGTCTCTGTTTAGTTTAATTTAGTTTCGAGATATTGCGTGGAAACGATGAGGCCCACTGAGTCTGCGCCGGTCAGCGACCACCAGCGCTGTCCTCCACACCAGGGACATTTTACATTTTACCAAAGCTAATTAGCGGACAAAACTGTATGTTTTTGGAGTGTGGGAGAAAACCGGAGCACCCGGAGAAAACACACGCAGGTCACGGGCAGAACGTACAAGCTCCGTACAGACAAGCACCCGTAGTCAGGATCAAACCCGGGTCTCTGGCGCTGTGAGGCAGCAACTCTACCGCTGCGCCACTGTGCCACCTCCATTTTCTCCTTGATCCTATTTGAGACACGCCATTAGGAATGACCATATCAGCAGAACACCCACCTTTGCTGCGTTCACCATGCGCCAGGCATTAAGCAGGCCAAAACCATGCTGGTGACTGTGGCTGAATCCAGCTCCATTTACTTCCCAACCAGCGATCAGGTCATCAAACTAAAGGCAAAGAGAAAAACCCAATCAAAGTAAATGGAAGTCAACATTAAGGGCCTGTCCCACTACGTCTCGTCGTTTTTTTCATCCTTTTTGTTATTTTTAGCATTTGTTTAAAGTTTGTTCTAATGTTCTTTTGTTTGCTTTATGTGGGGGCAGGGGGTGGGGGGGTGGGGGGGGGAGGGGAAAACTTTTTTTTTCAGTTTCTTACCTTCCCGGAGAGATGATCAAGTTTCGGATCACATTCTCCGGGCTCTGCAGCTTACCATCGATGGCGTTGAAAAGCCGCCGCAGCCACCGCGGGGCGCGGACTTACCATCAGAACGGAACCCTTGCCTGGGATCGCTCCCACCGCGGCCTGCGGACTTACCATCAAGGGCTCGCAGTCTCGGGAGAGGCCGGGTCGGGAACTCCAACGCCACAGAAGGTTCGTCCAGCCCCAGCGCGAGGTTCGATCGCTCGGCGCGGGGAGCTGACCTCCTCGACGTGGAGGGCCCGAATGCCGCCGGCTACGGGAGTCAAGACCGTCCCGTCAACGGTGGGCTCGACGCCCACGACCAAGGAAGAACAAAAAGGGAAGGACTTGAACTTTATTTCACCTTCCATCACAGTGAGGAATGTGTAGGAGTCACTGTGGTTTTTGTGTAGGAGTTAAAATGTGTTTTTTTGAGTCTGTTGCTTTTTTAAATTGTATCACTGACCTGGCCAGTGAAATTTCACTACACCAATTGGTGTATGTGACAATAAATGAACCGTATGAACTTTATGGACCTTATTTTTGTCGTGGGGTGACGACTGTTTGGTGGTGAGTAGTCGCCCAAAGAGGTCGTAGCTTTTTCTGGTCGCCGCTGGATTTTCAGCATGTTGAAAATGTTCGGCGACTGCCGGCACCCGTCATAGTCTACTCACCACCAAACAGGCTTCACCCCCTGACAAAAATCACGCAAGTGGGACAGGCCCTCAAGAGTCAGAAAGTCATGTTGCAGCTTTATAAAACCTTGGTAGGATGTATTTGGAGTATTGCCTTCAGTTCTGGTCCTCCGATTGCAGAAAGGAGGTGTAGGCTTTGGAGTGGATGCAGAAGAGGTTTACCAGGATGCTGCTTGGATGAGAGAGTATTAGCTAAAAGGAGAGGCTGGATAACCTTGGAATATTTTCTCCGGAGCGTTGGAGACTGAGGGAAGACCTGATAGAGGTTTGCCAATTTAAGAGAGGCATAGACACGGTAGACAATCAGATCCTTTTTTCCCCCACAGTACAAATGTGAAATTCAAAAGGGTATAAAGGTTAACGGGAAAAGGGAAAGATTGAAAGGTTCAAGAAGGAACTGCAGATGCTGGAAAATCGAAGGTAGACAAAAATGCTGGAGAAACGCAGCGGGTGAGGCAGCATCTATGGAGCGAAGGAAATAGGCAACGTTTCGGGCCGAAACCCTTCATCAGACCAAAATCAAATCAATCATGAAATCAATGAATTCAGACAGAATCAAAGATTGAAAGGTGATGTACAGGAGGGCGGTCACGGTGGCGCAGCGGTAGAGTTGCCGCCTTACAGCGAATGCAGCGCCGTAGACCCGGGTTCGATCACCACTTGGACCAGAAAATGTTTTTAATCTCCGAGTGCTGTGCCCTTTGTATTGTTGTCCACACAGCTGAGTTGCTCTGGATGTAATGGCTAAGCACTTGGAGCATCGGGGGTTAATCAGGGACAGTCAGCACTGAGAGAGGGGGGCAAGTTGTGTCTCACTGTGATCTAAGTTCCAACAGATTGTGGAGTGTGCAGCTAAAGACACTGAGATCCATGATTAGATTGGGTACCGTTTCGCAGTTAGCTTTTAGACGAGACATCTCCAATAGCTTATTTTTTTCACACTGTCTCTGCTCGCTTCACCTCCCCTCCTACTTCCTTCTTCATCTCTCCCCATCTCTATTCCTCACCCCTTCTGCTTCTGAACTCTCTCTCTCTCTCTCTCTCTCCCCCTCTCAACCTATCTTGCTTTTACTCTTCAATCCTTCCCTCAGCCCCCCCTCTTCCCCTCCTCCCCCGCTCACTCTCCTCTCCCCACTCCTCCCTCCCCTCTCCCCCATCCCCGCTCCCTCTCCACCCTCCCTCCCTCCCCCCCCACCTCCCTCCCCTCCACATCCCTCACTCTCCTCTCCCTGCCACATATAATTTTCCATTTTATCATTCCATCTATCATTGTACCATCTCATTGTGTTTGGATTCAAAAGGATCACAAGACTGCTGTCACTTCACCTTAAGCCTCCATTTCAAGGTTCTACAGTGCATCCCTCACAACAATCCTCGCACACAGACCTTTCCAATTCCTCAGTGTAATCTTCTACATTTTTTAAACCACGATTATAGGAGGATTTGTTTTCTTAATAATGCATGTGTCCATGAATTTGTTTGAGAACACCAAACTATGCAGCATTTACTGGAAGGTGCGGATTGAAAATGTAAAGTCAATATTATTCATGGAATTGTATTGTGATCATTTGAGGAAATGCCATTGTCCTGTGATGTGGTGATGAAGGTTTTATTGTCTGTGCCTAAGATAGATTCGGAAAGTACACGCTAATGGAAACTTGTCCCTTTTGTGTGTCACTGTCTGTGTCTGGTTTAGTAATAAGAAAGAGATCTAAAGGGGAGAGGTTTAGTTGAGTTTAGTTTAGAGAAGCAGAGTAGAAACAGGCCCTTCGGTCCGTCGAGTCTGTGCCGACCGGCGATCACCCCATATGCGAGTACTATTCCTACACACCAAGGACAATTTATAATTTTACAGAAACCCATTAACCTACAAACCTGCACGTCTTTGGAGTGTGGGAGGAAACCGGAGCACCCGGAGGAAACCCACGCGGTCACAGGGAGAACGTGCAAACACCGCACCCGTAGTCAGGATCGAACCCAGGTCTCTGGAGCTCTACCGCTGCGCCACCGTGCCGCCCTATTAATGGTGAGTTATGGGTAGAGTTGCAAACACCAGTGTAAACACCAATAACGGTCCGTTGTGCCAAGTGGCTGGGTCTTTGAGTGGATGTGTGACGATGCCCAGCCGCGCCCCATTCTTACCCGCGTAGCCGTGTAGACAATGATGTGCTGAACATCCCGCCACGTGAGGCATGGGCGAACCTGCAGCATCAACGCAACCATTCCCGCAGCCAGCGGCGCAGCAGCGGAGGTCCCAGTGTGCCCATCAGTGCAGCCAGTGCCGTCTTGCATCTGCCAGTCAGAGGTCACCTGAATAGCAGAGGAGGGAAGGACGATTGATTAACCACTGGTTCATCTCCAGAGAGACAATAGACAATAGACAATAGGTGCAGGAGTAGGCCATTCGGCCCTTCGAGCCAGCACCGCCATTCAATGTGATCATGGCTGATCATCAAGCTTGTTATGGGCTTGGACACGTTAGGGGCAGGAAACATGTTCCCGATGTTGGGGGAGTCCAGAACCAGGGGCCACAGTTTAAGAATAAGGAGTAAGCCATTTAGAACGGAGACGAGGAAACACTTTTTCTCACAGAGAGTGGTGAGTCTGTGGAATTCTCTGCCTCAGAGGGCGGTGGAGACCGGTTCTCTGGATGCTTTCAAGCGAGAGCTAGATAGGGCTCTAAAAAATAGCGGAGTCAGGGGATATGGGGAGAAGGCAGGAGCGGGGTACTGATTGGGGATGATCAGCCATGATCACATTGAATGGCGGTGCTAGCTCGAAGGGCCGAATGGCCTACTCCTGCACCTATTGTCTATTGTCATCCCCTTGGGTTAGTTTGAACTGGGAGATCAGGAAACATGATTTAGCTCTTCAACTACCACTGAGTTATTGGATCTCCCAAGTTACTATAAGAAACTCTAACTTGGAAAGTTCTGATTATAATCTATAGGTTCAATAGAAAAATTGGTAATTTTTAAACAGATTAAACAGATCTCTGCAATTCAAATCCCAGACTCACCTCAAAGAGATACCTGGATTCACAAAGTACTTCAAACTCCAGTGTTTAAGAAGGAACTGCAGATGCTGGAAAAATCGTAGGTAGATAAAAATGCTGGAGAAACTCAGCGGGTGAGGCAGCATCACAGATCACAGATGCTGCCTCACCCGCTGAGTTTCTCCAGCATTTTTATCCACCTTCAAACTCCAATGGTAGATATGTGTAGAAAGGAACTGCAGATGCTTGTATATACCGAAGATAGACGCAAAGTGCTGGAGTAAGTCAGTGGGTCAGGCAGCATCTCTGGAGAGAAAGTATGGGTGACTTTTCGGGTCGGGACCCTTCTTCAAACTTAGTGCAGAGGGAAAGGACCAGGAGGCCAGAACAAAGCAGGGCCTGCAACAGATGATCAAGGAAGGATGGAGCCCATAATGGCCCATTGTTGGCTGGGGAAGAGGTGATGATGAAGGGATACAAGGATGCGAGTGCTAAATGTCTCAAATCAGAGTCTGCTGGCATTTGTCCTCACTCAAGTTGACAAGACCTCAGGTCCTGGCATTGTGCTAGTTCCATAAACCAGGTCAGTAAATGCAGGATTATTCATTCACGTGTTGGGGCATAAATTACAGTCAGAACAAACCATTTGTGATCCATCGGGGCAGGTTAAATTAGTGCTTGTCCCCACTCGCTGGCTGAGCCGCATTTGAAGCACACAAAAACCTTTTGAACACTGTTACTGCTTTCAGGCTGCATCAGGCTCCGACCATGAGACTGGGTGAACAAGATGTCATCACCAGAGTTTTGTAGCAGTTCAAATCTATGACAATCTGTTGATCAAAGGCTTGCTGAGATCAAAGTGGCCAAAGAGTCATAAGTCGAGCATAAAATGCCGCTCCCTTGTTGTTCCTAGAACAAGGAAGATTACGTACTGTATGAAGGTGCTTCTGGTTAAGCTCTGACTTTGCTGGAAGGGTTTTGTATTACAGACATGTTTTGAGCTTAGTATTCTCAGGTGAGTCCTTGAATCACCATCTTAATATTTTGCAAACAGTATACTGTAATGGAACATGCTCTGTTTTATTTTAAGCATATTTAATAGCGTGACAAAGCCCAGACATAGATGGAAGCTTGTATAAGTACCATTGAAAACCCTTGCGCAGCTGATACAGTACATTTGGTTTATCAGAATGTGGATCCTTGGTGGATAGCAGAAGAAATGGCTGTCATAGTGTGCGATGCAGATAAACGGTTGTACACAGTGCTCTGCGGGTCCATGTGTTCGATCATAATGTTTCAGGGATATATTACGCACAGCATCATTTTAGACAAAGTGGACGGATGTGATATCTTTGACCCACGGAGTCACACAGGTCTCAGATTGAAGATAAAGCAAAGTTTCAATTGCAACAGCAACCACTGGGTCCATGACGAAACGAGTCTCGCATTTCAGTGGCACAGATGTGGCGATGTCACCGCTCTCCATCCCCATTACAGTCACTAGCAGTGATGAATGTGTGCCTTCCACCATCACACATTGACACGTTGAAGAGCCACACAGCCACAATACAAACTACAGTAATTCCTAGATTTGTGAACGTTCGATTTATACATTTTTTGCTCTAACGCCATTGCGTACGCCTTTGATTTACAAAGTTGCTTAATCGTGCACCACTCACTGTCTAAAGAATGCCTTGTACTGAAATGGTGTGATGAATTTTGCGTGGTCTTTAATGATTTATTATTTTTGCTGAGCTAAATATTTTCTTTCGGAGCATGCCCCTTTTTCTAAGTCAAGTAAGAACTGTATTTAATTTCTGATTACAGGCAGAGACACAACAAAATAGTTTGGCAACCCAGGCATAAAAGACAGTAGCAATGGGACCAAATTATAACGTGGCTAATCCCCGTACGGCGAATTAAAGGATTTGAAGACTTTGTTGCCCATTTTCAATTCCCACTATCCGTATCAAATTCCCCAATATTGGCTATCAGTCAAACGAGTGAAAAATTAATTCCCAGAATTTTCAGATCATCGCACACACTGACATTAATTTGAAACCAGCTGTCTCTTTAAAACGGATTCTTAATTTGTATCAGTTGAGTAACTGATAAACTAGAATTTTCCAGCATTTGTGTTTGAAGGATTAAAAATATGTCTCCAGCACATCTTAACATGCATTTTCCACAGGAACTGTAGATAATTAATAACTCGAAGATCAAGTCTCAATTTCAAGTATGTCTTTGCAATGAGGGCTGCACACTGGAGCAGCAGTAGAGTCGCCCTCTCACTGCACCAGAGAAGCTGGTTCAATCCTGACAACGGGTGCTGTCTGTACAGAGTTTGCACGTTCTCCCTGTGACCGCACGGGTTGCCTCTGGGTGCTCCCACATTCCAAAGACGTACAGGCTTGAAGGTTCATTGGTTTCTGTAAATTGTCCCTGGCCTCTGGGATAGAATTAGTGTACGGGTGATCGCTGGTCGGTGCGGACTCGGTAGGCCAAGGGGCCTATTTCCGCGCAGTTAGTCTCAAATAACAGGAACCCACAAGTGCTGTATTAAGATTTTACCTAGGATTATTATCCGGTTTACAAACGCCATATTGACAGTTCTGGAGATAAAATATCTCATGTAGCAACAGACTGAATTCTCCAGGGCTGTGTTATAAAATAAAGTGATGTAACATGACCTTCATGTACTAATAATGAGGGCCTTGCAACAAGGCGTCAGCTTGTGCACAGGGAGTATTATTTACAGTCTTCAGCTTCCATGCAACATGAATAATTCTACTCAATCTGTATTGCAAATTGGCAAACACATACGTTAGAGAAAAAAATTAAATGATCTGAAATAGCAATACCACTGTAACTTGATCTGTTTTCTTTCGAGGAGAGCGAGATTGCACATGTGGAGGTTATGTGCGATGGTTTGCATGTGTATGAGGTGTGTGCGTGGGTGAGAGCAATGGGAACGGCTGTATCGTGAGAACTGCAACCAAGGCAATAATAATTAAAAAATAGAAATGAAACATGCAAATGCGCATTCTCAGGATCGGGATGTGAACTGAGTGCCATGGTGAGGGCAAGTTGCGGGTTGCTGCAGTTTCCACGCGAGGTCGGGTTCGAACCCGGGTCTCTGGCGCTGTGAGTCAATGTCTCACAATGACCAGATATTGTGCTGGCACTGGCTGGACGTCACACCCAGAGTGTGTGGCCAATACAGCGACATCATTACTCCGCTCTGCCACTGATCTCTCCAAAGATAGACAGACACGAGTTGCTGGAGTAACTCAGCGAGACAGGCAGCAACTCTGAAGAAAAGGAATAGGTGGCATTTTGGGTCGGAACTCTTCTTCAGACTGTAAGATAGAGAAGACCAGGGCTGGCAACAGATGACCTCGTGAAGGGTGGAGTCCACAATGGCCCATTGTTGGGGAGGACAGATGTGCTAACTGCAAGGATGCGAACAGTGCAACTAGTAGGATGACTAGGGTGGGGGAGGGGGCTCTTCAGTGTTGGCCGGAGGCTCTGAAGATCTTTATTATTATATTTAGGTAGACAAAAAAAGTTGCAGAAACTCAGTGAGTGAGGCAGCATCTATGGAGTGAAGAGCCATTCCTTCTCTCCAGAGATGCTGCCTGTCCCGCTGAGTTACTCCAGCATTTTTGTGTCCATCTGCAGTTCCTTCCTACACAATGATCTCTCCACACGGGTTTCCTGGCTCGGTATCAATGGAGAAGGTTCCCAAATGCCTGCTAGAAAACGACCAGGGAATCCTCCCTTGATGAGTAACTAATCATATTTAAAGTATTGAATCCCGCCTGTGCTCTCCGCCAACATTAAGGTCGGCCATTAACTCTGGCGTCAATACTTTCTGAATGTGCCAAAGGAGAATGATGATAGTGACTTGCTAATTTATGACAGCATTGTGAAGGATCGATTCCCATAGTTTAGCGATAAATATTCTGGCTGAGGTGTTAATTTTATGACAGAGGCCTCTTTAATTTACAATATTGCCCCTTAATATATCAATTCACTCTCACCTCTGTGTTCATCCCTCAAGATGAACTGAATATTTTTAAGCCGCAGAAAACAAAATGAAATAGACAATAGGTGCAGGAGTAGACCATTTGGCCCTTCGAGCCAGCACCGCCATTCAATGTAATCGTGGCTGATCATCCACAATCAGTACCCCGTTCCTGCCTTCTCCCCATATCCCCTGGCTCTGCTCTATCCAGCTCTCTCTTGAAAGTATCAAGAGATAAAAGGGATAAAAGTGGATTCAGGATATCCGAAATGAAAACAATTGCTGGAAATGTTTATCAGGTGAAGAAGCAACAGTGGAGAGAGGAACCCAAAATCATGTTTCAGGTTTAAGAAAGAACTGCAGATGCTGGACTGGAAAAATCGAAGGTAGACAAAAATGGTGGAGAAACTCAGCGGGTGAGGCAGCATCTATGTAGATGTTGCCTCACCCGCTAAGTTTCTCCAGCATTTTTGTCTACCTTCATGTTTCAGGTTGATCACCTTTCAGCTGAACCTCAGAACTGTTTGGACGAGTTAAATTCACGAGCCACAGGTTAATTGGCTTGGAATCAATGTAAAATGTAAAATAGTCCTTAGTGTGTATAGAATAATGTTAGTGTGCAGGGATTGCTGGTCGGCATGGACTCGGTGGGCCGAAGGGCCTGTTTCAGCGCTGTATCTGTAAACTAAACCAAACCGTTTGAATTATGGACTGAAGAGATACTCACGCAAACCACTCTGGTATTTGAACAACTACAGAGTAAACATTAGCAGCTAGAAATGAAACACGTGCAGGTCTTCAAGTTCCAGAGAGGAAGTGCCTCTCCTTGTATTTTCCAAGTTAAAGCCACTCTAAATATATAATGTTTAAGAACTGCAGATGCTGGAAAAATCGAAGGTAGACAAAAAAAGCTGAGGAAGCTCAGCGGGTGAGGCAGCATCTATGGAGCAAAGGAATTGGCGACGTTTTGGGTCCATAGAGCTGCCTCACTCACTGACTTTCTCCAGCTTTTTTGGCTACCTAAATATATAACGAAGATCTTCAGAGCCTCCGGCCAACACTGAAGAGCCCCCTCCCCCACCCTAGCCATCCAACTAGCTGCACTGTTCGCATCCTTGCAGTTAGCACATCTGTCCTCGCCAACAATGGGCCATTGTGGACTCCACCCTTCATGAGGTCATCTGTTGCCGGCCCTGGTCCTCTCTATCGGTCAGTCTGAAGAAGAGTTCCGACCCGAAGTGTCATTTATTCCTTTTCTCCAGAGATGCTGCCTGACCCGCTGAGTTGCACCAACATTTTATGTCTATCTTGCACAGACTGGCCCCACTTGTGTAAGAAAGAACTGCAGATGCTGGTTTAAACCGAAGACAGACGCAAAATTCTGGAGTAACTCAACGGGTCAGGCAGCATCTTAGGAGAAATGGACTGGGTGAAGTTTTGAATCGAGACCCTTCTTCAGACTGAGAATCAGGGGGAAGGGAAAGCAGAGCTCCCTGCACACTCTGGTAACTCACCACTCTCCTCTCAACTCTGCTTCATGTCATCACCCCTCCTCCACAGCTCCCTCAGTCCATCTGCACGTATCTCTCTTCCCAATCAAGAAACATCTCCTCCCTCCTTTAAAACGCTTTTCCTACTGAATATTTGGGACCAGCGTTGGGACAGGCGCGCTGGTCAGTTCCAGATGGGAATGAATCGTGTTATGAGGAAAGTCACGGTGGCTCAGTGGTAGAGTTACTGCCTTACAGCGAATGCAGCGCCGGAGACCCGGGTTCGATCCCGACCACGGGTGCTGTCTGTACGGAGTTTGTTTTCTTCTCCCCGTGACCAGCGTGGGGTTTCTCCGCGGTCTTCAGTTTCCTCCCACACTCCAAAGACATACAGATTTGTAGGTTAATTGGCTTGATAAATGAAAAAATTGTCTCTAGTGGGAGTAGGATGGTGTTAATGTGCGGGGATCGCTGGTCGGCGCGGACCCGATGGGCCGAGTGGCCTGTTTCCGGGCTGTATCTCTAAACTAAACTTTCTGGAATTTGGGAGGAGGAGAAATTATGTTATTGTTGCAAGATTCGGCGAGGATAGGACAGACGTTGGGAGGATGTTTTCCCTGGTCAGTGAATCCAAATTGGGAATAAACTATTAATGCGATTCTCAGGCTGAAACCTTCAGCATGTCATTGCTGTAAACAGGATGCTTGCTCATTGTTAAATGGATAATCGACTGCAGGAAGCAGCATCTTAATGACCTCTCAGATGCTTGGACAAGGTCTCCTGACAATTGAATGCTCAGGGCCCAGCTCTTCATTACCGAGCAACTCAATGTAATACACTGATGATCGAAACGGGATTTTCCTCCTTCAGTGTTAGTTTGCCTGTGGCCTCTTTCACTGTGTGTCATTGTTATCGGAATCATGGGTCACATCACATATTAGGATGGCCGTGAGACTAGTCAGTGAACAAAAGCACTTTTCATGGTTTAGACTTACTTTAGTGATACGGCACAGAAACAGGCCCTTCGGCCCACAGTGACCGTGCCGACCAATGATCACCCATATACTAGCATTTATCCTACACACTCTCCCCGTTGGAATGCATCCTTGTTGTGGTCGGGGAGCTTGTGTGTCTCAGTGACCCGTAGAGCTATGCCAGTGGGAGATTCGTCTCCTGTTAGGGTCTCCCGTGCTGGACAGGTCGAAGGGTAGAGGCGAGATGAAGAGCGATCCGCTGGTCCTCCAGGTTGGAGGCTGAGCACAGGGGCTAACAACCCCGTCTCGTAAAGCACGTATGTTACGGACACAGCAACTGAAGCAATCAACGAGGACCTTTGTTACTGCCCTACATGCCAGGAGGCATAATAGGCAGTCAGTAAGTACGTAATCCCACACACGAGGGACAATTTACAGAATCCAATTAACCTTCAAACCTGCGCGCCTTTGGAATGTGGGAGGAAACCGGAGCACCTGGAGAAAACCCACGCAGTCACGGGAAGAACGTGCAAACTCTGCACGGACAGCACCCATAGTGAGGGTCTCTGGCGCTGTAAAGCAGCAACTCCACCACTGCGCCGCCTAAAATTTAAATCCTATCAATCCTAAATCTCTAAACTGCGCCGAGAAATGGTCTCTAGGGGTGGGTGGGTCCCTGAGCTTTTCCAATGCGATCATTTTATACCTTGAATTGAATGAAAGATACAGCTTTGTAACAGGCCCTTCAGCCCACTGAGTCCAGGCCATTGATCACCCATTCACACTAGTTCTATGTTATTCCACTTTTGTATTAATTCCCTGCACACTAGTGGTAGGTTACAGAGGCCTATTAATCTGCAAACCCAAGAGAGACAAAAAACGCTGGAGTAACTCAATGGGTCGGGCAGCGTCTCTGGAGAAATTGTACATGCAATGTTTCGGGTCAGGACCCTTCTTCAGACTGATTGCAATGTGGGGAGGGGGGGGACGGGGGAATTGGGGGGGGTGATGGAGGTGGGGACAGGAAGCGAGGAAAAATCCCAGGACAATTCAGGGCTAGCAATAGATGACCTCAGGCAAGGAGGTTCCCTGATAGGGCACCTCGTTGACTTGGGAGGCCAAGTGAGATTGCATTTTGTGTCTATCTTTAATGTAAACCAGCCATCTGCAGTTCCTTTCCAGTCTTTGGGAAGTAGAAGGAAACCAGAGCACCCAGAGGAAACCCACTGGGTCACAGGTAGAGTGTGCAAAACTCCACACAGACAGCACCTGAGGTCAAAATCGATGTTGGTGTCTGGCATTGTGAGGTGGCAGCTCGACGAACGGCACCACTGTGCCTGCCACCCCGTTGGCTAGTGAATCTACCACATCACAACAGCAGTGCCATACAGAGCAATTTTAAAGCTAGATTACATTTTGATGACTTTTACCCTTCAAATGAAATCTAACAAAACTGCAGCTCATATTGTATCATATTGTATGATTTTGTGAAAAGCATCAAATTAACTTTTGTTCAATCCACTGTTCGGTGCCACGGTTTTAATTTTGTCCCACAGATGAGTGAATTATTCACATCTTCCTCAATATATGAACCTTTAACAAACACCCACATTGATGTATGTTGTCAGGACTTGAGGGCCTGAGCTACAGGGAGAGGCTGAAGGAAAAGACTTTAAACCCCTGTCCCACTGTACGAGTTCATATCAAGAGTTCTCCCAAGTTTGCCCTGATTCGAACTCGGAGATTTACGGTAATGGCCGCTTGTCGGTACTTGGGCCTCTCGTGGACATTTTTCAACATGTTGAAAAATCTTCATGAGTGTTCCCGTGCTTACCTGCCGTTAGTCAGTCTTCCCGAGTACCTGCCGTTAGCGTTACGAGCCGCTAAGAGACGTCCCCGAGCTCCAATGTACCCGCTACGTTCATTCTCCGTGCTTACCACGAGTTTGATTTTTTAAAACTCGGGAGAGCTCTTGGAATGAACTCGTACCGTGGGACAGGGGTATTAGTATTTGGATTGCAGGTGGGGGTGATCCTATAGAGGTGTATAACTTCATGAGAGGAATCTATAGGGTAAATGCACAGAGTTTTTTGCCCAGAGTAGGAGAATCAAGAACCAGAGGACATAGGTTTAAGGCAAAAGATTGAATAGGATCCTGAGGGACAACTTTTGTTTTGTACACAAAGGTTGGTAGATGTATGGAATGAGCTGCCGGAGGAGGTAGTTGAGGCCGGTCCGATCACAATGTTTAAGAAACATTTCGACAGGTACATGGACAGGATAGTTTTGGAGGGATTTGGAGTAAACGCGGGCAGGTGGGACTAGTGTGGATGGGGCACGTTGTGTGGCGTGGGCAAGTTGGGCTGAAGGCCCTATTCCCGTGCTGTATGACTCTGACTGCTAATATTTCACAATATGTTTCCTATATTAAAGCAGTGACTGCCTTTGGGATTTCCCGAGTGGAAAAGTATTTTATATATAGACACATATATGGGAAGCCTTTCCTCATTTTAAGTATTAACACTCTCCTTGGGGTTCCTGTAAATGTCTTCACCATTCTGGGGATCCAGTGCAAATGTGATCACACTCTTAGCGACTTCCAAGAATTAGCTTCATTCCAGACTTCCCCTGCATGTATTGACCGACGACAATGAATCCCTAGAAAATATTTATAGACTCTTTCGGATACTTTGCAGATGCACACGCACTTTGAGGGACCCCATGGTAACATTAACACTCTGAAGGATCCTTTGCAAACAATACCATTCTCCCAGGGATGCTCTGCTCTTGCAAGCCCCGCGATCAAACTCTGAGAGAACACCAAACACTTGCCGGGGAAACCCTGTCCTCATTCTTGAAAGCCAAGAGAAAAACGCCTGAGATAGACACAGAAGGCTCAAATGACAATAAACGGTATTATATTGTGCTGTATTGTAGATGCTGGAGTAACTCAGCGGCTCAGGCAGCATCTCTGGAGAAAATGGAGGGGACGTTTTGGGTCAGGACCCTTCTTCTGACTGAAGAAGCAGTCTGAAGAAGGTTTTCCAACCCGAAAAATCACCTCTCCATTTTCTCTAGCGATACTGCCTGACCCGCTGAGTTACTCCAGCATCTTGCGATTATCCTTGATGCAAACCAACTACTGCAGTTCATTTCTATTGAGAAAGATTCCTGATATCATTTGCAAAAAGAAGCATATACGGAACAGGAGAGCGGCCAGTCAGCCCCTCGAGATTGCTCTGGTTTTCCAGTCATTATCTGATCCAATCTCTGACTCAACACTACTCTTGGGGATGATCAGCCATGATCACATTGAATGGCTGTGCTGGCTGGAAGGGCCGAATGGCCTACTCCTGCACCTATTGTCTTCCCCTTTCTCCCCACACCTCTTGACTCCCGTGTATTTAATATGTCTGTTAATTTCCACTTCAAATACGTTCAATGACTCTATATCTACCTGTTCCCAGAGTTAGAGGGATGGCCAAGGTGTCACAATCTTTTACGAGAAGAAATCCCTCCTCATTTTTGCCTGAAACTCTGCTCCCGGCATCCAGATTACCTGACTTGGGGGAAAAAAAACTCTCTCCGCATTGGCCTAGTCAATCATCTTGTGTTAAGATCAAATCTCATTCTTCTCCATTCCAATGTGTGTGGGGAAACCTCCTCAACCTTGATTCATACACAACCCATGCAAAGGATCAGCTGAGTGAACCTTCCCTGCTCCACCTTCATTCCTTGCTGTATATCGAAGATAGGATAACAACCAATACATCCACTATCCCTACTGCCTGTAACAATTTGGAATGCAGATCATCAGGTCCTGGGGACTTGTTGACCTCAGCATCATTAGAACATGAGAGAAATGTTCACACGATTGCTGTGTTGGAAAGTGCAGGCATTGAATTTCTTCCCAGTCTAAGCAGAGTATAAAGACTTCTGAAGTCTTTATGGGGTGTCGGTGTGGAGTTTGTACGTTCTCCCCGTGACTGCATGGGTATACATTCTCGGGTTTCCTGGTACATTCCAAAGACGTGCCGGTTTGTAGGCTAACTGCTCTCTGTAAATCGCCCCTAGAGTGTAGGATGCAAAAGTGATCTCACATCAAACTAGTGTATGGCTGATCGATGGTCGCCATGGACACGAAGGGCCTGTTTCCACATTATGTCTCTAAACTCTACATTTAAAACCTATGACACAGATCAACATTCTCTGGTCATTTACATCATAAATACAGCACAAAAATGTCCTAAAACTAACAGCGTGCCCGCTTTTCCAGACAGTTGTGTGAAACGTTAAAAAGATGACTGATATTCTGAGTAACATTGTATTGCACTGGATTAACAGTGTTCTGTACAACTAAGACTAAGAATTTCACGCCAAAGGCATAATGAATTTACAGAAAGGGATGGGCTTTGCGACCAATGCTAATCCAATTCCTTTCATAGGAAGCTTTGGCTTCATATATTTCCTGTCACTGGATGTCAAGTCAAGTTTATTTGTCACCTACACATACGGGATGTGCAGTGAAATGAAAAGTGGCGATGCTCGCGGACTTTGTGCAATAAAACAAACTACAAACAGAATCACATATTCTTTTACATATTACATATTGTGGGAGGAAAGAAAAAGAAAAAAAATAGCAATTTAAAAAATACAGTCGAATGGTCCAGTAGAGTTAGTCCCGGGTGAGATGGAGCTTACAGTCCTAATGGTCTCTGGGAAGAAACTCATTCTCATCCTCTCCCTTCTCACAGCACGGCAACGGAGGCGTTTGCCTGACCGTTGACAAAAGATCTCACTCTGCCTATTGTCCCACTCGCACTGTATTATGTCATTCTCATAGCAAACCACCCGACAATGACGGATGACCTTAGCTAAAGCTTAGGTGAGTTTGAAAGCTGTAGGAGACCGGAACAGAGGGACCTTGTATTAGACAGACAGAACAAAAGATGCTCTGTTCATGTTGCAGTCCGTTCCAGAGCATCTGTTCCTTGCAATGAGCTGGAATGTTAAGAAGCGGATGATATGCGGTGAATTGATTAAAACGTCGGAACCAGAGTTGCATCATTAGGGATTTGACAGAACCATCTTGAATTTTCCTGGAGTGCAAAGGAGAACATCAAGAAATAACTTCATTTGGTTGCACCCATTTGAAGAATATTTGATCCTTCGAACTTGCCTTACACTGTATTGTTAGCTAACTTTCTGAGGTCATTCAAACTGTCACTGTTGGTCGCTTTACAAAGGAAGAGATATCTGGAAATCTAGTTCAAATATATCAGGCTCTTAAAGATAGCAGAGTCAGGGGATATGGGGAGAAGGCAGGAATGGGGTAGTGAATGGGGATGATCAGCCATGATCACATTGAATGGCGGTGCTGGCTCAAAGGGCCGAATGGCCTACTCCTGCACCTATTGTCTATTGTCAATGAATTTGTATTACTTGTTAAGGGTTGTTGTTGCCCTGTCTTGAGGTGCAATAAGACAATAAGAAAATGAGCCAGGGATTTATTGGAGAGGATGGGAGATTAAATTTTTCGAAGTTTACATGAAATTAAAAAGCTGTTACTTTACATATTTCTAATTTTTGAGGCAATGAAAATTTTAATTTAATTAGCACAGCTGGTCATATTGGGCACGTGTTTATGTGCGTGTGCCTGTGTGTGTGTGTGTGTGTGTGTGTGCGTGTGCGTGTGTGCGACCCTGCGTGTGTTTAAAAAAACTGAAAATCAGAAAAATTACAGATGCTGGAAATATTCAATTGAAACAGAAACCATTCAGCAGGTCAAGCAACATCTGTGGAAAGAGAAACATAATGAGTGTTTCAGGTCTTTTATGTTTTTATGATCTTAAATATAGTTCCTTACAGTGGTATGAAAGACTTCCCCAGAAGACTGAGGACATTTGTCATGTCTCCACTAACCCTTACCAACTTCTACAGATGTGCCGTAAAATCATATTATCGTGGATGCATTACAGCTTAGTTTCGGCAACTCTGCCTAAGATCGCAAGGAATTGGAGATTTGTAGATGTAGCCCAGACCATCACATAGATCTTCAACCACCCTACCATCAACTCCCCTGACATTTCATGCTGCTTCTTGATGATTCCATCAATGTGCTGGGTCCAGGACAGTTCTTCAGAGACATGTCCACCCAGGAGTGTATTCTAGGCACCTGGACTACCTACTGAAGGGCACACCACTCTCCATTGAAGTCCGTGGAGATGTTTTGATGATCTGCCCAGCTGGAGGGAAGGATGCAATTAAGTTGGAAAGGGGGCAGTACAGATTCACCAGGATATCCAGGAGATACAAGGAACCGCAGATGCTGGGTTATACAAAAAAGTGCTGGAGTAAACCGGTATGTCAGGCAGCATCTCTGGAGAACATGGATAGGTGACATTTCAGGTCGGGACCCATCTTATTCTGGTCGACCCGAAACATCACCTATCCATTTTCTCCAGAGATGCTGCATAACCCACCGTGTTACTCCAGCATTTTGTGTCTTTTTTAATATAAACCGGCATCTGCAGTTCCTTGTGACCTTTTTTTCACTGGATATTAGCTGGGTTTACAGGCTTGAGTTAGAGGGAGCGGCTGGGAGGCTGAGGTGTAATCTTAGAGGTGAACAAGATCCCATTCCTTCTCTCCAGAGATGCTGCCTGTCCCGCTGAATTACTCCAGCATCTTGTGTCTACCTTCGATTTAAACCAGCAGCTGCAGTTATTTTGTACACAAGATCATGAGAGACATGGATAAACGGAACCACAGGGAGGAGGATTCTAAAGCTAGGGGGCATAGGCTTGAGGTGAAAGGGGGAGAGATTTAAAAGGGACTTCAGGGGCAACTTTTTCCACTCAGAGGAATGTCCATATCTTGAATGAGCTGCCAGAGGAAGCTATGGAAGTGGATACAATCTTTTAAGAGACATTTGGACAGATAGATGAATGGGAAACATTTAGAGGACTATGGGCCAAATGCGGGCAAATGGGACTAGCCCAATAATCAAACTTGGTTGACATGGTCAAGGTGGACCAAATGGCCTGATTCCGTGCTGTTCAGCTCTATAGACCCCATGTGCCTGAAGCCTTCTTGTCTAGCCCTGTATCAATTCCCTTGTGTTCAATAAACACTTCAGTGAAGCACCTCGATGTAACTTTGCTGCATTAAGGGAGCAGCAAAAAGAAAAGTTGTTGTTATAACCAAAGTGACATTCCAAGCAGGAAAGGTGACGCAATTGCATCACATTTTATTTTTCAAAACTTTTTCTGCTCTAGATGATCTTATTGATTGATGTGAGGTACGTTTTTCACACAAAGAGTGGTGGGTTTAAGGAACGAGCTGATGAACCCTGATGGACTCTGATTGATGAGAAAAACATTTTTCACACAGAGAGTGGTGAATCTCTGGAATTCTCTGCAACAGAAGGTAGTTGAGGCCAGTTCATTGGCTATATTTAAGAGGGAGTTAGATGTGGCCCTTGTGGTTAAGGGGATCAGGGGGTATGGAGAGAAGGCAGGTACGGAATACTGAGTTGGGTGATCAGCCATCATCATATTGAATGGCGGTGCAGGCTCGAAGGGCCGAATGGCCTACTCCTGCACCTATTTTCTATGTTTCTATGTACCTGCTGCGTATTAGTACGCAGGCTGGAGTTATGCAATAGTTAGTTACAGCAGCAATTCATCTAACTTAAGTGGGCAAGATAATAACTATAAGGATTAAACTAACCCGTCTAAAAAGGTGCGGCATTCCTGTGGTCTTTCAGGAATGTTAACTCACTACTTCTGAAGATTTTAGCTTGCTGAGATTTTCCAATAGTCCCACCTTACACAATCTACAATTGAGTGAGAATTTCTCCTTTATAGAGTGAGTGTGGAAACAGACCCTTCGGCCCAACTTGCCTACACCAGCCATCATGTCCCAGCTACATGTCCCTGCGTTTGGCCCATATTCCTCTAAACCCGTCCTATCCTTGTACCTGTCTCAATGTTTCTTAAGCGTTGTGATGTTTAAGAAAGAACTGCAGATGCTGGAAAAATCTGCAGAAGGGTTTCGGCCCGAAACGTTGCCTATCTCCTTCGCTCCATAGATGCTGCTGCACCCGCTGAGTTTCTCCAGCATTTTGTGTACCCTCGATTTTCCAGCATCTGCAGTTCTTTCTTTAAAACGTTGTGATAGTCCCTGCCTCAACTACTTCCTCAGGCAGCTCGTTCCTTAAACCCATCACTCTTTGTGTGAAAAACGTACCCCTCACATTAATTTATTTAATTGTTCCTTTATTTTATAAACGTATTGCAAAAGAAAGCTACCATCATGACGAGGGTTATGAAACAGTAAGGGAAGTGACCCGAGCAGGCTGAGGTAATCAAGCGAGCCGTCTTTGTATATTGGAAAGCTGTGCTAGTTTTTTTCTTTCAAGCCTGTTGCCAAGGCAACAACAACAACAGGCCACAACATTGCATCAGGGCAGTTTTCGGTACCAGACTTTGGTTGTAGTTAGTTGCCTTCCTCTGCAAGATGACTCACGTTTAAAGGGGCAATTACCTAATCAAAACCTGGCCAGAAGCACAAACCTGTGCTTGCAAAACATTTGCAATTATTTATTTTATCCTTTATTTGTTTGTGGACGTCATCCTCCCCCTCCAGTATTGCCATGGGGGGGGGGGGAAGAGAGGGAGAGAGGGAGAGAGGGAGAGAGGGGGAGAGGGGGGAGGGGGGTGGGAGAGGGAGAGGGAGTGTGTGTGTGTGTGTATATGTGTGTGAATAATCTCCTCTATCCCTGCAACCCCCTCACTCCTACATAGAATATTGAACGGTGCAGCAAAGGAACAGTCCCTTCGGCCTACAAAGTCTCCGCCCAACATGATGACAAGGCCAAACTCTTATGCGTAGAAGCGAGGAACTGCAGATGCTGGTTAAGGTGCAAAGGGACACAAAGTGCTGGACTAAAGCCCCTGTCCCACTTACGTGTGTCCTTGGCACGCTAATACGTGACCTCGTGGTCGCGTTGAGGCACGACGGTCCCGCGAAGGACGTGCGCGATTTCGTGCGCCCGCACAGGCGCCTAGAGCACCTCCATGACGTCATTTGAAGATGGACGCAAAATGCAGGAGTAACTCAGCGGGACCGGCAGCATCTCCAGAGAGAAGGAATGGGTGACTTTCCGTGTCAAGACTCTTCTTCAGTCTGAAAGAAGGGTCTTGACCCGAAACAACTTGAAGAAAGAACTGCCGATGCTGGAAAAATCGAAGGTGGACAAAAATGCTGGAGAAACTCAGCTGGTGCAGCAGCATCTATGGAGAGAGGATAGACAAAATATCTGGAGAAACTCAGCGGGTGCGGCAGCATCTATGGAGCGAAGGAAATATTTCCTTCGCTCCATAGATGCTGCCGCACCCGTTGAGTTTCTCCAGCTACTTTGTCTACCTTCGATTTTCCAGCATCTGCAGTTCCATCTTGAACACTATGGTGAGAGGGATTCCTTCTCTCCATAGATGCTGCCTCAGGCATTTTTGTCTGCCTTAGATTTTTCCAGCATCGGCAGTTCTTTCTTCAACGTCACCAACCTGAGTTAGTCCTATCTACCAATGGTTCAATGGTGCTTTATTTGTCATTTGTGCAACTGCACAGTGAGATCCGTTTTGCATATTTATCAAAGTCTGGTCCACCCAAGTGCTGGGTCTACTGGAGCAGCTCCCGATCCAGGCGAGCCCCAGGTTCCTGTAAGGCCTCCCTCCCTCCGCTGCCTTCGAACAGATCGGTCTGTGAAACGACGCCCTGAACCTGCAAAGTCGAGTCCCTCCAGCACTGGTTTTTGACAATAGACAATAGGTGCAGGAGTAGGCCATTTGGCCCTTCGAGCCAGCACCGCCATTCAATGTGATCATGGCTGATCATCCCCAATCTGTACCCCGTTCTTGCCTTCTTCCCATATCCCAGCTATCTTTAAGAGCCCTATCTAGCTCTCTCTTGAAAGCATCCAGAGAACCTGCCTCCACCGCCCTCTGAGGCAGAGAATTCCACAGACTCACCACTCCCTGTGTGTTGTGTTGTTGCTGGATAAATGTATTATGGATATAATATATTATGCTGGACTGAACAGCTGGGGCCTAATGCCTGTTTGCTACCCTATGCCATTTCCCTCCCTCTCTCCACATCCCTTAGTTATTCATTGATATCCATTGATATTGAACAAGTGCTTAAGACTCCTTGGTGATAAGCCAGATAATTTAGTAAGGCTGATAAGTAAGTACTATTGCACATTTGAAGCTGGTATTGAGGGAGGGTGGGGAACGATACTAAGGTTTTTGAACAAGGTTTGATGCAGGAGTCAGCCAAGTCCTAGAATATATCGCTCCTTATTGATGGGATTGTGAGAACCTTGGGAGTTTCAATTAGCTCTGGTTAATTTATCATTGTTACTTGTACTGAGGTAATGTGAAAAGCTTTTGTTTGCATGCTATCCAGTCACGGAAAAGATTATATGTGAAAACAAACAAGCTGTCTACAGTGCACAGATACGGATAAAGACACAATATTTAGCAGGGGCGGAAAACATGGGGGGGGTGGGCAGAGGGGACACGCCCCCCCCCCCAAGTTTTTGTCATCCGGATTTTTAAAATCTCCGCTTTCCGCGAGACAGTGGAGGTGGGACGGCTGATCGAGGGCACCGATTGAACGAGAGAGACGTCGGTCAGCAGGCAATGGGGGAGGAGGGAGGAGTGGGACTGAGGATGGGACCTGAGGATAGAGTGCGGTGATTGGAGGAGGGAGACGTGGCACAGACCTGCGCCTCATCAACAGCCAGGCTCGATCCCAGCCGGGTCTCTGGCGCTGCCCCGCCCCCATCCAAGTGCCCCCCCCCCACGGGTGGCCAGAGAGGTCGGGAGTCAGACGGGTGCGGTACCCCCAGGCCCACAGCCAGCGCAGAGCAGCAGCTCTAAACCCAGCTCAACTCTGCCTGGTTAACCTGCCTGGGCTTGCGGGAAATATGGGCAGCACGGAGAAGCAGCGCTGTTGTCCCGTCAGTCCAGGCAGGGCTGTAGGTTAACCCTGCGAGACAGGCGGAGTTGAGCTGCATTTAGCGCTGGATTGAGCCTCCGAAGCCTCGCGCATGCGTGTGTGTGTGCATGTGAGTGAGCGCATGCGCGCGCGGCCGCCAAAAAATTGTCGCCCCTGTCCCCCGGTCCGCTCCATATTTTGACAGCGAGTTCCACCCTTAATAGTTAATGCAAGATATAACATTGAAGCCTGAAAAAATAGAAATTAAAGATGGTTCATAGGTCTCCAATGAGGTAGATGAGAGGTCTCTCGTTACTGAGAAGACCATTCAGTAATGGAGTCAAAAGAAGGGAGGATGGTTTGCATGATAGTTTGAGTCCACAACTCTCTGCAATTTCTTGTGGTCTTGGATGGACCTGTATGCAAACCATGCAGTGATGCATCCCGATAAAATGCTTTCTACGACGCGTCTGTGGAATTTGATGAGGGTTGTTAAGGACATTCCAAATTTTCTAAGCTTTCTATGGGATTATGGAAGTGTGCTAAACTATCTACCGTGACTGGGTCTCAAATTACCTTATCTGAAGAAGGTTTGAAGAAGAATTTGTGAAATAATCTGTCCATTCCTTCCCCAGCTGCTGCCTGACCTACTCAGTTCCTCCAGCTTTGTTCAAGATTGCAGCATCTGCAATTTCTTGTGTTTCAACTTACGTTACCTAATTTACCTGAGTGAGATAATATGAGTTAGGAGAAGGAATAGTAAGATTGAACGAGAACTTACCAGTTCGAAGGTTGATCTTTATTTCATGAGGAGTCGAAGTGAGGGATTTCGTGAAGAGCCCGCCGGCGCGCATGCTCGACATACTTCAAAGTAGCGGCGTGGAATCACAGAAACCAATGAAAAGAAATGACTTCACATAGTAAGAATGAAAACGACTAAGATTACCAGATGAAGGTGATTGAGGGTTGGGCGAGGAGGGCACGAAATCCCTCACTTCGACTCCTCATGAAATAAAGATCAACCTTCGAACTGGTAAGTTCTCGTTCAATCTTACTATTTCATTTCGGAGTCACGTGAGTGACTTCGTGAAGACTTCAAAGCTTCTGTGATGACACGCCCTGGACCACGTCCATGCTGTCACACCACTACCAGGGATGGATGGGAGGAATAACGTGCTGACTAGTCCATACTGCAAAACAAATCATATTTATTAACAACAAATCAAAAACCCCTTATTCGGGGACATCTCCACGTTCTTGCCCCGCATCTAGTACGGCTTCTGCGAACTGTAGAGGCGCAGCGACGGGCCGGTTGTAGAAACGCTGGAACACCGCTTCATTAGCCCATCCTGCTGTGGCGAGAATATGGTCCATGGGCACCTCCATGACCCTCGCCGCCGACGTCGATGCAGCCCTGGTGGAATGAGATTTGAACACATTAGTGTCGATACCTGACTTACCCAAGACGACTCGAAGCCACCTGGATATCGTCTGTGTTGTCACTCGATGGTGAGGTCTCTTATGAGTGACAAGCAGGTATCTCTCCTTTCCTCTGATGCTTGCCGTCACCTTGACGTAGTAACGGATGTGGGAGGCTAAACATAGCCTAGCATCTGCGGGGTATGCCGGGAACTTCAGCTGCAGCCCTGTGCACCCAGGTCTATGCTGCTTTAGTAGCTCGTCAACAAAGAAAACTACTTCTGTGGGGGTAGATATCATTCTGTCGACACGTAGTTTATGGAGTGTCTGTACCCTCTGTGCTGAAGTCAGCGCTAGTAACATCACCAGCTTCATGGTGAGTTTGTCCAGCTGGAGCCCTTCCATGGGGGACCACGTCCTGAGCAGAGCTAAAACTACCCTGACATCCCAGGTGATATTGTAGCGTGGTGTAGGCGGATTCGTATTGAAAATACCCCGCATGAGCCTGGACACTAGCTTGTTGGATCCCACCTCAATATTGAGGTAGAATGATAGAGCGCTCCTGGCGCTGTTGATGGCACTGTAGCTTAAGTGTTCATCATGGTGCAACCCCGCGAGGAATTCCAGGACGTCGGTTATAGTCACGGCATCGTACGTGATGCGAGAGCGGCTGCAGAAGGCTTCCCACTTCCTGATGTGAGAGCGGTATCTTCGCCTTGTAGACTCTCGGCACGACGCTGCAATGGTATCCATGGTCCGGGTAGAAAGGCCGTATCCAACTAAAGGCCGATTCAGAATCTGCAAGCCAACAAATTTAAATAGCCATGGCAGGGATGTGGCTCCCCTGAAACAGGGTGAGTAACTAATTCTGGGCTACCCTGCAAATGGACCCAAGGTTCACTGAGCGTGTCAAAGACCATCGGATACCACGGCTGTGTAGGCCAGTCGGGTATGATAAGGATGCCCTTGGCACCATCCATCTGAATTTTTCGTAATACCCGACTGATGAGGCAAAACGGAGGGAATGCATAGAAAAAGCAATTCCCCCAGTCTAGCGAGAATGCATCTAACGCTATAGCCCCAGGATCTGGTTCCCACGAGACGTAGGTTGGTACCTGATGGTTCAACCGGGACGCAAAAAGGTCAATGTCCGGTTTCCCAAATTTGGCTGTGATTTTTGCAAAAATTTCAGGATGTAACATCCATTCAATATTATCATTGAACTTGCGTGACCTGGCGTCCGCCACAAAATTAAGCTCACCTGGCAAATAGGTGGCTGAAATCCAAATGTCTCTCTTGACACACCAGAGCCAAATTGAATTAGCCAATTTATCACATGAAACTGACCTGGTACCGCCCATGTGATTTAAATACGCCACCGCTGTGGTGTTGTCTATTTGGAGCCGGACATGTGCTCCCAAGATCTTGGAACAATATGCACAAAGTCCGTGAAACGCTGCAAGCAGCTCCAAATAGTTGATCCCTTGTGATACCAACATTGTATTCTCAAGGGTATCCCATCGGCCCCCACAACTAGAATGTTGATTCGTAGCTCCCCAGCCATCAGAGCTCGCATCAGTTTGTAAGTATATCATCGGTTTCGCCTCAATAATAGTTTTAAACGAGTTACTAATGTGGCAAACCCACCATCGTAACTCATCCAATGCTGCAGGCGGCAGCTGCATTGATCGATCATAATGACCAGCATGCCGTCGCAGCGCAGCAATCTTGGCTCTCTGCAAGTTTTGATAATGCAGAGGTCCATACCGGGCTGCCGGAAACAAAGCCACAATCTTGCCAATGACAGTAGCTGTGTGACGAATCGATGGTATACGAGTATTGAGTAAATCTGTACACACCTGTGTTACCTCCTCAATTTTGTTAATTGGTATGGTGACTCTCATGCTAATGGAATTCACCTGGAACCCCAGATAATTAATTACCTGGGTGGGGCAGAACTTAGATTTTTCTGGATGAACAATGAACCCAAGCTGTTGGAACAAATTGACCGCAGCTGCAACCCCTTGTTGAGCTGATTCCAAGGTGTGTCCGATAATTAAAATATCATCTAAATAGGCCATAACGATATGATGTCGTTGTCTTAAATAAGCCATAATTGGCTTCACCAATTTAGTAAATAATCGAGGGGCTGTGGTGAGCCCATTAGGCAACGCCCTATATTGCCACAGCTGGTCCATCCAGATAAATTTTAAGAACCTTCTGTAATATTTTTGCATGGGTACGGTATAGTACGCATCCTGTAAATCAATACATGCCATAAAGCACCCTTGTGAGATCAATGATTTGGCCGTTTCAAACGTGTCCATTTTAAAATGAGTATATGTTACAAAGTTATTCAGAGTGGTCAGATCAATAATGACTCTACAGCCTCCATCTTTCTTAGGTCGGGTAAAAATATTGGAAACAAATTCAACGGGCTCATGAACCATTTTCTCTATGACCCCTTTCTGTTCCAACCTTAAAATTTCCTTATAGCCTACGGACTGTTCCGCAGCCGTTAGTTTAAACATACGACCCGGTCTATGCTGAGACGGAGGGATGTCCCCATTAATAAACTCAATGCTATGGCCCTGAATATTCCGTAACACATACTCATCACTGGTAATATCACCCCATGCACCCGCAAACAACCGCAAACGCCCACCAACATGTGAGGTTAAACAAAGAGAAAAAAGAGAACCAGACCGCCTCACCTCTGTGGTTACCGGCGGTCCCTGACACGAGTGGGTGGACGTAGAGGTGCTGGGTTGGTTTGAGGTCGTGGCGTCCTCATTTTCCATCTCGGCTTCTGCCGAGCCTGTCCTAAAAAAGACCCCTGTGGTTGGGGTGGTTGATATCGGTTTGGAGCTGGAGGGTAATTCCTGCTGGCAGACCCTCGTGAGCGGCCAAGCGGAGCTTTGGAGCTCGATGGCGTGGGGGCACTTTGAGAGCGCATGAGCCCCACGGTCTTGGCTTGTTCATCAAGCTCTCTGACCCTTTTGGCAAGGTCTTCGCCAAAGAGCTGACGGGGCGGCGGCGGTGGTTTGCACAACCCTGCAAATTTGGGGTTGAGCGCTGGGCGGATGCTATTTTTCCGAAAGCCGTTGATTTCATTTTGAGTAGCGCATAGAAGCGCCAGGGCATCCCCCTGGTCCATATTAAGCTCCTCTCCGTCGACCGATCGCACAAAAGCAGTAATCCCGGCCGTGAGGAGTTTCAGGATCCGCTGAATCTTTAGTTCCTGCTGACGGATAGCCGCACTGATGGTGCCCCAGATTGGCGTATTGACCACAGGCACGTTGAGGGAGTTGCAGTTTGATGGAGCCTTGTGACGGCTCATGGCTTGTAGTAGAACTTCCTCCTGAAGCTGGTGATTATTTAGGAAGTCCACAGTGGCTGCCAGTTTTGTATTGATAGGAAGCCCCAAGGATTGAGGGGCTGCAAACTTGGTGGCCACATCGAGGAGGTCCTCCGCCGGTAACTCAGGCGGGGGTGGGATGGGATCGACCACTGCCTCCTCGTCCTGCTGCTCCAGGCTGGTGTATGAAGCTGGTGATGAAGCCCTGTGCCTGTCGCTGCTGGATGCCTGTTGTTGTTGAAGGAGACGATCCAGCAGCCGCTCTATACGGTCAATACGCCCTTCACCCTGAACACTCAGGTGGTCGGAGTCCTCCAGCTCTGAAAATTGGCCGGGGCTCCTGTCATCGGCCCGCACCTCGTCGAGGCCCTGCCGGTGCCGGTAGTTGTCGTCGACAGCCGCCGAGGCGAAACTGCGCGATTCCTGCACGGGCGTGTTCAACCGCCTCCGTATAGCAGGAGCGGAAGCCGTTGCCTCTAAGGACAGATGCGGCATGGTGTCGGCACCAGCCGAAGCCTGGATACCTTGGGCCCGTGCAGGCTTGCCAGCTGCCCACATCGTGGACCTTGCCGACGCATGGTCTTGCCCACCCATCCATGGGGGGCTCGGCGACCGTGACGGGACCCCCAACTGACTCGTCCCGGCGTCGGAAGTTGGGGGGCGACGGCTGGACCTCACAGCTGCCCCGGGTCCCGTCCTAGAACCTGACCGCTCCTTGGCGACAGGCAGAGCCTTAGCCCCGACAGGGCTAGGCTTTTGGGCTCCTGCCCTTCCCCTCCTCAGGGGGCTTCGTGAAGCGGGCCGTGCAGCCGCACGGACCCTTCTGCTCGAGGCCGTCAGCAAGCCTGCTGACGACCTGACTGCCACGGCAGGGTCGTCCTGCTCTGGCGGCACACCACACTCCTCCTCGTCGAACTCCTCCGAGCTGTGGTGTGCGGGCGGGTCCGGACCTGAAAAAACTGAGCTCACCGACATCTCCGCCCTCGTTCCGGTCTGCGTTGCAGGTACCCCCGACAACTCTCGCTCCGGAACTGCTGGCCGGCGACTTCTTCCCGATCTCCGGCCTCTCAAACTCCCATCCATGTTCTTGCTGTGAAGCAAACACAACAAGAACCACCAACTTAAGGTAGCATACTTACCTGCGTGGTTCCCTTATGAAGGGCTGGCGAGGAGCACGCTCCTCCGTCAGCCGTCGCAGCAACGCGGTACGACGATATGTCGAGCATGCGCGCCGGCGGGCTCTTCACAAAGTCACTCACGTGACTCCGAAATGAAATCAAACATTCAGCCCTGCATGCCTATTCCATAATATTATTTTAGATGAACCATACATTCCCGTCCATCCATGGTAAATTCTAACGCCCATGCTTATTTTAGTTTAGTTTAGAGATACAGCACAGAAACAGGCCCTTCGCCCACCGAGTCTGCACCAACCAGCGATCTCCGCACACCAACACTATCCTGCACACACTAGCGACAATTTACACATACACCAAGCCAATTAACCTACAACCCTGTACGTCTTTGGAGTGTGGGAGGAAATCGAAGATCTTGGAGAAAACCCACGCGGTCATGGGGAGAATGTACAAACAACAACCGTGGTCGGGATCGAACCCGTGTCTCATGCGTTGCAAGCGCTGTAAGGCAGCAACGCCACCGCTGCGCCACCTTGGCCGCCGAAGAGCGGCCCCATCGAGGCTCTTTCTGCCTGACTTTACTTCCACTGCCCTTTGGGGACAAGAGTTGTGAAACCTTAGAGAAAGGAATTCCACCTCATCTCTCTCTCCAATGAGAACCCTTTTAAACACAAAAAGCTGGAGAAACTCAGCGGGTGCAGCAGCATCTAAGGAGCGAAGGAGATAGGCGACGTTTCGGGTCGAGACCCTCACCCGCTGAGTAAGGGTCTCGCTGAGTAAGGGTCTCGACCTGAAACATCGCCTATCTCCTTCGCTCCTTAGATGCTGCTGCACCCGCTGAGTTTCTCCAGCTTTTTGTGTAACCCTCGATTCTCCAGCATCTGCAGTTCCTTCTTTAACACCCTTTTAAACAGTTGCTTCTGGTTATCGATACTACACATCCATCCTGAACTAAGACACATTGAACAGGCCCTTCGGCCCACAATCTCTGTGCTGAACACAATGCCATTAATTCTCCACCTGCATATGACCCATATCCCTCCATTCTGTGCATATCCATATGTCTTTTAAATGTATCTGCTTCAATCACCACCCCGGGCAGTGTGTTGTAGGCACTCACACCCTCTGCGTCACAGACGTACATTTCCTTTAAACTTTGCCTCACCTCAGCTAAGCCCTCAGGATATAACATGTTTTGACATATCCCATTACGCCAAACTCCAACAGATACGAATCTAGCCCGACTAACCTGCCTGATGTGTAATCCTCCCATTCCAGGGATTTGTTTAAGAAAGAACTGCAGATGCTGGGAAAATCAAAAGGTTGACAAAAAAGCTGGAGAAACTAAGCGGGTGAGGCAGCATCTATCTTCTTCTTCTTCTGCTTCTTTCGTGTGGCGTGCACAGCCTAAAGTTGTTGGACAACTTGTTCTATTTGATCTTCCGTTTGTGCATGTCGAGTTGATTGCATTAGTCGAAACAGGGCGGACGGCGTGAAGGTTGCAATCTTCCACCCAGACAGCATCTATGGAGCGAAGGAATAGGCGATGTTTCGGGTCGAGACCCTTGGGTCCAATCCAAGTCACCTTGCAGCCTCCTAGCATCCTCCTCACAGCTAACACTGCCCCCAGCTTCGTGTCATCCGCAAACATGGAGATGTTGCATTCAATTCCCTCATCCAGATCATTAATATATATTGTAAATAGCTGGGGTCCCAGCACTGAGCCTTGCAGTACCCCACTTGCGGTCCCTATCCTGCACACTAGGGACATTGTTTCCAGAGACAATTAATTAACCTACCAACCTGTACGTCTTTGGAGTGTGGGAGGAAACCGGAGCACTCGGAGAAAACCCATGCCGTCACAGGGTGAACGTACAAACACCGTACAGACACAACCCATAGTCAGGATCGAACCCGGGTCTCTGGCGCGAAACGGCAGCAACTGTACCGCTGCGCCACTGTGCTGGAACAACCTGATGTGTTTTGTGTTTTTCCAGCATTTTCTATTTTTATAAGAAATACTGTACGCAACACTCCAGATCTAAGCTCCCTAATGCGCCTTTTAACTCAGCCATATCTTCTTTACTTATGTATTCAATTCTCCTTGCTAAAATCAATAACATTTTAGTTTTCCCAATTGCCTGCTGGATCTGGATCATTTCCTTGCACTTAAAACCAAGCAGCCACAGGCAGAAACCCGCACATGTTTGCAAGATGGCTGAGGTGGACACAGACGTATGCAAGAGATTTGGATATGGACAGTAACATATATCGCTGACAAAACCGACCCTGTTTTATAGATCATTTGCAGTTCATTATGGTCACACCCTATTAAACTTAAAAAATTAAACTTTAAAAAATGTCTCCTGATTTTTATAGTTATACTGCAGCCAATACAACTTCTGAATGAGATCATAAGATCATGTGATAAGAGTAGAATTAGGCCATTTGGCCCATCTATCTCTCCCTCCTAACCCCATTCTCCTGCCTTCTCCCCATAAACCTCTGAAACCTGTAAGAATCAAGCGATGTAACCTTAAGGTGATCATAATTTCAATGCATCAATACACAACTCCTCTCCACTACTAATACTGCATTTTATGTTTGAAGGTCTCCCTGCAAATCGCAGATAAACTGGCCCATCTACAATTTTCACCAGACAAAGAACAAAGGAAGGCAGAGAAATTGGCTGGCATTTCATCTTATGGAATGCAACCTTGATAAGGATGTATAGGTAATACAGGTAAGCAGTCTATTTCATGTTGAAACAAGGAACTGCAGATGCAGGTTTACAAAGAAAGACACACAGGGCTGGAGTAACTCAGCGGGTCAGGCAGTATCTCCGGAGAACATGGATGGGTGACATTTTGGGTCAGGACCATTCTTCAGACTCCTCTGAAGAACATGGATGGTTGACGACTCAAAACTTCACCTCTCTATGTCCCGCAGGCTATTGCATCTATTACAAGATAATTTTCTTATTAGTAGTCATATTAATACAAATAGGAATTTAATCTGGCTACTGAAGCAAGTTGTTGGCCTTGACACTTAAGACTTTTAGATTTTAGAGATATAGAGCGGAGACAGACAGGCCCTTCGGCCCACCGAGGCCGGGCCGACCAGTGATCCCCTTACACAAGCACTACCCTCCCTACACACTAGGGACAATTTACAATTTTTACTCAAGCCAATTAAGCCACAAAGCAGTACGTCGTTGGAGAGTGGGAAGAAACCGCAGCACCCGGAGAAAACCCACGCAGTCACGGGGAGAACGCACAAACTCTGTACAGACAGCACCCGTAGTCACGATCGAACCCGGGTCTCTGTTGCTGTAAGGCAGCAACTCTACTGACGCGCCACTGTGCCTCCCCAAATGTTAACTGTTTCTTTCTCCATTTTCTGCTCTTTCTACAAATGTAGTTCATCCTTGAACCGCTCAGCTGAATTTCCAGTGATGCAAGACAACCCAGAAATCTTATTTCATTCTTAAATAAGGCACAATGGCAAATACATAGCACGGTTCCAATATGCAACTCAATTTCCAGACCATCTAATCTCTACTGGGAAACGAGAGCAAAATCTCAGTTCATTTCATGAGAGTCAGGCTGTCAGGTCATTGCGACACCGCTGGCAATACTCTACAGACCACATGCTCCATATCTTGGTATCTGTTAAGTCTGACACAGTGAACACTATTAATCGTCTTGACCTAAAATGCTGCTCGACTTTCTCCGTAACCCACGGCCGGCCTCATCTTCGGGGACAAGGAGAGAATGATGGTGGAGAGGAATCCATGCAAATTGGGATAAAATTTCCACCTTGGTGTGAAGCAAAGATCCTACAGCGAGCAAGATAGTCCACTCGACGAAAAGGACGTAGTACGGTCATGGGTAATTTTCGGCCCCATTTCCGTAACCGGCTTCTGTCTCCGCTCCAAAGATCCCATTGGATAATAGTGCGGAGACGGAAGCCTGTTACGGAAACATCCTCGTAAAAATAAAAGTTATTTGGTAAAAACCTTCTCCTGATTTTCAGAATTTAAATTTATTAACACAAACTGTTCCCCGCAACGTTGATTAAACTGCTAGTCGTGTCGGGTCCGGTTACAGAAATGGATGAAAAAAAGGCCCACGTTCCGCTCCGTTGCGTACTACACGTCAGCCCATTGCATTTAGCAGGAGTGGTCTATCTTGCTCCGCTATAGGATCTCTGGTGTGAAGAAGGGTTTCGACCCGAAACATCACCTATTCCTTTTCTCCAGAGATGCTGCCTGACGTGCTGAGTTACTCCAGCTTTTTGTGTCTTTTCTTTGGCTTAAACCAGCATCTGCAGCTCCTCCATTTTGTCTGCTCCCATGTGAAATCTCCTCAAGATATGCATACTTTAAAGAAGTTCCCCTCCTTTCTCCATCGAGGATTCTGCAACACTCTCTCTTGCTGCACCCCCTCTCTGATTCCTCCAGTTCTGTGACCACGTTTGACCCAGACTCGCTACTACAGCCACGTGCTTCTTAAGGTCCGAAGAAGGGTCTCGACCCGAAACGTCACCCATTCCTTTTCTCCAGGGATGCTGCCTGACCCGCTAAGTTACTCTAGCATTTTGTGTCTGTCTTCCATCTTAACAGCTCGTCTAATATCAGCTGCTAATTCCTCCCCTGGAGAGCTCATTGCATTTTTGCGCTGTAGCCAAATCAACTAATTTTGCACTGCTCAGTTTTTGTGGAGAATTTTCTTCAAGAACTAAGTGTTGGAACCTTGTTTTGTTAAAAACAAAACATATTCAGCAGGGGCTTTTTGTTCTGTTGGCCACGGGTTAGATAGTTTTGAAGTTGGAATGTATTTACGTACTAGCATCTTGGAGCATGTAAATCCCAACTGATCCTAGAATGGACTATTCGCCCCGCATTATTTTGAAAAATGTTCTTCCCTTTCCTCCCCTCACAAGGGAATCGTGTCGTCAAGTATAAAACATCATCTGTTCTTCTCGTGTGAATTTGGTCGGTGAGACGGAGTTGAATTTGTTATTGCCACATCAAGAGTGATCCAGCATTCCTGGCTGCTGCCCTGGTGCTAAATCCAATTGTAACATTAACATCAGGAATGCATCAAGGACCTCCTGTATGCCTTTGCTTTACAGGCCGACAGCAACCTTTTCTCTCTCTCTCTCTCTCTCTCCTCCACTCTGCCATCATTGTAACCACCATTTGAAAAGGTTTGGAGAATTCTTTCATACAGGTTTCTGTGCATCCAGGGGATTCATAATCAGATCCTGTTGATCACAGAGCACATAGAACGGAGAACAGTACAGCACAGTAACAGGTTCTTTGGCCCACAATGTCTGTGTCAAACATGATGCCAAGTTAAACTTAATCTCCTCTGTCTGCACATGATACATATCCTTCCATTCCTATATAACCTCTTAAATGCCACTATTGTATCTGCCATCATCACTATCTCTGACAGCACATTCCAGACACCCAACACTCTGTGTAAAAAAAAACTTACCCTGTGCAACTTTAGGCCATTCGCCTTAGCAATACTTGATACTTCCACTTTGTGAAAAATGTTCTGACTGTCTACCCTATCTATGCCTCTCTATATGTTTATAATTCTATATGCTTCTATCGTTATGCTTCCCCCAACCGCTGATATTCCAGAGAAAACAATCCAAGTTTGTCCAACCTATCCTTGTAGCTAAACCCGTCTAATCCAGGCAGCATTGTGGCAAACCTGCACCCACATCCGTCTTGCAATGGGACGACAAGAACTGCACACAATATTCCAAATACAGCCTCACCAAAGTTTTATAAAGCTTCAAAATCACTTCCTGACTCTTTATCTCTGTAGAAAATGCAATTTGGTTCAAACCAAGCTGTTTGAAGACAATAAAAGGCATTCTATTTTATTCTATATTCAATGCCTCGACAGATGAAGGCAAACATACAATATGCCTTCTCTACCTTTATTCTATTTATTTGTGTTTCCACTTTCAGGGAGCGATAAACATCGACCCCAAATTCTGGGGGTAACGGCAACACCTCCTTGCCCAAGTCCCGCACATAAAGTAGAAGTCTGTCAGGGATTGGAACTTTAATGTGGCTTTTCCAATCCAGTTCATTTTTAAGTTATGTCGAAAAAAGGAACTGCAGAGTTGGTTTAAAAGGACACAGTGCTGGAGTAACTCAGCCAGGCAAGCAGCATCTCTGGAGAACATGGAGAGAATCCTAACCTATTCATGTCCGCCAGAGATGCTGCCTGACCTGCTGAGTTATTCCAGCACTTTGTTTTTAAGTTACTTTTCTGTTGTTAATTCGGAAACACAGCAGATACTTTGCAGATATGACAAGCATCGACATGAGGCGTTGCCTCAAGGCAGCGGCATATATCATCAAGCATCACCATCATAAAGGCCATGCCCCCTTCTCGCTGCTACCATCAGGTAGGAGGAATAGAAGCCTGCGGTCCCACGCAACCAGGTTCAGGGACAGCTACTTTCCCACATCGATCGGGTTCTGGAATCAACCTGCACCACCTTAATCCTACCTCGACAACGCAACACCATAGACCTCCTCTCGCACTATCATGGAGTTGTTTTATTAATTGTGTTTTGCGCTAATAAAGTCATGGAGTGATAGAGTCATACAGCACGGAAACAGGCTCTTTGGCCCAACTTGCCCACAGCGATCAACATGTCCCATCCACTCCAGCCCCATCTGCCCGTGTTTGACCCATATCCCTCTAAACCCGTCCTATCCATGTCATGTTTTTTTCATTAAGCCCTACCAGCTACGCCCTCGCCCATTTGTTCAACCCATCCATGTCCAACCCCCCCCCCCCCCCCCTCCTCTAAACCTTCTCCTCAACCGTCTCACCGTACCTACTGCCAACCATCAACTTATGTTCAAGAAGGAACTGCAGATGCTGGAAAATCGAAGGCATTTTTGTCCTCCACAGATGCTGCCTCACCCACTGAGTTTCTCCAGCATTTTGCCTACCTACCAACAACGTATTGTCAGCAATTTAAACCTCATCCCCTTATCCAAACCATGAGCACCTGGGGCCAGGGCAACCATCCCCACCACCCACAGCTCCCAAAGCCTATATGATCCGTTAATGCTTTCTGTCCTCAATTAGAATAAAAAGCTCTATTGCTGTGAGCACTAATGTTGCTTTATGCTCTCCTGTGAAACCTCATTGAAGGCTCTCTAAACATTAAAATAAACCACTCCAGCAGGATTGCCCTTATCTATTCTGTTTATCACAACTTCAATAAAACACAAGAGATTTGTATGACATGATTGATTTTTCAATATCGCACGCTGACTCTGACGGATCTTCTACTTGCCCTGTGAACGGTTCAGCAATAATGATTCCCAATGTGTTATTTGATGTTAAGCTAACTGGTCTACTACTAATGTCCACAGTGGCACAGCAGGTAGTACTGCTCCCTCGCATCTCTGAGTTTGATCCCGACCTCTGGTACAGACTGGGTGGTGTTTGCCAGTTCTTCCCATCTCCCTTTAGGTTCTCCGTGATTTCCACCCAAATCCCCCGCAAAAAACGTGCTGTTGGTCGATGTGCTAATTGTTGACAGTAAATTATTGTTTGTATAAATGGGTGATCTGAGATCCAGTAAGTAAGTACGTTTATTGGCCAACTATTCACATACAAGGAATTTGCCTTGGTGCTCCGCCCACAAGTAACAACATGACATACAGTGACAGTTACGAATGACTCACAAAACACTAAACATTAATAATAATAAAACATTAATGATAAAACACCATTGATCAAGCATGTGAACCAACAAAATACCAGATGAAAGGAAGGCTACAGATTTTTGACTGTTGAGTAGAGCAACTACTAGTGGATAAAGGGTGAAGTTATTGACGTCTGAAGAAATGACTCGACTTGATACGTCCCGCATTCCTTCTCTCCAGAAATGCTGCCTGTCCTGCTGAGTTACTCCAGCATCTTGTGTCTATCTTTGGTTAGTAGGTATAGGACAGAGAATAGGTTGCAGGCCGACACAAAATGCTGGAGTGACTCAGCGGGTGAGGTAGCATCTATGGAGAGAAGGAATGGACGATGTTTCGGGTTGAGACCCTTCTTCAGAATAGGTTGCAGGGACTGATTGAGCAAGCAGCGACGCGATGGGCCAAATGGTCTTCTCTATTGTACAAAAATATGGCATTACTGTGGGTCAGGCCGTGTTTTTCCTCTCTTCACTGAGTGTCGCTTGCTTCCTGCTGATCTGTGAGAAATATCCTAGAAAACTATGGAATTCTGCAAGATGACAAACCATGCATCCACTATCTCCACAGCCATCGCCTGCAAAAGATCCGGGTGCAGGTCATCAAGACCCATCATTTAATCACCACTCAGTCCAAATCATTTCTCCACTGTTGGCTTTCTCGCTACTGCTAATTACTTTGAGCTCCGCATTCCCGCTGGATCTATAGTTCTCCATCTTTTCAGGAGGCTTTCTGTATCTTTTTGTATTATAAAATATTAATTTTATTTCCCTGCCCTCTCCTCAGCCCCCGTATATAATGTCCCCTGTCGCAGTCTGTATGCCATCCATATCCATTGTAGCGAATCCTTTCCTTTTTACATCTCTTGTGAATCTTTTGCAGTCCATGTTACATTTCCTCTATTCGACATTCCCTTTTTGGGGCCAGAGCCCTTCTTTAATATAAATTCTGAAACTTTTTCCAGACCCTAGGCTTACTGCTTTTACTGGCACCATTTTAAGATTTCCCTTTAATCGAAATAACTTCTCAATAGCCATGCCTGCACCAGTTTTCCTGTCATTTAAAAAATTGCTTTAGTGTTTTTGCGTTCTTTACAAATGCTTTGAATATATATTTCTTGTTTACAGTCACATCTTTTAGTATCTTTGTTTCCCAATCCAGCATAGCTAATCCAGGCCTCACTCGTCCGTACTATTTTATTTGTGAATGTGTTCCTGCTTTTGGTCATGAAAATAAAATCCATGGATGCTGGCTGACCTGCTGAGTGTTTCCAGTATTTTCTGTTTATTTCAGGTTTCCAGTGAATGGATTTTTAAATGTTATCATTTTCATGAGCAAATGCTAAAGCACACGCACAAATGCAATGTTTAAGAAAGAACTGCAGATGCTGGAACAATCGAAGGTTGACAAAAATGCTGGAGAAACTCAGCGGGTGAGGCAGCATCTTTGGAGCGAAGGAATGGGTGACATTTCGGGTCGGAACTCTTCTTCAGACTGAAAGACAGAGAAGACCAGGGCCGGCAACAGATGACCTCATGAAGGGTGGAGTCCACAATGGCCCATTGTTGGCGAGGACAGATGTGCTAACTGCAAGGATGCGAACAGTGCAACTAGTAGGATGACTAGGGGGGGCTCTTCAGTGTTGGCCGGAGGCTCTGAAGATCTTCGTTATATATTTAGGTGGACAAAAAAGCTGGAGAAAGTCAGCGAGTGAGGCAGCATCTATGGAGCGAAGGAATAGGCGATGTTTCGGGTCGCCTATTCCTTCGCTCCATAGATGCTGCCTCACCCACTGAGTTTCTCCAGCATTTTTGTCTGCGCACAAATGCAATGGTCAGGACTCCGAATAAAGTGAACCACCACACAATGTACAGAGGGATGGGTCCTGAATTAGCTATGCTGGATCGGAAACTACACTGAAAGATATGACAGTAAACAAGGAATATATTATATTCAAAGCATTCGTAATAAAACCCCAAAACACAAAAGCAAGTTTAAAAAACCACAGGAAAACTGGCACAGGCATGGCCACATAGAGAGAAACAGTTGACATTTTAGATTCACTGATTGTATGCCTTGTTGCCACCTCCCCCTCAGCTAACATTGATCTATTCTACATTAACCTTGAACTTCGCCCCCTTTGATCTCTCGTTTTCACACTTTACCCTTCCATATCTCTATGTCTCCATCTCCCCAGACTCTCAGTCTGAAGAAGGGTCTCGATCCGAAACGTCACCCATTCCTTCTATCCAGAGATGCTGCCTGTCCCGCTGAGTTACTCCAGTAGTTTGTGTCTAATTCAGATACAAATTTTTTCCACAGGATGGGCGACAAAGAAAGACAACAAGCAATCTCTAAACTAAAAAAAACTAAAACTAGCTTAGAGCATGAGAGAAGATTGGGAAAGGAAGAGCAGAACATGGGTAATATCTCTGATGTGGTGTCCCCAAATGGGTTAAATTGGACAGTTTATGAAACACATGAAACTTTGTGCAATGTGCTGCACATGGTAAGGCTGTGGAATAAATCCAAAGATAGGCACAAAAAGCTGGAGTAACTTAGCATCTCAGGACAGAAGGAATGGGTGACGTTTGGGGTCGAGACCCTTCTTCAGACTCCACTTGGCCAGAACAAGAAATAAATGAACGACAATAATGACAGACAGACAGAAAGAGCAAAGAGTTCTCGTGAGCAAATCATTTTGTTCACTTGCGTGATGGGTGACAGTTCGCAAGATCAAGACTAGTATTCGAACCCGGGTCTCTGGCGCTGCATTTTGCTGTCAGGCAGCAACTCCACTGCTGTGCCACTGTGACCGCAACAGATTGAGATAAGGAATGTAAGCGGGCTAGCTGATCTTGAAGTGTTGGAGTGTGGGACATGAAAGCTGTTTAATCTACTACAGCGCCTTCAGTGAGCAAGAATATACGGCAATCCTGATATCCACAGACAGACACAAAGAGCTGGTGTAACTCGGCAGGTCAGGCAGCATCTTGGGAGAAAAAGGATGGATGACGTTTCGGACCGGAACCTTTCTTCACACTGAAAGGATAAAACCAGCATCTGCAGTTCTTTTCCTAGAACCCTAATATTCAGGACAGGGATGACACACTGTATAGGTGCCATGTAGTCAATTTAAAATACCATTAACTAGATGCCACATTTCATTTTAAAGCCAGTACAGGATCAAGCAAAGCTCCAATTGAGAAACTGCAAATACCACTCCATTTGCTTAAGAGGAGAGGAATGTTAACCACAGCTCAGTGAGATTGATTCAGGGAGGTTCCTGCAATCTATCATCAGAGGCAGAGTAAGAGGTGGAAGCTGAAGCCATAATGAGCTGTTTGGCACAAGTCAACCCCAATCCTGGGTGGTGATCAGCATGGTAAGGTAGCTGAGCTACATTGGACGGCATCTTCAGAGTATGTCTGCATTGAATAAGATATTACTGGCTGTAATACCAATGTGTTGAATTGGAGGCAACCCTGCCACATGGGCCAGTAATTGTTGGGATGCACAGTTTTAGCGATAATGGGTTCAATTGAAATATACAACATGGAAACTGGACCTGCAGCCCACTGAGTCCATGCCGACCCATTCACACCAGTTCTATGTTCTCCCACTTTTGTACCCACGAGGGACAACTTACAGGGGCCAGTTAACCTCCCAAACCCGCACCGCACCAAAGCCAAGTTAAATGAAGCTAAGGAGAGTAATGTTTGCACTGAATCTAGGGAGTTACGTTGGTGACAAACGATTTGTTACACAGGGATGTAGGGAGAGGAAATGACATGAGTAAAAACTAACCTGGGAAAGGTTAACATGGTGCGGTGGAGATGTGACAATTCAGAATTATAATGTGCTCACAATGACGATAATCCACCAGGGATAAGATTCAAAAGGACTTGTGCGTGCAATAGTTGCTGAGTACCTGTGGCAGGTACAAAGAGCAACCACGAAAACTAATGGGACGCCGGTGCTAATCTGACAGGGGCTGACGCACAATGGTGAGAAGTTGTACAAATGCGTGTAAAAATACTGCTTTCAATTCAAGCATCAAACTACGGGAAAGATAAATTGTCATTGGCTGGAGGTCGGCGCAAATGCATCACAAAGTTAACAGTCTTTAAATATTTAAATTTCGGGCACAAGCAGAATGTTGGCTGACATTCCCAGGCTCGCAGACAAATCGAGGGGGGGGGGGGGGGTGATCTGACTGCCATGTTAAAAGGATTTAATGGAGTCAATGCAGTGAATAGGTTCCCCTGCTGGGGAAGGAAAAAAAACACAAAAAAAGAACACTACTTTAAAACAAGAGCCGGATATTCACAAGTGAAACCATGAAGTGCTTTTAGTCTTTGGCACGGTGAGAATTAGGAAGTCACTCACAGAGTCATGCAGCACAGAAACAGGCCCTTCAGCCCATCCTGGCCATGCTGACCAAGCAGGTATTCTGTGCTAGTCCCATTTGCTAGCACTTGGCCCATATCCCTCTAAATCCTGGTCATCCGTGCAGAGGACTTTAAAAGTCGTATTTGTATCCGCGTCTGTAGCTTCTGCTGGCAGCTCATTCCAGATAAGGATTGAGTGAAAAAGTTGACGTTCCACTTAAATCAAGTCCCTGACGTTCCACTTAAATCTTTCCCCTCTCATCTTAAATGTATACTCTCTAGTTTTAGAAACCTCTACCCTGAGGAGAAAGGACAAATTTTATCCACACCCCTCATGATCTTGAACACCTCAATAAAGTAACCCCTCCGACTAACTACACGCCAAAGGAGAAAGTCCCAACCAATCCAAACTCAAGACCGCAAGCCCAGATAATGACCTGCTGAATGTATTCTACACCTTTTCCAAGTTAATGACATCCATCCTGTAGATGCGTGACCAAAACTGCACACAGTACTCTAGGCATCGCCTTACCAAAGACTTTTACAGCAACATCATGAAGCCCCAATCTTTGTTCCCCTTACCCTTTCCTATGAAGACAAGCATGGCAAATGCCCTCTTCCCCTCCCCGCCCAACTGAAGATAGACACAAAAGTCTCAGCGGGACAGGAATGGGTGGCGTTTCGGGACGAGAGATGCTGCCTGCCCCGCTGAGCTACTCCAGCTTTTTGTGCCTATCTTCGGTCTAAACCAGCATCCTCCTACACACCTGGATGGCCACTTTCAGGGAACAATCCGCCTGTAGTAAGGGGTGGCACGGAGGCGCAGCGGTAAGGTTGCTGCCTTACAGCGCCAAAGATCCGGGTTCGATCCTGACTACGGGCGGTGCCTGTACGGAGTTTGTACATTCTCTCCGTGACCACGTAGGCTTTCTTCGGGTGCTCCGGCTTCCTCCCACACTCCAAAGACGTGCAGGTTTGTAGGTTAATTGGATTTAAGCACACATGGTAAAACTCTTCACATACACTCTTCTCCTTAGCTTAATCACCAATCTTCCCCCTCCATTCATGCCTGAAAAAGTGCAGAGTTTTATTGGGAATCATACGGTTAAGTGTTTATCATCTCCCGTTCGTGGCCCCTTCTGTAATCAGGCTGCTGAATCGGATGCCAATTCAAGTGAGAATCATATTTAAGATGGGGGGGGGCTGATTTAATGGGAACCTGAGTGGTTACTTTTTTTTTACACAGAGGAAGTTGGGTGTGTGGAGCGAGCTGCCAGAGGAGGTAGTTGAGGCAGGAACTATCGCAATGTTTAAGAAACATTCAGACAGGTACATGTCAGGTACATAGTACAGATTTAGAGGGATAGACACAAAATGCTGGAGTAACTCTCAGCAGCTCAATCTTTGGTGTAAACCAGCATCGCCTGGAGATGGGTCCCGGCTCAAAAGGTCTCGTCTCCATCTTCTCCAGAGACGCTGTCTGACCGGCTGAGTTACTCCAGCACTCTGTCTCCATTTGAACATTTAAAAAAAAAAAAAATTATTAAAAAGAATAACACCCGTGATTAATTTTATAAGAAATTTGATTTTTTTAATCTGAAAGGTACCCAGGGTAGGTGCTTTAATTAGCGAAGGAAAACCTATGACCATTGTATGGAGAAAAGCATCAGCAATTGAGCACTAGCTGGGCGGACTTGGGTAACGTAGTGAAATGCAAATTCCTCCTCAAGTGGGTGATCGCTCATCCTGAGACTTTGCCCCCTAAGTTCTTCAATTCCTCAGCTGGGAAATAAGACCATCTTCTCAGGTCCCCTCAGAATCTTACGCTTCAATAAGATCGGGAACAGTTCAGGATCAGTTTCTTCCCAGCTGTTATCGGGCAACTGAACCATCCGATCAACAACTAGAGAGCGGTCCTGAGCCACTACCTACCTCATCAGAGACCCTCGGACTATCTTTAATCGGACTTTACCTTGCACTAAACTCTATTCTCTTTATCCTGCAGCTGTACACTGTGGATGGCCCGATTGCAGCCGTGTATAGTCTTTCCGCTAACTAGTTAGCGTGCAACAAAAGCTTTTCGCTGTCCCTTGGTACACGTGACAATAAACTTAACTAAGATCACCTCTCAGTCTTCTAAACTCCAATAAATACGGACTCAATCTTACTCTTACGCCAACCCCTGCTTCCTCGGAATCAATCTGACGAGTCTTCATGGTCCACGTCCAAAACAATTATGTTCCTCCTTATATAAAGAAACCAAACCACATATAGAATTCCAATCCCTGTAGAGATATGGCAAGAGTTCAACTTTTGCAGTTCAACTCCTTCCAATGCTAACTTTGCCTCTCTTGTACTGCAGTTGGCACAGAACCCTGGTGTTGTGTTAGAACGGAGACGAGGAAACACTTTTTCTCACAGAGAGTGGTGAGTCTGTGGAATTCTCTGCCTCAGAGGGTGGTGGAGGCAGGTTCTCTGAATGCTTTCAAGAGAGAGCTAGATAGGGCTCTTAAAAATAGGAGTCAGGGGATATGGGGAGAAGGCAGGAACGGGGTACTGATTGGGGATGATCAGCCATGATCACAATGAATGGCGGTGCTGGCTCGAAGGGCCGAATGGCCTACTCCTGCACCTATTGTCTATAGTCTATAACTTCTAAACTTGGAGACCCTTGGACTATCTTTGATCGGATTTTACTGGCTTTACCTTGCACTAAACGTTATTCATGTTATTCCCTTCATCATGTCTCTGTACACTGCGGATGGCTTGATTGTAATCATGTATTGTCTTTCTGTGGACTGGTTCCACTGTACCTCGGTACACGCGACAATAGACTAAACTAAACTCAAATTCAACTTTACATTTGTGTAAGAAAGAACTGCAGATGCTGGTTTAAATCGAAGGTAGACACAAAATGCTGGAGTAACTCAGTGGGCGAGGTAGCATCTCTGGAGAGAAGGAATGGACGACGTTTCGGTATTTTGTGTCTACCCTCAACTTTACGTTGATTTCCGTCGTTCCCCTGAAAGCCAACACTGGGGGTGGAAGATTGCAACCTTCACGTGGTCCGCCCTGCTTTGACTAATGCAATCAACTCGATGTGCACAAACAGAAGATCAAATAGTACAAGTTGTCCCACAACTTTAGGCTGTGCACGCCACACCAAAGAAGAAGAAGAAAGCCAACACTGAGTTATCTTGCAGCACTTACTGCACACGGCTTTTCAGTTTCATTCCCTAGCAAGAAGATAGACACAAAATGCTGGAGTAACTCAGTGGGCGAGGCAGCATATCTGGAGAGCAAGAATGGGTGACGTTTCGGGTCGAGATCCTTCTTTAAACTGAAATCCAAAGAAAGGTCTCAACCCGAAACGTCACCCATTCCTTCTCTCCAGCGATGCTGCCTGTCCCACTGAGTTTCTGCAGCATTTTGTGTCTATCTTTGTTCTGGTCTGATCCAAGTTGAGGCCAGGTTGGTGAAGAGTTAAAAACCGCGGGTGAGCGGTGCGACTGGGAGATCAGGTTCCCTGCGCCTCCAGCAATGTACCATCACCAAATCCTCCACATCACTCTTAACATCGATCAGAATGATACGAGCACATTGTTTACTTAAGTTCAGTAAGAGAACAAATCTTCCAGGAGATTAAACAAAAATGCTGACAGTTCCACAGAAAGCTGGCTACTTGACAAGCTAAGTTTCAGGGACTGTTTCAAATGGCAGCGTTTCAGAATGCAGTTACTGGAATAGTAAACAGCAATCACTGGGATGTGGTCACTGAAAGGCCTGTTTGGAGTGAGGACGGTAACTTGATGGTAACTTAAAGTGAGAGACTGGATGAAAATCAATGGAAGGTTCAGAGGTTATGCACAAACTGGCATCAGCTTTGTGACAAAGTACGACTATTAGGGAGATTTCCATATTGAATATTGTCCCGTGTAATCTCCAAGATGGATCTCTTTCCTTTTCTCAGTGCTTCCCCATCACATCCATTTGGTGTTAGAGAAACTTTGGTTTAACTTGGTTTGGGGAGAGGTGGTCGGAAAGGATGAAGCGCTTGGTCGTGGCTGTTTGTGGGATCTTGTTGTGTGAAAAGCAACTGTGTCCTACATTGCAGCACTTTAAAAGTGCTTCACTGACTTTGGAGCTTGCTGGGTTGCCCCTTGTTATGTAAGGTGCTGTGGAAGTGAAAGTCTATCTTACTTTTGGAGAAGTGGAAATGCTCTATCTGAGTTTCTCTGGGTGTGGCAGGGTCAGGGAAGTGGTGACAGAGCAACACGAGGGGAGGGGTGGGGAAGCTAAAGGCACTTTCCTCAAGCAGCATTCCCCTTCTGCTCAGGACACGGGGGGTGGAGGGGGGGGGGGTGGGAGGAAGAATGTGACTCGCATACCGTCCATGTGGTGAGGGGACACCACTGACTCACCAATCTCTCATTGACTGTTATATAACCAGAAACTCTTAGTCGTGGAGCTATACAACACGGAAACAGGCCCTTCTGCCCACCTTGTCCATGCCAACCAAGTTGGAACATTGGGACAGAAACAAGGAACTGCAGACGCTGGTTAGTACACAAAAGGACACAAAGTGCTGGAGTAACTCAGCAGGTCATACAGCATCGCTGGAGAACATGGATAGGTGACGTTTTGGGTCAGGGCTCTTCTTCAGTCTGAAGGGTCCCGACCCAAAACGTCACCTATCCATGTTTTTCAGAGATGCCAACTGTCCCACTGAGTCACTCCTGCACTTTGTGTCCCTTTAGCACATTGGGATAGTCCTATTTGCTTGCATTTGCCCATGGCCCTCAACGCTTCCTATCCATATAATAATTGTCCAAATGTATTTTTGAAAGGTGTTTCCACAACTTCCTCTGGTGGCTCAGTCCAGATACGGACAATCCTCTGAGTGAAAAAGTTTCCCCCAAGATCTCTTTTAAATTCCCCCCCTCTCACCCTAAAGCCTGTCCCCTCCAGTTTAGGAATCCCCTGCCCTGGGAAAAAGACTGTGAGCATTCACTTTACCCCTGCCGCTCATGATCAAGTACCCTTCATTAAGGACACCACTCAGTCTCCTGCACTTCAAAGAAAAACTCAACGACTTGAATCTCCACAGTTTCAGACAGCAGCCTGCCTTCTAGCTCATTGATTGGGTTGTTGGAGTGACCAACTCTCTATGATTGTTCCAGAACCTTCAGGAATTAATAATTAATATTCACTGCTGCAGATAACCACAGAAAAAGCATGACAGAGCCATTAAAGAACAAATTCTGTGTTACTAATTGGTTTTCTTTTATTAGCTATAGAAATAATTGATCACACTAGGTATGTCAGAGGCCTGTTCTGAGCTAACGATATTTCAAAGACGTTTCCTTAACAATGGCCTGATAACGTCGAAAAAATTAATACTTAAATTTTGGAAACAGACATCAGTCCCTACAGTGAAGATGTGGATCACAAACATGTCCGAGACACTACATTTGGAAAACATTCGGCTTGTCTTGGCAGGAAAAAACAGATTAATTTCTTAAGACATGGACCCCCTTTACCGAATTCTTGCAACAATAGCATGGTGCAACACAAATTTAAATTTAAATCCGACTCTGGGTTGGGTTGGGTGAGGTGGGCGGGGCGGGGGGGAGGGGGGGGGGGGGGGACGAGGGGCAAGGCATATAACCACCTTTCTTTTTCTTTTTTTAAATTTCTATATCTCTCTGCCACACTTCTTTGGTAGTTTAGGGGACTTTCTTTTGCTCGTTTTCGATCTATCTTTTCACTTTCAACTTTTTTTCTTTCTTGTTTTCTTTTTCTTTTCTTTTTTAATTTTCATAGTTTAGGTTATAAGGTTAAAAATGAAGCTGTACAATCATTGTATCATTTCAGATGCCGAATGTTTTATCTCTGTACAATTACTTCTAATAATTTTTTTAAACAAATAAATAAATAGATAAATAAATAATTAGAAGGAAAAGACATGATGGGGGTGAGACGGGAGTTGCTCGCCTGGGTGGGGGTTTGATTCGGAGATTCCATGCTATGAGTGATGTCCAACTAGAGTTGGAGGTCTATGGTACAGTGTCACGTGCCGCAGTAGAGAGGACTGATGGTACTTTTGCACCTTTGTCAGCGCCAACATGTAGCGACACTGGTGTATTGCCCAGGTTTTATGCAAAACAAAGCATTTCACTGTACAATGGTGCCCTAAGTACACCTGGCAATAAATTATCATTCATTCATACAGAGGAGTAATGACCAGCACAAATCCATCCACCAACAATAAGTCCACGCAAACCAAGACCTAGATCAGTGAAGATAGACACAAAATGCTGCAGTAACTCAGCAAAGGTACACAAAAATGCTGGAGAAACTCAGCGGGTGAGGCAGCATCAGTGGAGAGAAGGAATAGGCGACGTTTTGGGTCAAGACCCTTCTTCAGACTGATGCGGGAAAAAGAAAGGAAGAGGCAGTGACTGTGGGAGAGCTGGGAAGGGGGAGGGGAAGGAGGGAGAACGCAAGGACTACCTGAAATTGGAGAAGTCAATCTTCATACTGCAAAATATGAGGTGCTCTTCCTCCAATTTGCGCTGGGCCTCACTCTGGCAATGGAGGAGGCCCAGGACAGGAGGTCTGGCAGCAGGTGGCGTTTCGGGTCAAGACCCTTCTTCAGGCTGGGAGTCACCTATTCCTTTTTCTCAAGATGTTGCCTGTCCCGCTGAGTTACTCCAACATTTTGTGTCTATCTTTGGTGTAAACCAGCATCTGCAGTTCCTTCCTACACCTAGAACAGTGAATTTGGCTTGTGTCCTCACTGTTCTGATCAACACATGTTTTTACTGCGTGCGTGGATAAATACATTGTGGGTCACATATTGTAAACTTTACCGTGAGGTTCAAGATAATGGTTCGGTAATAATAAGGAATTTTTTATTGCATCAAATTCTGGCCTAGAATTATTTTGTCTCATTTTTGTCATGCTCTAACTAACCACACGATGTTTTATATAAATTTATTTTCCATTACTCAAACATATGAAGAGAACGCATGTGGATCCAACTCACCACACACAGGAAGTCAATCCTTGCTACTGGAGAAATAGGTTTCTCATCACCTCTGCCTCCGATGCTCCCGAGGAATAAATCTAAAAGCCCTGTCCCACTGTACGGGTTCATTCAAGAGCTCTCCCGAGTTTGCCCTGATTCGAACTCGGAGAATTACTGTAATGGCCGCTCGTCGGTACTCAGGGCTCTCGTGGACATTTTTCAACATGTTGAAAAATCTTCACAAGTCTTCCAGAGCTTACCTGCCCTTAGCAAGTCTTCCCGAGTACCTGCCATCAGCGTTACAACCGCTAAGAGACGTCCCTGAGCTCCGACGTACCCGCTACGTTCATTACCACGAGTTTGATTTTTTTAAAACTCAGGAGAGCTCTTGGAATGCTCCAAGCTTTCCAAGACAATTTCATTGTCCTATCTGGGACACATGACAATAAACTCTTGACTTGACTTCTACTGATCGCATCCTTGTATCCCTCTCATTCTCACATCTTCCTCAGCCAACAATGAGCCGTGATAGGCTTTCCCCCTCCTCCACTCTCCCTGTGGTCGTCTTCTGCCGGCCCCGATTTGTTCCGGCCTTTTCTCACCTCCAGTCCCCCCCCCCCCCCCCCCCCCCTCATATCCTCCTCTTCTTTCAAAGTGAAGAAGGGTTACGACCCAAAATGTCACCTATTCTTTTCCTCCATAGATGCTGCCAGACCCGCTGAATCACTCCAGCATTTTGTGTCCATCCTCGGTACAAACCAGCATCTGCAGCTCTTTCCTACACTTGTCAAGGTTTATGATTGCGATGCAAGAAAGAAATGAGCTTGATTTATTAATCCCAGTGAAACATTATTCTTAAACCCATCGAAGCTCCCATTCAACGGCACTCAACTGCAATAATCTCATGTGACAATTTGTTAAACAGACGTTCCATTAATGAGAACAGCGTCCTTCCATTTAATCATGATTAAATTTGTTTATTTAGTCGTTCTTTGCGTCCCTGATACTTGGGCATAAGTAAAACAGACTCTTCATTGCAGTACAGAGGGCGTGCTACATCGGTTGACCTTTGAGTACATGTTATAAACCTTCCACTCGCTCATCCTTTGTCTACTGTTTCAACTAGAGTAAAACTATCCTCCCTGAAAAACTGGCCAAATTTTGTCCTTCGACTGACATCATAATCATACTTTATTAGTCAAGTATCTTTTGCAACATATACGATGAAGTTGATTTACCACACAGTTATCATGGCAATAAAAAGCAAAACACACAAAATGCATTTTAACATGAACATCCACCACAGTGACTCCTCCACGTTCCTCACTGTGATGGAAGGCAAAAAAAAAAAAATGATCAATCGCTTCCCTTCTTTGTTCTCCTGCGGTCGGGGGCCTCGAGCCTTCCGTTTGGAGCTCCGGACATCAGACTCTACCCGAGACTGCGAGCTCCTCGACGGTGAAATCCGCAGGAGCGTCGATCCATGAGCAAGGCCTCCAGCTCCATGATGTTAGGCCGCAGAGCGACCGGAGACACGACCCGGAAAAAAACAATCGCATCTCCGGCAAGGTAAGAGATTGAGAAAAGGTTTCCACTGACACCGCCCACCCCACACATACAACAATCCAGAGAACATTAACACAAACTTTTAAAACACACTAAAAATAACAAAGTAAAAGACAAAAAGACAGACAACTGGCAAGGCTGCCATCGCGGCGCCACCCGGTGGCAGCACTTCATACGTTCATAAATTCTAGGAGCATAATTAGGCCATTCAGCCCATCCAGTCAACTCCGCCATTCAATCTATCTTTCCCTCTCAACCCCATACTCGTCTACTTCTCGTAACCCCTGACACCCGTACTAATTAAAAATCTGTTAATCTCCCCCTTACAAATATCAATTGACGGCCTCCACAGCCATCTATGGCAATGAATTCCACAGATTCACCACTCTTTTACCAAAGGAATTCCTCCTCATCTCATTTCTAAGGGTATGTTCTTTTATTCTGATGCTATGGCCTCTGGTCCTAGACTCTCCCACGAGTGGAAACATTCACTCTATCCAGGCCTTTCACTATTTAGTAAGTTTCAATGAGGTCCCATCTCATCCTTCTGAACTCCAGCAAACACGGGCCCAGTGCCTTCAAACACTAATCATATGTTAACCCAATCATTCCTGGGATCATTCTCGTAAACCTCCTCTGGACCCTATCCAACGCCAGCACATCCTTCCTCAGATATGGCGCCCAAAACTGCTCACAATATTCCAAATGTGGTCTGACCAGTGCCGTATAAAGTCTCGGCATAACACCCCTGTTTTTATATTTTAGTCCTCTCAAAATAAACGCTAGCATTGCATTCACCTTTCTTACTACCGATTTGACTTGCAAATTAACTCTTTGTGAATCCTGCACCATCATCCCCCAAGTCTCTTTGCATCTCTGCTTTCTGAAAACTCTCCCATAAAATAGTCTACGCCTTTAATCCTTCTACCAAATGCACCACCACATTTTCGACAATGGTATCAAATTTACTTAATTGGCTGTTACTTGGGACATTCTGAAATTGTGAAAGGTGTTTAATTTAAAGACATAAGCTCTTTGGCAGATAATTTCAATAAAAACCATAACCCCAATATCGGGAAAGCAAGCAAGCAAGGAGTTACATTCAACTGCCAGAGAATAAATTAATTTATTGAAAACTGCAGCAAAAAGTTAATTTGCAAACTTCTTCCAAATGTTTTAGAGATCTTTAAAAGATCTGTGTGATTACATTTGGGATGAGTCAAGCAATGATTCGCATATGAGAATTAAAATAATAATATAATCTTTCTGTTTATACATTAGAGCTAGTCATGCTCTGCAATAATCCACATGTGGGAAATATAAACTGGATCATATTCCAACATGAATCCCAGAGTTGGTTGGCTGTTTGAAATAAAAGCATTTACAACTTTAACTGTTACATTTCTGATTGCATCAGAACAGCTGTATTGGCGAGTTGCTTGAATACGTTTCAGGTAAACCACAGGTTTAAGGTGAGGGGGGAAAGATTGAGTAGGAACTTGAGAACCAATTTTTTTTTTTACACAAAGGGTGGTGGGTGTATGGAACGAGCTGCCAGAGGAGGTATTTGACGCAGGTAAAATGTACAAGGTACTCTCATAGGGCAGTTTTAGAGGGATATGGGCCAAAAGCAGGCAGGTGGGACATGTTGGTTGTTGTGGGCAAGTTGGGGTGATGGGCCAACAGAAATCTGCACTGTTGGACGGACAGTCCAAAGGGGATGCTGCATGAGAAGGCGACTGTACTGAGAGAACATTGCACAGACACAAGTATAGAAAGGAACTGCAGATGCCAGTTTATAGCGAAGATAGACACAAAGTGCTGGAGTAGACATTAGACACAGGAGTAGGCCATTTGGCCCTTCGAGCCAGCACCGCCATTCAATGCGATCATAGCTGATCATCTCCAATCAGTACCCCGTTCCTGCCTTCTCCCCATATCCCCTGACTCCGCTATTTTTAAGAGCCCTATCAAGCTCTCTCTTGAAAGCATCCAGAGAACCCGCCTCCACCGCCCTCTGAGGCAGAGAATTCCACAGACTCATCACTCTCTGTGAGAAAAAGTGTTTCCTCGTCTCCGTTCTAAATGGCTTACTCCTTATTCTTAAATTCAGCGCGCCAGGCAGCATCTCTGGAGAAAAAGGATGGGAGACGTTTCAGGTCGGTTTTTGTGCTCAGGTCGGGCCTTTCTTCAGACTGGTCACGACCTGAAACATCACCTGTGCTTTTTCTCCTGAGACGCTGTCTGAGGCACAGACAGATGTGTTGTTCTGTTAAACTAAGGCCAATCCTGCTCTCTCAGCCGAGGTATAAAAGATCCCACGACACTATTTCAAAATAGCAGCTAGGTTTTCCCCGGCACTGGACAATCTTTACTGCTGAATCTCCATCATCGGCTCTGACCTTCCTTCCATCGAGGGGGTTTACCGCAGTCGCTGCCTCAAAAAGGCTGGCAGCATCATCAAAGACCCACACCATCCTGGCCACACACTCATCTCCCTGATACCTTCAGGTAGAAGGTACAGGAGCCTGAAGACTGCAACAACCAGGTTCAGGAATAGCTACCTCCCCAAAGCCATCAGGCTATTAAACCAGGCTTGGACAAACCTCTGAACATTAATAACCCGTTATTTGCACTTTATCAGTTTATTTATTCATGTGTGTATATATATTCATATAATGGTATATGGACACACTGATCTGCTTTGTAGTCAATGCCTACCACGTTCTGTTGTGCTGAAGCAAAGGAAGAATGTCATTGTCCTATCAGGGACACATGACAATAAACTCACTTGAACTAGCTCTCTCTTGATATATATATTACAATAGCAATTCTCGGAAGACATACTGTATTGCATAGTCAATTCTGAGGTCTGACTTTGTTCCCCTGGGATTAGTTTATTCTCCACAGTTTACAATGATATATCCCTCTTCTTCTTCTGTCGTATGTCTTTTAGACCTGCAGCTCCGCTGAGGTGAGACAGGCCAACGTGTCATCGTCCAGGTCATTCAGACCTCGTTCACCATTCGGTGGCCGATATATCCCTCCTGTGATCACACCTTCCCGTGTGAACCACTGCCCCAACCAAGGAAACAACCTGCTTGGGGTCATCTGTTGCCGGCCCTGACTGGTCCGGGTCTCTTCTCGCCTCCAGTTCTCCCCACAACATTCATTCTGAAGAAGGGTCACGTGTCCTTTCTCTCCAGAGATGCTGCCTGACCCATTGAGTTGTGGCCATCTTTGAGTCCCTGCTAGGTTGGTTCACAGACCTTCCTCCAATGGTGTAGACAGCAGCTAGCTCCGAAGATGCATAGGAGGCCAGAGACATATCATGGACCGTAGTGTCCCCAACCCCCCACCCCTCCATCACCATCTCATGTGCCGACAACTAATTTTCAATTGAACTTTCACAAACACAAACCCTCACTTAAAGAGGTCACCACTCGAGATCAGGAAGCGCAGTGTGATGTCATTTAAGTGCTCGGTTAATTGATGGAGATGGGCCATTTAAATCTTTATGGGGGTGATGGACACTCAGCATAAAACATGAGGGGAACAAACCGCTACTTAACGTCACCACAGCAGCTTGCGTTTCTGCTCTAATACTTCCCAGCTGTGGCAGAAAAAACCAGCAGAGACATACAGGCTGCGGACTGGACTTTTAATCCGAGAGAGGGTGTGAGATGTGTCACAGGGTTGCAGTCAAGTGACTTGAAAGTTAGTGGTGTAATATATGCGACTAAACCATTCACCCCGAGCTGTGTGTTTGGTTCCAACCGTGCCAACTGGGACTTTAAAATCAAGTCATTCAATATGTTTCAAGTTGAAGCCACTGTGAAACTAATGGATTGTGGTAAAACCTTGTCATCACTATTGTTCTGAAAGGACATCAGTCTTTAGACTTTAGAGTTGCCGCATGGAAACAGGCCCTTTGGCCCATTGAATCCGTGCCGACCAGCGATCACCCCGCACTCCAGCACTACCCTACACACTAGGCACTATTTACAATTTTACACAAGCCGATTAACCTACAAAGCTGTACATCTTTGGAGCATGGGAGGAAACCGGAGCACCCATAGAAAATCCACAGGGTCACAGAGAGAAGGCACAAACTCCATGCAGACAGCATCCACAGGCAGGATCGATTCCAGGCCCCTGTCGCTGTAAGGCAGCAACTCAACTGCTGTGCCACACCTGTCTGTGAAGGAAGTCTGCTGTCCTTACCCAGGGCTGGCCTATACCCTAAGGGCCTGTCCCACTTACGTGTCCTTGGCATGCAAATTACACGACCTCATGGTCACGTTGAGCCACGACGGTCCCGCGAAGTTCGCGTGCGACTTCATTCGTTGAAGAAGGACACAAAGCTGGAGTAACTCAGCGGGACCGGCAGCATCTCTGGAGAGAAGGAATGGGTGACGTTTCGTGTCAAGGCTCTTCTTCAGTCTGAAAGAATGGTCTTGACCCAAAACGTCACCCATCCCTTCTCTCCAGAGATGCTGCCGGTCCTGCTGAGTTACTCCAGCATTTTGTGTCCATCTTCAATTTTCTTGGCCCCGCTCTGGGAGTAGAAGTGGGGCGGATCTGGACCGCAACGGCCGTGAGCCCCAGGCCGAGATCGGCGATCGTTTGCCTGCTTCTGCTGCAGTTGGAGTTGAGACGTTGCGTCGCACGAGTGTCTTGGGCCTGTCCCACTTTGGCCTTCACTTCCGCGACAGGCCGTTGGCGCGCGAAGATTTTGTTCGCTACAAAAATTTCGGAGCCCCGCGCAATGTCGCGCATAACTACATACCCCTCCGCGCTTCTCAGTGGGACCGGCCCCGCGCAGTCATACGATGCCCGTGCGCCTCAACGCGACCACGAGTTGGCGTAATTTGCGTGCCAAGGGCACGTAAGTGGGACAGGCCCTTAACACAACACTGCAGATGCTGAAATGTGGAGTTAAAAAAAACAAACTGCTGGACAAACACAGTGGGTAAGGCAGCACTGCTGAGTTCCTCCCGTAGTTGGATTTCACGCACACCGTGTAATCCATTGATGCCTGGAGAGGTTGCAAAAAACAGACACTAAGTGCCAAAGTAACTCAGCGGGTCTGGCAGCCTTTCTTTAGAACGTGGATAGGCGACGTTTCATGTCGGGACTATTACATTGTCTAAAGTAGGGTCCCGACCCAAAATATTGTCTGCCTGTTTCCTCCAAAGATGTAGCCTGACCTCCTGAGTTTGTCCTGAAAATTAGTCGCCTGTACTTTGTTTTTTTTAACCAATGTCATTGTCACATTAATGCAGTGCCAGTTAATGCCGGACAATAAATGTTCGCATTAACAGCAATATCCAGCAAATAAGTTATTAAAACTCTATACAAAGGGAGACTTGCTCTGGGGCAAGTCCTGTGTTGCTGTGATGCTTAATTCCTTGGAAATGCAAGGTGAACCAGGCTCCCACAGACACACTGGGAGATGGATCCAGCTTCTAATCATCTTTCCAAAAATTTCGAACCCTCGCAAGTTTAGAGATCTCTCTTGACATCCATCTACCTTCTGAACACCTTGTCTTGTCCGTCTCGTCTTGGGAAATAGTATCTGTCACATCAAGCACATCAACTCCAGGGGATACAAGTGTTTTCAGCTTAAACTGCTCCACACCGCTCCCAGTCCAGGCATCCACCTCTGGGCAGGGATATTCTTTGGTAAGCAGGCTATAATTGTAAAGAGGAACTCCAGGTGTGATCTCACCAAGGCCACACAGTATAGGAAGCCTGATCACTGCAGCTTGACTTTTCATGTTAACCCAAGATGGCGGGGGTGGACGCAAGGAACAAACGGCCGGTCTGCAGGACTGGGGTTTTACCTCCCGCGCCCTCCAAACGCCCTCGCTGCCACGAGGTCGGCTGCGGGAGGTTCACTGGCCGATGCGTGGATCCGGGTCCAGGCGACGTTGGAGCGGGCCGCTGGAGGCCCTGCAGCAGCCTGGGCCTTGACTGGATCAGGCAGCTCTCTAAGAGACCTAGTGCACGGGCCGGAAGCAACCTGCAGCCACACGGAGCGGTGGAGCAGTGGTGTAGGACAGGCCAACCCTGCAACGTTGCCAGGACAACGGGCCTTCATGACCAGGTTAGGAATTCTACTTTTATAACAACTTGGACTTGAAAATGGCGCCAAAACCAGGAGATTCTTGTATATTGTCTCAGTCTACTATTCCTATACGCTTGTCCAGAATCCAAGATTATGGTTATATATAATAATGATTTTACTGAACCGCATGCAGAAAATAATTCCACTATACCTCAGTACATGTGACTATAAAGTCCCATTGACAATGACCATTCCATGAAGAACGAACCATTGGGCTCACATATAGCCTCCCTCAAGGGGTTACACCGTGACTAACAGCCCAGAAATTGAACTGTAATTTTCTGACAAAGTGCACACAAAAAAACTGATCTTACTCCAATTACACATCTGAATGTGCTTTGCCTCCCTACAAGCAGCTGTGGCGGCTGGCTTAGCCTAATCTGGCTGCCGTGTGCACCTCAGCAGGGTGGGAGCAGCCGGGGCAATGAAGCCTGACCCTACAGCCAGCGGGAATTCGTGAACGGCACGGATCAGGAGGACGGGTGACGGATGTGGAAAGGGGAGACAAGGGCAGCAATCGCCTGTCGGTCTGGGCAGCCTCAGCTTTCTACAAATCAGATCGGAAAGACTCCAAATTGCTTCCAACACAGGAATAAAAAACCACGAGGAGTGGCTGCAGTCAACGGAGCCTTGGAACCATTACAGTGCAGCCCAGATCTATCCGCTGAATGAGGCATCGCGAGATATAGGATTAATATAGGCCTGTGGGATTAGCATGTACAGGCACAATAGTTGGCAGGGGCAAGATGTGCTGAAGGGCCTGTTTCTACACTGTACAACTCTACGACACAAAAATGTGCAGGTTGTAGCTTCCAACAAGGTGCACATTTCTGATTGCCTGATACAGTGACCTGTTGCTGTGTGTAAACTGGTGTCCAGGCCTTCCATGTCACAACATGAACTAAATTCCAATCGCACATGACTACTGCAAAGGACCTCCATGGACGTGGCAAATGTCAGTGTATCAAGAGTGTCTTTGGGACAAACAGCCCTATCTGTCTGGTGGGGTTGATTACAGCACGACAAGCTGACAGGGACAGTCGCAATAGAAAATACTTATTAATGAAGAACATTTTGACACAAAAAAATGCCAAAAGATGAAAACAAAAACTACGCTTTTGAAGATAAAAGGTCATAAAATGCTGAAGTAAATCAGTAGGTCAGGCAGCATCTCTGAAGAACATGGATAGGTGATGTACTGGGTCGAGACCCTTCATCAAACAGGGTTTGAAGAAAGATCATGGCCCAAAAGGTCACCTATCCTCTAGCTTCTCTCTACCCTGACTCTCAGTCTGAAGAAGGGTCTCCACGCGAAACGTCACCTATTCCGTTTCTTCAGAGATGCAGTCGGACCTGCTGAGTTACTCCAGCACTTTGTGTCCTTTTGTGCATTAACCAGCACCTGCAGTTCCTAGTTTCTATGCTTTTGTATGTTTCAATTAATTGCAGATTTTGGATAAATGACCCCCAGCATAAGAATGAAAGGTAGACAAAAAAAGCTGGAGAAACTCAGCGGGTGAGGCAGCATCTATGGAGCGAAGGAATAGGCGGCCTTTCGGGTCGAGACTCTTCTTCAGATTGATGTCGGGGGGGGGGGGGGGGGGGGGATAAAGAAAGACAGTGGGCTGTGGAAGAGCTGGGAAGGGGAGGTAGGGAGAAAGCAAGGACTACCTGCAATGGGAGAAGTCAATGTTCATACCGCTGGGGTGTAAACTACCCAAGCGAAATATGAGGTGCTGCTCCTCCAACTTGCGGTGGGACTCACTCTGGCCATGGAACATAAGAATACTGTGTTTATTTCTAAATACGCTGCACATAATCCTCAAAAGGAAATAATTGAAGAGATTTTTTTTTTGTTGATCAACGTTAGCAGAAATGTTACGAAGAAACGCTGGACCCTTCTGGTGGTATTTTAATTTTGGTTTGTGAGGGGGAAAGTGCATTGCCAAGTCGGACAGATGTTCTGCAAGTACATATTTACCCCATTCCTTTACTGTTCTGCACAAGTGCTTTCAATCACAGAAACTTGCTCGTAAAAGACAGATGCACGGGGGTTCCCAGTTTTCACTTTAGGAAAAAAAGGTTCACAACCACCATAAAAATGACCGCCGACTTGCAGAGCAAAGCGGCAGGATCGAACACCTTGCGAGCAGGGACATCGTCCTGAAGGCATTTACTGTTACGTCTGGCACAAGAAACAGCTTCTTCAATGGACAATAGGTTCAGGAGGAGGCCATTTGGCCCTTTGGGCCAGCACCGCCATTCAATGTGATCATGGCTGATCATCCCCAATCAGTAGCCCGTTCCTGCCTTCTCCCCATATCCCCTGACTCCGCTGTTTTTAAGAGTCCTATCTAGCTCTCTCTTGAAAGCATCCAGAGAACTTGCCTCCACCGTCCTCCGAGGCAGAGAATTCCACAGACTCACCACTCTCTGTGAGAAAAAGTGTTTCCTCGTCTCCTTTTCGAAATGGCTTATTCCTTATTCTTAAACTGTGTGTGGCCCCTGTGGATGTTCCGGACTCCCCCAACATCGGGAACATGTTTCCTGCCTCTAGCGTGTCCAAACCCTTTACTATCTTCTGGCATGCTGGACACTCTCTCAGCCAGCTGCATCCTTGGTAAGTGGGAAATTGTCACCACTCTTTGGCAAAATAAAATTCCCACGTCACGGAGCCTGCTCCTGTGAGTGTTGGTGGCGCTGCGGTTGATATGTTTTTATACGAGGGCTACTGTGAAATCAATGATTAGGCAGCAGGCATCAAATGTTGCCAAATGGTACAGCCACCTGATAGACAAGACTTTCAGTCGAAATGGGTGACTGATGAATGGACAGATTACAGATTACTTAGCAAGGGCATCCCAAAGTTGGACAGACTGGTGGGGCAAGCTAACTTTACCTGCTGAGTGAGAGGACAGGTAAAGCTGGAGGAGAGGTCCTGCACAGGAGCGGGTGGGGGTACGATGCACCAACTGAAGGCCATTGGAAGAAAGAGGGCTCGTGTTTTGGGTGTGCTTTCCTCAGCTCCTCGGAGAAACAGCTCAATGCAATTCATGGGTGTCGAAACAAGGAACTGCAGATGCTGGTTTAATGCACAAAAGTGCTGGAGTAACTCGGTAGGCCAGTCAGCATGCCGGGGAGAACGTAAATACAGTAGTTGGCGTTTTTGGGACCAGACCATTCTACAGGCTGATAGGTGGCACTTCTGGTCAAGGCCCTGCTTCAATTCCTGGCCCGGAATGTCACCTATCCATGTTCTCCAGAGACGATGCCTGACCTGCTGGGTAACTCCAGCGCTTTGCGTCTTTTCAATGCAATTCATTTTACTAGAGTGGATGAGATACGGGCTGGAAACATATGGAGATACAACGTAAATCTTTGTAATGCTTTTCAGATTTTCAGTTGAACGGCATGCAGTTCGTAACCAATGAAATGCTTCTGAAGTGAAGTTCTTGCTGCTTTGTTGGCAAACACCATGGCTAAGTATACACTACAGGTTCCCACAAAAATCAATGCTATGAATGATCTCATTTCTGTGGCGTCATCTGGAATATACAAAGGTCGCTTCTGGACACCAGAAGAATTCATTATTCTGCTCCAAACAATGTACCTAATCTTTAGAAGTCTGAAGAAGGGTTTCGACCAGAAACGTCACCTATTCCTTTTCTCCAGAGATGCTGGCGGACCCACTGAGTTACTCCAGCATTTTGTGTCTATCTTTGGTGTAAACCAGCATCTGCAGTTCCTTCCTGCACGTACCTAATCTATACAACTGGTTCCGAGGACAGACAAGGTTTCAATTGGAAATTTCACCCGACATGGCACCTCTGACGATGTGGCATTTCCGCAGTTCAACATTGGACATTGTTGAGACGAATGTTCCAGTAACTGGATATACTCAAACCTACAAGGTTTCCCCTAAAGTGCTGTCCATTACAGCTGACAAAGGAGGAGTCTAAACAGAGAAGGAGGTTTGCTTCACGTTTAAAGGGATTAAAGGGCCTGTCCCACTTGGGCGACTCTTTAGGCAACTGCCAGGGACTAGTTTTAATGGAATTCACCTACGACACCAGGCGACAACCGAAGACAGCAAAAAATTGTCGCCGAAAATGTTCCAACATGTTGAAAATTTTGTGGCAGTCGCCTGTAGTTGCCCAAAAAAATCGCCTAAGTGGGACAGGCCCTAAAGGAGTCAGAGGTTATCATGTCAACTGTGGCGCCAATAACAAGAGCCCACAAAAAAAAGATTGAGCCTCCATATTTTCTCCATTCACTCCATAACCTGCTGCCGCT